>OY282582.1:10304622-10792031 GCA_958299025.2 Drosophila histrio
GGTACATCTATCCGTTTCGACGTCTGCAGCTTAAGTGTCGCTTTGGCCGTGTCGGCTTAGTTGTCGGAGGACATTTCTGTTTGGGGGTTCGACTCCCGTCGAGTCATTTGTTCTTAAATCGAAAAATACTTATTTTTCATTTTGTATTATTTAATAATTATTCCTTTTATATTTAAAATAGTTATCATTTATTATAAATGTTTTAGAAAAGTGGATTATTATAAAATCAAATTTAGAAATGGTACATAGTATGTGTATGTGAACTCATTGAAAATTTCCTGTTGCCAATAAAAGTGCATGGCGCTGGTAATGTCTGTTACTTTGATTTGACGCGATTGTTTTTTTTGTTATAAATTAGTTTGTTTTGATTTTATAATAATTCACTTTTATAAAACATTTATAATAAATGATAACTCCTTTAAAAATAATAAGAATAATTATTAAATAATACAAAATGAAAAATAAACATTTTCCAATTAAAGAACAAATGACCCGACGGGGAGTCGAACTCACGAATAGAAATGTCCTCCGACAACTTAGCCAACACGGCCAAAGCGACACTTAAGCTGCCGACGTCATAACCGATAGATGTACACACAACACCGCCATCTGTGCTTCGCTTTCGTCGCCAGAATAGAAAAATTGACAAACAAAGCATTGCCATTGCGGTGTTGCCATGTTTCATAGAGTTCACGCATACAAGCAAACGTGAGCATGTACACACTTGGACACACACACAGAATCGAAATGAGAGAGCGAGCGTCACAGACGTGCTCATCGTTCTGGTGTCTGTCCAAGACTGAAATCGTTTGCTGCGCTGAGCAGTGCGCTCTCGTTCTTTTGAGTGTCGATCGTTCGCTCTGGGGTTCTATGACTTCGGCTACTCACGAACGGGGTTCTATAACTTCGGCTATTCTGGGGTTCTATGCTTGCAGCAAATTTTGAGCTCACGAAAATCGCTGTTTGACGCCTCTATGTATTGTATGCTTAGTGATATAACCTTATAAAAACAGCCAAAAAAATCAATAAACGATGAAATACAGACATTGAAACATTTCTCAATGTTAATATTTATTTAAATCATTTATAAGATGCTTAAACTTAAATATTTTTGTAAGTCTCCAAACTAGCCTTATATTCGTTTGTAATATTTGGCTGTTATGACCAGAATAATTTTGGGTTTTATGTCCGAAATAGAAACGGACATATTGCCCAACAAATATGGGCGTAAAGTCGGCGTCCAAGCCGACGAAAGCGGATTTGCAAAACAGGAAAAAAATTTTGCCCTGAAGACGACAGCCGACGGCAGTCGAAATATATCGGCAAACAATTATTTAAAAATGCAATAAATAACAACACCAAGACCTCGAGCCAGCCAAACATTTCTAATAAACAGTAGAAAGGTCGCCAAACACCACTTATTATTTATTCTTCATATTTCATCAAACTTCATACTTTATCCAATTTACTTATATAGTAACTGTATTATAATGTAATAAAAATAATTATATCTACATTTAATTATATATATTTTTTGATCGTATTTTCGACCTTAGCTCTGCAAAATGGGCACACAAGTTCACAATTCGATTGAACATGTGTATATATTTTAAATTGTCCAAGCGACTATCACACATTTTGGCATGGCTGCAGAGTTGCAATAAAGTGTTTTTTTGGTTTTTACAGCACAATTCGCAAATTACAGGTACAGGATTAAGATATCTTAGAACGAACTCTTCCTCATCATCGGTATTATCTTTAATTTCCGAATTGTATTCCGGAAACACTTCATTCAATACTATGCATTTATTTATCTATTAACAAGCCGATCAGTCGAGCGGGCGCGACAATGGGATACCCTGTGCAGGTCTTCAAAGAAAAGTATTTTCATTATAATGGGATTTAAATACATCGCTTGAAGTCGATTTTGCTTGCATCGAGAGTAGGTTGCTTGCGATAGTCTGGCAACACTGGACTGCGGCTGTTCATTGTTTATGTTTGGCACCACAGCAGACAAAAGGCATATCAAACATACATGAACAAACGCGTCTTTTCGTTCATTATATCGTCGCCGCGGCGCAGCGACTGCGCTGCTACTGAGCATCTGCTCCGCTGCATAAATTTGTTACTTGAATAACTTCTGAGTTCAATATCCGATCGTACTGAAATTTGTTGCACACATTGAGAGTAGAATACTTATTATGTGTGCCAAATCTCAAGTGTCTAGCTATAAAACTGCTCTTGTTATCAGCTTTTCCGAGTTATGAACGAAGGGGGCGTGGCATCGCGATGAAATTTTCAGGACACATTGAACCCCAGCTTTTTATCATGTGTGCCAAATCTCAAGTCTCTAGCTTAGACATTGCTTATGTTATGGTGATTTTTCTAATTTAAAAACCAACGGGACTCAATATCGAAAATTGAAAATAAACTTGATATGCGTATGGTATTCAGGAACCTACATTCCAAATTTGAAGTCTCTAGCTCTTATAGTTGCTGAGATCCACGCGTTCATACAGACGGACGGACGGACGGACAGACAGACGGACAGGTGTCAATCGACTCGGCTATTGATACTGATCAAGAATATATATACTTTATAGGGTCGGAGATGCTTCCCTTTGCCTGTTACATACATTCACACAAATTCATTATAGCCTTTTTTGCCCATTTTTAATGGGCACAGGCTATAAAAATATATGTAATCAAATTGTACATCAAATACAAAACTGAATTTGGGCATTATGTCCGAAATGAGAACGGATATAACGCCCAAAACTTTTTTGGGCGATAAGTCCTTGAGTGTTATGACATGCCGCCGGCTGCTATATGTACATCTTGTCGGTGTAGACGACTGCAGCTTAAGTTAGTAAGTTGTTATTACAGTTTTAAGAATAATTCTTGATCTCTTAAAAATTAGGAGGCATGGACTTAAAAGTGAATTGTGTTGCTTCAATTACACTTTGCAGAACATGTATTTCTCAATGATTTCTGAATACGAAAAATATAAAAATTCTGCTAAGGATATCGATAATGAAGAATTATCGTTGTTGTTGTAATACTTTTTTTTTAAAATTAGTGTTTAATTTACCAGTCTTTAACCTCCCTTTACTTATTAAAACAGTTTCCCACACAAACAAAACGAACCAGCGTTAGAGCTGGGAATTAGGAATAGATTTTATTCGAATCGATTAATTTCGATGCTTACCAATTAAAATCGATGTTAAAGAATTAAAAGTATATATTTAAAGCAGTGATGGGCACATCTATCGACTATCGTCAGCTGTTCACACAGACACAGCTGTCGCGAGAGTAACTTTGAAGATGTTCACTACGTGTCTTCAATCTGTGTCGCTTGGTTTTGCAAGTAGACTTTGTAATGCACTGAGAGAAAAAGTTAAATGCATGCAACAATGGGTCGTACTCCTAACGATAACCCAAATAATGCCACCTAGCATGAAACATGAAATAGCATGCCACTAAGCGATACCACACCAAGCATAAAGGGTTTTTTTATCAAAATTCCTAGAAAAAATGTATTTATTCTACATAACAATTTTATCAAAAATTTTTCGCAGAGCGTAAAATAGTCAAAGCGCGAACAAATTTTACGATTGACGTTCTGGCTGCGACTGCTTTGCCCTGGTCGTTGCGCTCTTGTACGCGTGTGTATTGGTAAATTTGACCAGCTGATTTACACGTATGTAAGGCTGTGCCCATCACTGATTTAAAATTTTATGATCTTTTAAGTTTTCCATGTGATTTAAATACGTTTAATTATTAAAATTTCAGTCATAACAAAAAAAATCAGAAGTCGTCATTGAGTGATTTATATTATAAAACAAAGCATCTGGCAGTAGGAATGCCCTCCTATTGCAAAAATCGTTGTATACAAAAATAAATATAAATCGATTTAAAATCGAATCGGTACCAGCCCTAACCAGAGCTCCACAACACAAAATCATGCCTGATGAAAAAGCGCACACAGAGTAGTGATGTAAATTTGGGTCGAAAGTTCGATGCCGATGTTCATCGATGTTTACAAAATGAGAAATCGATGTTGTGTTAAACATCGGGCAGAAACATCGATGCAACGATGATGTCCGATGTTTTCAAACCATTTAGTTTTTTTTTTTAATTTTATCCAATATATAGTTTTATTAAGTTTTTTCTCTCCAAATTTTGGTTTTATATCGGTTAACTATTGTTTATATTTAATAAAATAATACAAATATTGTTTTCCTATCATTAACTTTATTGACAATGCGTAAAAAATGAAAATAACAATATATGCATTCTTAGCAGTCTTATTCATTTCTGTATTGACTAGCAATGTTTAAGAAGAAAATTAAAATGCTTCCTTAGCAGTCTTGTGTATATTAAGCTTTCAAAGCAGTCTCAAAACCTTTTTTCAAAAAAAGGATTTTTTGTCGATACTTTGTAAAAATAAACCAAATGCGTATATTGTGAAATTAAATGGCCGATGTTTCTGTCAAACATCGATGCATCGATAAACATCGGTATGAGCCAAAACATCGAAAAACATCGCAAAACATTGCGCAAAAACAATCGATGCTCGATGCATCGATGATTTTTCACATCACTAACACAGAGATTGTATTCGGTTCAATAAATTGAAAGAAGTTTCAATGATGCCGAAGTTCTTGCGATATAATTTAAAAAACGGTGTTAAGAATCACAATTAAGTACCATATCGTGATGGTCGTTACTGGTTCGTTTTTTGTTTGTGTGTTTTTCTTTATGCCTGAGCATCGCACAATACATAAGGAAACTGCAACATAGCCGTAAGTTTCTATGCGTTTTTGGGTGCACATTTGTTGATATTACTAAAAAAGCCTTAGATGTGTGCTTATTTTTTTGGCACAGCTTTTCAAATAATTGTTTTTACATAAAAATTCACGTATATTTAAAAAAAAAACATTTTATTGTCTTCATTTTATATATCTTATTTTATTATAGTTCCCAATAATTCTAAGAACAAGTTAATCACTGTGGACAGCAGTCCGCGCTAGTGACGAAAGCAGACCCCAAAAACTCACACGTAGTGAAGTTTGCTGGGCTGCAGGCCACTAGACATATATACACGCAATATTGGATATAGAGATCGGCTGGACCGATCCCAATGTGTTATATATAATTCGAAATGTAATTCCTGTGGTTTTAATATGACATACTATTATCTCCGATCAGTCAGATATTTTTCGTGATATAGTCGTTTGCATATCTTTGTCAAACTTTGCACGTTTGAGCTACGGTTGGGGCATAAAGCCCCAATTTTTAGATGCAAATAGTTGGTAGAATTGAATACGCGTCGAACGGTACTTCATTCACCCAAAGCGGACTATCCATTCCTAAGATATTGGCATTTTAAAATGTTGATGACGTCATCGAGCTGAGATGGAAATCTTGTGTGTTGGTTTGTCTGGACCAATCTTTGAGATATCGGAATGAATTTTCTTGAGCGTGTTACTTGCAAAAATCGAAGAAACTTTTGTTCCAGAACTTTTTTGAAAAACCGCTAGTTTGGCGGGAAAAAGCTAGAATAGTTGAAAATTCAATTGAAAACTGCGGCCAAACCATAGACCCTATGAACATTTTTTTTAAATCACTCGAAAGGTTATCAAAATAGCTTTAATACAAGTCTAAACTAACTCTAAAAAGATTATTACATGATGTAAAAATTACATGATTAATTTTTTTTTTTTTTTTGAATTTGCAAAAAATTGAGTCCTTAAGTTTGTATTTTTGGAGACATTGCGCAAATTTTGACATATAACACTTGTCAGGCAAAATTCGGGTTGAAAAAACATAGCGTTTTCAGTTTGGTGCCGTTAAAAAAATCTGTCGAATATCAGCTGTAAGATTGCAGCTGGTGGGGCCGTTAGTGCCCAATGTGAACAAATATTAATGTTAAATGATGCCAATGTCAAATACGGATCGATTGGTACCTCAAAAATTCAAATCGGATAACTCGTTTAAAAGTTATTATAATATTAAGTCGTATGTTACATTATCAAAATGTTATGTAAATTTTAGTGTGCTTGCATATTTATGCAATTAATAAGAAAACGGCGCCTACGATTTTAGTTACGATTTTATAGCTATTGAAAGTATGCAACTTTTGGTATATAGGTTCGTTTGGCAAGATATTAAATTTTTCATTTTCACATATTTTCCTTTGTGAGTTTTACAAAAAAACAGCAATGGTGAGACATGCAAGAACTATCACGGCCTTGTCAACATAATTGCAATTTAGAGCGCTCCACAAAGTAGCATCGTTGGCTCAGTGGTTAGAGGTCTGACTCTTATTGGCAAGGTCGGAGGTTCAAATGAAGTGAACGGCTTCAAGTTTTTTTTTAACTTTATAATATTTGTAGCAGTTTAATTTGTTTTCTTTTTTTATTTAATTACAATCGATTCATCATATCACACATCCGATATAATTCCTTTTTGTAACTTTTTCATCTTAGTTTAACAACAGAATGGACTAGAAGAACATGTAAGGATAATTACAGCTCTGCAAACAAAGCTGCAACATAACAGGGACTTGATAAATAGCTCGTTGGATTTTCCTTAGTGTCAGAACAGCAGCGACGAGAGCAAAATGTAATGAGAATTACAGCTCTTCAAACAAACTTTCAATTTAGTACGCGCCTGACTGTAGGCTCGTTGGCTTAGTGGTTGATGTGTTAGACTTATATGCGGGGGGTCCCGGGTTCGGGCCCCAGGATACTCTCTTGTGCAATTTTTTTAATTTTTCACCATTTTAATTTGAATTTGTTTATTTTTAAATTTGATTGGAAACTATTTTTTTGTGAATATTTGAATAGCAGTTCTTTAAATATTAAGTCTAATGCGCTCTACGCAAAATGAGATGAAAAATGTTGTATTCTTGCAATTTTATGCAATTAATTAAAAATGGCGCCTATGCATTTTTATAAATTTTTAATATATGTTTCACATCAATTGAAATTCAATATATTACATACATTGAAATTCTACAAATGCTTGTACATATATAACCTTTTATCGGGGATAATTAATTTTTGCAAACTGTCAATGGCAGTTTAATGATTTGGAGCTCCGAATTTAAGAAGGATCAAAATTAGCCAACTGACTAAAAATGGGAAATCCAAAAACTTCTAAAAGACTAGTGACGTAAGCATATTTACGCCCCAAAATTACTGATATAAAATTTTGTGACGAACAATATTCATTTTATGCTTTATTTGTTTGCAAAACAGGCAAACAAGTTTATGGAAAGGGAATACAATGTCATTTTTATACCTTGTCCCCATATAAAATGCCCTAGGTGGTATAATTGATCTGTGCAAATTTATGTGAAAGGCATAAGGAGACATCTCCGAACCTGTAAAGCAGCAGTGCCCAAATCCAGCATACGACAGTGCACTCACTAATACTCACAAATAACTGGCTCTTATAGTTGCTGAGATCCACGAGTTCATACAGGCGGACAGGTGACAATCGACTCGGCTATTGATACTGATTCAGAATATATATACTTTATATGGTCGGAGATGCCTCCTTCTGCCTGTTACATACATTCGCACAAAAATTTAATATACCCTTTTTTGCCCATTTTTAATGGGCACAGGCTATAAAAATTACTTTCTGTGATGCAAACATTTTGCCGGCCGGATAAAACCATACCGATTTTTGCAAGGCAAACTCGAAGACAAGAGAACAACAAAATCACATTGACGTTGGGTAAGGCAAAAACAAAATCATTGAAATTGATGTTGGTCTTTTTGCTTGCGCGAGCAAAGGCAAAGACAATTTTTACGGTTTGTTCGGTTTGCCTATTGGTGCCGTACATATATACGATCACTGAATTCCTATGTTCAGGGCAACTACAACAACAATTGGTGTACACGGTGCATAGGGCTGGGCACCGCTGCTGTAAAGTATATAAACTAATATCCTGGGGGATATTTTATTTAAAACAAGTCGGAAAGTCGACGTCGACTATGAGAGACCCTTTACTTATTCCCCAAATAGAAAATAAGTGACACTAATAGTACCCCATAACGCGTTGTAACGTCAATATGCTCTTCTTTCTTTGGCCCGACACGAGAAATATTGAGTTTCCGAGTTTATTATCCGATCGCGATGAAAATTCATTACTTTAATGTGGAAGGCAAGTGAAACGACCTCGGAATATATTACAACACGTCTTATTTATTTGGCCACTTGATCAAGACTGATCTGCAGCTCTTTTCTTATGAACTGGAGTATGTACAATTAGAGTCGCAATTAGCGAAAGAGAGATAATGAAAGAATGAGAGAGCAACCAGCATCAAGAGAGCAATCGTCAGAATAACCGAGAGAGCGTAATGTGTGTGTATGTGTAGGTACTCGTCCTACTACAACTCGGCCATCCTGCGATCTAGATCTCCTGATCCTAGTTTTAGAATGAATATCTTAATTGTTATGTTTATATACAGGTGTAACACTTAAGTAATCTAATAATAACTTACTTATAAATTATTATCTACTTTTTTTAATTTTACTTTATTTCCAAGCCATGGTCTTATGTTTTGAACACTCCAGACGCCTTTGTAGGGGTTACGAGATACTTGGAAATTTTCTACGTCTTTAATCAAAAACCTATCATTTCGCATAATTTTTGCAATCGCATATGGTCCTTTGTGCTTTGGAATCAGTTTTCTTGCAGCGGCTACTGTGGCATCAAAATTTTTGACCATTACATAGTCGCCCTTCTTATAGTTTCTGCTTTGTTTTTTGCTTTTGTTGTAATACGACTCATTGTATGCCTGTGCCTTTTTCTGTACCTCCATTGCGTTACTTCTGATTACATTTAAGTCCCTCGTATCAGTTTGTGTATTTATATCTTCTAGTTTTTCACTAAGTTCATCTTTAATTTCTCCTTTCTGAATTACCCCAAATAGCATTTTACTGGGAGCTTGTTTGATGCTTCGGTGTATAGTGTTGTTTAACGTATATTCAACCGTTTCTATAACAGAATCCCATTGTAGTCCTTTTTCCGGCTCTGTGAGCTTGGCTATCATTGGACCAATATTCCTATTTATTCGTTCCACTTGGCCATTTGCCTGTGGAGAACCAGTAGCAATCTTCATGTGCTTAATATTGGACTCATTCATGAATTGTTCATATTCACTAGATGTGAAACAACTTCCCCTATCCGAAACAATGCACTTTGGTCTACTATACGCCTTGAAGAAATCTTTTAACGCTTTAATAGCTTCTTTTGTCTTTGTCGTCTTCGTCGTATATAATCTTACAAACTACGTAAATCCGTCGACAATTAACAGTATGTGCTTATTAGCTCTATTTGCCGCTACCGGGCCGTAATGATCGATGTGTATTAGTTCAAAAGGTTTATTTCCCTTAGGAATACTGTGTAAGAATCCCTCTACTTTTCCCGACTTCGGTGAAAACGCAATGCACTTGAGACAATTTCCGATGTGACTAGTGCATTTTTCTTTGAGATTAGGAATCCAATATGATTTCGAAATAATATCTATCATTTTATCCCTACCTATATGCCCAAGTTCATTGTGATACTTATATAGCACCTGATCCTCCATATCTTCTGGTACATAGAAAAGTAATCGATCGTCATTGGTTTTTCTGTACACAATTCCGTTTCTCATCTCGAATAGTTTGTCTTCGTTCTTTTCTAACCGTTTCCTAACTTTCTGAATGTTTTTGTCTTTCGCTTGACATATCACTAAATTGTCTTCAAAGCCAGTTGTTTCAACTATCATAATGTTTGTGCACCTACTCAATGCGTCTACATGTTGCATTCTGTCGCCACCTCTATGAATAAGCTTGCAGTCGTAATCTTGCAATTCTAGCGCCCATCTGGCTATCCTTGGGTTTAAATCAATTTTACTAAGGGTGAGAATCAACGAATTACAATCCGTAACAATTTTAAATGACTTTCCGTGTAAATAAATTCTAAACCTACGAAGTGCGTAAATAATTGCTAGTGCCTCTAGCTCAAAACTGTGGTATTTGGACTCTGTCTCTATGGTTCTTTTTGAAAAATAAAATATCGGGTGTAATTTACCGTCTTTTTTCTTTTGTAACAAAACAGCTCCAAAACCATGCGAGCTTGCATCACAATGTAATTCACATTCGTCTTTATGACTATAAATGGCTAATATCGGCGATTGTATTAGTTTTTCTTTGAGCATTGCCAAACATTCTAATTCCTTTTCTCCAAAAACGAACACTGTGTCCTTTCTGAGCAGATCATAAAGAGGCTTAGCTAGGGTTGAAAAATCTTTGATGAAGCGCCGAAAATAGGAGCACAAACCCAAAAAACTATGAACTGCCTGAACCTTTTCTGGAATCGGATACTTCTTTATTGCGTCTATACCCTTATCATCTGCTTGTATACCTTCCTTCGTTATCAAAAATCCTAAATACTTTATACTAGGTCTTAAAAATTCGCACTTATCCATTCGTAATTCTAATTTGTTGTGAACTAGCCTTAGCAAAACTTCTCTTAATGTACTTAAATGTTCTTCCATGTCTTTACTCGCAATCATTATGTCATCCATGTATATTATCACTTTGTCCTGCCTTATCCAGTCGTCGAAAATTTTATTCATAAACCTTTGAAAATTTGCATTCTTTATTCCCATGGGCATCCTTACAAATTCGAATTTTCCTAACGGAGTAACAAATGATGTAAATTTTACCGATGATTCCTCTACGTAGACATGGAAGTATCCATTTTTTAGGTCCAACTTTGTAAACACCGTTTTGTTAACTAATTTATCTAACAAGTCTTCAATCAATGGCAACGGGTAGTTTAAACTTTGTTTAATTTTCGAAAATCGATACAGAAACGTAATTCTGCAGTTTTCTTTTTCACTAGTACGATCGGCGAAGCGTACTGAGATTCACTCGGCCTAATGATTCCGTTTCCTATATACTCTATCATTATTTGAAGCTTTTCTTTTTCGGCATACGATAAACGTCTTGGCGAACAGCTAAATGGCTTATCATCTTCTAAAGATATCGTCATGTCGCATTTGACAAATGGAACATCTGGTCTTTTTGTTTTCAAATATGTATCCATAAACATCTTTTCAAACTGGCACTGCGTTTCAAAATTTACATTTTCTACACAATTAAAGTTTTGCTCTTCTTCTACTATATGGATGTTGAACATGTCAGTGTCGAAATTTTCTTCTAACAGTTTTGCAAATTATTTCTTTGAACATGCAATCTATTGTGAGGGTGTTGATCATTATGTTTATTTTCATTTAAAATCTCTTCAGTTGACATTTCGTTGATGCACAGCTCTGTTTTCTCATTCCTAAAACATTCAAACTGTTTTTTCACACTTTCTGCTTCGCTCAATAATTGCTTAATAGTTTTTTCTCCTAATCCCTGATTCTTAACAGGTTCACAGTCTGACAGTTGTGTTCTAAAATAATTTTCTCCTAGTTTTTTCATAATATTTTCATCGTTTTTCTTAACAGTTTCTACATTTAACAGTTGTTGTCTTACAGTTTCTTCGCGAATAATTTGTCGCGTAGCAGTTTCGTTGTCTAATAGTGATCGTTTAACAGTTTCTTCGCTTAACAGTGGTCGCATAACAGGTTCATTTTCAATATTGTTTTCATTTAATTTACAATAAAATTTGACAACAGGAGTCACTGCATTGACCATATATGATAATTTTAAGAAATGTTAGTTTCTCTTTTTGTGCTTTTATCTTCAAGTATATCCAAGGCTTCTAGGTTAAAGCCTATACCATATATGTAAGATATGGTAGAGTACACACAGCAGAACCACAACAGAACCACAGCAGCATCATAGCAGAACCGCAGCAGTAAAGCCGATAGTTAACAGCAGATAATTAATATCAGATCGATAAACAGCTGATGCTATTACTATTACGCAGTAGCTTTAAACGATTTTTGGATAATTGAAGTAATAGGACAACACTGGAGAAAACGACGCCGAAGAAGAAGCACGCAGAAAAAGTGAAGCAGAAAAACTACGCAGTAAAAGTCATCAGCAGAAAACGCAGTAGAAAATACGTTTTGAAGAACCAACCTTGTATTCTTTTCTTTTTAATATAATAATAAACACCGAGTTAATAACCTAACTCACATTTGGATGCTCGTCCAAGTCTGAAAAGTGCAAGTTGGTTGAAGTTGTCCCGAGGTGTCTTAACTCACATTTGGTGGCTCGCCTTAGTTTGAAAAGTGCAAGTTAGTTGAAGTTGTCCCGAAGTGTCTCAAAGTGGTATCGAAAAGCTGAAATCTGATTGCCGAAAAGTGGTCATATGCCGCAGACTACAGTTGCCGGAGTCAGTAAGAAGAAGAAATTACCACCGAAAGTACACTACACGAGATCAGCAGTCAAGCAATCGGAAAGCCCGATGATGGATGATACGCTCACATCGGATGACATGCCAGGAACAAGCAAAATCGTCGATACAAGTGTCTCAAGAAAGTATGTCGATTGCGGAAAATACTAAGACGCTGCAGGAACTTGTTCGGCTGCTTGGTTTGAAATTTGGTGCTGACGAGCAGAACAGAAGCAGTTGCAAAATGGACGCACAAAGTTCTTCAAAATCCATTCCGGTCCAGCATTGGTTTGAAAACTTTGAGATGAACTCTGAGGCTTACGACCTAAACATTAAGCAAATGTATGTGCAGGCTCGTAGCAAGATGACGAAAACGGACAAATTATTTTTGGAGTCCGTTCGAGTACATCAGTATTCTGAGCTGCGAATGCTGTTGGAAGATGAGTTCAGCCGAAAATTCAACAGCGCGGATGTGCACGCAGAGCTACGTGATCGTAAGAAGCAGAAGCAGGAATCGTTTCACGAATATGTTCTACGAATGAGAAAGATTGCGGCTGTTGGCAATGTGGATGCCCAATCTGTAATTCGTTACATCGTAGACGGTCTACAGTTGAGAAGCGACTTCAAATATACGCTCTACAATTGCAAGTCGTTCAGAGAGCTGCAGGAGCAGTATGAGATTTTTGACCGTGATACAAATAAAAATCAAAAGTCGTTTGTGCCGAGTCAGAAGAAGCAGACTGAAGCCAATGACAAAAAGAATCATTGCTATAACTGTGGATCTGCCGATCATTTGCGCAGGGATTGTAAAGCTGCTACCAAGTGCTTTCGTTGCAACAATGAGGGACATATGTCAAGGAATTGCCTTGGATCAGCTGTTGATATTCAAGTCATGCACAGTGCAAATCGCATGAAGAATATCATAATTAATAACGTTGAGGTGCAGTGCCTGGTGGATACTGGAGCTGATGTATCAGTTATGAGGAAGTGCATCTTCAACAAAATTCCTGAAGTCAAGTTAGAAAGGTCTATGTCCAAGCTGCGTGGGTTGGGCAATAAGATCACAAGTCCAGTTGGCTGCTTTGAGGCAGATGTTGCAGTCGATGAAGAGGCGGCCTTACAGGAATTTATAGTCGTTTCGGATGAAGACATTGAGTACGACGCGCTGCTGGGATTGGACTTCGTCTCCAAATTCAATCTGTCGTCGTCAGCGGAAGGATACAAGTTTTCTTCCCCGCAGGGGGAGAAGGCTTGTAAGCAGACAAATCAGATAAGTATTTATAGCGTGGTCAATACAAATGCTGATATAGATGTTTCTCCTCAATATGCAAAGGACATACTAAAACTGATTGACAACTATAAGCTTGCGGACGCAGTAGCAGACGTTCCGGATGGCGAGATAACACCATTTCGTCAGTCCCCGAGTCGAGATCTGAATGCCAGCATTGCACAGGCCAAGTTCCGTCAGGCCATCGCCAAGGAGAAGCAGGAGATTACGAATCTAGATCTGGATGATCCCGCCGACAATGATCCGTACAAGTTGCGCTCCCTGTTGGAGGCTCTACTGTTTGACATCTCGGAACAGGCGCTGGACGCACTCATCGATTGCTGAACGAACGCTGGCAACGATTGGACAGCACCGAGCAGAGATTAGTTGATCTGCAGGATCAACAGTTGATAGCTGAGCACGAGAAGAAGACGCTGGAGGCGGACATCTCACAATATATTCAACAGCGCGACGAACTGATGAAGAACAATGAGTTGCTGCGCAACGAGCTGGACAAGTTTAAGCGCAACAAGCTGGATACCATCGAGGAGCATCACGACGAGACCATTGCCCAGTTGGAATCGCCGCTGGAGAAAGCGCAATCCCAGTTGCAGCATCAAGAACAACAACAGCAGCAGGCGACGGCGGTGGGAGCTGGCAAGAATAATGATCAATTGCAGAATATGGAGCAACTGAGAGCAGAGCTAAAGCACAAGACGTTGGAGCTCTTGGAGAGCACAGAGAACGGTGTGCAATTGAAGATACAGCTGGAAGAGCTGCAGAAGCAAGTGCAGCAACTGAAGAAGACGTCCGAGCAGAATTCCCAACTCGGCGAGCAGCTTGAGATGATGAAGGCAGTGATGGAGATACTCGCAAGTCGTCCATTCGAGGGATGCAAAGTGAAAGGCGGTCTGATCTATAAAGAAGTGAACGGAAACGATCTTTTCGTGGTTCCAAAGCAGACGGAAAAAGAAGTTATAGCAGACGCCCACAACGCAGGTCACTTTGCTGTTCAAAAAACTATACACGCCATTCAGCAGACATATTGGATTTCTCATCTTCAGCAAAAGGTACAGCAGCATCTGGAAGAGGAAATGAGTAAGAATTTTGAAAAGGAACGTCAACAAATTAGGCAAAACGCAAAGACGGAAATTCAACACGCTCAAGATTCCTATAAGAAAGAGTTATATACCAAGCGACGACCAGAAATCGGATATCAAGTAGGAGATTTGGTTGCCATACGCCGCACTCAATTCATTGCTGGAAAGAAACTCGCCAGTGAATATTTAGGACCGTACGAGATGACGCAGGTGAAAAGAGACGGCCGTTATGAAGTCCGTAAGGCTGCTGATGTAGAAGGCCCTACCAACACATCAACAAGTTTCGATCACATGAAATGCATGGTCATCCGGGACAGATGAGTTATCAGGAATGGCAGAATGTAAGATATGGTAGAGTACACACAGCAGAACCACAACAGAACCACAGCAGCATCATAGCAGAACCGCAGCAGTAAAGCCGATAGGTAACAGCAGATAATTAATATCAGATCGATAAACAGCTGATGCTATTACTATTACGCAGTAGCTTTAAACGATTTTTGGATAATTGAAGTAATAGAACAACACTGGAGAAAACGACGCCGAAGAAGAAGCACGCAGAAAAAGTGAAGCAGAAAAACTACGCAGTAAAAGTCATCAGCAGAAAACGCAGTAGAAAATACGTTTTGAAGAACCAACCTTGTATTCTTTTCTTTTTAATATAATAATAAACACCGAGTTAATAACCTAACTCACATATATATGCATAAAATCTCTACCCAAAACCACATCGTAACTCATAGACTCATCAGTGACAACCAGCAACTCAAAATTTAACTTTATTTTTTCTTTTAACATAAAACAACATATTTTTCCAAGAGTATTCAATTGACTTTTGTTGATTCCAAAATAGTGATTGTGAACTGAATTAAATGAAACCTTCGTTGGTAATAATGAATTCTTTATAAATGAAACAGCACTTCCAGAGTCTATGAGGCATTTTGCGGTGATATATGTGTTAGATTGGCTTGAAAAATAAATTTTAAAGTACCTTACATAGTCGTTCTCAACACCTGCGCTCTTGTCGTTTAGATTTGCGCTCTTTTTCTTCTTACACTCTGCCACGAAATGACCAATCTCGTCGCAGGCATAGCATGAACCCGGTTTTCTCTTTGGTTTGCGGCATTCCTTCGCAAAATGACCCTTTGGAGTTGCAATTGTAGCAGCGCTTGTCGTCCATCTCTGCTGCCGTCTTAGCGCTGCTTGCTGCATCATATTTAGGAAGGCAAATGTTAGCAAACGCTTGCAGCATTTGCTCTGGACCCTCAAAGCATTTGAATGCGCGCCTGTTTGCGCAAATTTAACAATGGCATTCCATCAATGATATGCTCCAGAAGCTCATCCTTGTTGAGTTTGATAGCCTGAGCCAAAACCATCTTCTCATCGAAATACATGGCAAATCGCTCGTTTTTCTGCCATTTTCGTTGCTCAAACTTACGTCGCAGTTCTGTCTTTGACACTCCTGTGCCAAATGCCACGATCAGCTGATTGCACAGTGTGTCGAACGGTTCACGCAAACGAGCTGAATTCGCGTGAGGCCAATGCTGAGCGTTACCTTTTAATTTTGTTGCCAATAGCATTCGCACAGACTCCACGTCCAGTTTACACATTTCCGCAATGCTTTTGAGTTGGTTCACCCAAATACGTGCACATGTTTTGCCGTCAAATTCTATTGTAGCCTCTTTCGCGATTACGAGCGAAATGGCTGACCCACTTTTTTCTCTTTGCGGCTCTCCTTCCTCTCTTTATTACCCGTCCAGTGCTGCCACTGCCGTTTACGCATCTAGTGCTGCCCATCTCATGTGCGACGAAGCTGCCGACGTTGTCGCTTATGATGTCACCTATGCCACTGCCGTTATTGTCGCCGCCGATATTGTCGCTTGTGTCGATTTCTCCTGCAGACGAAAGTTGTGCAGCTGCGCAAAAATCTAACAACTGTGAGTTGCCGTTGTCGCTTCTGTCGATTTCTGCAGTAGACGAATGGTGTGTAGCTGCGCTGCCTTGAAGTGTTTTCAACTGTTCTTTGCTTGCATGAATTTCCTCTTGCAGCTGTCTAACGGTGCTTAGCAATTCTCGGTACACTCTTTCTGACACAGGGGCATTTTCGGGAGCACTTTCCGCAGCGTTGTGAAATTCACTGATGTTTAAAATTTTTTGTTGTTGTTCGATGATTGAACTGTTTGTCTCATAAATTTGATCGGTGTTTAAACTCGGGATATCGCCAAGTCTGTCTGAGGGAACTTCCATTAAGCGGGCTATCAATTCTGTCTTGCTCCCTTTTGTAGACAACTTTAGCACTGCCAGCCAATTATTTAACTGGGCCGTTTTAAATTTATCAAAAGTGTCTTTATTCATTATTGTAGGCTTGTATTTTGCCACTTCTGAATTTGTGGAAGGCAAATGAAACGACCTCGGAATATATTACGACACGTCTTATTTAATTGGCCACTCGATCAAGACTGATCTGCAGCTCTTTTCTTATGAACTAGAGTATGTACAATTAGAGTCGCAAATTGGCGAAAGAGAGATAATGAAAGAATGAGAGAGCAACCAGCATCAAGAGAGCAATCGTCAGAATAACCGAGAGAGCGTAATGTGTGTGTATGTGTAGGCACTCGTCCTACTACACTTATAATAATAATATAATATTATTTATATTAATATTAATATTTTTCGTTTTATGGGATTTCAAGAATTTTGTTTTCGATTTACGGAGGCTGAAGGGGGCGCTCATACAGACAGACGGCCATGAATATATATATTTTATGGGGTCTGCCGGACTTCCTACCTGTTACGCACATTTTGACAAACTTAATAGATCCTTTTCACTTTTTTTTTAAGGTAAAGGGTGTCAAATTGTAACTAACTGAATTACAATTTGATTTCCTTAAAGAAACCTTAACTTGCCGACCGTCGTCGTAGCAGCGCAGTTGCATCTGAATGCGTCGAGTTTATGCTAACATCGATTCCAACGGGAAGTGTCGTAGACGTAGTGTCAGATCTTTTTGGGTCTCCGACTTATGGGTGCACTTACACAAGCCTATGCGCGTATCCGCATGATTCTTGTAACTATTGTTCTTTTTCGTAATTTCCGCCAGCCCTCCCCTTTCCTCCTCACGTATTCGACTATCAGTGCCAGAAGGCTGAGTGCCAGTATGGAGCCGATTGTTGCGTCAAAGGCCTTGGATGTTGTTTCGAGCAATTCGATCGTCTTTGTGTTGTGATCGTCTTTTACCATTTCCAGGGTGAGGACCTCCTCGATTCTTTGTATGCATTCATTAGGTTGCAGGATATCGGGAAACGGTTTGTAGTCTATGCTGCCCTTGGAGAAATTCGAGAATTTCACGATGAAAGTTCCATTCAGTTTTGTAGGCTTTTCGTTGACTCATATGATCCCCTTAAATTGGTTAAGTAGGATCATGCCGGGTTGCATATTTTCAATGGTGGGGATGTGTTGGTTGTTTATCTTGCTGCATGTTTTCGGGTTTCCAGTTAGCAAATGGGGAAGGTAAGTTGAGTTGGTAATGTCTATTATCATTATTATTATTATTATTTTTTTCACAATTTTTACGGGTTTTACAAGGATTTTATCGCAAAGCTCTTTATTTGTTATTGGGATCTTAATAATGTAGGCCAAAGTGGTCCAACTGTTAGCGATGTTAACATTGGCAATTTGCATTGCCTCTTCTAAATTTGCATACGGAATTTGGTCAGTGTCTATTATACTTTTTATTTTAAATATTTCTTGTTCGCTAAATATGTGTAGATTACTGATATCGGCTTTAGCCCTTTGTACGGCATAGTTTAGGTTAATTATTTCATCTTTTAAAATTTGTATTTGGTACATCCGTACCATGTTTATGTGACTCTGTGCATTACCTTCGGATTTAATGGAGTTCGATAAGCTTTGTGCTGTTCTGGTTAAATTATTGATCCTTTCTATTATGAGTATATTTATTACTACTTAGTTGTTTTCATTATGTAGATCGTTATTAATCTTGCTCTTAATTATCTGAAAGTCCCTATAATCTGGGGATCCTGCGATCTACTTCCAAGTTGACCCTATTAGATCTAAATGACTCTTGTATCTGTCTCTGAATATTAATTTGTTTAGCAAATTTTGTGTCTTACTGAGTTCTTCCTGAATGAACGGGACAAAAGGGTCGTATGTCCTGAGTTGCGTTCGAGCGGTAATGTTAATCATGTTGATCAGATAACTTTGTTCCTATTCTTTTGTTATTTTTGACAAAAATAACGTAAACTGGAATATACTTCACTTCTGTGTCTCTGTCCTTGTTGTGGTAGTCTATGTCGAGTTTTTGTTTTTGTTTAATTTTGTCTATATTTTCTTATCTGTCGTCTTTTAATAGCTTCGGGTCATTGGTTACCAAAGAATAGCTTTACAGGTCTTCGTTTCGTTGTTGAGTGAAACGAATAGTTGTACTTTACGAGTGATCTTTCGAGTAGATCTTTCAGAGATGTATGGACTTTCTCCGCATTTTGACATCTCATGATTTCAATGAGAGTCGAATAAAAGCGTTCGACTTGACCATTCGCTATGCTGTGGGCCGCGTTCAACGACTTTTCGTTGTCAATGACTATTTTTTCGGGGACTCCGAAATTCGTTAACATGTTCCTAAGCGGTTACCTGATATCTTACGTTGCTCTAGACTTAACTTATCTCGCCAGTGGGAACTTGGAAAACCTATCTATTGCGGTTAGAATCACTTGTTTCTGAGTTAAGAATAGATCGATATGGACTATGTGTCCGGGGTATTTGGGTATTGGTGACTCGTGTAGGGACTGCTAAAATGGATGGGATAAATTTCCTGAATTCTCCCTAGTATTGGTTCTTCAGTTTGAATGCCTTTAATCACTGATGGATTAACGCGCTGTTTCAGAATCGGTTCTACTATCGTGTGCCGGTGATAAGTTGGAAAAATAATTTCCAATTTGTACGAAGCTTCGTCTCCTATGACCATTATGATCTGGTTTTTGAAAACATTGATGGGCTGCCCTGCTGTCTGTATCAAATTTTCTGACGAGCTGTTACTGCTGTGCACTGTTGCTGATGTCGAGTTGACTTGGGTGTCGTTTTGCACCTGTGGTCTGGTTAAAGCGTCCTCAACGACGTTCGTTTTGCCGGGTTTGTATGTCAATTCGTAATTGTATTCTTCTAATATTGCTTTCCATCGATTAATTTTGTTGTGGTTTTTGTGGCTGAGTGCGTATGTTAAAGGTAGATGATCTGTGACTATGTTTACTTTGGCGGACCAATATAAAAAATTCCTTAGTGTTTTCAAAGCCCAAATAATGGCGAGCGTTTCCTTCTCATTCGTTGCATAATGCTCCTCTGTTTAACTTAGTGCTCTGGATATAAAAATTATTGGCCTATCGTTTTGAGCTAAGACAGCTCCCACAGCGTAATCTGATGCGTCTGCCGCTAGTTGGAATTCTTTCTTGTAATCTGGATATGCTAACATGACTTATTGTGTCCCGAGGGTTTTAGTTTTTCAAATGCCTTAATGGCTACGCTATTTAGTGCGATACTCATGTTTTTCGAGGTGTGCTTAGACGAACGCCCTTAACGCCTTCCCCTCTTAAAAGGGCCGTGAGGGGTTTTGCGAGTTTCGCGTAGTCTTTTATAAAATGACGATAATATCCTGAAAGTCCCAAAAATGATTGAAGGTTTATTTAGCTGTACCTTCATGTTCGCTTTATCAAGTGTTTCGAAAATTTCTTTGATGCCTTGTATGTGCTTTTCTTCGCTGTCACTGAATATGATTATGTCGACTAAGCATCTTACTCCAATATGTTCCCTTAATATGTCATCAAGGCAACGTTGAAATATTGCTGGGGCGTTCTTGAGCCCAATAGGCAACCTAGTGTTTTCTCAATGTCAGATTCCCTCAATGGAATCTGATGAAAACCGCTTTTCAAATCCAGTACTGAGAAGAACCTATTCTTTCCTATCTAGCCAGAACTTCATTTTTATCTGGAATGGGGTACCTGTTCGCTATCGTTACTGAATTTAATTTCCTGTATTAAATAACCATTCTGATTTGGCTCGCAAAAAAGATTAGGGCAATTTTCACATAGTGAGTGCATTTTCTCTTTTTGTTTTTCGTTGCTCGAGTCGAATGTCGATTTTGTTTACTTCGCGTGCCATTTGTTGTTTGATTTTTATTCTGAGCTTAGTTCGAATTGAAATATAACTCTTTTGCCTATGTATTTCGGCTTGAAGTTCTTGCAATGTATCATTGCCTATAAGCGCGTTAAATGAAGTAAGCGTGGGGAGTATGAAGAATTTTGTAATTTTAACCCTGCCTCCTACGGAATTTGCGTAGAAAGGATTTTCGTTTTCCTTAATGTTTTTGGCTATTGTGGAATGCATATAATTTTTATTTGAGCCTGTGTCAATCAGAACTTTTATCATTTCTCCGTTACCTAATCTGCATACTAAGTATGGTAACGAAGAATACTTTAGTCTAAAAAGTTAAGTTCGGTGGAATCGAGCACAACTTGATCTTCTTCTGGATTTTCTTTTGCTGCTCGAGACTTTTAATGTAGGCTGTGAGGGTTTCCCCACCAAAACTTTCGGTATCATATGCGGCGTCTAAATACCCTTCTTCCGTTGTTAAGTGAAAATTTCTCTGTCTTTTGTCTATCGGTGCATTTCAGCTATGTAGTGGTCTTTTTCCAGTCGAGTCATTATACGGTCGGTGCATGAAATTTATTCGCTTTGTTTGCATGCTATGATCTACCTCCATCGGTTCGGGTTTCTGAAAAGGTTTTGGTGCGGACGGACGTTGGATCATTGGTGGCATGTTGCCAGACGGACGGCTGAATGCCCTTGAGTTGTTGTTAGATTGTGGTAGGTCGTATGGTCGCGAAACCTGAGACATATAAACTAAATGTGGATTAAACTGCTGCGCAGATGAGAATTGCATTGGACGCGGTGGATTTCTTCTCATTGGAAGTGCGGATGCTGATTGATTAAAAACTCTTCTTGAGGTTGCTTGGTGATCATTCGCGTAATTTGTCCAGAATTTTTGATTGTCTAATTTTTTGCATAATCGAAGTGCTTCGGGCAGATCTTCGGGTCCTTTCATACCTAAGGGTCTGGGGAGGTAACCGTTTAGACCTCTAATGAAGGTGTCCAACGATTTGTCCCTATAGCACCTCTTGAACAAGTTCATCGATTCTCGACTCGTTTCAATGCACGTAATTCCGTTCAGAATAAGGCCAAGGTGAGAACAAATTTTCTGGTAAAACTCGGGTATCGTTTGGTTCCCTTGTATCAGTGACGTCATTTGATACTCTAAGGTACCAGTGTCCCGATTGTCGGCGTAATGTAGGCTTAAATATTTCGAGATCGCTTGCCAATTCAATGGCGTATTGTATGTTTCGAGAACTTTTTCTGCATTTCCTACTATTTTATTTCGGATTACACTGAGTATACCGTAGAACTTTGGTGTCCCACTCAAGGACTTATAGACGTTCAGTACTCATTCTACACTTTTTTTCCATGAACTGAATTCTCCAGACTGGTCAGAGAATTCCCTCAAACATTTAACTATGCCAGGTATTTTGTCAAGATCTTCTATGTTAGCTGGGTTTATGTTAATTGTTTCGTCCATTAATATTGGATCTACCTGTGATACGCTTTCTAGTCTAGCATCTAGCAGACCCTGTACTACGATATGTATTTGATTTTGTAATTCTCTCATGCTCATCTGAGCTGGAGGACCTAAATTGTTTTGGTTAGGCATTGCACAGAGAGTTTGTTGTTGAGTTCAACTTACTTATGGCCAAATATGTAGAAATTTATGCGAATGAGACCACAGAGATATTGTGAGCGAATTTTCGAATACCCCTTTTTTTTCTTGGACACTTTTCCTTCAACTATATTCGCTTTTTGATTTTTAGTTGGTATTTTTTTATGTACATTTTTTTGGTTCAAAACTTTCTTAAAAATGTTGCCTTGCTGGATTTATTTTTATTTTTGATTCTTAACATTTCTGCAACAAAATTTTTTTTCTAGATGTACTTATGTCACTTGTTATCACTTAAACCTACTTACAATATAATCCAAATCAGAACCGTATCTGGTTGGGGGATATTCTGCGGTTTGCTCTGCTGCTAAAGTACATCTTTCCAACACCGCCGAATACGGTGCATGCGAACGTATAAACAAGCTTGGTTCGAGCTCTGGACCTCCGTCGATGCCTTGCTTTTTCCTTAGGGCTTTTTCCCGCGTTGTCCTTGCAGCTGCTTGAGGTGCTTAGATGATCCTGCAACAGCTATGGTTACCACCGGATCGCTCGCCTGCAGTTCCTATGCTGTTAGCCACTTGAGATGTTATTTATAGGAAAGTCCAGCAGCCAATTGGGTGCTTTTTGGATATCACGGCACTCGCGAAGTTTTTTTTGGACAATAGAAGATTTACTTGAACGCGACCGGAGGGCGAATGACTTCTGTTTCGACGAGGCCTCACGTTGGGCGCCAATTAATATCATGGGGGATATTTTATTTCCAAAAAATTACTTATTCAAAAGTGTCAAATTAGAACTAACTTAAATACAATTTGATTTGCTTAAAGAAACCTCAAGTCTCCGACCGTCGTCGTAGCAGAACCGGTAGCAGCGCAGTTGCACCTGAATGCGTCGAGTTTTTGCTGACATCAATTCACACGGGAAGTGTGAAGTGGGTGCACTTACGCAAGCTTATGCGCGTGTTTGGGGTTTGGGAAATGTTATTTGTGTTAACTTATACCTTAGGGAAATAAGTATATGTGGATGAAGTTATTAAAAAAAAGTACTTTTAACAAAACGAATCAGTTCAGGTTTATTTTTAGTTTATAGGTCTTATGAATAACTAACAGAATATATAATAATATAACTTCATTTAAGAGAAACTTACAAAAAAAATTAAATTAACTTTAAATAGTCTTTATGAAATAAGTATATGTAAATACAGAAGTTTGTGCGCAATTGTTAATCAGCGTGATCTTTAATTCGAGTAGATTGGTTTTAATTAAATGTATTTTAAAGAAAATTATTTTATTACACAAGAATGAAATGTAAGTTATCAAATGATCACATTAAGCACTACAAAAAATGCAGTTTTTTTCTCAGAATGCTTCGTGGAACGCACTTGTCAGCCGAAGAGCGCGGGCTTATAATGGGTTTGAAAGAAAGTGGCGCTAAAATTTCTCAAATAGCTTCTAGAGTTTCCAGACATCTAAATAAAGTTGCAAATTTTATAAAGAACATGGAATTTTATGGGAAAGCCGAACGCAGACCCAGTACCGTTGACGATAGGTGTAAACGCGAGATTAAGCATTTGAAGCTCAAAGTCTCTAGGAGACGGGTTCATCAGTTTTTGGTTGAAAATAAGACCGTTAAATATATTTCTCGGGTGCATGTACCAATCCTACTACCACGTCACAGAACCGCACGTTTGGAATTTGCCGACAAATATGTATTTTGGACCGAAGAATTCCTCAATGGTATATTTTCGGATGAGAAAAAGTAGAACTTAAATGGCCCTGATGGATGTTATAAGTATTGGCGTGATTTAGGACGCCCCCAAAAAACACGACAGAAAAGAACTTTGGCGGCGGATCACAGATGGTTAGGGCTGCTTTTGGATATGCAGGAAAGTCTCGCATTTGTTTTATTCCAATTAAAACGAGTTCCGTATACCCAGTTGCTGGAAAAATACTTAATATACTTTGCCACAGAGCTATAAGCCGATAATTGGACTTTTCAGCAGGACAACGCTCCAAATCCATATTGTAGCAGGCCGATAACTTTACCGGTGTTCCATCACTAATCTGTTAACATTAACATTGTTTATCTGCCCATAACTAATTATCTAAATCGGTTCATTTGTTAACATTAGCTATATCACTTTAGCTAATTAGAATAAGCATAGACATATAGCATGATCCAGCTCTAGCGAGAAGCTAGGTATCTAGCAGCTCGATGACGAGAGTTAGTCTGAATAAACCAAGGAAAGAAAACATACGTGCAAGAAGAAAAGTTGTGAAGTTAATTAATCGGCCACAAACTTCAGAAGTGGGATTATGGACATCAATATCAACGAGGTTTTAGTTATTCAACTGAAGAATTGGCTAGCTGCTTTGGGCCTGCCAACAAAAGGATGCAAAGCCGAACTAGTGGCGCATTTGAATGCAGTACCACCGAGCGAACGAGGCAGCATCACTGAAGCCGAACAATTAAGGAGCAGCCATTTTATAGCGAGGTATCGCAGGGTTACATTTTGGTAAATCAACAAGCCGAAATTGCCAGGGTCATCGAAACCTTAATGGAACTCAACTCGCAGATCGAGGCGGCAAAAAACTCGTTGCAAAATTTTCATATGCAAGCTTCACGCTACAGCGGTCGAAGTTCTACGCAGCAGCTAGAGCGAGACGGCGATATTAGGCTGCAGCCATTCAGAAAATGCCAACGGCGGCAGCGGCGCCAATGCGGCGATTGAAGTTGAAGAACGAGCAGACGACGCGCATAATCATGACGCCGAAAGATGTGGCAAAATAGAAGGAGCGACAAGTACAGCTGTGCGTGCGACAAACAGAACTAATTGTGAGTGGTCTTCGACGGCGTTCCAGGGCAAAAATTCGGTACGTCGCACAGTTAACTTCTACTCAACGCCAATTGCTGTGCATCGCTAAATTAAAATGTGCACTACAGTGGATGCATGCTGATCCAACGCGCATTATAAAGCTCTTGGACAGACTTTTAGAACAATTAATGGCGGCGTTCGGCGGAAAACTGTCGAAGGCCGAATTGCGACGCAAATTCGAGGGACGCATCTGGTATTCGATGGAGAAGTTTGCGCTTTACTTCGGCCCGGGATCTTAACCTGAATGACCAGGAGCTACTGGATGGTCTCATCGAGGGAATACTCGACGAAACGCTGCAGTCCGGGCTAGAATATAGTGCTTCGGTAGCCCCAGTCAGATGATGCGTGCGTTTGCGGAGGTGCAGCTGCCATAGCAGAGTTCAGGTGGAGGAAATCGCGGGACGACTTTGAAAGCAGCACCCAGCAGCGCCACTGTAAAGGAGTCACACTGCTTCAACTACAACACAGTGGTTCACTGGACTAAAGACTGCATGAAACCCAAGCGTGACAAAGGATCTTACTATGGCTGTGGTGCAGCCGATCATCTCGTAGCTCAATGTTCGAAAAGGAAGTCAGCAGTTGCAAATAATTACGTAAGATTATTTAAAATATTTTTAACAATAGTTCTTATCTATCCGTCATTTCAGAATGCCTCATAGATTCATGCAGCCCCATTTCGTTTATTAAAAAATCAATTGTTCCTGTTGGAGTAGAACATCAAGCCCATAATGGGATTTATTTTGGGCTACATAAGAGCCAACTTAATGTTTTTGGAAAACTTCTGCTTTTATTTTTAAAAATTTATCCAAAAATACATTTTTATTTATAATTGTGTCTGATGAACCTATGAGGTGGGGATAGTATTGGGAAGGGATTTCATGGAAGTCAGTTATCTGAATATTGACCCAAGCTCGTTTGAGAGACCAAACGGTAGCGAATTCGGCAGTAATATATCAAACAAGAAGCCCACAGCAAGTATTAGTACTTTGCGAGAGAGCTCAATTGTTATGGACAGTGAAAAGGTAGAAAGCAGATTGTTAGATGACAAGTTATTAGTAAATGAATGTTTAGAAAGTGAGTTTTTTGCGAATAAATGGTTAAATAATAAATTGTTAGATTGCAAAGAGATTGTTAGAGGGGAAGGAAATTCGTTAGAACCACTAACAACAATGAAGCAAATTGTTTTAGAAGATGAATTTGAATAGAGCATGCTGCAAATAAGTATATTAGATGATAACGCGAAAGAAGACGCATATATCATTGGTGAAAGTATAAGTTATGACTTAAGTGGTAGGTTCATAAAGTTGTCGAACAGGGCATATATAGATGCCATTAGGCCCGAGAAGCCTTACATTATATGTGAAATGAACATTTCAATTGATAAAGCAAAGCCTTTCAGTTGCTCACCAAGTCGACTATCATAAAATTAAAAAGAAAAACTACAGCAAAAGTTAAACGAATATATTAGAGATGGCATCATCCAACCCAGTAACTCGAAATTTGCGTCGCCAATTGTCTTAGTGGAAAAAAAAACCGGTGACTTGAGAATGCCTACAGATTTTAGAAAGCTTAACAAAATCATGGTTAAAGACAATTATCCATTGCTTTTAATTTATGATCTGCTGGATAGGTTAGGAGGAAATACTGTGTTTACTAAGCTCGACCTAAAAAATTGATATTTTCATGTATTTGTCAATAAGGAGTCCATAAAGTATACAGTCTTCGTCACTCCTTTGGGGCAATTCGAGTTCTCGAAGATGCCAATGGGACTGAAAACTGCTTCTCAAGTTTTTCAGAGATTTGTTAATATCATATTTACTGGGTTAATTAGAGACAATAAAGTTATTGTTTATATGGACGACATAATGAACACGAACATTTAGAAATTTTAGAGAACAAGTTACAATTGAGGGTTGACAAATGCGAATTTTTGCAGGACAAAATTAAATACTTAGGTTTTCTTATATCAAAAGATGGCATAAAAGCAGATGATAGAGGTCTGGAAACGGTGGAAAATTTTCCCACGCGTGATAAGACACAGACAGTACAACGTTTTCTTGGGCTGTGTTCATACTTAAGAAGATTCATAAAAGACTTTTCAACAATTGCAAAACCATTATACGATCTCTTAAGAAAGGATAAGAAATTCAATTTGAAGAAAGAGAATTGAAGTGCTTCTTATCTTTAAAAAATAAGTTGTTAGAAGCACCTGTTTTGTCATTATACGATCATAAAGACGACATAGAGCTACATTGTGATGCCAGTGCTCTAGGTTTCGGAGCAGTGCTTTTACAGAAAAAACAGGACGGGAAGCTACACCCAATATTTTATTTTTCAAAACGAACGGCGGAAACAGAAGCAAAATATCATAGCTTTGAGTTGGAAACTTTAGCTATGATATGCGTTACGAAGATTCAGAATATATTTGCAGGGCAGAAAGTTCAAAATAGTGACAGATTGTAATTCATTGACTTTAACGTTATACAAGATGGAGCTTAATCCTAGAATTGCGAGGTGGGCGTTAGAACTAAAAGAATTCGACTATGAGTGAGTACACAGAGTGGGAAAGCAAATGCAGCACGTAGATGCTTTAAGCAGATGTAGCAACAGCATTATGATAACCGAGGCCAATAGTTTCGAAACCAATTTAGTAGTATGTCAAACAAAAGATGAAAAGGTGCAGGAGATTAGAAAAATGTGGGAAGAAAGTGAACATAAATTGTAAAAAAAAAAACGAATGACAATAGTTTGTTATTTTATGTACCAAAAGTATCGAAGACCACGTATTATATAAATATCATGACAAATTGGGACACATTGGAAGAGACAAAATGTTGGATGCGATTAGTAAAAGCTAACTAGGGTATTAGAACACATTGAAAATTGCCTGAAGTGTATAGCGTTTTCACTAAAGACAGACAAGGGGGAAGGTTTATTGCACAGCATTCCTAAGGGTAATAAACCATTCAAAATGATTTACATAGACCATTATGGACCGGTAGATAATAGTAGAGCAAAGAACCACATATTTGCAGTGGTAGATGGGTTCACAAAATTTGTTAGGTTGTACACCACTAAAAAAAAGCACCAAGGAGCTAGTTAAGGCGTTAAAAGATTATTTCAGAGAATACCGTAGGCCGACTTGCATTGTATCTGACAGAGGAAGCTGTCTCATACAGCAGAGTTCAGTCAATTTGTAGATGAAGCAAGGGTTAAACATATAAAAATCGCAACTGGTTCACCCCAGGCGAATGGCCAAGTAGAGAGGATAAATAGGAGTTTAGGACCCATGATAGCTAAGAACCAGAAAACGGGCATTATTAAGATGTGGTATCTGAAAAAATCGAGTATGTTTTGAACAACACCCAGCACAGCAGCACTAAGCAGTTCCCCAACAAAATGCTATTCGGAGTAGAACAAAAGGGAGAAATCAGTGATGATTTAGCAGAACAGGAAATACAGTTAGACGCAGTTAGTAGACAAAGTTTAGAAGACATAAGAGAAGAAGCACAACATAATCAAATGCTTGCACAATCAAAAAACGAAAGGTACTTTAATAAAAAAATAGGAACAGCAAAAAAATACGATACAGGAGACTATACTACAGGCGTTTCAAGGAAATTATTACCCAAAACTAAAGGTCCATCTGTTGTATCTTAAGTTTTAAAGAATGATGGGAATTTTATCAAAGATATCGATGGCTTTCAATTGTCCCGTAACCCTTATCAGGGCGTTTGGAGTGTTAGCAATATCAGACATTGGGTTACAAAATAATATGTACATATGTAAACATGTACCATTGTAAAATTAAGCATAAAAAATAATAAATTAATAAATTGAACTCTCTAGAAGTTAAGTATGATACACACTGTCAAATATCACTATAATAACTATCTTGGAAAGAAATATTGTAAGTAACTATATATTAAGCCTTATGCATACATAGTATAAGTATGAAACCAAAATAGGGGCAATCTCATGGTCAGGATGGGCTAGTTGTAGCAGTCCGATAACTTTCCCGATGTTCCAACACTAATCTGTTAACATTAACATTGTTTATCTGCCTATAACTAATTATCTGAAACGGTTCATTTGTACACAGTAGCTATCTCACTTTATATAATTAGAATAAGCATAAATATGTAGCATGATCTCGCTCTAGCGAGAAGCTAGGTTTCCAGCAGCTCGATGACGAGAGTTAGTCTGAATAAAACGAAGAAAGAAAACATACGTGCAAGAAGAAATGTTGTGAAATTAATTAATCGGTCACAATAAAGATAAACATTTCCTTAGATTTCAAAAATAAATGGTTTGGCGCGCAATAAAATAACAGTTGTGTGTGAGAGAGAAAACATGTAATGTTGTCAGACTACATGCTGAGCAATTCCACTACAATTAAATACTTTTTTTCAAAATACTTATATTTCAAGACCTGCACCGAGTATACTACTGTCGTGCCCCTAAAACGAGAAATATTAAAGCAAGAGTCCTGAATTTTGGCACACAAGACAAGCATCGGGGACCTGAAAGTTTCATTGAGATCGGATTATAAACTTCCGAAGTTCTTCAAAACACAGTATTACACAGTGTCGGGCCAAAGGAAGAAGAAGAGCACATTGATGTTACAACGCGCTATGGGGTACTATTAGTGTTACTCTTATTTCCTTTTTGAAGAATAGTCGACTTCGACTGTAGCCTTTCCGACTGGCTTAAGTTAAAAACCAGTCCGGAAAGCCACAGTCGAAATCGACTATGAGAGACCCTTTACTTATTCTTCAAAATGGAAATAAGAATAACACCATAACGCGTTGTCACGTCAATATGCTCTTCTTCTTCCTTTGGCCCGATACTGAGTAATATTAATCTTGAATAACTTCCGAGTTTATTATCCGATCGCGATTAAATTTTCAGGATACATTAGAACCCCGATGCTGGTCCTGTTTGCCAAAATTCAAGGCTCCAGTTTTAAAATTGACCATTATATAGGATTTTAAAGTTTTTTTAATAACTTCCGAGATTATTATCCGATCGCGATGAAATTTTCAGGATACTCTAGCTTTAATATTTCGTTTTATGGGATTTCAAAAATTTTGTGTTCAATTTACGGAGGCGTGTCAAAATAAAGGATATAAAAATTTTAATTGGAAAACAATTTAAAATAAAAAAAAAATATTTCTTTCTTTAATAATTTTTTGCTTTTTTTCTGAACTGTGGAAAGAATCCGATTGTAGATATTTAGCTGACTTCGAAAGTTATTAATTTAGTTCGGCTAGAAAGGCCAAATCGCCCACTGTCTGTCGGCTGCTTTGGCGCTATACATTGTGGTGCAAAAAAGCTGAAGGTTACACTCAAAACAAATCGCTACTGGCGATGAAAAGTTTAATATTGCAATTTTCCATTTTGCGCTCGGTGATATCGTAATTTTCGTAACATTAATACTAGCGCTTGCTTACACGCATGTTTTTTAAGAAAACACAGCTTAACAGTGTAACAAAACAGTATAATAATTAGCACATAAATAAAGACCAGAGCAAGAGCGCATATGAAAACATTATCCAGCTCTATTGTTTAGTAGTTGTCGATTTTTGAGAACTCAAACTGATGGTTATAATATAATAATTATTTGACCGATTGCCTATATAGATGTTTGACAATTATATAATTCTATCATAGTATTTAATCAAAGAATTTCGATATCAACAGTCGCAGTCCAGTACTGCCAGACTATCGCAAGCTACCTACTCATGAACCAAGCAAAATCGATTTCAAGCGATATATTTAAAATATATGTATACATAAGTATAAGCAATCTCATTATAATCAAAAAAAAAAATCTTTATAGACCTTTACAGGGTATCCTTCAGTCGCGCGCGTTCGATTGACCGGCTTGTTTTTGCTTTTTATGTTTGCAGGTCGCTCTTAAGATATATTATAAGGATATTTACTTCGTGGAGAATGTTAATTCTAATATGGAATAACCCGAATGCTACTTCGGCGATGACGGTTGCTTTTGTAGTTTTAAGAAGGGTGAGTGTGTTGCAATTAAATTTCTGGCAAGTCAGGTATTTAATAATGTCTATTTTGAAGTGCAGTCATGGCAAAAGGTGTTTGCTCCAATTGTAATTTTTGTTTATAATTATAACTGGGATTTCTAGGGAGTCTACATTGGGTATTTGGGAAAATGCTGGGTCTACCATGGCAACGGGGCGTTTTTTTCGAGCCATAATTAGCACGTAATTGCAACGTTATTTTGAGATACTGGTTATAAAGATCGGTAGAGTGTGGTTATACCGTGACTCACCTCCCAAATGTGTACCGTGACTCACATATATTTGGGTTGTGTTGTAGCACTAAGCATACAATACATAGAGGCGTCAAACAGCGATTTTCGTGAGCGCAAAAATTGCTGCAAGCATAGAACCCCAGAGTAGCCGAAGTTATACAGCCCCGTTCGTGAGTAGCCGAAGTGTTGAAGCCCTAGAGCGAACGATCGACACTCAAAAGAACGAGAGCGCAGCAAACGATTTCAGTCTTGGACAGACACCAGAACGATGAGCACGTCTGTGACGCTCGCTCTCGCATTTCGATTCTGTGTGTGTGTGTCCAAGTATGTACATGCTCACGTTTGCTTGTGAGCAAACCATTTTTCTAAAACATTTATAATAAATAATAACCATTTTGAAAATAATAAGAATAATTATTCAATAATAAAAAATGAAAAATAATTATGTTCCAATTAAAGAACGAATGACTCGACGGGGAATCAAACCCACGAACAGAAATGTCCTCCGACAACTTAACCGACACGGCCAAAGCGACACTTAAGCTGCCGACGTCATAACCGACATATACACACAACACCGCCATCTGATCTTCGCTTTCGTCGCCAGAATAGAAAAATTGAGAAACAAAGCATTACCATTGCGGTGTTGCCATGTTTCATAGAGCTCAGGGATACAAGCAAACGTGAGCATGTACATACTTGGACACCCACACAGAATCGAAATGCGAGAGCGAGCGTCACAGACGTGCTCATCGTTCTGGTGTCTGTCTAAGACTGAAATCATTTGCTGCGCTCTCGTTCTATTGAGTGTCGCTCTGGGGCTTTAACACTTCGGCTACTCACGAACGGGGCTGAATAACTTCGGCTATTCTGGGGTTCTATGCTTGCAGCAATTTTCGCGCTCACGAAAATCGCTGTTTGACGCCTCTATATATTGTATGCTTAGTGGTTGTAGTTTATAGTGTATTAAGTACAACTCTATTTTTGGTATATGTGTAGGTGTACGCATTTTTAGTTTTGGATGATGTCCTTGTGTTGAGTGATGATATTGGGTAATTTATTGAAGGCTATGAGGAATGGGATTACGGATTACGGATATGGGGGATACCGTTGGCTAGTGGAAGCATATTTAAAGATTGCAGACCGACACGGAAAATTATTAGACCCTTTACTTTAAAAAAGTATAAGAAGGATATATTAAGTTTGTCAAAAAAAAGTGCGTAACAGGTCGAAGGAAGTCCGGCAGACCATACAGTCTATATATTCTTGATCAGCATCAACGGCCGAGTCATGTCCGTCTGTCTGTATGAGCGCCTAGAGACTATAGGAGCTAGAGTCACCAAATTTGGTGTGGTGGTTGGTCTAAGGGTTAAGCAGAACCAGTTTATGTTAAAATTTTGACATGTCCCCTTCCGCCTCCGTAAATCGAAAATAAAATTTTTGAAATCCCATAAAACGAAAAATATTAAAGCTAGAGTATTATTGAATTTTGGAACACGGGATAAGCAACAGGGTCCCATTGTATCCTGAAATTTTCATTGCGATCAGATAATAAACTCGGAGGTTATTCAAAACTCAATATTACTGTGTCGGACCAAAGAAAGAAGAAGAGCATATTGACGTTACAACGCGCTATGGGGTACTATTAGTGTTACTCTTATATCCTTTTTGAAGAACAAGTGAAGGGTCTCTCATAGTCGATTTCGACTGTAGCCTTTCCGACTGGTTTTTATAATGAGCATGACGTTTTTTATGTAGTTGATTATTTTAGGACCGAATGAATTTGTGTGAATGTATATAACAGGCAGAAGGAAGCAAGTCCGACCCTATAGAGTATATATATTCTTAATCAGTATCAATAGTCGAATGACACCTGTCCGTCTGTCTGTCCGTCTGTCCGTCCGTCCATCCGTCCGTCTGTATGAACGCGCGGATCTCAGCAACTATAAGAGCTAGAGACAAGACGCTAGAGACAAATTTGTATAGTAGGTTCCTGAATACCATACGCAGATTAAGTTTATTTTCAATTTACGATAGCAAGTCCCGTTGGTTTTAAAATTAGAAAAATCACCATAACATAAGCAATGTTAAATGTTGAGATTTGGCACACATGATAAGAAACTTGGGCCTAATGTGCCCAGAAAATTTCATCGCGATGCCACGCCCCCTTCGCCCATAGACAACGCTGATAACAAGAGCAGTTTTATAGCTAGAGACTTGAGATTCGGCACACATGCTATGGCGCAGTCGCTGCGCCGCATAAATTTGTTTCTTGAATAACTTCTGAGCTCGATATCCGATTGTACTGAAATTTGTAGCATACATAGCATGTGTGCCAAATCTCAAAAAATGTATGCAGCGCACTCGCTGCGCCGCGGCGACGATATAAAGAACTAAACGTAAACAATCAACAGCCGCAGATCAGTGTTGCCAGACTATAGCAAGCTACCTACACTCGATACAAGCAAAATCGACTTCAAGCGATTTATTAAAATCCTATTATAATGAAAATACTTGTCTTTGAAGACCTGCACAGGGTTTCCTAGGGTCGCGCGCGCTCGACTGATCGGCTTGTTAAATATGCGTGAGCTTATTTGTTATTGATGAAAAGTACATGTGTAAATGTGACCGCGGAGACATGCAGTATTGTTCAATGTGACCGTTGTAGACCAACTGGATAATCTGACTGCCTTTACGCGCAGACCTACGAAGTACGTCTGCTGGCGCAATCGATGGAAGTTGCTCACATACCGGAAAAGACGTCCGTAATAATAAACCCTCATGTTGATTAGTGGGGCATGTGCCGTCCAATTGGCACGCATTCTTCATTCTCCCTGCAGTCTCTGGCAACATTGTCACTGTTGTCACTAAAACGCAGTATCGGCAGGCAATTGCGAAGCTGGTCGTAGTGTCATTTAACTTTACGGTTGTCCTCTAAGTGAACCGTATACGAAGTGGGTCCTGTTTTAGTAGTTACCAATCCTTCAACCCACTTGAGGCCAGCGGAGTAATTTCTGACCCATACTGGAGTACCTGAAATGAAAACAGTGTATGACCTTGCAGGCTTTTCCAAATGACATCTCTGTAGGTCAGATCTTGTCGAAGAATGTCTTGAGTTCTCTATTTAGCAGCAATTCAGTGGGAGAACGGTTCGTCGTTGCGTGAGGTGTTATCTGCTGATAAGATAAGAATCTGGCTAGGTTAACATTTATCTCGGTATTGCGGTCGATCTTCAGATATTTTTTCGTACTCTGTACCATCCGCTCAGCTTGACCGCTGGAAGCCGGGTGAAACGCAGCAGAGCGAATGTGTCGAATCAAGTTGTTCCTAAAACATTTTGAATTCCTCAGACGTATTATCAGTACCATTGTTTGAGACTTGCTCATCGGGGAGCCTGTGTGTGGCAAACAGTTGACGGAGAAACTTGATCGCACCGTAAGCTGACGTTGAGCTGACCACGGCGACTTCCAATCATTTGGACTATGAGTCCACTACCAAGAAAAATGTTTTGTCCTGGAAAGGTTCGGGGAGTCCACATGCATGACCAGGGGCGCTTAGACGGTTCCCAATGATGAGTGGGGGTTTTTGGTGGCTCAGTCCGTATCTCCTGGCAGGCGGATCAGATTTTCACCATTACTTCGATTTCTGCGTCGATGTTTGGCCACCACACATAACTGCGTGCCAGTGCCTTCATTTTAACAACACCTGGGTGAGCAACATGCAGAGGTGTTAAGATTGCATGTCCAGCTTGGGGAGGAATAACGGCTCGTATACCTCATATTAAGACTCCTTTATTGGCTGATAGCTCTTCTCGACGCATATAGTATGGGTATAGTGTGTGTGTTCTCTCAATTTTCGTATCAGGCTTTCCCCTTAACACCAACAGCTCCATGTTGACGACAGACGTCGCTGCTAGCTCAATCAAATGGATCTCTTCAGCTGTTGCGACTTCATCTTCGATATATATCGGGCAACGGCTCAGGAAATCTGGATTGCTCATTTTACTTCCTTTGCGGTTATTTATATTTAAGTTGTAAGCGATGAGGAATATGGATTTGCAAAACAATATGTTAGATATACCGTTTGGTACTAGCTTTGACGTAAATATTCCTAAGTGTGTCTGATGATCCGTGATGAGCGTAAAGACTGACTTGGATAATTTCCATCCGGAAATTTGTGATTAAGGACCGCTCCCAGCCCGTAAGGCGATGCGTCGCATGCAAGCACTGGTGGCAGTCGACCATCGTAGTGTACAGTTTGTACAGCTTGTCAGATGTGATGAGGACTTTCAATGCAGAGAATACATCTGCATGCTGCCGTTTCCAAGTCTAACTGGCATCCTTGTCTATGTTATTGTTCGGCCAGTTTTGCTTTACGCAACAGGAAAGCGTGGTAAAAATCAATTAATCCGCGTAAAGCCTGCAGCTGTTTTTTGTTTTTCGGTGTAGGAGCATGCTGAATTGCTTCAATATTTTTTTCAGTAGAAGACCGAACTCCAAATACTTCGATTTTAAGCCCTAGAAATTCTATAGACGGCTTACCAAACTCGCATTTATCTTTTCGCAAATGTTTGGAGCATTGATGAGTGTTCGTCCACGACAAGTTGCTGACAGGCTTGCGCTTAGTCAATTTTAGCAAAAATTGAGCCTCCTTCGATTGACGCCAGCAGTGGTATCTAATAACCGAGGGGCTTAATAACCATATTCAGAGTTGACTTATAGTCTCCGCAAATACGGACCGCGCCGTCCTTTTTGATAACAGGTACGATTTGTTGCCCAGTGTAGTATGACCAAATATAATATTCAACATACCCAATCAATGTAAGGGTATTATAAAATCTAACATACAATAATACACAAAGTGGCACTGTGTTGTCATAACATATACATAACTCAAGTGCATTTGAAATATGATCGTCCACTTCCAAGTGGCCTGACCATAGCGTGGGATATGCAACGTCTGCATTTCTACCGCATGGCATTCCATTGCTTACCATATGTATATGTTCAATGCATATGCCTTAAGCATATGCATATATGTAAACGGTCACTACAAGCTTCCGCTCTGCCGCTGAACTCAGCGACAGAGACATACACATATATACATAAGGATACTAAGCGGCTGCTCCGCTGCCAGCGTATCTGGCGGCTCAGCTGCGCTGCCCGTTAGCTATGTTAAGACTTTTTTATACAAAGCTCAATTCTATTAATAAACGAACGTCAAATGAAGCAAACGTCAAATGGTTTTCCTTACATGGCGACCCTGACCGTGAATAAGAACAACAACAACAATTAATTAATTTATAGCATAAATATGAATATTTAAAGTCAAAATAAACAACAAATGCAAGAGCTATGAACTGGAAACAAGTTTAAAACTACAGAAATGGTTTGTGCCTTCTTGAAAAGCGCAGTTAAAATTATCTAAAATATATGTACAACAATTGAAATAATTATTTAAAAACTGAACAAACATTGTGTTGATATTTGTGTGTGTGAGTGTTAACTGGCCCAAAGAGCCGATGAAAATCAAAAATGAAATCATTATTCAAATTTCAAAGTATTGCACACAAGTGAATAACAGCAATAGCATCAACGGCCAAGTACCAATTACCAAAGGTCCCGGACAGCAGCAGCAGTTTATAAATGTGTGAAAGGCAATTCTGGAGGTAAAAACTAAAAATTATAGTAGATGAGTAACGCTGGACTGGAAGAAGCTGTTCCTACTGAGCAAGAGGATGCACCGAGCCTGGCAGAGGCATTTAAATGGTGCGAAGTAACGCAAAATAAAGCTGCATTAATGCCATTGCCTTATTTTGCCATTAATTTTAAACCTAACCAAGACGCTGCGTGCAAACGCTGCTTGAAAATTACTAAAATCTGTATAAATAAAAATTGTCAGCCAACCGTATGCCCTACATAACAAAAATTCCTTCCTTTCCTCTTATTTACTATAAACAACTAAAACACGAATATATATTTATATATTTCAATGATAATTGTTTAGATTTTTTTTGTCTTCTCTTAAAAATAAAAGCCGAATTAGTTTAAACAAAATGGGGTGGTTCGGCTCTGACGATAGTCAGATTAAAGACAATACGGCCAATGTGGTCAATAATGTCAAAATAGTAGATCACAAAGATGATATACAATCTCTGTGGATCCTATTGCTCATTTTAACAATTGTATCAGTTTGTAAATTTTTATTAACCATTTATGTAAACAAAATAATTAAAAAACGATACATGAGCAGAGTGAACAACCTGAATGGGGTATAAATACTCAACTTTATACATGTATATAGAATAGAGAAACAAATTCGTAGATAATTAAAATGCATCCACGCATTGAGGGAAAAATCAGAAAAATACTGACAGTTGAACGAGATTAATTAAGAAAATTTAACAATAAACGGATTAGAAAAAGTATACATGAGTACTTATAAATTTTAACATTCCCCTTTCCTTGGATGTGAACCAAAGGAAAAAGCCTTAATAATATCAAATATGCCAGACATTGAGGTAGAAGAAATAGTTAGATATCACCCCATATCAGGTACAGCATTCCTAGGGTCGCGCGCGCTCGACTGATCGGCTTGTTAAATATGCGTGAGCTTATTTGTTATTGATGAAAAGTACATGTGTAAATGTGACCGCGGAGACATGCAGTATTGTCCAATGTGACCGTTGTAGACCAACTGGATAATCTGACTGCCTTTACGCGCAGACCTACGAAGTACGTCTGCTGGCGCAATCGATGGAAGTTGCCCACATACCGGAAAAGACGTCCGTAATAATAAACCCTCATGTTGATTAGTGGGGCATGTGCCGTCCAATTGGCACGCATTCTTCATTCTCCCTGCAGTCTCTGGCAACATTGTCACTGTTGTCACTAAAACGCAGTATCGGCAGGCAATTGCGAAGCTGGTCGTAGTGTCATTTAACTTTACGGTTGTCCTCTAAGTGAACCGTATACGAAGTGGGTCCTGTTTTAGTAGTTACCAATCCTTCAACCCACTTGAGGCCAGCGGAGTAATTTCTGACCCATACTGGAGTACCTGAAATGAAAACAGTGTATGACCTTGCAGGCTTTTCCAAATGACATCTCTGTAGGTCAGATCTTGTCGAAGAATGTCTTGAGTTCTCTATTTAGCAGCAATTCAGTGGGAGAACGGTTCGTCGTTGCGTGAGGTGTTATCTGCTGATAAGATAAGAATCTGGCTAGGTTAACATTTATCTCGGTATTGCGGTCGATCTTCAGATATTTTTTCGTACTCTGCACCATCCGCTCAGCTTAACCGCTGGAAGCCGGGTGAAACGCAGCAGAGCGAATGTGTCGAATCAAGTTGTTCCTAAAACATTTTGAATTCCTCAGACGTATTATCAGTACCATTGTTTGAGACTTGCTCATCGGGGAGCCTGTGTGTGGCAAACAGTTGACGGAGAAACTTGATCGCACCGTAAGCTGACGTTGAGCTGACCACGGCGACTTCCAATCATTTTGACTATGAGTCCACTACCAAGAAAAATGTTTTGTCCTGGAAAGGTTCGGGGAGTCCACATGCATGACCAGGGGCGCTTAGACGGTTCCCAATGATGAGTGGGGGTTTTTGGTGGCTCAGTCCGTATCTCCTGGCAGGCGGATCAGATTTTCACCATTACTTCGATTTCTGCGTCGATGTTTGGCCACCACACATAACTGCGTGCCAGTGCCTTCATTTTAACAACACCTGGGTGAGCAACATGCAGAGGTGTTAAGATTGCATGTCCAGCTTGGGGAGGAATAACGGCTCGTATACCCCATATTAAGACTCCTTTATTGGCTGATAGCTCTTCTCGACGCATATAGTATGGGTATAGTGTGTGTGTTCTCTCAATTTTCGTATCAGGCTTTCCCCTTAACACCAACAGCTCCATGTTGACGACAGACGTCGCTGCTAGCTCAATCAAATGGATCTCTTCAGCTGTTGCGACTTCATCTTCGATAGATATCGGGCAACGGCTCAGGAAATCTGGATTGCTCATTTTACTTCCTTTGCGGTTATTTATATTTAAGTTGTAAGCGATGAGGAATATGGATTTGCAAAACAATATGTTAGATATACCGTTTGGTACTAGCTTTGACGTAAATATTCCTAAGTGTGTCTGATGATCCGTGATGAGCGTAAAGACTGACTTGGATAATTTCCATCCGGAAATTTGTGATTAAGGACCGCTCCCAGCCCGTAAGGCGATGCGTCGCATGCAAGCACTGGTGGCAGTCGACCATCGTAGTGTACAGTTTGTACAGCTTGTCAGATGTGATGAGGACTTTCAATGCAGAGAATACATCTGCATGCTGCCGTTTCCAAGTCTAACTGGCATCCTTGTCTATGTTATGGTTCGGCCAGTGTTGCTTTACGCAACAGGAAAGCGTGGTAAAAATCAATTAATCCGCGTAAAGCCTGCAGCTGTTTTTTGTTTTTCGGTGTAGGAGCATGCTGAATTGCTTCAATATTTTTTTCAGTAGAAGACCGAACTCCAAATACTTCGATTTTAAGCCCTAGAAATTCTATAGACGGCTTACCAAACTCGCATTTATCTTTTCGCAAATGTTTGGAGCATTGATGAGTGTTCGTCCACGACAAGTTGCTGACAGGCTTGCGCTTAGTCAATTTTAGCAAAAATTGAGCCTCCTTCGATTGACGCCAGCAGTGTGTTGATTGCTGGTATCTAATAACCGAGGGGCTTAATAACCATATTCAGAGTTGACTTATAGTCTCCGCAAATACGGACCGCGCCGTCCTTTTTGATAACAGGTACGATTTGTTGCCCAGTGTAGTATGACCAAATATAATATTCAACATACCCAACCAATGTAAGGGTATTATAAAATCTAACATACAATAATACACAAAGTGGCACTGTGTTGTCATAACATATACATAACTCAAGTGCATTTGAAATATGATCGTCCACTTCCAAGTGGCCTGACCATAGCGTGGGATATGCAACGTCTGCATTTCTACCGCATGGCATTCCATTGCTTGCCATATGTATATGTTCAATGCATATGCCTTAAGCATATGCATATATGTAAACGGTCACTACAAGCTTCCGCTCTGCCGCTGAACTCAGCGACAGAGACATACACATATATACATAAGGATACTAAGCGGCTGCTCCGCTGCCAGCGTATCTGGCGGCTCAGCTGCGCTGCCCGTTAGCTATGTTAAGACTTTTTTATACAAAGCTCAATTCTATTAATAAACGAACGTCAAATGAAGCAAACGTCAAATGGTTTTCCTTACATGGCGACCGTGACCGTGAATAAGAACAACAACAACAATTAATTAATTTATAGCATAAATATGAATATTTAAAGTCAAAATAAACAACAAATGCAAGAGCTATGAACTGGAAACAAGTTTAAAACTACAGAAATGGTTTGTGCCTTCTTGAAAAGCGCAGTTAAAATTATCTAAAATATATGTACAACAATTGAAATAATTATTTAAAAACTGAACAAACATTGTGTTGATATTTGTGTGTGTGAGTGTTAACTGGCCCAAAGAGCCGATGAAAATCAAAAATGAAATCATTATTCAAATTTCAAAGTATTGCACACAAGTGAATAACAGCAATAGCATCAACGGCCAAGTACCAATTACCAAAGGTCCCGGACAGCAGCAGCAGTTTATAAATGTGTGAAAGGCAATTCTGGAGGTAAAAACTAAAAATTATAGTAGATGAGTAACGCTGGACTGGAAGAAGCTGTTCCTACTGAGCAAGAGGATGCACCGAGCCTGGCAGAGGCATTTAAATGGTACGAAGTAACGCAAAATAAAGCTGCATTAATGCCATTGCCTTATTTTGCCATTAATTTTAAACCTAACCAAGACGCTGCGTGCAAACGCTGCTTGAAAATTACTAAAATCTGTATAAATAAAAATTGTCAGCCAACCGTATGCCCTACATAACAAAAATTCCTTCCTTTCCTCTTATTTACTATAAACAACTAAAACACGAATATATATTTATATATTTCAATGATAATTGTTTAGATTTTTTTTGTCTTCTCTTAAAAATAAAAGCCGAATTAGTTTAAACAAAATGGGGTGGTTCGGCTCTGACGATAGTCAGATTAAAGACAATACGGCCAATGTGGTCAATAATGTCAAAATAGTAGATCACAAAGATGATATACAATCTCTGTGGATCCTATTGCTCATTTTAACAATTGTATCAGTTTGTAAATTTTTATTAACCATTTATGTAAACAAAATAATTAAAAAACGATACATGAGCAGAGTGAACAACCTGAATGGGGTATAAATACTCAACTTTATACATGTATATAGAATAGAGAAACAAATTCGTAGATAATTAAAATGCATCCACGCATTGAGGGAAAAATCAGAAAAATACTGACAGTTGAACGAGATTATTTAAGAAAATTTAACAATATACGGATTAGAAAAAGTATACATGAGTACTTATAAATTTTAACATTCCCCTTTCCTTGGATGTGAACCAAAGGAAAAAGCCTTAATAATATCAAATATGCCAGACATTGAGGTAGAAGAAATAGTTAGATATCACCCCATATCAGGTACAGCATTCCTAGGGTCGCGCGCGCTCGACTGATCGGCTTGTTAAATATGCGTGAGCTTATTTGTTATTGATGAAAAGTACATGTGTAAATGTGACCGCGGAGACATGCAGTATTGTCCAATGTGACCGTTGTAGACCAACTGGATAATCTGACTGCCTTTACGCGCAGACCTACGAAGTACGTCTGCTGGCGCAATCGATGGAAGTTGCCCACATACCAGAAAAGACGTCCGTAATAATAAACCCTCATGTTGATTAGTGGGGCATGTGCCGTCCAATTGGCACGCATTCTTCATTCTCCCTGCAGTCTCTGGCAACATTGTCACTGTTGTCACTAAAACGCAGTATCGGCAGGCAATTGCGAAGCTGGTCGTAGTGTCATTTAACTTTACGGTTGTCCTCTAAGTGAACCGTATACGAAGTGGGTCCTGTTTTAGTAGTTACCAATCCTTCAACCCACTTGAGGCCAGCGGAGTAATTTCTGACCCATACTGGAGTACCTGAAATGAAAACAGTGTATGACCTTGCAGGCTTTTCCAAATGACATCTCTGTAGGTCAGATCTTGTCGAAGAATGTCTTGAGTTCTCTATTTAGCAGCAATTCAGTGGGAGAACGGTTCGTCGTTGCGTGAGGTGTTATCTGCTGATAAGATAAGAATCTGGCTAGGTTAACATTTATCTCGGTATTGCGGTCGATCTTCAGATATTTTTTCGTACTCTGCACCATCCGCTCAGCTTAACCGCTGGAAGCCGGGTGAAACGCAGCAGAGCGAATGTGTCGAATCAAGTTGTTCCTAAAACATTTTGAATTCCTCAGACGTATTATCAGTACCATTGTTTGAGACTTGCTCATCGGGGAGCCTGTGTGTGGCAAACAGTTGACGGAGAAACTTGATCGCACCGTAAGCTGACGTTGAGCTGACCACGGCGACTTCCAATCATTTTGACTATGAGTCCACTACCAAGAAAAATGTTTTGTCCTGGAAAGGTTCGGGGAGTCCACATGCATGACCAGGGGCGCTTAGACGGTTCCCAATGATGAGTGGGGGTTTTTGGTGGCTCAGTCCGTATCTCCTGGCAGGCGGATCAGATTTTCACCATTACTTCGATTTCTGCGTCGATGTTTGGCCACCACACATAACTGCGTGCCAGTGCCTTCATTTTAACAACACCTGGGTGAGCAACATGCAGAGGTGTTAAGATTGCATGTCCAGCTTGGGGAGGAATAACGGCTCGTATACCCCATATTAAGACTCCTTTATTGGCTGATAGCTCTTCTCGACGCATATAGTATGGGTATAGTGTGTGTGTTCTCTCAATTTTCGTATCAGGCTTTCCCCTTAACACCAACAGCTCCATGTTGACGACAGACGTCGCTGCTAGCTCAATCAAATGGATCTCTTCAGCTGTTGCGACTTCATCTTCGATAGATATCGGGCAACGGCTCAGGAAATCTGGATTGCTCATTTTACTTCCTTTGCGGTTATTTATATTTAAGTTGTAAGCAATGAGGAATATGGATTTGCAAAACAATATGTTAGATATACCGTTTGGTACTAGCTTTGACGTAAATATTCCTAAGTGTGTCTGATGATCCGTGATGAGCGTAAAGACTGACTTGGATAATTTCCATCCGGAAATTTGTGATTAAGGACCGCTCCCAGCCCGTAAGGCGATGCGTCGCATGCAAGCACTGGTGGCAGTCGACCATCGTAGTGTACAGTTTGTACAGCTTGTCAGATGTGATGAGGACTTTCAATGCAGAGAATACATCTGCATGCTGCCGTTTCCAAGTCTAACTGGCATCCTTGTCTATGTTATGGTTCGGCCAGTTTTGCTTTACGCAACAGGAAAGCGTGGTAAAAATCAATTAATCCGCGTAAAGCCTGCAGCTGTTTTTTGTTTTTCGGTGTAGGAGCATGCTGAATTGCTTCAATATTTTTTTCAGTAGAAGACCGAACTCCAAATACTTCGATTTTAAGCCCTAGAAATTCTATAGACGGCTTACCAAACTCGCATTTATCTTTTCGCAAATGTTTGGAGCATTGATGAGTGTTCGTCCACGACAAGTTGCTGACAGGCTTGCGCTTAGTCAATTTTAGCAAAAATTGAGCCTCCTTCGATTGACGCCAGCAGTGTGTTGATTGCTGGTATCTAATAACCGAGGGGCTTAATAACCATATTCAGAGTTGACTTATAGTCTCCGCAAATACGGACCGCGCCGTCCTTTTTGATAACAGGTACGATTTGTTGCCCAGTGTAGTATGACCAAATATAATATTCAACATACCCAACCAATGTAAGGGTATTATAAAATCTAACATACAATAATACACAAAGTGGCACTGTGTTGTCATAACATATACATAACTCAAGTGCATTTGAAATATGATCGTCCACTTCCAAGTGGCCTGACCATAGCGTGGGATATGCAACGTCTGCATTTCTACCGCATGGCATTCCATTGCTTGCCATATGTATATGTTCAATGCATATGCCTTAAGCATATGCATATATGTAAACGGTCACTACAAGCTTCCGCTCTGCCGCTGAACTCAGCGACAGAGACATACACATATATACATAAGGTTACTAAGCGGCTGCTCCGCTGCCAGCGTATCTGGCGGCTCAGCTGCGCTGCCCGTTAGCTATGTTAAGACTTTTTTATACAAAGCTCAATTCTATTAATAAACGAACGTCAAATGAAGCAAACGTCAAATGGTTTTCCTTACATGGCGACCGTGACCGTGAATAAGAACAACAACAACAATTAATTAATTTATAGCATAAATATGAATATTTAAAGTCAAAATAAACAACAAATGCAAGAGCTATGAACTGGAAACAAGTTTAAAACTACAGAAATGGTTTGTGCCTTCTTGAAAAGCGCAGTTAAAATTATCTAAAATATATGTACAACAATTGAAATAATAATTTAAAAACTGAACAAACATTGTGTTGATATTTGTGTGTGTGAGTGTTAACTGGCCCAAAGAGCCGATGAAAATCAAAAATGAAATCATTATTCAAATTTCAAAGTATTGCACACAAGTGAATAACAGCAATAGCATCAACGGCCAAGCACCAATTACCAAAGGTCCCGGACAGCAGCAGCAGTTTATAAATGTGTGAAAGGCAACTCTGGAGGTGAAAACTAAAAATTATAGTAGATGAGTAACGCTGGACTGGAAGAAGCTGTTCCTACTGAGCAAGAGGATGCACCGAGCCTGGCAGAGGCATTTAAATGGTGCGAAGTAACGCAAAATAAAGCTGCATTAATGCCATTGCCTTATTTTGCCATTAATTTTAAACCTAACCAAGACGCTGCGTGCAAACGCTGCTTGAAAATTACTAAAATCTGTATAAATAAAAATTGTCAGCCAACCGTATGCCCTACATAACAAAAATTCCTTCCTTTCCTCTTATTTACTATAAACAACTAAAACACGAATATATATTTATATATTTCAATGATAATTGTTTAGATTTTTTTTTGTCTTCTCTTAAAAATGAAAGCCGAATTAGTTTAAACAAAATGGGGTGGCCAATGTGGTCAATAATGTCAAAATAGTAGATCACAAAGAAGATATACAATCTCTGTGGATCCTATTGCTCATTTTAACAATTGTATCAGTTTGTAAATTTTTATTAACCATTTATGTAAACAAAATAATTAAAAAACGATACATGAGCAGAGTGAACAACCTGAATGTGGTATAAATACTCAACTTTATACATGTATATAGAATAGAGAAACAAATTCGTAGATATTTAAAATGCATCCACGCATTGAGGGAAAAATCAGAAAAATACTGACAGTTGAACGAGATTATTTAAGAAAATTTAACAATATACGGATTAGAAAAAGTATACATGAGTACTTATAAATTTTAACATTCCCCTTTCCTTGGATGTGAACCAAAGGAAAAAGCCTTAATAATATCAAATATGCCAGACATTGAGGTAGAAGAAATAGTTAGATATCACCCCATATTAGGTACAGCATTAGATTACGTAGTATTCAAATATTAATGGATTGGCTAAAAGTACATGCCACCATTTGTGAACTACGAGCAGAATTTGAGAAGTCATTTAAGTGCTTGAACAAAACTGCACCTATTTCGAATAATACAAAAGTCAAACATATACGGGTTCTGTTAAACTCGTTCAATGCAGTACGCCAAATTGTAATTGACAATTTAGGAAAGTGTGACGCGTTACAGGAATTACAATTAAAGGACAGAATAAGACGGCTAAAGGAAAACTTTTTATATGTTGCGGAACGGCACAAGTTTCACATTTTAGTTCCCAATATTTTAAATTTTCCGGCCGAATTCGATGAATCAGCTTTACTGGAATCAGAATCTACTAAACCAGAAGAGCCCTAACCGAAAGAACCAGGTTCAGATATAGAAGTTAAAATTTTGCAAGGTCCGACAAATTCAGCGGTATCACCAATACCCGAACTGTCAGATCCAGAATCTTCTGATACCGAATCAAACTCTAGTGTAATAAAGCAAAAGCCTTGCACTATGGCCGATGAATCAGCCGCCTAAAGGGCGTATATTAAAGAAATTTCACATGTGGTTCCAGAATTTGATAAAAGAAAATCCATCTACCAAGATTCATCCTGGCAATAAATGAAATCGATAATTTGCGAAAATTACTTGAGTCTTCGTATATCGATGAGGGATTACCATCAGAACATGCTGATTATTTCAGCACTAAAGAAGCTATTTCTGTCATGATCAAAAATTGTGAACATGGCAAGCTAAAGACCATATTGGAGGCAGGCACATTCAAGACAATGAATGAAGCCATTAGTAAGTACATCCATTGCAGTACAGAAATGACTGGCAATGCGAGTTCAGTGCTATATGCCCAAAGAGGACACGCCTACCGAGGTAATAACTATAGAGGTAATTACCGAGGTAGAGGAAGTATCTCGAATGCACGTGATTACAATCGTAATAACTCCAATAATTACGGTAACCAATAACGGAAAGGTCGTGGAAGCTATAGGAGAAATAATAATGCCAATGCTGGCTATAACAACAGTAGCAACCAAAAAAACTACAATAATACTAATAGAAATGGTCAGAAAGGAAATGTCCGAATGGCTCAAAACAATTCGGAAAACATGAACAACCTTTAGATACCCGCCAGTAAATAAAGTTCATACAATCAATTTCAGTCTCAATATTTTTATAACGTTAAAAATCGTTTCGACAAACAAAAAATTAGTATTTTTAATAGATACAGGTGCAGATATCTCCATTTTAATAGAAAATTCTGATGTCTATTATGACATAAAATCTAAAGGCCTAGTCGCAATAGAGCTTCAAACAAATAAGTACATCATTCCACATGATTTTCATAGACTCAATTTAAATTTACCATATGATGGATTAATAGGTATTGACTTCATTAAAAGATTTAATTGCAGTATGGATCTTAAACCATCAAAAGATTGGTTTATAATTAGACCCAATAATTTAAATTTCCCAATTCATGTTCCAATAACATAAATTCTGGTAACAACTCAATCTTTCTACCAGCAAGATCCCAAGTTTTCCGAAAAATACAAATTAAATCAAAAGAAGATAACATATTGATTCCTAATCAGGAAATTCAATCCAGTATTTTTGTTGCAAATACGGTTGCAACACCTCAAAATACATATGTCGGTTTATTTAATTCAACAAGTACCGATCAAGTAATCAACATTGATCATTTACAATTTGAACCACTTTCAGCCTACGATGTAGTTCAAACTAATCAAGAAACTAGAGAAAAAATTGTTTAAACTCAATTTGCCAAATATTTCCCAAAACAATTCAACTCAGTTAGTACATCTGTGCACCAAATACTGTGATGTATTCTGACTTGAATTCGAATAAATCATAACAAATAATTTCTATATACAAAAATTGAGACTGAAATATAATGAACCCATTTATATAAAGAACTATCGAAGTCCGCATAGCCAAGTAAACGATATACAGAAACAAGTTGACAAACTGATTTCAGACGGAATAGTCGATAATCTGAATCAGAATATAATAGCCCACTTTTACTGGTCCCTAAGAAAGCCGTTTAGGGCTCGGAAGAGAAGAAGTGGCGATTAATAATTGACTATCGCCAAATTAATAAGAAACTATTGTCCGATAAATTTCCACTACCAAAAAATTGATATTTTAGATAAATTAAGTAGAGCTAAATATTTTTCATGCCTCGACTTAATATCAGGTTTTCATCAAATAGAACTTGAAGAAAGTTCATGAAATATAACGTATTTTTCTACGAGCAATGGCTGTAATCGTTTCACTCGATTACCATTTGGTTTAAAAATAGCGCCAAATTCATTTCAGAAAATGATGACTATAGCATTCGCTGGTCTTGAACCTTCTCAAGCATGCCTTTATATGGATGACTTAATAGTCATTGGTTGTTCCGAAAAACATATGTTTAAAAACTTAACTGATGTTTTTGATAAATGTACGAAATATAACCTGAAATTACATCCTCAAAAATGTTCATTCTTTAAGCATGAAGTGACTTTTCTTGGTCATAAATGCACTGATAAAGGAATCTTACCACATGACAAGAAATTCGACGTCATCAAAAATTTTCCAGTCCCACATTATGCGGACAGCAGCGCTAGAAGATTTCTTGTATTTTACAATTATTATCGAAGATTTATTTGAAACTTCGCGGATTATTCCCGCCATTTAACCAGATTATGCAAAAATAATGTAAAATTCGAATGGACACCCCAATGTCAAAAAGCTTTTGATTATTTAAAAACAAAGTTAATGAGTCCAATATTACTTCAATACCCAGATTTCTCGAAGGAATTTTGCATAATAACATATGCAAGCAAACAACGTTGTGGAGCTGTATTGACCCAAGAGCATAATGGGTTGCAACTACCAATAGCATATGCATCACGCTCAGTCACATAGGTAGAAAGCAATAAAAGTACTACAGAACAGGAATTAGCAGCCATACGTTGGTCTATTACACATTTTCGACCATATATTTATGGAAAACACTTCTTAGTTAAAACAGACCACAGACAACTAACTTATTTATTTTCTATGATCAATCCATCCATCCATCAAAGATTTACAAGCTAAAGTCCTGAAAGTCACTACCAGGCACCAAAGTAAACAGAAAAAATCCTGCGCAGGAGAAAAAATTCTTAGTCTTATAATCTTATAGTCTCTGAGATCTAGGCGCTCATACAAACAGACGGACATGACGAACATGACTCGTCTGGTGATGCTGATCAAGAATATATATACTTTATGGGGTGTGCCGGACTTCTTTCGACCTTTTACGCACATATTGACAAACTTAATAGACCCTATTTACATTTTTAAAGTAAAGGGTTTAAAAATAAAGAGACACTACTATTGGAAAAACATGACTCGTCATGTCAAAGAGTACGTACGTAGATGTCAAAAATGCCAGAAGTCGAAAACGACAATACATACCAAGACCCCATTCACCATAACAGACACTCCGATATATGCTTTCGATAGAGTGATAATAGACACAATTGGTCCGTTACCACAAACAGACGGTTCCCAATGATGAGTGGGGGTTTTTGGTGGCTCAGTCCGTATCTCCTGGCAGGCGGATCAGATTTTCACCATTACTTCGATTTCTGCGTCGATGTTTGGCCACCACACATAACTGCGTGCCAGTGCCTTCATTTTAAAAACACCTGGGTGAGCAACATGCAGAGGTGTTAAGATTGCATGTCCAGCTTGGGGAGGAATAACGGCTCGTATACCCCATATTAAGACTCCTTTATTGGCTGATAGCTCTTCTCGACGCATATAGTATGGGTATAGTGTGTGTGTTCTCTCAATTTTCGTATCAGGCTTTCCCCTTAACACCAACAGCTCCAGGTTGACGACAGACGTCGCTGCTAGCTCAATCAAATGGATCTCTTTAGCTGTTGCGACTTCATCTTCGATAGATATCGGGCAACGGCTCAGGAAATCTGGATTGCTCATTTTACTTCCTTTGCGGTTATTTATATTTAAGTTGTATGCGATGAGGAATATGGATACATACCAAGACCCCATTCACCATAACAGACACTCCGATATATGCTTTCGATAGAGTGATAATAGACACAATTGGTCCGTTACCACAAACAGAAAATGGCAATGAATATTCAGTCACTCTAATATGTGACCTCACAAAATATTTAGTAGCCATCCCAGTTGCACACAAAAGTGCAACAACAGTCGCAAAAGCTATATTCGAATATTTTATTGTGAAGTACGGTCCAATGAAGACGTTCATTACGGACATGGGAACAGAATACAAAAATTCCATTTTAAACGACTTGTGCAAAAATGCCATAGAACTTTTAACGAATATATTCGTTCCTATATATCTGTTGATAAGACAGTTTGGGACGTATGGCTTTAAATTTTTTTTTACTGTTTTAACACGACCCCCTCTATGGCACATAGTTATTGTCCATATGAGCTAGTTTTCGGCAAGCGAAGTAATTTGCCATTATATTTTAATTCAGTAGATAATATTAGTCCTTTATACAATATAGAAGATTATGCTTAAGAAAGTAAATATAGATTAGAAGTAGCATATTAAAGAGCAAGAGTAATGCTCGAAGAAAACAAAAAGAGAAATAAGCAGTTATATGATTTAAAAATAAATGATATAAAAATATCTAAAGGAGATAAGGTTATATTAAAAAACGAAACAGGTCATAAGCTAGATTTTAATTATACTGGATCATATAAGGTCATTAGCATAGAGGATAGAGATAATATAATAATATTAGATAACAAGAATAAGAAACAAACAGTTCATAAGGATAGGTTAAAAATTTTTAATGTATAATCAAGTTTTTAGTGTGGCCATACATTGGCATAAGCATACATCAGTTTACCATTTCAATAATGATAACACTAAAATTAATTTTGAATAAAATTTTCATACAAATATATATTCGTAAAACAATACAAAATCTATCTATACTCAGTGACAGAGATATACACATATATACATAAGAACAATAAGCGTCTGCTCCGCTGCCAACGTATCTGGCGGCGCAGCTGCGCTGCCCGTTAGCTATGTTAAGACTTTTTTATACAAAGCTCAATTCAATTAATAAACGAACGTCAAATGAAGCAAACGTCAAATGGTTTCCCTTACACCAGTCTGTGTATTCAACGCTTTGCAGAATTCCCTGGCTACATAGACGGTTCATTTCTTCCCCTACCAGGCCCTTGATCGCAAATGGTATACGTCGTGGAGGTAGTCGAACAGGTGTGGCAGACGCATCTATACATAACGATACTGGTGGTCCCGTCTTCCGGCCCAGATCGGTTGATATCAATTTATCAAATTTACTGAGTACAGATTTAATGGTTGTTATGGAGATTATTCCTTTAGTTCTTATTCCGAGTGCGTCGAACCAGTTACAGACGAGTAAGTTCGTGACAATAATGAGCTCGATTCTCGATTTGCGTGGATTGTACAGAATGGATACGTCGGCCACTCCCTGTACAGGAATCGAATTTTTCTGGTAGTCATTTAGACTTCCCTTTAGGCGAGTTATAGCGGTACGTTGACTCCCTCATAATGGTCACAGGCGACCCTGAGTCCGTTTCAAAAATGCGGGATCGATTGTTGATAACGATGGCTATCGGTTTCATTTGATTTACCAGTGGACGTATATGATTTACATGATTAGCACCTTGGCGTGCGTTTGTTGACGTTAACGTTGTCGTGCGCACGTTTGTTGAACTCGACGTTGAGGCGCGAGTTACAGTACGGTGATCCGGGGGTAAGGCCTTTACTGTAGTTTTTTCTTCTTGTGGTGTTAAAGAATTTCGTGGTTTAAATAAAAGACGTCTGATTTCGATCTGACTTTACAATCAACTGAATCTTTATCTCTGTATATTCATATATAAAGCCCTAAACCAAGCTGACGCTATCAAGTGTCTATTCCATTTCACAACATCCTGTCCGTTGCTGATGTTGCGGTTTCGCAACAAAGTAAAGTCAGCTGCGGACAGTGTCGCCCACACGATCGAGAAACGCTTACAGAGCGTTTCTGCGTGGCGGCTTCTGTGGGATCTCAGAGGGGGCTGAGATGGTAACTCCTCCCCCCCTAGTGTGGAGCGACGGCCAGAAGGATGGTAGAGTTGTAAGTCCAATTGCGGGTGTTTCCGATGGGATGAAAGAAATTTGTTTGGACCTACAGGTCCAGCAGACGCCAATTGTAATGGCGGAAATCGTGAGTAGTATATATATTGTCGTTAAATGGATTGAGTTGGAACTCTTCATTTCTATTATTCCATTTTGCGTGTGTAGGGTTTGCAAGTGTAGTTTATGGAGGCTAATGTCGTTTATTGTATTGTTTATTTTGATGTCTTCGAGTTCGGGGATTGACAGAGTATACTCTTCCGTATAGTCGATCCCTGTGTCGTCGTAATTCAATCCGTTAATGTTCATGGAGCAATTTTTGAAGGTAATAATAGCTGAACCTCTAATTTTTTTTGGTTTGCTACAAGTTGAGGTAATTGTAGTGTTGATTGTATTAAGGATGATGATTTGTCGTTGTTCTACTTCTTCGATGATTTCCTCGTTGCCGATGTCCCTGATGTCGCATGTCGCTGTTTCTTCGTTTAGGATACCCTTCAGGCATTGCTGATTGATTGTGGTTGTAGGGGTTGCGTTGTCTTGGCAGATATAGGTCTGGTGTACCTTACGACATTTATTAGGGATTTGTCTGATTTTGCCAGCTTGGTTGTTTATTACATATTTAGGTAATATTAAAATTTTAGTCTTATTTATAGGTAGGGGAATAATGTGTAATAAATCATAATTATCTTTATCGAATATTGGTATATTGATTTTAAAAGTTAAAATTTTTTCTTTGATTTCTGTCTCTAGTGTTAATAGTCTATATAGATGTTCTTCAGATTTCGTGACAAAGTTTTGTTCATCCATTATATTTTTAATGAGTAGTATTTCTTTTTCTGTTAGAATGAATTTGGGTATAATTAATTTTGTCAATAGGATGCTTTCTGCTATGTTATCAATGTGTGTGTACAAAATATCGATATTGAAATTAATTCTAGATATGTATTGTAATAGATGAATTTCGTTATGTTCATCGTTTAAAGTTCTAAAAACATTATTTTTATAATTTTTAATGAATAAATTTATATTTTCCTGTTCTGTATTTATGTGCTTGGTAATATTTTTGAATCTTTCTTCAATTTCGTTATTAATGATATTTTGTTGATTGATATTCTTAACTATTTTCCTTTCGTTTTCTTCTAGTTTGTTAAATTTGTTAGTAATGATTCTTTCGTCGGTGGCGTCCATGTTGCCAGTAACTACTTTAATTACACTACCGAGTCCATTTATTAGTCCTCTCTTATTTCTTGTTTTTGGTATTAGAGCATTAATTTTGTTCTTTACTTTTATTAATTTAGTCCTGACTGAGTTAATAACTTCACCGGAAAATTTAACGTATTTGAGGTCATTTAAGGCTATTTCAAATTTATTAATGTTATCGATAGAGTCTTGTAGGTTAATTTTATGAATAAGATATTTATGCGAATTTATAACTTTTGCGTTTCCGAGGTTTATTATTGCTATTTTGTCATTGTCCGTTAGGGGTTGTATCTTTATTAATTGCGCGTTACTGTGGTAAGATCTGTATGAGGTTGTATAGTTAATGTATTTTTTCTTAGTCATTTTCTTATTTTAGATTTATGTATCTTTTGGTTTTTCTTTGATAAAAATTTAATTCCTGTGTCTTTGGATATTGTGTGTTTTGTAAATCTAGGTGTTAGCTTATTCCGTCTATTTTCTTTTCTGAAAACTATATCTCCTGTATCTACTAGTGGGGGTTCTTGTCTGTCTTGATTTGCTTTTTTAATCCTAAATTCCATCTTATTTTTCATTTCTGTTATTTTAATAGCCTATGCCCATTAAAAATGGGCATAAAAGGCTATAATGAATTTGTGTGAATGTATGTAACAGGCAGAAGGAAGCATGTCCGACCCTATAAAGTATATATATTCTTGATCAGTATCAATAGCCGTGTCGATTGACACCTGTCCGTCTGTCTGTCCGTCTGTCCGTCCGTCCGTCCGTCCGTCCGTCCGTCTGTATGAACGCGTGGATCTCAGCAACTATAAGAGCTAGAGACTTCAAATTTGGAATGTAGGTTCCTGAATACTATACGCAGATCAAGTTTATTTTCAATTTTCGATATCATGTCCCGTTGGTTTTAAAATTAGGAAAATCACCATAACATAAGCAATGTTAAAGCTAGAGACTTGAGATTTGGCACACATGATAAAAAGCTTGGGATTAATGTGTCCTGAAAATTTCATCGCGATGCCACGCCCCCTTCGCCCATAACTCGGAAAAGCTGATAACAAGAGCAGTTTTATAGCTAGAGACTTGAAATTTGGCACACATAATAAGTATCCTACTCTCAATGTGTTCTAGTACGATCGGATATTAAACTCAGAAGTTATTCAATAAACAAATTTATGAAGCGCAGCACATACGTTGCAGCGCAGTAGCAGCGCAGTCGCTGCGTCGCGCCGACGACATAATGAACGAAAATACACGTTTGGTCATGTATGTTTGATTTGCATTTCTTTTGCTGTGGCGCTAAACATAAACAATCAATAGCCGCAGTCCAGTGTTGCCAGACTATCGCAAGCTACCTACTCTCGATGCAAGCAAAATCGACTTCAAGCGATATATTTAAATCCCATTATAATGAAAATACTTTTCTTTGAAGACCTGCACAGGCTATCCTACTGTCGCGCCCGCTCGACTGATCGGCTTGTTGGATATAGGTCCGTTTGAAATGCATTCAATTTTTGTAGATAGTCGTGTTGGTTGTCGAAAGTCGTTTCTCTGTTAAATAGGTGAGTTTTACCTTGAAAAACCTCGTAAGGGGTATATTTAGTAGCTGAGTGAATGGCGTTATTGTATGTAATGAAAGTTTCCGTAAGAATCTCGTCATGGTCACAATCTAGCTGTTCCTCCTTCTATTTGTTTATGATTATTCGGTATATTTCAGTGAGGGTTGAGTGTAATCTCTCGACTGTGGGATTGCTCGAAGATTGTTGGAAAGAGGTGACGTGTAATTGTATGTTGTATTGGTTGCAGAAGTCTTTAAAAAATTTTCCCGCGAACTCTCGTCCCTGGTCGCAAACTATTTTTTGTGGAATTCCGAATAAAGCTATGAAGTTTCTAACAGATCGAACGATATTGAGGCTATCTCGGGCTGGGATTGTATAGCCTGAGGCGAATTTGGAAAATTTATCTATAATGGTCAAGATAGTCTTTGCATTAATAGTATAAAGATCTATATGGAGGATTTGCAAAGGTAGAGAAGGGATTTCTGTTTCTTGGTAGATAAGTTTTTGCGGCTGTCGATCGTATTTCAATGTTTGGCAAGTGTCGCAGTCATTGATAATTTTTGAGATTATTTCTTTTAATTGCGGGAAATAAATTTTTCTTTTTAAGTGTGCTAGTGTTTCGTCGATCCCTCTATGGTTACTATCCTTGTGGTATTTTTTTATTTCTATTTCGAGTTTATTTACTTCTGTTATGTCTTCTAACATTCTTGTACATCTTATTATTTTATACATTTTTGTAGGTAGAAAATATTCTAATAGAGTTTCTTGTATAATTTTGAAAACATCGTCCGGTGCTAGTATCGCGTAAGTTTTGTTGGGTTTGAGAATTGTTGAAAGGGTTTTGGCCAATTTAGCTTTGTCGAAAGTACTTTCGGAGATGGTTCTTCTTAACTTGTTTTTAAAGGGCGTTGTCGTTATAAGTTGTGGTTTGTTGTTTTTCTGAAATATTATTTGTAGGTTGAATTCATTAATAGGTTTGTTGGTCGTTTGTATATTTTTTGTTTGAGCAGTTTCTTGGTCGTTAGTGTTTACTTCTGTGGTAATACGACTAAGAGCATCTGCCACGACGTTCTCGGATCCTTTCTTATAAGAGATCTCATAATCGTATTCTAACAACTGGAGTTTCCAGCGAACTAGTTTTGAATTTGGTTCTTTGAAATTCATCAGCCAGGTTAACGGTCGATGATCTGTAACGATCTTGAATTTCTGGCCAAAAAGGTAGGGTCGGAAGTGTTTTGTTGCCCAAATAATTGCTAGCATCTCTTTTTCGACTGTAGAGTAGTTTAGTTCTATATCCGTTAGGGTTCGGCTAGCGAAAGCAATTGGTTTTTCGTTGTTGTTAGGGCCTTGTGATAGTACCGCACCGATAGCTACATTACTAGCGTCGGTTGTAAGGGTAAATGGTTTGTCGAAGTCGGGATATTGTAGTAACGGGTCATTACAGATAAGGGTTTTACTAGTTTCAAACGCGTCAATGAATTCTTTACTGATGTTTACCGTACTTTTTCCTATCAATTGCTGGGTTAAAGGTTTTGTAATATTTGCAAAGTCTCTAATGAATTTGCGATAGTATCCTAACAGTCCTAGGAAAGATTTGATTTGTTTTCAGGTTTTTGGCATTGTAAATGATTTTATCGTTTCTATTTTCTTTGGGTTTGGTTTAATACCATTATCTGTTATGATATGGCCCAAATATTCTATTTCTTTTCTTAGGAAGTCTGACTTATTGGGTTGAAGTTTTAAATTTGCGTTGTTAAGTCCAGTGAAAACTGCGTTTAAATGTAACATATGTTCCTGAAGGGATGGTGAAAAAATGATTATATCGTCTAGGTATATTAGGCAGCATTTGCCATTTAAGTCCGTTTGAATGTTGTCCATGACTCTTTGGAAAGTAGCAGGAGCGTTAGTAAAACCAAATGGCATTCTAACAAACTCAAAATGACCGTCCACTGTGGAGAAAGCTGTCTTATCTACGTCGTTTGGATGCATCTCGATTTGATGGTATCCGCTGGCTAGGTCTAAAGCTGTAAAATATTTTGCTCTACCAATCCTGTCTAGAACGTCGTTGATGGTCGGCATAGGGTATTTATCTTTGACTGTTTTCTCATTTAGCTTGCGGTAATCGATAACTAGTCTCCATTTTTCGGTATTGGATTTATCCTTCTTTTTTGCTACTAGAAAAGTTGGAGAGCTCCAGGGTGAATAACTATGCTTGATTATGTTCTGGTCCAGTAGTTTTTGAATTTGGGTGTTAACTTCTTTCTTTTCTTTGACGCTATACCGAAATGATTTTGTATGTATTGGGATTTGGTCGGTAAGTTTAATTTTGTGTTTGACCAAACTTGTGAACGTTAGTGGTTTTCCTTCTCTATAAAAAAGGTTTGGGAATTTTGAGCAAAGTTTCTTTAGTTCTCTTGTTTCTTCTTCATTTAAGTGATCGATCTGGATGATTGGTTCCTCGTTGAGGTTTTTAGTCTTTGTTTCGGTAATCGTATTTACCTCTATATAGTCGTGTTCTTCGTATTTGTACACCTCTAGTTGGGATTCGAGGCAGAATTTCTGTTCGAGGTTAGAGAAATTATTTATTTCCATAAGGCTGATATTGTCTTTTGCGGTGTAAAGTCCACCTGATATGAATAAGCCTTTAGATATGGAGGTGGGTTCGAAATAAAATGTACCGTTTTTTAGGTTCACGGGTATTGGGATTATTTTTTTTGATTCTTCTTCTATAGTATGGAGAGTAGATATTATTATATCTTCTAGTTCAATTTGTATATTGAACGTTTTTGTGTGTAGGGATCGTTGTGGAATATTAACTATTGCTTCGAGTTGTTGAAGGATGTCTATCCCAATGAGTCCGTCGAAATAGTCATGAAACTTGAATAATAGTAATGTATATGAAGTGGAATCGGAGAATTCCTTGAAGAGAGGCAACTTTGCTTTTCTGTGTAAAGGGTGTGTATTTTACACTGTTTTGATGTTGACTGGTCTTGGTAAATTGATTTTATCTGTTTGTGCTACTAGTTTTGGGTTAATAAAAGAGAATGTTGCTCCCGTATCTATAAGAAATTTAAGAGATTCCTTTGGTTTTAGGTGTAAAATGATATAGGGGAGTGGAGATCCTGGTTTTCTGCTACTTAGGTATCCTGATTGTTGCTTGAGGCTCTTGCCTGAAAATTTGCTTGTTCGTTATAGTTATGTAATTGTGGTTCTGATTCAACATTATGCATATTTCCTTTGTTCTGTGAATTTGGGAGGTATTTGCCCCTGGTCTCGTTCTTATTGTCTTCCCTATACGTAATAGCTGGGAAATTATTGCTTCGTTTTTATTATAGTCTCTGTCATAGTCCTGTTGGTGTCCACGTTTGTCTAGGCGTCTCTCGTTGTTTCTATCTAATTCGTTACTGTTCTGTTTGTTGTAGTTCGAATTTATGGGTTTGCGGTTCGATTGCTCTTTTCTGATGTTCTTGAGCGAAATAGATTTCTCGTTCCTTCAAAGCCCATTCCAGGGCCTCGCGAATATTACTGGGTTTCATCGCCCTAACAGCTGTACCTAGTGGGCCTTTAATACCTGAGAAAAAGGAGTTTAGACAGATGTCGGCGAAAAGATTTTTCTTAGTTTTTATTAACATTGGTTCAACCTCTTTAGTGTCTGTTAGTCTGAACAATGCTATTTTGATTTCGCAAACTTTTTCGTATAAGGCGCGAAGTGGTAATGAGCCTTGAACCAAAGTATGTAGCTCGTACATAAAATTTGTTCGTCTCTCTTATCGGAACAGTGTAATATGAGAGCTTCCTTAATTTCATCCCAATTAAGGCTAGCTCCTTCTTCTATTATAGCTTCGTTGGCTTTTCCTTCAATTTTATTCCTGATGGCTCTCAAGAGCATTTGACCGTATGGGGTTTGGTCGGTTCCTCTAATAAGGAGTAGAATTTCTTCCACATTGGTGATAAATTCACTAAGGGTTTTTGAATTTCCATCATATGATGGTAGATAACGAATTGCGTCCGGAATTTTTAACGTAGTCATGAAATCGGAGTGGTTGGTCATCATTGGGGCCTGATTCGGTGGAGGAGAGCTAGACGTAGATGTCATTGGTGTTATGTCTTCTGTTCTTGCTATTGTTTGATTTTCTCTGATGTCCGTTAGGCTAGTGCTGATTCTAGTCCTGCTTCTAGTATTTGGAATTAGTTTCTTACCTATCGTCGACATTAATTTGATTTGGTAGTTGTAAATATTTTATAAGTGTAGTGATTAGTATTGGGTAAAATAATCTTATATTTATTACTAAATGTGTAGTGTATTGTATATGTATAGGTGTATTATAGATGCTCGGTGGAACGTATGCGAATTTATCTGTAGGAGTGAGAGAGAGAGAGAAAATTATTTATGTTACCAATCTACTTTATATAGGAGTATATTAATTATTATTTTTTTTTTTTTTAACTTTTATTTATTATTACTATTAAAATTTTTTTTTATTTTCTTCTTCTTCTTGTTTTCTTTTTATATATTTTTATTATATTTTTTTTTTATTTATTATTTTTTTTTTTTTTTTGAGAAGGGTATGTGAAAGTCTACTTTGTTGATCTTGTTTGATCTCTTTTTGTTTGGTTCAAACACGTCTGTGCAACAAGTCGTATGTCGTCCAATACATCAGCATGAGGCATTGGTTCGACCGACGAGTTTGGACGCACAAGTCTGTTCGAACTTTCGGCCACGATGGTCACAATTGCTCATATGCCCTGAGCGTATGACGTCACGCCACTAACTCAAACTTGTTGTATTAATTTCGGTTGTGTTGTCGCATGAGGTTTGAATGTGTCTGTGTAACAAGTCGTATGTCGTCCAATACATCGCCATGAGTCATTGGTTCGACTGACGAGTTTATAACACACAAGTTCGTTCAAACACTCACGACACCTTGGCTACTTCTACTCAAATGTCTTGAGCGTATGACGTGTAGCAAGGAGCTAGATAAATTTAGATAATTGGGTTTGGTAAACGCGGAAATTGAGTACGAAAAAGGGTTATAAATTACATAATCACTACCTGTTTGCTTGGGTTACATTAGTATGTTTAGGTAGACAATGCATTCTTAATATTATATTTATGTAAAGTGTTCAATAAAAGGTCTAGTTTAATGGAAACACGTTCAAATAACGACCATTCCGTACCGTAGGTTGCGCAAAAATGCGAGTCCGGCGCCATTTTGGGTGCGCCACAACGCAATTTTGACCCAGTTAAAAGCGTTGTGCACGAATTGTTTATTAGATAAAAAGTTAACTGGCACTTCTTGGCACCTAGACTTTCTTGAAGTTGTTGTAGAAATATCCACGGAATAACGTGTATATACCCGTTTGCCTGGACAAGCCTGGACTTTATGCTAAAAGTCTATCTAAATTTTAAAAACTATGTCAAAAATAGTGTTTTAGTAAAAATATTAAATATTAAAATAACAACATTTTTATACCATTCGCTTTAGAATCGACACACGTATTAAATACAATTAAGAAACTGAAAATTCATTGAACCATTTGGATGCAATTTCATCGCAAAAATGAAAAAATTTTCATAAAAAACCATTTTTATAAAAAAGCGAAATTTTTGTTCATGTTTGATGGGCTCTACGGGCGAAACTGTTTGTCCAAATTAAAAAAACTAAACGGATTTATAAATTTTGGACAATTCTCTAAACTGCATTTAAGGATTTTCCATGGCGAGAAATGACCGATTTCTTTTTTGTGAGTCACGTGAGTCTCGTGAGTGAGCCACTGTGCAACGTCAACGCTTCCTCTGGCAGAAAACTCTTCTGCAGGTTTCCATCCTTCATTCCGCACACAAAACTATCTCGCAGCATGCGTTCCAAAGCCGCCCCAAAATTGCAAGTCTTTGCCAACGTGCACAGCGCTGCCATGAAATTACCTACAGATTCGTCCGTTTGTTGGTCATACTTATTGAAATGGTCAGTGAGTAATTTGCAAATTTAATAAAGATAAAATTCACTAAACTTTGCTGGGGAGGCCAATGATGATAAAAGTTCATACAGCGGCAGTTAGCATCAAAAAAGGCGCCTTTTCCCACTTTTCTTCTTTAATATCATTGGCCATTTTTGGGGTGAGCCAGGTCGAAATGTTCTAAGCTGCTAAGTCCGACCATTGAAATTCGATGATTTAATAATTGTTGCGATTTTTCAGTGCTGGCCCGTGTGTTTTTGACTGGCACTTCTACTGTGACTGGAAGGTAAAGGTCTAGTATACCGTCTTATCGCTAAAAATCTCCAAAGCAATATCCTCGATGGTCCGCGAATTATCAAGAACTGTCATGATGAAACTTCATGGCGGTCTTTAATGGTTCCTTTTTAAATGCGTTTTGAAAATTAAATGCAAATCACATTATTTAATCTAGTTAGCTTTTGAAAATTGAACAAAATTTATAGCACTTTATAACTGAAAAATATCAAAGCCATTTTTTCAATCAAGTTAGCTTTTGTTGTGTCGATTTTATAGCACAGCTTTTTGCGAAAAGTAGTCTTCGATGGACCGCGAATTATCATAAGCTGTCAGTCAAGAATGTGTAATGAAAATTATTAACCTCGTTTAGAGTAGATTGGTGGCCCTGAAAAGAGCCGATATCTAAAGTTCAAAAACTATGTCAAAAATAGTGCTTTAGTAAAAATATTAAATATTAAAATAACAACATTTTTATACCATTCGCTTTAGAATCGACACACGTATTAAATACAATTAAGAAACTGAAAATTCATTGAACCATTTGGATGCAATTTCATCGCAAAAATGAAAAAATTTTCATAAAAAACCATTTTTATAAAAAAGCGAAATTTTTGTTCATGTTTGATGGGCTCTACGGGCGAAACTGTTTGTCCAAATTAAAAAAACTAAACGGATTTATAAATTTTGGACAATTCTCTATCAAACTGCATTTAAGGATTTTCCATGGCGAGAAATGACCGATTTCTTTTTTGTGAGTCACGTGAGTCTCGTGAGTGAGCCACTGTGCAACGTCAACGCTTCCTCTGGCAGAAAACTCTTCTGCAGGTTTCCATCCTTCATTCCGCACACAAAACTATCTCGCAGCATGCGTTCCAAAGCCGCCCCAAAATTGCAATCATTTAATTTTCAAAACGCATTTAAAAAGGAACCATTAAAGACCGCCAAGAAATTTCATCATGACAGTTCTTGATAATTCGCGGACCATCGAGGATATTGCTTTGAAGATTTTTGGCGATAAGACGGTATACTAGACCTTTACCAAAATTTTTTATACTCGCCAATTTACATTATTTTCATCATCCCATCTTTGTGGACAATTTTAAATAGTAGTAGTAGAGTGTGTAAGAGTGTTGTGTGTTAAGAAATGGGTGGGTGATTTGACATTTAATAGTATTGTGAGTTTTCGATAAATTGTTGAACTATTATTCCCCGTGTGCTTGTTGTTGCTGAACCCCAAAATGTTTGCCAGTGGAAATCAACAGTAACTACTGGGACTGTTTTTTGGGCATTAATAGAATTTAGGAGGATGTGTATTGTGATTTTCTTGTTTGGGGATATGTACGAGTTTCTGGAAAAAATCTAAAAGATTTTTTTAGATTTGATGTTGATTACTAGTACTTCTAAGTCGTTGGGGGTTGTTGGTTAGTTTGTTGGATTGATTTATATATTAGCAATGCTACGCCTCCAAATTTGTTGGTAGCCTGATTTGTGATCAGTTTGGATTTGATTTGGATCGGTATGTTATTGGTATATTATGGTATGAGGTGTTATATATAGTTATTTGTGTATCCTTCGATGATCCATTCAATTACTTTCAATGACACCCTTTATATTAGGTGCGCAAATAAGTTCTCGTTGTTTTTTTTTATATAAAAATGTAACTTCATTATAAAAAAAATGGTTAACAATGAATCAATCAAAGTATTGCCCTTCACTAGACACAACTTTTCCCATCTTTGTGGGAGAGCTCGAATACCTTGACGGTAAAAATCTTCGTCCTTTGAGGCTATCCATGAATCAAGCCATTTTTTTATGTCCTCATATGAATGAAACTGCTAAGCACCCAGGCCATGCGCCATCGAACGGAACAAGTAATAATCGGACGGCTCATAATCTAGGTAATATGGCGGGTGGGGTAGGACTACCCATTTGAGCGTTCCCAAGTAGGTTTTAAGAGTTGTTGCTCGCAGGCGAAAAGACGACGCTCAACGTCTCTTGGCTTCAGATCATAAGGAAGCCAAGTTCCTTGCTGAATCATTTCAATCGTATGTAATTGCATGGAAAATGGCTTGACGGGTAACTCCCAATGCTGAAGCAAGCTCCTCTTGCGTTTGCACAGTGGTTCCGCTTGTATTTAACCGCGGCCATAAATACTTCCAGTTATGATATCGTTGTGAAATTTTTACCAAAAATCTAGCAAAATATTTAAAAAATGTATTAAAAATTTGAATATGATTGGACGTCCCCCACCTCCCCCAATCAATCCCAAACCCCACTTATATTTATAACCAATAAAAAAATGTTACAAATGATGGAAACAAGGAACTTATAAACTTTTTTAATTCATTGAAATTTAAGAACCATCTACAATTATGGTTACAACAATTTATAATGAGCCCTCTAATAAGCTGTGTACTGAATCAAGCAATGTGACTTATCCTTATTTCCTAGCTTTTTCTGTCCGGTTATAAATGGATTGGATTGTAATAGAAGTCCATGCATTATGTCGGTGCTTGTTGTAATGCTTGACATTTTCCAGCTGTAATAAAGTCTATATTATACCCTGTGGGGGTATATTAAGTTTGTTAAAAGTATGTAACGGGCAGAAGGAAGCATGGCCGACCCAATAGAGTATATATATTCTTGATCAGCATCAATAGCCGAGTCGATATAGCCATGTCCGTCGGTCCGTCGGTCTGTCGGTCTGTCTGTCGGTCGGTCCGTCCGTATGAACGAAAGGATCTCAGAGATGGTAAGAGCTAGAAGCTTGAACTTGGTGTCTTAGCACTGGTAATTTTTGTAGGCAGATCAAGTTTATCTCTATTTTTTGGATGTCACGCCCTCTTTGCCCACAAAGTAGGTAAAAGCTTACAAAGCAAGCAGTTTTGTAGCTCAAAAACCTCATAACAAGAGCAGTTTTGTAGCTAGAGACTTGAGATTTGGCACATATGATAAATATTTTGTGGTCAATGTGTCCAGAAAATGTTATCACGATACCACGCCCCCCCCTCGCCTACAAAACGGAAAATCTTATAAAAAGAGCAATATTACAGTTAGAGACTTGAGATTTAGCACACATGATGAGTATCTTGGGGTCGATGTGTCCAGAAAATTTTATCTCGATGCCACGCCCTTTCGCCCACAAATTAAAAAAAAAACGAATTTCTAGAGAATTTCATCTGGAGTGAATTTGAGCGGGTTCCTGTGACCCACAGGGTCGGGGTCCCGACTGTTCCGCTTGTTTTTTCATTTTTTTATTGATGGACTATTTATTCAAGCTAGCAAGTTGACCTTGGCAGTGAACGTACGTGTTTTGCGCGCGCTCCGGCAAATCTCTAGTAGTGGACGAACTTAAAAGTAAAATAATTGCAAATTGTAATGCCGTTATATAATAATTGCGAAAGGACGCTTTATATAAAAAGAATATTCTGTTTAATGTAAAAAAACAAATGCATAGTTATAAAAAGTGCCGCGATTAAACCGCTCAACATGAGTAATGAACAAATGAAAGAGCGTAGAAGCTCCAACAATCAACGAAGCGGCTTTTACTCATGCAGAGCAACCCAGCTCTCTTGACCATAGGCAACCAGAGGGCACGTTATTGCTCTCCGGCTCTACTAACTGTGCCTTCCACGTCATGGAGTTCGCAGTGCAGCTCTCCAACAACGTCGAATGCAATAATTTCGACACACGCCGCAGCAACAACAAGTACAGTGACCTCATTGACTTCTGCAACCGCAGCAACAACAACAACAACAACGGTTTCTGTCACCAACAATGCGATAACGACTGCGCGCTCAACTTCTGCAACGCAAGCGCAAATTACAACAATATCATCAAATGCAAGCTCAAGTGTCAATACCGGCAATAACAACAACACGCAAACAATGGAACCAAATCAAGACAAGAAAACGGGACCGGCTGTGCAGACTGGTATGGATCGCTACATTCAAATCAAGCGCAAACTCAGCCCACAAAAGGCAAAGGATGGAAACAAACCAAAAATGAACCGTGCAAATAATGTCAGCGAAACTCCTGAAACCCTAAACTCTAATAGATACTCCATTCTGGCTGATGTTGAGACTCGTCAACCCGAAGCTGGACAAGAGGTCCCAAAGAAACAAAAGCCCCCTCTAATATACATACGGGAGGAGATTTCCAACGCATTTGCTAACAAAATTGTTGAGCTGGTCGGGAATAACAACTTTCATGTTATTTCACTCACTAAAGGGAATATCCGTGAAACCAAGCTACAAACAAAAACTGAAGAGCATTTCCGAATAGTATAAAAAAAACCTAAATGACACTAAGAAGAACTATTACACATACCAACTAAAAAGCAGTAAGGGCTTGCAAGTGGTACTTAAGGGCATAGAACCAGAGGTAAAGCCTGTCGAAATCACAGAAGCTCTACATGAAAATGGTTTTCTCGCCCAGAAGGTGACAAATATTATCAACAAAAATGAAAAGCAGCAACAACTCTTCAAGGTCGAGCTTGAGGCAGACAATAGAACATTAAAGGAAAACGAAGTAATTCCAATCTACAAGCTGCAGTTCCTGTTGCATCGCAGGATCACTGTTGAAGAACCACACAAGCGCAATGGACCAGTGCAATGTACAAATTGCCAATAATACGGGCACACTAGATCCTACTGCACTCTCCGGCCAGTCTGTGTAGCTTGCGGAGACTGTCATGGCTCTGACCCTTGCCCTGCTAACAAAAAAGACCCAAGTGCAAAAATGGGTGGAAACTGCGGAGGAAATAACACAGCAAACTACAGAGGCTGTCCAGTTTATAAAGAGTTGAAAAGCAGAATCCGACGAGCGACAACGACACGCTCCCAGAACACACCAAATGTATTTATACCATCCCAAACTACACCTGACGTCTTCTTCGCTAAAGCAGCAAGATCTTCATTTGGTCCCGCAAACACTATTAAAGGCACCTTGTTTGCAAGTGCTTTAAAAACAGGACTAGAAAACTCAACCCACACAACAGCGATTCCACATTTAATTGAAGCATAGCCAAGTATGGTAAACTTTCACCAACCCATGGGGCAGCCACAAAACAATATTGAAGCCATAATCTTTTCTCTGCAATAAAGTATGATGGACATCATGTCATTCATGAAAACAACTTTGCAAAACCTCATGCAAAATCAAAACACACTGATACAGATGCTTGCATCTCAACAGTCCAAATAATCAATGGCGCCTCTACGAATATCTCTGTGGAATGCCAATGGTGTTTCACGGCACAAAATTGAACTAACTCAATTCCTGTACGACCGACACATCGACGTAGTGCTGCTCGCAGAGACGCACCTCACATGCAAATACAACTTCCAAATACGGGGCTATTTGTTTTACGGTACAGATCATCCGGATGGCAAAGTTCCCGGTGGAACTGGCATCTTAATCAGAAACCGCATCAAGCACCATTTTCATAAAAGGTTTGCAACAAATTACTTGCAATCTACATCCATAAACGTACAATCAGGTAACGGTAATCTCACCATTGCCGCTGTTTACTGCCCACCTCGCATTACAATCTCTGAGGGTCAATTCATGGACTTCTACAATACTCTAGGGGAGCGATTCATAACAGCCGCAGACTACAATTCCAAGCACACGCACTGGGGATCACGCCTTGTGACCCCCAAAGGAAAGCAGTTATACAATGCAATCATTAAACCAAACTACAAACTGGACTACGTTTCCCCAGGTAGACCTACATATTGGCCAGCAGACCCCAGAAAGCTACCAGATCTAATTGACTTCGCAGTCATAAAGAACAAATAATCCGCTGTGGAGGGCTCATCCAAATCTTAGCTCACCGACCGAACCTGTCATTCCCATAAGAAACCCTTCAGGCAGCTGGGCCCGCAGCGACAAAGACAGAGCCAACACATTTGCTTCTCACCTACGAAATGTGTTCCAGCCAAATTCCGCAACTAATTCGAACTGGTGGCATTATCAACTCGTAGCCAAACTGACACTGAGCCAATTGAGTTTCTGCTTAACGAGATTGCAAAAGTCATCAGAGAACAACTGAAACCAAAAAAATCGCCATGTTTTGATATATTAACTCTAAAAATGATAATTGAACTTCCAAACTGCGCTGTCTGCCTCGTTTGTAAGCTCTTCAACGCAATTACAAGACTTGGATACTTTCCAAAAAAAATGGAAAAAATCTACCATTATAATGATACCAAAACCAGGAAAAACTGCTTAAAAAATGCCTCCTTGCGCGGATAATCCCATACCTGAGGACAAACAATGTAATTCCAGCACATCAATTTGGCTTCTGGGAGAACAATGGAACTATCGAGCAAGTCAACCGAATAACATCAGCAATACGTACTGCATTCGAAAACCGGGAATACTGCAGTGCGATATTCCTCGACGTCTCTCAAGCATTCGACCGAGTCTGGCTCGAAGGTCTCATGCATAAAATCAAAATATTACTGCTTGAACATACTCACAAGCTTTTTGAGTCGTACCTCTACAACAGAGTCTTCGCAGTGAGATGCAACGCTACTACATCCGACGACCACAGTATAGAAGCTGGATTTCCTCAAGGCAGCGTACTGGAGCCAACCCTTTATGTTCTATTCACGGCGGATATACCCATAAACGAGCGACCGACAACATCTACGTATGCTGACGATACCGCTATCTTAAGTCACTCTAGATGTCCAATACAAGCTACAGCACAACTAGCTGACCACCTGGTTGTGGTGGAGAAGTGGCTATCAGACTGGCGTATTAAAATAAACGAGCAAAAGTGTAAACACGTAACGTTTACTCTTAATAGGCAGACTTGCCCTCCGCTAACTTTATACAATACGCAGCTCCCCCAAGCTGATAAAGTGACGTATCTTGGCGTAAACCTTGATAAGCGACTTACCTGGCGGAGACACAACGAAGCTAAAAAAAAGCACCTAAAACTAAAAGCTAATAGCCTCCATTGGATTATAAATTCTCGATCGCGTCTATGCTTGGACTACAAGGTCCTGCTCTACAATTCCACTCTAAAACCAATCTGAACCTACGGCTCGCAGCTTTGGGGAAACGCGAGTAGCAGCAACATTGACATCATACAGCGCCAACAATCCAAAATCCTGAGAGCCATCACTGGGGCGCCATGGTATGTTCGGAACGAACACATTCACAGAGATCTAACCATTTTACCCGTAAATGATGAGATAGTTCAACAAAAAGCGAACTACCACCTCAAACTTCTTTGCACCCAAATCATCTTGCAAGGTGCTTATCTATGGTGTGCAACTGAACACGCATCCAACGCAACGACCTACCAGCCCAGCAATAATCCATTGGGTCCCTTAAATTTGGATTCAGTCAACATGGCTGTTATCTAACGAATTATTTTAAGATTTAATAAACTTATTGTTAGTCTCCCTCTGGAGAAGATTCAATAAATAACAGCGAAGCATTAATAAAAACAAAATTGATGGACTTTGCAGCTTCCTCTGAAAGCTCTCCAATTGATTCTAACGCATGCTCTACCACAGCAGACCCGTGAATTAACTAACACCTTAAATACTCTAGCCGGAAAATGGTACCATGGATTAATTTTTTGATTTATTACTTGGCAGTATAAAGGGCATACTCTTTAAATTTATGCACATTGATTTTGCACTCCGATGCCAAAGCATGGAGTAAAGTGTCACATCAAGGGACCGTAATGATTATGATTTTTAAAATATAAATTATAACATAAAAGTTATTTGTTGATTTTTATTGAAAAAAATTAAAAGAAAACTCTTATTCTCAATTTTTATTTTAAAAATTGAAAATTAAAAATTATTTTTCAATTTTTATTAAAAAAATTGAAAATAAAAATTGAATGCAAATATCTTTTGAACCAAGTGGTGTATTTCAAAAATGTAAAAATATTGGTGATATATGATTCAATACCTTTCATATGATTTATCACATGTCCTTCAAGGACGAATATTAAGGATTCTGGTATATTTCTTAAAATTCGTCCTTCAAGGACATGTGATGTATCATATAACAGGTATTCAATCATAGATCACCAATATTTTTACATTTTTGTAATACACCACTTGGTTCAAAAGATATTTGCATTCAATTTTTATTTTCAATTTTTATAATAAAAATTGAAAAATAATTTTTAATTTTCAATTTTTATAATAAAAATTACAAGATAATTATTAATTTTCAATTTATTTTATAAAAATTACGCCGGTTTGATTTTTTTGAAAGTCATAACTCTTATTTGCAATCCCTGGTCACATCTATGTACCATATCTTGTATAATACCTGTCATTTCTCAATCCAATATTGGATTTGAAAAACATTTTCTGGCAACATTTCCTTCGTTGGACTATCCGTTACCGCCATCTCTAGTCGTATCCACTACCAATCATATTTTTTTGCGATATTCATTTGAATTTAATTTTATTTTTAATTTTATTTTTAATTTTCTCTCAGGATCTGTAACCTGTCACTTTGAGTTTGGCGTTAGTATATTTACGATGATAAGCACATCCGCAATTTCCGCACCTGACTTTATATTTTTTATCACCTTAAGACACATACCAATACACTGTTATATAAGTTAATGGGGGAGTCTTGGGGGCTCATAGCTTAAACTTTAAGTAAACATAAAAAGACGTTCAGAAAATGCACAAAAAAGGATAAATCAATTTTAAATACGCAAAAAAATGTCATTGTTGGTTCGAAAATTAAATGAAAAACAACTGCAGTTCAACTTGCAAGAAAAGGCATTTGTCGATAGGTCAGCAACAAGTTCTAAGTGAACAGCCTTAGAAGCAAAACACACAAATACCGCTATGTAAATTTTTAGCGGGGCACGACCTCGAATTCGCAACGACACATTGGTCCACAAAAATCGACCCCGCAAATTGAAAATGGGCTTACAGCTAACAAACGATCTGCGGGGAGATCTCCCATTAGTTGTTCCATTAACTTCGGCTTGTACCTGAAGCAAAGAACACATTTTCGCACTATTTGAGTACATTCTCTTCGAGCATTTATGAGCCAAATTCGCAGCCGAAACAATGCCATCATTGCCTTTGAACCTGCGTACCAGTTTCCCACATGTACCTCCCGTAGATACATGCCAACTAACGGACAGTTTTTGGGCATCAAGACAGGAAATTTGGCATCGTATTGCAATGGCGCATTCAATAGTCTGCCTCATACTCGGATCAACGAGACTGACTCCTCTTCCAAATTCTTCAAATTTGTGAATAAACGGAGTCAGAGATTGGAGGCTTGCCTGTATAACCTTTCCATTTTTTAACTTTTCAAAATCCTCTCTGAAATCTGAGCGCTGGACAAGTTCCAGCAGTTTTAGAAACGCAAAATTTAATTCTTTTGCGCTGAGGACGACAGTGGCACGGTCAACTTTTGACCTGATAATAAATCTGTACATGTACGCAACTACTCTAACTAATTTGCGACATGACGAAAATCGAGAAATAAGACTGGGTACAAAGTCAGAGTTGGTAGCTAAACAAACTGTGTCAGATTTCTTGTACTCACTGTCTTTTAATTCTGGTGGTAGCGAAAAGTGGTTATTTTGAGGCCAATGTTCAAGTTCCTTGCAGAGGAACGGTGGTCCTTCTAGCCAAATCGAATTTATAAGATCATGCGTATCACAACCTCATGTCCTTGAACTTTTCCTACCGGCTATGCATTTCCATAGGCATTGTTTCATCCCATGGCAACTGCATGTGCCATAGCTCTTGCAGCAAAATTTCACCCCTGATGCTAATTGGGCTCAAAAAGCCAAGTGGGTCAAACATGCGTGCAGAAACTGACTATATGTTACGCTTCGTGGGACGCAAGTCGGTAAAACTATTATCCAAATGATACCTAAATGTATCGGAACTTGGAGTCCACCTCATGCCCAGCGTTTTCGTTGAGTCGGCATCATTGAAACTTGGAAGTTTCTCATTTCAACCTTCTTCTATCAAATCGGTGTGGTTTGAAAACCATTTGGCCAGTTGAAAACCTCCTGACCTTAACACTTGGGACACCTGAGCACATATAGCTTTTAACGTGTCAAGGTTATCGGCTCCAGTGGGCATATCATCGACATAAAAATCATTGCAAATAATTTCTGAAGCAAGAGCATGGATGTCTTTGTGACGTAAACCCAGTTCTTGCAAGCATCGGATGGCGAGGAACGGTGCGGACGTAGTGCCATATGTCACCGTGTTCAGACGATAAAGTTGAATCTCATCCGATGGATTCTCTTGCCAAACAATAAGCTGAAAACGTCGATCGTCTTCTGATATGCTGACTTGCCGATACATCTTTGTGATGTCTGCATATGCGTGAGGGCATATCGATTCAGACGGAACCGAAGAAGCGACAAAATTAGATCCCTCTGAATAGTCGGTCCAACCATAAGACAATCGTTAAGTGAGTGGCCCGACGTTGTCTTACAAGACGCGTCGAACACCACTCGAAGCTTGGTGAAGCTACTATCAGGCCTCTGGACGCACTGATGTGGAATGACGTAGTGTGGTCCTGGTAGAACTTCCGTACCTATGGCAGACATGTGACCGAGGTCAAGATATTCACGCATAAAACTCAAGTACATATTCCTGAGCTCCGGTTCTTTTCTAACCCTGCGCTCTAAGGATAAAAACCGTCTCTTGGCTGTTTCGAACGACAATCCCAATATTTTGGGATCAGTTTTGAAGGGCAAACTAACCTCAAGGTGCCCCGACGGCAAATTTCGCACGGTATCTTTAAAGCTTTTCTCACATGCCAGTTGCTCTGACGAGTACTTGGCTGAGATATTCGATTCTGGAATAGCTTCTAGTTCCCAGAATCGCTCTACAAGGGCTTCAAGTCTGGATTCTTCGCTAGGGTGCATTATTGCGCAGCAAACAGGGTTCTTAACTTGCAGATGCCACCCAACCTAGCAAAGTTTTCTGCAATAGAGGACCATTTCCACTCAATCTTATTTGTCCCGTACACAACAGTTCGAATAATGAATCTGCCCCTAACAGCAGGTCAATTCGCTGAGGCTTAAAGAAGTCCAGATCAGCCAGTTCCAAATTAGCTGGAATTTTCCATTGACCAACTGGCAAATCATAATCTGGCTGCCGGCTCGAAATTGATGTCAGCACCCAAAAGTCAGCACTGAACTGATGTGCATTTACACGAGACGACACCACTGTCGAAACTTCGCTCTTCGCTACTAAGCTGGCTTGTTCAACAGACGTGACTGTCAAGCACTTGTTCTTTCGAGCAAGTCTCAATCCTTGAGCAAGTTCTTCCGTCATGAAGTTGACTTGGGAACCAGAATCTAATAAAGGGGTAGCATTGTGAACTTGTCCAAACCTGTCTCGTAATTTTACTACAGCTGTTTCAAAGATGACTTGATCCACTTCCCCTGCAACGTAGTTCACATGAGCTGGATGCGATGCTGCCTGTGCCACTTCAGGAGCTGCATACTTATGAAGGAGAGTGTTGTGGGGTTGAGAACAATCTCTACACTTTGATGCATTGCAGCTAGACACCCTGTGTCCTGCATGCAAACAATTTATGCACAGCTGATTCGATTTTAGGAAATTAAATCGATCCGACTCAGGCGGAAAACCCTTCACAGTTCCCAATGCTGTGATTTGCACTGCAAAACTGACACTTTGGTTCAGTACGCTTATCTGTGTTAGTGCATGCGAACGAGGACTTACTGCTGATATCGTTGAGACACAATCAGACCATTGGGGCAACGAATTATAGTCAAGTTGTTCTTCAAACTTCGACTTGGTCTCATAATCGACCTTCGACATAGCTATGTGAATGAGAACCGCATTAGCAAAATCTTGTTCGTCACCAATTGACATTAGGGACTCAAACAGTGCAGAGATCGAGTCGACAATTGAGCGTATTCCGAGTGCAGAAGGTTTGGTCATAAGCTCAATGTCGAACAACTGAGCTAGAGTATCGGAGAAAATGAGCTACTTTTTATCGTAAACGCGCTCCAGGCTGGCCAAAGCCTTTGGATAATTTTCGTCAGAGACCTGGAACGCTTTAATTGTACCCAACGCCTCATCTGACAAGCAAGAGATCAAATGATTAAATTTCTCGATACTGGATAACGACCGGTCAGAATCTACTAAACTGTTAAACAAACTGATGAACTCTTTGTATTCTGCATGTTTCCCACTGAATTTGGGTAACTGGGTAATGGTGTGATGCCGGTTGCACATTTTCCAACACCTGGTGAGCATTAGGAGCGGCCATATATGAAGATCTCGCCAGAATACACATTTCCTCAAGCATCGCACGGCTAGAATTATCGAGATCAATGCAGTGATCTCAGATTGCAGATCCATAGCCTTGGCAGTATACGAATTTAGAATATCTAGCCGACACTGAATTTCGAATTTGCTTGGAGTGAACATTTTGTTTACTAAAGATGTTCTTTGGCGCTCTATGTCACCTTCTACCTTATCCAATTTGGCAAATAATTGCGTTAATTTCTCACTGTATCAATCCCCGTCAACCCCCACGGTCTCGTTGGGATCATTGCTTCCTTTAATATTTGCCATATTGAAGTGGCTCTATTTAAATGCACGTATGTGTACGTTAATATGTGGCGCAAGTGGATGTGAACCTATGTCACACCAACTATGCAAGCTGAAATGCCGAACGCAGCTGACTTAAGAACTATGCACTAAGAGAGTTAAGAGACCGCAAACGCAACGTAACGCACTCACTTTACACGGTGGCTATCAAAAAGAAACGAAAACAATGCACGCAATGTTAAGCGAGCGCGTATGTGTAGGCGGCGTCTGTATGTATGCAAGCGACGCTGCCGAAACGAAACGGTCAAGCAATGCAAAGCGGAGGAGAGAGAAGTGTGCCGTTGTGTTACGTATGTATGTGTGTGTTGTGTAAACATCAACTAACGGACAACTGAGGGTGCGAACAACGAGATCAAAAAGTATGTATTTATGTGTGAGCTTGCGCGCGTTGCGTCACAACACAAAGGGCAAGAACCTGACACACTGTACATATGTATATATGTATGTACTTATGTTCAACTATTTATGCTGTTACATATGTACATATAAAGACAGCGGACAGCGACGGGAACCAAAAAAATAAATCAAACGGCGTATTTATATGTACAATTATAAAAATAATTTATGTTTGTTAATTTGATGTTTCTTGCTCTTTTGTGCTTTGGTTCTAGTGTTCACTTTTCAAAATAAAATTATTGCCAGTGCCGATACGCAGTGATAATTTACACTGTAAATGATACAGCTTTAAGACATATATTTGTATGTGCGCTTATGTACCAATTAATGTACATATGTATATAATGCTGCACTAAGCTGTCATTCGTTTGGGCACTGTTACCTGGTCATCGGAGGAGGAGTCGATGGTCTGAATCCTTGGCATCTCTAGGGCAATCAACACTCCAACAGCAAGAGGTCCAACGGAGTCGGCAGAGGCAGCAACAACGGCAACTAGTCCAACAGCGACACTAGCTCAGCAGCACAACAACAACAGGTACAGCGGCGCCACTAGCTCAGCAGCACAACAACAACAAGTCCAGCGGCGACACCAGCACAATAGCACAACGAAATGACGCGACCGACTTACGAACACAGCCAACTAACTCTTGAAATGTCTTGCAAAAAAAAAAGACCGACAAAATGTTAGTTCGAAAACGAAATGAAAAACAACTGCAGTTCAACTTACAATTAACAATTTATTCAGACTTAGCTATCGTGCTAAAGAAATTGGTGGCTGTTCGTGCGGAAGACGTGCGGGTGACGCGATCGAAATCAAAATTGCTACTGCCCCTTATTCGCAGCTGCGCAGCATCGCCAGCTGCTAATCGTCGCTCGCACGACCGCTAACATAACAGAGTTTTAATGTACCTTATGCTAATAACATTATTCAAAATACTATGCAAAGCCTAACTCTAACAATTCATTAAATACTTCATTTTACTATGCAATTATGCTCAGACTAAACATTTATATCGATCGAATTAATTTCATAAGTATAATTTATTAAAGTAAATACCTTTAATAATTCATTTCGGAGCACAAGTCTGACCACTTTGAAATGCAATTTTGTTTTGAAAAAAGCTAACTAAGCGCAACTTCGTTGCAAAAGTGAACATGTATTCACACTTTGAATGCTATTTTGAGAATGTTCCATTAATTACCAGAAAACCCCGGTTCGCCAGTAAAAAGATTGGCTTATATTTTGTCTACGTATTTATTTTTGATAGATTTTTTGATTTTTGGCCTATGGACAGATCCCCTGTGGTTTGGCACGAATCCTTATCGAGCAATGCCCCCAATTCAGCGTCTTCGAAGATTTTGGGACTTCCACCGTCGTTAAAGCGACGGAACCAATCACGTGGTTGTTTCGCATGTATTTTCGCTTAGAGCAGCATCTCCGTATACATTTTGGAGTTCTCGATGCGTTTGAGCCGCCGTTTTCTTCGAATGGAATAAGAAAATCCACGCTTCCCGCAAATGTTTTCTTGTTGATGTGGTGCGGTGCTTTGTGTGTGTGTGTTATGTTTTGTGTGTATGCGTAGTTGCTGTGTGGGGTGTTAAATTTGCAAGTGCTCTGGCGTACGTTTTCTTAATGCAGTTGTATACTCGACTTTTTCTGTGGTTTTAATTACAGTCATTTCTTGCTGCTTAAAGAAAGTGGGGTATTTGATATCAAGTGGGCTATGTTGGTGGTCAATTTCCGGATTGTTTCAGTTTAGGCATTTTTAAGTGTGTTTGCAGAGTTCCCTTAGTTTGTGTGCTTCACTTCAGAGCAGATTTTGCATGTTTTTGAGCTCTTGCAGATGAGAGTGGGGTGCCCGAAGCGTAGGTGTTTTTTGCATTAGAGTGGAAGTGGGATGTAGGGTCGTACGCGGGCGTTTTCGTAGCCAATTTTTAATATTTGAGGTAGTTTGTATGTTGCGAATGTAATTGTAATACTAAACCCAGTTTCTATTAATTTCTTGGTGTTGTTGTACTTATGGTTTGTGTTGCCTGGCCGTTTTGTTTTGGTTAGATTTTGTTTCCTTAGTTCTTGTAGCATTTCGATTTCACTTAAGCTGCGTAGATTTTTTAGTTTTTTGTGTTCAGTTGCACTTATTTCCATGTTTGTCATTTTTTGAAGGCTGCAGTTTGGTTTTAGTTTTTATCTGAAGAGATCCGTATTCAATCCGTCTTTGAATTCAAAATAAAAGGTTTGAGTCGTCAGCTTTAATAATTTTCCTTTATTGCCATCCTTTCGGCTTCGCTGCGTAACACGTACTGAAAACTTTACAATTACATGGGCTATGTATGCGGTAAAAGAGAGGGGCTTAAACCTAAGCGTGTGGTGAATTTTGATGAGAGCGCGTCATTAACATTCTCCCCTTCCCTTTTTCACGAAGTTGCAAGAAAAGATCGGGAGGGGGATTGGCACTACAAGGCGCATGGGCCGGACAGAATCCAGCCAAAGATGGTGCTCTGCGCAAGAAGAAGTCGTTCTGGCTGGGCATGAAACCCTCCCTGAGGATGCTAGCGTAGACATCGGCTCCGAGCACCATGGACGTCGTGCTAGGTCGATGGAAGGTTTCATTCGCCAGTGTTATGTCGTGGAAACGCTCCACCACTCCTTCACCAATGTCCCGCAGAGGCCGACTCCATCTTTAGCAGGGCCTCGAATCCCGAGTCAGGCTTCCCTTTGGGAGTGATTCGTGCGGTGCTCACCCTGTCCTCACCGACGCCCGGTGACTCATTTTTTCATTCTACTTTGCAAAAATCATATCTTTAGATCCAAGTAAGATATCACCAAAATTTAAAAAGCATTTAATAGAGAAATGAGTGTAAGATCTTAAAAATCGGACGAAAGACAATTGTCAGCAGGTGTTTAACGTTGGATTTTGTGTTTATATGATGGTTTCCGTGAAACACGACATTCATGGTATGCTTTTTTTATAATTTATGTGTAAATTTGTGATTCTATATACATAATTATATATAAATTGATGTTTTAAATACATATATACACTAACACAATAGAGGACATATTTGATGGATGTCATGTTTCAAATATTTATATATTGCGTAAATTCTCGTAAGAAACAAAATGTTATTTCAATCAAAATTTTACATCACATATTTGGGTTATTTTACATTTATATAAATTATTGAAAATAAAAGTATTCAATTAATGTTCTTGTTTATTAAATTTTCCTCAACTATGTCTTCAAGTTCGTAGCCTATGTACATTAAATCTACCATTTCTTTAGTATACAACTCTTGCAGTTTATTGCGACTTCTGGCACTTCCTGGCACCTAATCTTTCTTGAAGTTATTGCAGAAATATCCACAGAATGACGTGTACGAGACCCAACCACTATTAACACAGACGATATTTTCAATACTAATGCAGATAATACATACAATCATATTTTTTTTTCTGAATATTCATTTCATTCTATTAATTTAAAAAAAAATTAATTTGTTGTACTTCCTACAACAAAAACAATATAATTAAATTAATTTAATGCTTTCTTTAATTTATAAGAATAATTTTACCACTATTAATTCAAACGCATAAACAAATACGATTAAAACAAGCTGAACACGAGGGATCCCGACCGTCATATACCCTATAGCAGTACAGAGCCCCGATCAAATTCGCTCCCTATGATACTTATCATGACAAATCTCAAGCCTCTAGCTATAAAACTTGTTTAAATGCACTAACACGAATTTTCAGGCGAGCATACATATTGCAGATATTAATTTTGAGTTTTAACTATTAAGTGTTAATAATATAGACATTTATTTAACAGAGTTGTTCTATTCTGTAATACCAGGTTAAGCACTGTAAGGTGTGAGGCAAGGATTGCCTTTGCCGAGCATGGTCCGAGTGTGTTGTTCAGTATTCAGTGTTGAAATTGTTCACTGACAGATCTGCCAGTGCGAAAAATTTTACAATGGATAATCTTGACGTTCTGACATGCATATGAAATCACATTTAAACGCATGCATGTACAGGGTGGGGCAAAAGTAAACACCCTATTGGAAAACGCTATAACTTTTGCATGTGACCAAATGTCAATTCGGTTTTGACATTTGTGAAGTAACCAAACGCAGAATCGGTTTACCATGAATCGGTTTACTTCGCAAGAACGCGGAATTGTTTCCATTTTTTTGCGCAACAGTTGCAAAAGTTATATTATTTTCCAATAGGGTTATTACTTTTGCCCGACCCTATATGAACAAACACTTCGTTTCGTTGGTTACATTGCTCCGTTAAATTGATTCTTGAAAAACAGAGTTTATTATTCGATCGTGGTGAAACTTGCAGGTAAACTGCTCTTGGTATGAGCTATTTTGATTTGTGGGTGTATGGCGTTTGGCAGCGCGACGAAATTTTCTAGACACATTAAGTACAACCTTCTTCTCATGTGTGCCAAATCTCAAGACTCTACCCTGTGCCCATTTAAAATGGGTAAAAAATGGTATAATGAATTTGTGTGAAAGTATGTAACAGGCAGAACTGGACTGCAGCTGTTGATTGTTTGTGTTTAGCGCCACAGTGCCACGCGTCGTTTCGTTCGTTATATCGTCGCCGCGCCACAGCGACTGAGCTGCGACGCATCTGCTGCGCTGCATAAATTTGTTTCTTGAATAGCTTCTGAGTTCAATATCCGATCTTGAAATTTCTAGCACACATTGAGAGTAGGATACTTAAAATGTGTGCCAAATCTCTAGTCTCTAGCTATAAAACTGCTCTTGTTATCAGCTTTTCGAGTTATGGGTGAAGGGGCCGTGGCATCGCGATGAAATTTTCTAGACATATTAAGCCCAAGCTTCTTATCATGTGCTTATGTTAAGTTGTTTTTTCTGTTTTTTAAAACAAAGGGGACTTGGTATCAACAATTTAAAATAAACTTGATTTACCTGCAAACACAAGTGCTGGAAGATCAGTCTTTTATTTTTACTCTACTTTATGGGGTCTGCTAGAATTCGTTAAGCCTATGGTATACTTTTAAAAAACTTAACGTACCCCACAGGGTATAATAATAACTGTATTGACACAGGCACTAGTGTTAATCATATTTGATTAACAATATTCGATTGCATTACACACAGACGCTAGATCGATTGACTAAGAAGCGATATTGCCGTCATTATCTGCAAGGACATACATTTGTTGTTTACACGGACTGCAATTCTCTGAAAACTAAAGGCCAGTTGACTTATTTTTTTGTAAATTCCTGAACGGACTTTATTAATTGGCGCCCGAGCAGGGACCGGTAGACTGAGTCCCTAAATAAGGATCACGCGTTGCGTTTAGTGCCTGAAACAGCGACAAGCGCTTGCCACATTTGCTCAAGGAGCCACAAAGTTCAGGGTGAAAACAGTGCCCAACTAAAAGTCCACAAAAATCATAAAGCTCGCTTGAATAACAAAAATAAGAGAAAAAACGTAATTTTTTTCTAAGACAAAAAAAAAGAAAAGAAAATCTATTGTAAGACAAATAAATTGATTTTACAAGCAAAGATTAATATACAATTAAAGAAAATTAGTAAAATAAGCAAAGGAAAAACACAACTTAAAGAAATACACTAAGAACCAAAAAAAAAAAGTTTCCATTTTCTCTCGACAATTTAAGATAAACAAGCCGAACAGTCGGGACCCCGACCGTAATATACCCTGTGGGTTTACAGGAACCCGCTCAAATTCACTCCACATGAAATTCTCTAGTAATTCCTTTTTTAATTTTTGTGGGCGAAGGGGGCGTGGCATCGTGATAGCATTTTCTGGACACATTGACCACAAAATATTTATCATGTGTGCTAAATGTGAAGTCTTTAGCTGTTATATTGCTCTTGTTATGAGGGCTTTGAGCTACAAAACTGCTTGTTTTATACTTTTACTTTTACTTAATTTGTGGGCAAAGAGGGCGTGGCATCCAAAAAAAAAAAAGATAAACTTGATCTGCCTGCAAAAATTACCAGTGCTGGGACACCAAGTTCAAGCTTCTAGCTCTTACCATCTCTGAGATCCTTTCGTTCATACGGACGGACCGACAGACCGACGGACCGACAGATCGACGGACCGACAGACCGACGGACAGACGGACATGGCTATATCGACTCGGCTATTGATGCTGATCAAGAATATATATACTTTATGGGGTCGGCCATGCTTCCTTCTGCCCGTTACATACTTTTAACAAACTTAATATACCCCCACAGGGTATAAAAACATTTGGAATGTCAATAAGTATGGTGCAAACTTGATAAAGAATACGTAAGAACCAACAATTCAAGACATCTATAAGTCCAACGAAATTTGAAAAATATTTTTTTTGTGGTCCAATGAAATCTAAATACAATCTGCATTCACCATGGCCAATTATATGGATCTAACACTACGCACTACCTCTCCTTAAATTAGGCGGAGATAACAGGGAACCGCGTACGGGAAACGAGCCACCCGCTAGTAGTACGCCGGAAACAAGTCCGAAACTTAGACAAGTAATCGTGACTTCAATTAAAGAGACACTGGGCGGTACACAATTCGCTCAAGAATTCCCTGGGACAGTTGCCAAATTCTACCAAGCGGATTACTATTAGCTATCGCTAATCCAGAACCAAATTAGCGTACAAGAATTTAAGCCCGACAGTATCAAAGCTTTGAAACAAAGTTATCTTGAAACCTAGACTTTCGGCTATCAAAGAACCCAGTGATCTGGGTCACGCACAACATCTGTGTGAGTTAATCGAGAGCCAGGAGCAGAGGAATGCTCCCGTCTATCCGCATATTCCACACCACAAAACTACCAACCGGCTAGACAGCATTCCCGCCTCCGCGGTCAACACTGATGAACACTGATGGATTCATACGTTCTGGTCACATAAACTAACTTAACGACCTGCCCCAGCAAATAGACGCCCCCCTAAATTTCAGAGGCAGTTCCATATCGCTGCAAAAATCCCAGAAGAAACACCAGAAGGAGTTGAGACGTGCGTCCCTTATTCTCTAGATCGTCAGGAACAGAGCTACTTCGATAGCATTGAGATAGAGGGAGCCACCGGCTTATGCGAACCAAAAAGCGAGTCGACTCCCATCGACGCTTTGGACGTTTTTTTATAGTTAAATTGGTCATCGCTGCCATGCTTCAAATGTATAATGGAAAATGGCACTAACCTTAATTTCATCGATACCGTTTCAAATCAAAACTATATCCAATCCTATTTGGTTCCACATCCTAGAAAGAATGAGGAAAAATTCTTCGCCAATTCAGTAGGTGGCAACCATGGAAATACCATGGTAAGCTACAATATACCTCAGTTGAGCAGGGGCGCTGCCGTCTCGAGCTCCATTGCAGCCGCTGCGAGCCAAGCCATAGTAGCCACTCAACAAATGCCACAGGGACAACGTACGGCCATCTTAAGGGCCAGTTATGAGGCGATACACGGCGCACCCGTAGCCAACAGTACAGAGTTCTGGTCGGCAGCAGCAGCGCATAACAGCAGTATGCAGCCAGCAACTGGAACACTGGTAAGCAGCACAAATCATCATCAGCAACAACATCACCATCAGCCCCAACAAGAGAAAAAGCATAATAAGTATGTAGATCTAAAGTTAACCTTGCAATCATTCATTTAATAATTAAATTCTTACTGTGTGTATTTAAAGGAAACTAAATGCCAGCATTTATATACCCGGTGGAATTGCTGTGCAATCGCTGGGCGGCTCCTCATCAGGTAATTCCATAACCTTGTCGCCGTCATCAATGAGCGTTGACTCCATGGAAATGTCGAATGCGTCATCCGCATCAATGCAACGTGCTAATATCAGCCATGGCTCTCTGGCTGTCAATCCCCAAGTTTTTCAATTGACAACCAATCATGTAACCGCAGCAGTAACGCCCACCGCTGGTGTTGCTGCTCCTGTTGCCTTGCCGAAGGTCAACAGTGTGACGGCGGCGGTAATTGGACTGCCTAATCTTACCATAAGTGAGAACGGTTTGGTTGCAGAACAAACCAACGAAGGAAAATGGTCATATGATCCGAACGAGCCCCGCTACTGCACATGTAATTAAGTATCCTATGGTGACATGGTTGCCTGCGACAGTGCATCACACAGCCCCCTAACGGCAAGTGGTATTGCCCCAAATGTACAGCTTCCATGCGGCGTCGCGGTAATCGCAAGATCTGATGCGTAACACGAACTGCAGCTGTATCTGAATGAGTTGGAAATTCCACTAATACTTAATAGTGTTAGTATAGTATTACTCAGTAGTAGATTAAATATGCCTGGTATCAATAAATAATTAATACTCTCAAGTACCTACCTTGTTCACAAAGTTTTCATTTAAAAAGCATTTAATAGAGAATTCCCGTAGATTTGAATCTTTCACTCACAAGATCTTAAAAGTCGGACGCAAGAAAAATTGTCAGCAGGTGTTCAAAGTTGGATTTTTCGTTTATAAGATGATTTTCGTGCAACACGACATTCATCGTAGGTTTTTTTTGTAATTTATGTGGAAATTTTTGATACTATATACATAATTATATGTAAATTAATGTTTTAAATACATATATACATAGAGAACATATTTGATGGATGCCATGTTTCCAATATATATATATATATATATATTGCGTAAATTCTCGTAAAAAACAAAATGTTATTTCAATTAAACTATTATATTATATATTTGGTTTATTTTATATTTATAAAAATTAATAACATAAAAGTATTCAATTAATGTTCTTGTTTATTAAATTTTCATCAGCTATGTCTTCAAGTTCGTGACATATGTACATTAAATCTACCAATTCTTTAGTATAGTACTCTTGCAGTTCATTGCGACTACTCACAAATTATTTTGTTGATATCAGTGGATCTCAAGAAACTGAAAACATATTAAAATGGTCTTAATTTTGTCTCTTCCGTGTCACCTTAGTATTCGACTACCTATATTGCTTGTATTCCTTGTTTTTAGATTCCTGGGCTTCTTCTGATAATTTCCCGATTGGCAGACATTGGCATTCGATGAGATCTCCTCCGTGTGTCAAAATTTTATGAACAGTGGGAGTCAATAGTTTATGGGGATACTTTTCATTTAATAATGCAGCAGTTTTCATTGCATAATGCTTAATTTTGCACCATTAAAGCTGTCTTCAGACGGTCCCTTTTTGAGTGCCACTTTTTGTTAAAAAAGCCATCGCTCTCGTGTGAACACACGAGATTTTATTGCTTCGGTCAAAAAGCGAAGCTGACCGATGAAAATAGAACGCGTTCTATTGCCTGGCTTTTTTTGCGTCGGTCAAATGCCTACTAGATTGACGAACTTTTGTATGAAATTGTTTAGAGTGTAACCAGAATCAATGAGTAAAAAACCGATGGTATTTTTGTTTGTCAACCGATGCAAATATTGTGAATGGCAACTTTTTTCGTCGGTCAAAAAGTGGCACTCAAAAAGGGACCGTCTGAAGACAGCTTAACCCTTTCCTTGCAGTTCAGAATATTTAATATTACCTTCTGCAGCCTTCTGATTATTTTTACATCGACACCGGTAACCCAAGCAGAAACTTCGAAGTTTGTAAAAAATGTTCAATATGTGTTTCCGTCATTGCGGTTCCTATATCCATACTTTGGAGTGTTCAATTTGAGTCCAGTCTCAACATAGAACAAATCCTGTGTAATATGTTTCCATTTGTTCCTCTTTTCTTCCATGTCCTCATCAAATTGTTCTCCAAGTTGTTTTAATTAGTTCCACAGTCTCCTTTCCATATTTGAACATAATTGGTCGACAAAATTGGACTGATGATGGACGAGGATTCTTCCAGTGGTCCGTGTCCCCATCACGAAGCCTCAAAGGAACAATGGAAGCCATAAACATATTCGCGTCCGAAATTGTATCTCTAGTCGACGATACGAGTTTCTGTCTATAGATACTCTGGCCGGATGATTCATCGCAGCCACAATTGCTTATTAGAGTAATATTATCTGGTAACCGCTTCAACTCATCCTCCGACATGGCTTGAGTCGATCGGGACTTGGAAGAGTGACTGATTATGTAATGTCCGATCTATATCTTTCCTGGTCCTTCCTATACTTCATGGTAAGCGCTTCCGAGAGGAACCCTGTTCCGAATGTTTTTGCCCCATCCTGCAGTTTCATTTTTCTTGTGTATGTGAAACAGCTTCCCATGGACTTCAGTGATCTTCCTCGATGTTCAAAATCCGCATCCAGCTAATCTCCATACCTATCGTTAAAAATTCTTGCGAACGTTTCGCAACAATCCATTTCAATTTAAACCTGAAGTAAATTCTATCAAGTTTGTTTTTCATCTTGTCGACCTCCGTCATATTTTCCTTTTCAAAGTTTACTGTACTCACAACGGTCACTATAAACTCTTCTTTGCTTGGAACATCAATAAAGATCTGAAATACAGCTTGAATTTTCTAAGACATTTTGCAGCTTCAATATTTGATTTATATTAAAAAATACTAATCAGCATAGACTGTTATACAATGTACCTTAATAGTTTAATATATACCATTAATTACTATTATTACTTACCAAATTAGGTAGCACAAAAGTGTAGTCCTTACTCTACTTAGGTAAGTGGGTTTGGTAAATGTGGAAATTGAGTGCGGAAAGGGATCTGAATTATATAATCACTACCTGTTCGTTTGGGTTACATTAATATATTTGGTAGACAAGGAATTCTTAATATTATATTTAGGTAAAGTGTTCAATAAAAGGTCTAGTTTATCGGAATCACGATCAAATAATGACCATTCCATACCGTAGGTAGCGCAAAAATGCGAACCCGGCGCCTTTTTGGATGCGCTGCAACGCAATTTTGACCTGTTTAAGGGCGGTGTGCGTTAATTGTTTATTAAATAAAAAGTTAATTGCACTTCCTGGCACCCAATCTTCCTAGAAGTTGTTGCAGAAATATCCACACAATAGCGTATATATACCCGTTTGCCCGGACAAGCCTGGATTGTATGCTAAAAGTCTATGTAAAGTTCAAAAACAAAATGTCAAAAAATAGTGCTTTAGTAAAAATATTACTTAAAATACTTAAAAACAAAGAACAACATTTTTATACCATTTGCTTTAAAAAAACTAAACGGACTTATAAACTTTGCACAATTCTCTTCAAACTTAATTTAAGGATTTTCCAGGGCGAGAAATGACCGAGTCCTTTTTTGTCACGTGAGTCTCGTAAGTGAGCCACTGTGCGACGGTAAGATACCGCAACTTTATCGCGGTGGCGAGTGACGCGCTAATGAGGCTCGCAGAGGCGCACGGATCGAGGAGAGCCCTGACCTCAAAGGTCTTTTCCCCTGTGTCGAGAGAGACTGTCGCGTGGGCAGCAAATTTGTCCTGTTGCGTTGGAGCAACGAGGCCAGCGTGGGTGGGATCCTGTAACCGGACGCAGTCGGCTGGCGTGGAGCTGAGGAATGAACTCGCTCTGTTGAACGCGCTCTTTCCATTGGACGCACTCGCTCGGTTGGACGCGCTCGCAGCACTGCGCGGAGGTGTTCTCGGCACTAAGCCGCAGAAAGCGGGCGCACTTCCTGACCGGGTGGATCCCTCGGCAGACTCGGCATCGGCTCCTCGCGCACGACTGCTCTCCAATGCCTCACCCATCGACCTTCGGGGTGCCATTGTGGATCTGCGAACTTTAGTACTGAAATGAAAGAAAACAATGAGTTTGTAATCGAATTTGAAAGCACGTCACTAATGTCTACTGCCTGTTAGCCACTTGTTCGTCGATGGGAAGAAGTTGTAACTTTACTATTAGCCGTTTGAAAACTCCGTTGGGAGTGTGAACCATAACAACATGCAGCCCCTGGATACACGGTGAGCACCCGCCCGAGACGCCACTCGTTGGAAGGTAGGGCCTCTTCCTTGACCACGACCAGATCGTCAACCTGGAGATCTCGGGTCGGGAACTGCCATTTGTTGTGCTTGTGCAGCTCCTTTAAATACTTTTTTTCCAGCGCACACATAATTGCTGACTGAAAGCTTTTAACTGCTGCTATCTGTTACCTTAATCTCAGGCTCGGCTACAGGGAGATGCGGGCCGCCGACTTGAAAATGGTACGGAGTGAGAGCCAGAAGGTCCGTAGGATCCTCCGACATGGGAATGATAGGCCTGGAATTCTAACACGCCTCGACCTTACTCAACAACGCCGCAAGTTCTTCGAATGTGTACCTTTTGGCTGAAGTCGACTTGTGGAATAGAGATTTAAAACTCTTCACTCCTGCTGTCCAGAGACCGCTCATATAGGGGGCCACCGGGGAATTAAAGTGCCAGGACAAGTTTTGATGGCTGTATTTAGCAGACACGAGGCCCTTGGTTGCTTCCAGTAAGTCGCGCGTGAGCACCCGAAAGACGTCCACAATGATTTTGCCGTTATCGGAATAAATGCAATTTGGGCAGCCGCGCCTCGTTGTGAATCTCGCGAACGCGGCTAGGAACTTCTCAGTAGTTAAGCCGGAGGTGGGTTCCAAGTGGATAGCCTTGGTACTAAAACACACGAAGACGCAGACATGTCGTGATCGGGCACGTTGGTCCGGTGTAATTTTTAACGTCAAATGGGCCGGCGAACCTTGCGGTGGGCGATGCACACTCTGCAGGAGGTCACGATGGACTAAACTAGGAATTTTAGTTTGGGAACCCTGTACTTGGCTCGGATCAGCCTTGTCATCAACTAGTTTCCTCCGTGAAGGGAAAGAATGTGCACGAAACGAGCCAGAAGTCGGGTAAATTCGCAGTTGGAGGAGACCAGGATCGGATGTCGTTCGTCGTAGCTCAACGAATCCTAGGCCCTTAGGCGTCCACACGACCGCAGGATAACACTTTGGACCAGAAATTGACTAAAATTAAGCTGACCGCTCGTTTTCGCCACCTGCTTCTTGTTCAGCAAACTGCAATGCTCCAGTCGCTAAGTATGACATGCAGATACACATCATATGCGCCGGAGAGTTCCTTGCTGCTGAGTTCGCTCGGAAAGTTGGCCGCAACCTTCCTGGAGCGCTGATGGAAAAGCATCGCATATGCGATGACTCGTTGAGCCTTGTCGAGCCTGGACAGATGATCGAACAGGCTGCTGTCTGGAATTTTAGTGACGTTGCATTAACGGTACGCTGCTCTGAAATAGTATCCGGCAACTCTCCTGCTTTCGCTGGTCATTGGCTCTGTGATGTCGATCAACTCAGCAGGCATCACCCCTCTGCTGGCTAGGTCTGCTGGAGTTTGTTCGGAACGAACATGCGACTAGTTTCCAGGTAACCCCGTGGTTTGGGTGATCTTAGCGACTCGATTCGCCATGAAGATTGTCCACTGACAGGGGGCTTATTTAGCCAACCGAGGACAATAGGGGAGTCGGTCCAATAATAAGACTCGACCGACAGGTGTGGAACGAGGGCCGAGACTAACTCGGCCAGGAGCACCGCTCCACATAGCTCTTATCGCGGCAGGGAAACCGTCTTTGCTGGAGCCCCTCTTGTTTTGGAGGTCAGGAGGTGACTGGAGTCGTGTCCGCCTACCTCCACATAAGCACGCTATGGCGCATCGCAGAAACCGTGGTACTGCATTTTGGCTATCGGACGGAGGTTTACCCATCTTGGAATACGCACTTTCCCAAGGCGAGGGAAAGAGATCGTCCCAAACGAGGTCGTGGAGCCAGATTTCCTGCATGAAGATCCTGGCTTGGGCGATCACGGGTTCTAACCATCCTGCCGGATCGAATAGCCGTGCGACAGCACCTCGTGTTTTGGGAAGGACTCCTTCGCTGGCAGTTCAGAGGGCGCGAAAAGGAATTCATTCATGGCCACTTGCCATCGGATACCCAAAGTTTTTGCTACACTGGCTTCTTCTATTTCGAGGAAGTCTGCTCGAAGGAGGTGATCCTTTGGAATTTGGCTCAACACTCCTTTTTTATTGGATGTCGACTTCTTAAGGTAAAGCTAGCGGACTCGTGCGCCTTGTGCAGCTCTTGGATGGCCAGGATCGCCTGCTCTTTCGAGTGCCCTCCCGCCAGTACACCGTCCACAAACATGTGCTGTGATATGATGTCACTGATGCCAGAGGATATTGGGCTTTCACGTCAACAGCTAGCTGCTAATGGACCCGGAGTGCCAGAAATGGCGCACAGTTGACACCAAAAGTTACGGTGTTCAATTCGTAATCGCATATGTTGCCTTTGGAATTTGCGAAACAGAATGCGTCGGAATGGAGTATGCTTTGCATCAATTATGATCTGCCGATACATCTTCGCGATTTCGGCATTTAAAGAGAATTGGAAGAATCATCACTTCAGTAGCTGAAGAGTCAGATCAGACTGGAGGACAGGACCTGGATAGAGAACGTTGTTCAGACTCAGAGCGTTCGTGGACTTGCTGGAAACATTAAACCCAACGCGGATCCTCGTGGTTGTGCTCTCGGGCTTAATAACCGCAAGATGAGGAAGATAAAAGTTTGCGAGCCCTCGGCCGCAGACGACACTTGCTTCATGTGACCCAGATCTAGGTACTCATGGATCACTGCATCATGTTCATGCTTTAATTGGGGGACTCTTAATAGTCGATGCTCATTCTTTACTAATTAAGCCAATGGACAGTGAATGTCCTACCTGAATATTCTCAGGATCGCGGAATGGAAATTCCACAAAGTTTTGTGAGCAGTTCTTCAAGCGCCGGTTCTACGCAGACGGCAACTTGAGTTGAGAACGACGATAGATCTGTTGCCTATGGTGTGAATTGGACCTGTCAATATCCAGCCGAAAATGGTTTCCTGGCCTACAAGACTGCCACAACTCTTGGACCAAACTCCGCTCATGAGGATAGAGGGAAGAATATCCGAACTCCTTGAAAACGATGGATAGGCCAGTTGTATATTGGGCAGATTCAACAGATCGTAAGCAGATACTTTAATCTGCAGTCTTGGCCTATCTGTCGACCCTATGCTGAAGTGGCAAAGCTTACTTGTCTGGGAAGAAATGGCTGCCCTTGCATGTATAGCAACTAGGGGCACTAGGACATTCACGGAGTTGATTTCCTCTAGCGAAACAATTAAGACAGAGCTTCCTCTGCTTAATATAGTTGGACCGTCATTTGCAAGAAACATAGGCATACGCGAGCTGGATGGTTCTCCTTGGAACAGAGATAGCATGTTTTACTCCTGCATGCCACTTTGGCTTCAAACGCGTTCACCTTCCTTGTCACTGAAGAATTTCGGGTTTGCATGGAGGTTCCTTGTGGAGGCTGATATGGATGGTCATCTTCAAGGGCTTCTAACGTGTGATAACGTTCTCAGAGAAACTGGTTCATTTCGGTTCAGGAAGGAATTTCGGACTTACTGGCGAGCGACTGTTCCCACAATGACCGCGATAGTTTCGGCAACTTGGCTGAAACGAATTATACCATTAAACAGTCCGAATTTTTGTGTGGAAATGTTTGCCTGTGCGTGAGCTGCGCTCTGCATCACCAATATTATTGCATATCATTGTAAAGCGACCCCATAGTTACCTCCCATGTTAAATTTTTTTTTTAAATACGTTTTTAAAATTTAATTTTTTATTTTCGGATTTTGTTGTTTTTGGGTTACCTTTAATTATTTTTCAGTTTTAACAACACATTTCAAAAGTTTTTTTTCAAAACGTATTTTCTTAAAGAAAATTTTTGCATAAGTGGTACCTATGGGGTCCCTTTACAGGGGTATGCAATTATATTGGTGAAAAATCTAACACGGAATCCGTAAACTACTGTTGAGTTTTATTTTAAGCGATAGAAAATGATAATCATTATTTTTGGTCAATCGTTTAAATGAAACAGGTTTTTTTTTACTAGAGTGAGTCTTGGATTATAGATATAAATAGCCGAGAACAGATCACGGAACTTTGGCCCTCGCAAATATTCTCCGGCCAGCTGGGGCTGGGGTAGAAAACCTGTTCACAGCGGAGGCCTGGTCTACCAGCCTGATTAACCTGGCTAAACTTCGCTCATACGCTGAAAATCAGTCGTCATATTTTGCCTCCATTACTTGTGGATCGGAGCTTGTAGCCCCTAGGTTAAGCGCTTTTGAACATTTTTCGTATCTCCCAGAGAACCTTAATACGGTCGCGACGGACTTGCAGAGTACGCGGATCCTCTTCGGACACAGTTGGACCGTTGAGTTTCGACTAAAACTGACTTAGTCTGTCTGTCACAGAAATAAACTCGGACAAGGCCATGGCATTAACGCAGTGCTTTTGAACTTTGGATCGGACGCCGACTGGACTATAAAAAGTCTTTATCTCTGAAAGTTGCGAACGAATGGAGCCGCGCTTCGTATCGAGACCAGGGGGACGTGTAACTTTTCCCGATCAGACCCTGTTGGCATATTCCGTTTCTCCGATACGTAAACTTTTACTTAATTAAAAGGAAATGGCCAGATAAGAACTTTCAGAAATGTCACTGAATGCGCAGCAAGTGTTAATAAAGGGATAATAACACATTTTTAATTCCAAGAAAGGCCTCTGGCCGCAACGGAAAATTAATTGTTGACTCAGGAAAAGGCAGAAAGAGTTGACGCAGCTGCGATCATTAACGATCGGTACTGATTATGCACTTATAGCATGAAAAAAGGCAAATAGCACATAAGTCGAGAGTTGACTCCCTTTTTACACTGGGCCGCATCATTGCATTTTTTCGTTAAATAGAACATGCGGAAATGATACCCATAAGAAGCCTATGGATAGAAGAAGACAATCATGCGGCCGCATATTAAATTATGCGGCGCACCATTGGCAAGTGCTGCCGTATTTTGTCTACTATTTTTACAAAATACTGCAATTTCTCGAGGTATCGAAGGGGTATCGACGGGGTATCAATAGCAAACGGCTGTTTTTGTCACAACAAACAATAAATTTAGTTCAAAGGGAAAACAAAAAAAAGCGGACAGAGTTGGCGGATAATGTTCTTATAGACTTAACAAGCTCCATAAACAATTGGGTGCTCGTAGAGTAACTCCCAACCCTATAATGCACCAAATAAATAAGTCTTTATTCACCAAATATTATTTTTATTAGTTTTATTTATTCGTAAATTCTTATTAATATTCTTCGGACGAGTTTTCGTGACTAACGCTATGCAGAATTTTAGCTGGCAGAATTTTATTTGACAGAGTTTTAGTTGGCAGAATTTTATCTGTCAGAATTTTAAGCCAGGGTGATGACGTTATTTTTTTCAAAAAGTGTTTCGACGATGCTAAAGATAAATGCGATAATCGATTAGTTTCAGCTTGTGTGTGTGATCGGTAATCAATTTATAATAACACAAATATAATTCAACGCAGTTGCTTTTTATCGATTGATTGTGCGTGATATATAGATTTAAAGCCAGTAACAGTTTATATGTATGTGCATATGTCGGTGCTTGTTTTGATGCTGCAGGGCCGGCATATGTATATATGTATTTTTAAATATGCGTGAATTTTTTTAATTATGATGAAATGAATATTATACATGTGTGAGCGTTAATATAATAAGTGACCGCGGAGAAGTGCGGTAGATTCCTAGGTCCCGTGATATTATGTCAGCTGTTGACGTAGGGTTGCCAACATCGCTTATCGTATCGTCGTAGAATTGCGGGGGCATTTGCGAAGTATGTATGCCTGGGCAATCGACGGAGGTTGCACGAACACCGGAGAAAACGCCAGTGATAACGATCCCCCATGTTGATTCGTGGGGCATGTGCCGTCGCTGACTCCAATTGGCGCGTATTCTTCGTTCTCACTGCAATCGGAGGCAACATTGTCATTGTTGTCACCTGAGTTCAGTGCGGGAAGGCGAATGCGAAGCTGGACGTAGTGTCGTTTAACTATACGGTTGTCCTCTAGGCGAACCGTATATGAAATGGGTCCTGTTTGAGTAGTTAACCATCCTTGGACCCACTTGGGGCCAGTGAACCCGAACTGGGGTACCTGAAATGAAAACATTGTTATGTATGACCCTGCATGTTTTTTCAAATGACATCTCTGTAGGTTGGACCTTGTCGAAGTATGTCTTGAGTTCTCTATTAAGCAGCAATTCAGCGGGAGAACGGTTCGTCGATTCGTGAGGTGTTGTGCTGATAAGATAAAAATCTGGCTAGGTTAACATTTATGTCGGTTTTGCGGTCGATCTTCAGATATTTTTTTGTACTCTGTACCATCCGCTCAGCTTGACCGTTGGAAGCCGGTTGAAACGCAGCAGAGCGAATGTGTATAATCAAGTAGTTTCTAGAGCATTTTGAATTCCTGAGACGTTTTATCAGTACCATTCTTTGAGACTTGCTCATCGTATGTGGCAAACAGTTGACGGGGAAACTTGATCGCACCGTAAGAATCATTTTGAGTATGAGTCGAAGAAGAATGTTTTTGGGGCTTTTTCCGTATGGTGTTTGAAGACGTATCTCCTGACACGCCAAGCAGCTTTTCACCATTGCTTCGATCTCTACGTCGATGTTGGGCCACCACACATAGCTGCGTACCAGTATAACATTATTATAACATTATAACAACACCTGGGTGAGCAACATGCAGAGCTGTTAAGATTGTATGTCTAGCTTGGGGAGGAATAATGTATACCACATATTAAGACTCCTTTATTGGCTGATAGCTCCTCTCGACGCATATAGTATGGGTATAGTGTGTTTCTTCTCTCAATTTTCGTATCAGGCCATCCCCTTAACACCCAGCTCAATACTTTAGAGAACGCTGAATCCTTTGACGTGAATGACGTCAACAGCTGCGGGTTGACGATAGGCGTTGCTGCTAGCTCAATCATAAGGATCTCTTCAGCTTTTTTGATTTCATCTTCGGTAGACATCGGGCAACGGCTCAGAAATCTAAATTTAATTTAAATTAAATTAAAGTTGTAAGCGCTGAAGAATATGGATCTGCGAAGCATTATGTTAGATATCACATTTGGTACTGGATTTGACATTGTTAATATTCCTAAGAGTGACTGTTTATCCGTGATGAGCGTGAAGGAATGCCCATTTAAGAAATTTTTTAACCCCTGCAATCAATGCCACTGCTTGTCGATCTGTGCATAATTCCGTTCTGACTTGGATATTGTGCGGGAGTAAAAAGCAATAGGTCTTTTCGATCCATCCGGAAATTTGTGACTAAGGACCGTTCCCAGCCCGTAATGTGCTGCTTCGCATGCAAGCACCATCGTAGTGTACTAAGAGCTTCTCAGATGTGATGATATCTTTCAATGCAGCGAATGCATCTGCATGCTCCCGTTTCCAAGTTCAACTGGCATTTTTGTCTAGCAACAGATGTAATCGTTCGGCCAGTGTTGCTTTATGGTGCAGGAAGGTGTGGTAAAAATTAATTAGTCCGAGAATAGCCTGTAGCTGCTTTTTGTCTTTCGGTGAAGGAGCATGTTGAATTGCTTTAATCTTTTCAGTTGAAGGTCGAACTCCTAATGCATCGATTTTAAAACCTAGAAATTCTATAGACGGTTTTCGAAACGTGTGAGTAACTTCTTCAGTCTATCAGCAAGCTCAAACTCCGATTTTCCCATGATCACTATATCGTGAAAGTACGGTAGCACGCCGGAAATACCTCGAACAACATTTTCAATGCAGCTTTAAAATATTTCTGGGGCAGACGAAACCCTGAATTGCATCCTATTGACCCCTGTGAGTAGTAATTGTTTGGAGCATTGATGAGTGCTCGTACACGACAAGTTGCTGATAGGCTTGCGCTAAGTCAATTTTAGCAAAAATTGAGCACCCTTCGATTGACGCCATTAGAGTGTTTATTGCTGGTATCTAATAGCCATGGGGTTTAGTAACCTTATTCAGAGTTGACTTATAGTCTCCGCAAATACGGACCGAACCGTCCTTTTTGATAACAGGTACGATTGGAGTTGCCCAGTCTGTGTATTCAGCTTCCCTTTAGGCGAGATATAGCGGTACGTTGACTCCCTCATAATGGTCACAGGCGACCCCGTGTTCACCTCAAAAATGCGGGATCGATTGTTGATAACGATGGCAATCGATTTCTTTTGACGTGGACGTATATGATTTACATGATTAGCACCTTAGCGTGCGTTTGTTGACGTTGTCGTGACGTAGTGACGTACTAAGACGTAGTGTTGCGACTTCAGTCGCGCTGTAGGTGGCCCGACAGGCCAGAATAATGGCAAACACTCTCACGATGAGGGCACTGCATTCGAAAATGATGACCACCGCAGCCGGCACACGTTCGATCGTCGTTGCCGCGACTACGTTGAGATCGTCGTGAGCGGCTCGCGGAGACACCATGTATTGACTCGGTAGTTTCCACTTCACTGTTAAGAGTTCATACATTGGCGCGCCAGCTAGCGTAAGGAAAACCGCCTTTTGTCGCGCTTTCTCCTTAACATCATTGGCCAGCAGAAATAAGGTGAAACGTCCCCAATAGGATGTTCATTTGTTGGGCTGAGCCAGGTCGAAATGTTCTAAGCTGCCAAGTCCGGCCATTGGAATTCATTGATTTAATAGTTTTTGGCTGTCGTGGTACTTCCACTGTAACTGGACGCTTGATCGCTCGTTTCCTTTTGTTTTCCTAATTCGTTACTTCTACTCGATGAAGTACTGTTGTTTCTGTCTTCCTCTTTAACTAATGCCACACTTCCAACTGAATTCGAAGCTTGATCGCTGTCTTGGCCTGCCATTTGCTTAGAATTTTTTCTTTACTCGCCAATTATATTATTTCACTATCCCATCCTCGTCGCCAGTTTTAAATATGCGTGAGCTTATTTAATTATGATGAAATGAATAATGTACATGTGTGAGTGTGAATATAATAAGTGACCACTGAGACGTGCGGTAGGGTCCAATGTAATCGTCGTAGCATAACTCGCTAAATCTCCTAGGTGCTATGAAATTATGTCAGCTGTTGACTTAGGGCTTCCAACACCGCCGAAAACATTGCAAAATAAAATAACTAAATGTGGATGAATTTAGATATAAAATGCATCAGTCAATAAAAGAATAAATAAAACAACCCAGTGTTTTTATTTTAGTGGTGCCGGAACAGGGGAAATGGAAATTGACATTTTGATAGAGTAGGAGTAGGAGTAGTAGGAGCCCCTATTGTATATTTCGTGAAGTAAGTTGTCTTAGTTTTGGTTTTTTTGAAGTTTATTATGAGAAAAAAATCGTCGGCGTGTGCATTAAAGATGATGTGTTTGTGTAGAGTAATGATATTGGATAATTTGTTAAAGGCTATGAGAAACAGGTTTACGGATATGGGGAACTCTTGGGGGATTTCGTTGGCTAGTTGAAGCATACTTAAAGTTTGCGGACCGACACGGAAAATTAAACCCTATGGGGGTATATTAAGTTTGTTAAAAGTATGTAACAGGCAGAAGGAAGCGTGGCCGACCTCATAAACTATATATATTCTTGATCAGCATCAAGTGCCAAATCGATATAGCCATGTCTGTCTGTCCGTCGATCTTTTGGTCCGCCCGTATGAACGAAATGATCTCAGAGATGGCAAGAACTAGAAGATTGAAATTGGTCTCCTAGCACTTCTTATATTTCCAGGCAGATTAAGTTAATTTAAAAGTTTGATACTTAACCCTGTTTGTTTTAAAATTAAAGACTCGAAATTTGGCTCCGCTGTTTGGCTTCGTTATATGTATCCTATATACGGAACCATATAACACATTTGGTGTCTGCAGACTTACGAACATTCGGATATTGCTACACCGGCTGTTGATGCTGATCAAAAATATATATACTTGTGTGTCTGTCAGACTTCCTTTGACCTGTTACGCACATTTTTTAGATCCTTTACTTTAAAAAAGTTTAGGGTACATGGGCGTAGCTAGGTATGGGCAGCTGCACCCCCCCCCCCCCCCCCCCGCCCCCTAGAGCCGTTAAATGTATGATAAATATAGTAATATATATAAAAAAGGGAATTCGTTCCAAATGAATGAGTATGGCAACACGTGTCGTGAATGGGCCTCATAAAATGAACACGCAAACAGCTGTTTATAAGAGCGATATACTTATGTATAGATTGAAAATCGATTATTTACGTGGAATTTAACAACTTGGAGGGCAAAAATTTTGATATCGATGCTTGTCACATTACTAGTTTGCACAAAAATTCAGGCGCAACTTTAATTCAAAAATAAATTACAAATAGTGTAAACGGTTATATATACTGCTTGGAAAATTTATTCATTTCAATAATTGTAAACCACAATGGATATAAGAAACTTTTGTGCCTTCTCCAGTGCGATCATCTGGAAATGACAGCGATGACTGTCATACAAATGACCTGGGACTTTATGTTGGACGAGCTAGCTAGCTTCCGTCGAAAAGAAAAATGATTTTTTGCTTCACCCATGGGTTCCTGAAGCCACGTATATCTTTTAAAATGATGCAGAAAGTTTGAAAAGAAAATTTAATTATGCTTGGCTAGTCCTTTACGCACCGTGGCTAGTGTATTCCAAGCGATTAAAAGGTGCTCTTTGCAAGAACTGTGTACAATTATTTCATGTGTAGTTTTTTGCGGAACACATGACCTACCATTAAGAGGCAACGAACAGCATGGAGGTATCTTATTGGATTTTATAAATATGCGAATCGATGCTGGTGATGCAAAATTAAAAGGTCATCTCGAAAAATGCCGACGTAACGCAATTTATACCCTATCACAAATTCAAAATGAGTTGATATATATTTGCGGTGAAGTTATTAGATGTTAAAAAATCGAATGCTTACGCCGTATTAGCAGATGAGACTGCTGACATAGCTGGGAAAGAGCAGCTTTCAATTGGCTTCCGATTTTACGATAAAACAATGGAAAAAATAAGAGAAAAATTTGTTGAGTTTATTGAGCTTACAGAACAGGATGCTTCTTCCATTGCTACAGAAAACTAACAAATTTTTAATGACCCATGCACTCATACCTGAATATTGCGTTGGATTTGGCTTCGACGGCTGTTCTACAATGGCAGGCAATATTTCCACTGTTCGAGTCACAAGTCAAATCTTGTGATCAATGACGTGAATGGGGTTCCAGAAATTAGAAATGCTATAGGAACAATCAAAGATGTGATTAACTATTTCCGTGAATCAAAATAAAATAACAGAAGTAATCCTCCTGCAGTCAACGAAAATGAATGCTGGCAACGAGCTATAATTATTCCGTATCTTGATTCATTAATAACAGCTCCGGATCTAAGATTTTCAAATGAGAACGCTCCAGCTTTTTCGCTGTCTAAATTGCACCCGTTGTATCTGGCTAAATGCTCCAGTGAAGAGGTAAATAAAAATTCGAAGCAGTTTCAAAAGTTTTATAATTTGGATGTCGGTGGGGAACTAAGTTTTTGGTATAATCTGTGGAAGTAAAATAACTTGCGCGAAAATGAGTTAAAGGATATTCAAGTTGTTGACCTATTTCAAGACGCAGATGCATTTTTTGCGATCATTAATAAATGTATTACTATCTTAAGCGCCTTACCATGCACAACAGCGACTGTGGAGCGTTCCTTCAGTACTCTTCGTAGAGTGAAAAGGTGGCTGAGGAGCACAATAGGGGAGGAAAGACTGTCTGGACTATTTCTCATGAGCGTACATAGAAAAATCGTAAAAGAAAACCGTGATAAAATTGAAAAGAAAATAATAATAAGATAAGTCAGCCTAACATAACAGATAGTTGAAGTATAACTCACCCTGAGCAAATTGCTGCAAATTTCATACCGATCGACCCATAAGTAAAGGAGATACTAAGGAATTTGTTTTAAATCAGAGCATAAGAAAATCCCATTTGCGCAAGCGAGAACGCATATGATAATCGAATGATTTGCACTTTCGGCCGCTGTGTCGCTACACATAAACAATTTCCAAATCAACAGTCGTAGTCCAGTGTTGCAAAATCGACTTCAAGCGATATATTTAAATCCCATTATAATAAAAAAACTTTTCTTTGAAGACCAGCACAGGGTTTCCTACTGTCGGGCGCACTTGACTGATCGGCTTGTTCTTGCTGCGATTGCAGGGTATTCGCTGCTGTGATTGCAGACTTTTCGTTGCTGCTACTTGTAGGCTTTTTCTTGCTACGATTGCAGGCTTTTTGTTGCAGCGATTGCAGACTTTTCGTTGCTGCTACTTGCAGGCTTTTCGTTGCTGCTACTTGCAGACTTTTCTTTGTTGCTACGGTTACAGGTACCTCAGCGTAGATATTGCCTTCTACTTGCTGTACTTGCCGTTGTCACCTTGTTTGGTTGCTCCGCTGCTTTTCGTCCAATCCCACGGTCCAGTCGTTGCTTTGCTGCTTGCTTGTTTAATTATTATATTATTATTATTATATCCTGTGGGGGTATATTAAGTGAGAAGTATGTAACAAGCAGAAGAAAGCGTGGCGGACCCCATAAAGTATATATATTCTTGATCGGCATAAATAGCCAAGTCGATATATCCATGTCCGTCTGTTCGTCCGTCCGTCCGTCTGTGTATGAGGACAGAGATTTCGAAGACTATAAGACCTAGAGTCACCGAATTTGGAATTTTTGTTCGTCTATGGGCTAAGCAGTACCAGTTTGTGTTAAAATTTTGCTACGCCCCTTTCGCCTACGTAAATCAAAAAAACAAAATTTTTGTAGTCCCATAAAACAAGAAATATTAAAGTTGGAGTCCTGTAATGGTCAATTTTAAAACTGGAGCCTTGACTTTTGACTTACAGGACAAACATTGAGGTCCTAATGTATCCTTATAATTTCATCGCGATCGGATAATAAACTCAGAAGTTATTCAAAACACAATATGACTCAGTGTCGGGCCAAAGGAAGAAGAGGAGCACATTTGCATTACAACGCACTATGGGGTACTATTATTTCCTTTTCGAAGTATAAGAAACATCGATGAATCGATTTATGCATAACCGATTTAAGTCGATTTGAACTCGATTTTTGTTTTGCCGATGAATCGTGTAATATAAATCGATTTTCATGAAAAATCGGACGCTTTGCAATTCTAAGTAGACTCTTGAAAAGAAAAACAGAGCGCCTGAATTTTTTTCTTAAAATGAACACCCTTAAGGCAAAGTGAAAATACAGCCGTATTAATTATATCACGGATGTCGGAAATGCTGCCCATGGTGCACGTTTGTATGTATGTACGGGTTAAAATAAGGAGCTGGTTGAAATAAACTGTGAACCACTGTATGTATTTGTATGTACATATGTACATACAGAGTTGTACGTATCTACGTACAAACTATATATCCAGTAAATGTGTATCCATTTACATTTTTTAAACAGTGCCCAAATTTAAAGCAGGCATTAAAACTATACTTTATTATAATTAATCATGTTCGGCGAGTTTAGTTAATTATTTTATCTTTTATTATCTACACTTGACTGTTGTATACATTGTTTTCAACGTGAATCAAAACCAAAGCAAAGATTCTAATGAGTCCTAAAAATTGTATAAAAAGTATGTCTATAAATAAACCAGGGACCGTAATGATTATGATTTTTAAAATATAAATTATAACATAAAAGTTATTTGTTGATTTTTATTGAAAAAAATTAAAAGAAAACTCTTATTCTCAATTTTTATTTTAAAAATTGAAAATTAAAAATTATTTTTCAATTTTTATTAAAAAAATTGAAAATAAAAATTGAATGCAAATATCTTTTGAACCAAGTGGTGTATTTCAAAAATGTAAAAATATTGGTGATATATGATTCAATACCTTTCATATGATTTATCACATGTCCTTCAAGGACGAATATTAAGGATTCTGGTATATTTCTTAAAATTCGTCCTTCAAGGACATGTGATGTATCATATAACAGGTATTCAATCATAGATCACCAATATTTTTACATTTTTGTAATACACCACTTGGTTCAAAAGATATTTGCATTCAATTTTTATTTTCAATTTTTATAATAAAAATTGAAAAATAATTTTTAATTTTCAATTTTTATAATAAAAATTACAAGATAATTATTAATTTTCAATTTATTTTATAAAAATTACGCCGGTTTGATTTTTTTGAAAGTCATAACTCTTATTTGCAATCCCTGAAATAAACGCAAGAATTAAGAACAAAATTTTTTTTTAAATTGGAAATTTGTATGGTATGAATCGATGTTGAAATTTTCGATGAATCGACAATTCGATTTTTTCATAGCCGATTTTTAAAATACGATTTTAAAATCGATGTTTTGATTGCATTTACAACACTAAAAAGGTCTCCCATAGTCGACTTCGACTGTATCCTTTTCGAGTGGTATTTTTTTTCTAACTGCTCCACAATGCGCGGCAGGTGCGACCAATGTACTTGCTTTGCGTTATATCGACGAAAGTATCAACTACAATTAGCTGTCACTGAGTAAAGTTGCTCGAAGGAACATGTGCATGCAGATCTTCACTTTTAGTAAGTCTCTACGTTAGTCGCAGCGTTAGATCGAGTGTGTATGCACGCTTGTCAATCCCTAACTAAAAACACTCGCGTGTTGGTTTCTAAGAATTGAACATCGTTTATTAATTTGTATGGGGTTTTATAGAATCAAATATATATCATATATTCACACATAGCTAGCTATAGTACTTGACAGAGTTGATAATAGCGTTAAAGTATCCCGTGTACTAATTAGATCAAGTTCGCTATTGTGTTAGACAGAGTTCACTATAGCTCTCTTTCAACTATTTTCTGTTAGATTTCTATTTTCAGAACTTCTTCTTGCTGCATTATCTCAAGTTTCAATCAGTTTTGTGCTAGCGTCTCAAGCAGACGAACGAGAGTGAATTTTGATGAATTTAAAATTAAAATTACTCCACTAAAAAACACTTTTATCGCTGAAAAGTATTTTTTTTCTAAGAGAATATAAAGTTTTCTTTCATAAAAAATAGAATTTGACTATAGGTAAGCATCACATATACTATTCTATGCAAAAAAACTGCGGATGACATATACATATGACTGAACATGCTGTAACGTAATGTTTATTTCCAAGAGGAAGTTGTTTATGTTTCGGAGACCGATGAGAGTAGTTCCGATGACATCTGTGAAAAGCCGTGCACTTCTAAAGCAAAGCCAGTGCCAAGAAAAAAGACAGAAGCACCAATATGGAAAGCCTGACACTTACCACCGTATTTGAATGAGACCTTTCCATTTGAAGGAAATATCAATCTTCCAACTTGTATCAATGAACTGGAGACACCTGCAGAATTTTTTAATTTTTTTTTCAACGACGATCTGATGAATTTCTTGGTTGATCAGTCAAACCTATATGCACTCCAAGTTGATATAAATAAGCCCGCTGGTATTACTCGAAATGAAGTAGATCAATTTATAGGCATGGTCATATACATGTCGTTGGTACACTTACCATCTTCAAGACTCTATTGGAGTTCGACTCTTGGTCAAGAAATTATACATGGCACAATGAGTTGCAACCGATGGGAAACTATAAAACGTTTTCTGCACTTTAACAATAATAACGATATGAAGTTGGCAGGGGAAGCCGGGTTTGACAAGCTATTCAAGATTTGAGTGGTGCTGGACAAAATCCGTAATCAATTACTGCTCGTACCTAAGGAAGAACATTTGGTGGTTGACGAGCAAATTATTCCCACGAAGTGCCGTCACCACTTTAAACAATATAATCCAGCAAAACCTCACAAATGGGGCTTCAAAAATTTTGTTTTGAGTGGAGTATCACGTTTTAGCTACGATTTTGATCTTTTTGCGGGAGCCCAAAGTGATACATATCCGGAGGGAGCGCCTAATTTGGGAGTAAGCGGAAATGTTGTATAAAGACTATCGGCAACCGTACCAAAAGGAAAAAACTACAAATTATTTTTCGACAATTGGTTCAATAGTCCCAATCTTGAAGTCTACCTTATGGATAATGGTATATTGGCTTTAGGTACGGTAAGAATTATTCGAGTAACCAACTCAAAGATGTCAACTGAAAAAGAGTTGAAAAGCCAAGGACGTGGAAGCATGGTCGAAAAAGTAGCTAGTATCGATGGAGTTCAGCTTGGCCTCGTCTCTTGGTTTGACAATAAAGTAGTCAACATTCTTTCTAGTTACGTGGGAAGCAAACCTGTTAAAACAAAAAAACGATTCAGTAAGAAAGACAAAAAGTATGTAGAAATCAATTCTCCTAAGGCAGTTGATGTGTACAATAATTATATGGGTGGCGTTGACTTACTGGATTCTTTACTGGGACTTTATAGAATTCAATTGCGCTCAAGAAAATGGTATAAGAAAATATTTTTCCACATGATTGATATGTGCGTGGTTAATTCATGGATTCTATGGCGTCGTAAGTCAGATCAATATATGCCACTCTTCGACTTCAAGCTTTTAATAGCTGAGCACCTGTGCAATGCAGGAAAAGTAAAGAAGCGCGGACGACCTGCGATGACTCCAACTTCATCCCCGTGTACAAGTAGGGAAGGTACTCCTTCTACCAACAAAAGACGAAAGCACCAGGAAACTCCCTTGAATACTGTTCGGGAGGACAATATTGGGCATTTTTCCACCTGGAAAAAGCAAAGGCAACTCTGCCAAAACGATTGTTCTTTCCGCTCATACACCTTTTGCGAGAAATGCAATGTATTTATTTGCTACAACGACAAAAGAAACTGTTTTACCAACTTTCACATGAAGTAACCTAATTGCATACAGAGCCATATATGGCAAACTCTGGGATCAGCTGAATGCATACAAAGCCATATATGGCCTCATTCCACCCCAAACTATGCTCCCCCCCCCAAACTATGCTCCCCCCAATAAGTCCAAATATATATTATTTTGACCTAAATAAACACATATTTACATTTAAAAAAATTTTTCCTTTATTATTTCTATGCTCATGCGGTAGAGGGTTAACAAACTATATTTGATATTGTAGCCCTTTTTGCGATAAACAATTTCGCATGCAATTCAAATACATGTCTGCGGTACATTTAAGTGCAAGCATTGGCCGTTAATGTTACGTTCAAATACAAAGACCTCGTGTAACGTAATATTAAAATTAAATATTTCGTTAAGTTCTTTAGGGGTTGCCAGATGATCGAACTCAAGCTTTTAGGTTCAGATATTGCACCTAAAGCTTGTATGTTTTGTGACGGCCCGTATGCACGCGTCACAACGACACTCGAGCAGCAGCACATCAAAACGGGCCAACGAATAAAACCGCTAGCGCCGGCATCACTGTCAGCCGCCGGCATCACTGTTAGCAGTGGGCATCACTGCCAGCGGCCGGCAAAAGTAGCGGTAAATCTCACACGAGAGCGTAAGCAAAAACCCACCACCGAAACGGCACTGTGTCGCCATGCCAACAGCCACGAGGCTGTCAACAACGGGCACGGCAGCGACACACACACACACATGCTTGGCCGCAGTCGCGAAATCGGTCAAAAGCTGCAATTGAGCGAGCCTACGACGCATTTCGAAACGAGAGAACGAATCCGACGCTAGCCGCAGCAGAGCAGCAGCTATGGGCGATCGCAAAGGGCAGTCGCAGTCACGAAATCGGTCACAAGCTGCAATTGAGCGAACCTACGATGCAGTACGAAACGAGACATAGGCAAAAAAGCAAAAGAGAACAAAGCCGACGCTGCCCGAGGACCGCAGCAGAGCAGCAGCTATGGGTGATCGCAAAGGGCGGCCGCTCCCGGCGCCGCTGCCGCTACGACTACGCAGCACGCGCTGCTTTTCGATCTTGCGAGCAGCGACAGAGGCAGCGAAAGTGGCGAAATAGGTGGGCACGCACGATTAATTTTGTCGCGTGTCAGTCTACGAGGATCTTTGCAAGCCAACAGACACGTACGCTACTTCGCCGAAGAACCATGAGGACACCCAGAAGCAGAAAGCAAAACCCAAGTGTCGCACGATTAATAAGACGAGAATACACACAACACACGGAAGGAAAGCACCATGAGACAGCAACCGGCGGAAAAATATCCACGCCGGGACCCAGCAGCAGCAAGGTTAGCGAGTGCAAGTGAGGAGCAGCAGAGTGCGGTATAGGCAGGGCTTGTAATACTTAGAAAGTGTATGTGAAATAAACGTTTATATTTGGACAGCGTACGCTTTCCGTCAGTCATTGTTTTCTAAAAACCCTATTAGTGGAGTCCGTGAAAGTTACGTCTCACTTCTGACCCCGGGCGTCGCTTTGCTCCGCTACAACAGCGAACGGTCACACCATCGCTGCGTACGGAGCCAAACGACCACGTGGATGGGCCTCCTCCTTCTCAATTGCGTCCAAGTGCGTCGTCCCGGCCCTGCCATAGTGGCTAACGGTTCACACCTTCGCTGTGCCCAGGGCCTGGACGAACACGTGGTCATACACCACGTCCATAACCTATATTTTCTACGGCCCACGCTTAGTGGCCCTCGGCCTCAACCCTGATCCGGCCACTACCTTTCCTACCAGTGGGTTCCGGCAACTTACAAATTCTCTCCATGGCTTAAAGCCCCATTAGTGCACCACCAAAAAAAATTAGGGTTAGAGAGACGGATTTAGGGGTTAGAAATACAGAGCGTGACAGCAGTAGTACGAGAGCAGTAGCAGAGCATCGTCGAGAGCTGTGATACAGTTACACCTACAGCAAAGCAGAAAAGTAAGAAAATGTTCAGGGTACAGTCGAGTCAAAAGCAGACATAGTGTCACTAGCCGCACGCTGTCGCTTTGATACCGGTCACTCGGGGGGAAGAGAGAGAGACATCGCAGTCGTGCCGCCGCCGACGCATCTAAGAAAGGCAGACACTATAAAGCGCACGTGCAGCAGGCATCAGGTGGGAGTCTTCAACCAGCACCACAAGGAGCAACAACTCGACGCCTTACAAGGATCATCGCTACGAGGGACTACAACGTAAGGATAAATACAACGCAAGGATAAATACAACGCATAGATAAATACAACGCAAGGATAAATACATCCCAAGGATAAATACAACGCAAGGATAACTACAAGTGATTTTATTCAAGAAGCATGGGTGTACAATAAATCTCCTATCGCCGCAAGCACGAGTTGCAGGCGATTCTACAGGAGTTCGGCCAGGATACGGAAGGAACCGTGGAGGAGATGCGAAGCCGGTGGGCAGCCTTCGCGAGTCAACCTAATTTATCGATGGCGAGCATCCAGCGCCTAGTAGAGCTGGAAGCCCAAATGGAATCTGCTCCGACGGCGGATAGCAAGTCTGGCTCTCGAGGCGCATCACCTGTTCCGAGCAAAGGTGTCCCGAGCTCGGCGACGACATCACACGATGCACATGGCATGGCGAAAGGATCAGCCGTCACATTGGCCAGGAAGGAGCTTGCTGAGGGCGTCAGTCTGAGTATTCCCAGCGGACTATTGAACGCGGGCGAGTCAAGGAACCCTTGACTTCGCGATAACCATTCCGATAACGAGCGCTTCCTGCAACTCTTTCGAATCGATTACGGAAGTGGGGCGTTTTCTTCAGCGGCGGGTCTGCGGATCCACTCTGGTTCATCGAGCACCTGGAGGACATGATCGCCGTCTACCGACTGGACATACAACAGCAGCTTACGCCAGCCGACGCGGGATAATTGACCGGGCCAGCCGCCCTGGGAAGAGTTCAAGAAGAAATTCTTGGAATTCTTTTTGTCTCAGATACTTCCAACGGCTGGAGGATGAGAACAGGGCCAGGACCCAACGGATCGTTGAACCGTTCACCACCTTCCTGCTCAGCTTGCGGGTGATGATGCGCTGAGCGGCGTACAACGGGGATCAGGAACTAAACCGGATCTATGACAACTTATTTCCCGAGTATCAGTTCTTCACACGGCGCGAATTCACGACGCTGGCACAGTTGACGAGGCTCGTTATGATATACGAAGACACCAAGGAGCGAAACACCTCAAGTCCGGGAAACAAGCCGCCGCCACCTTTCAGTAGCCGGAATAGGCCCCACGCTTCGCCAGGCGCCTCATCGGGCCTAATGGGTATCGGATCCGCCGAGGTAAGCAACCCAAGGACCCAGGAGGCAGTCGGTAGCATCGACATTCACCGTGATTGCCGGAACCCGCGCATCTTGTTCTGCTGGGATTGTGGTCGACGCGGGACTCGCACAGTGAATTATTGTCGAACCACGGTGTCGGAAACGAAATGCGCTTCCGTTCGCCAGGGAATCGAGCGGAGACAATGCAGAACAACCCCCAGCAGTAGGCCCAGTCTTTCAATACAAAAGAAGTCGAATCGTAGTTCGGATCACCATGGAGGACAAGGCCTTGGTAGCTACGATCGACACCGGAGCTACTCGCAGCTTTGTGTGCGAAGCCATTGCGCAAGAATTGGCCACCACACACAACCAACGCACCATACTCACTAGGATAAGACTTTCAGACGGCTCCCGGAGAAAAGTGACCCAAGTATGCATACGGCTGGGGCATGCCGTTATTAATCTTGCCAAGCGTTCTAGATGTCGTCATCATAGGGGTGGACTTTCTCTGTGGGATGGAAGCGAGGATCGTCTGTGGCCAGGCTCAGCTTCAGTTGGGGCCTACAATGGTCGATAGTTTCATCGCTCGCACCGAGAGGGCATCGTCACCGAATTTTCGCCCATAGCCGAACGTGCCGCTCCCAAGTGCAGGACAGAACCGTTGGTTGCCGCAAACTTGTGCATCCGCCATAAGGTACAACCCGTTCCGTCAGCCCAGAGGCAGCGCCCTGGGCTCTGAGGACACAGCTGCGGAAAGACCACGTCTCCGCGATGCAAGGAGAATGACGACGCAGGCGCCGATGACACTTCCACCAACGTGGGACGCCTGGGAACGATCACTGGACCAGGCGCGTTACAGCCGTCACCAAATTAGCTAAATTCGAGGCTAGCTATTGCCGAGCACGTCTTCGTTCTGAGGGACAGCCGCCCCATCAAACAGCGCTACTACCCCAAGAACCCGGAAATGCAGAAGATCGTCGATGACCAAGTCGTCGAGCTCCTGAGACGATCGGATCGAGCCATCCAGGAGTCCTCACAGCGCACCGATAGTCCTTGTTGGCAAGAAGACCGGAGACGCACGCATGTGCGTGGATTACCGACAACTAAACGCAAGATCTGTGCCTGACGCGTGCCCGTTGCCGCGCATAAACAACATCCTGGAAAAGCTTCGGAACGTAAAGTTTATCTCGACGTTGGACCTGAAAAGTGGGTATTGGCAGATTCCAATGGCACAAGCAAGTCGCGAGTGCGCGGCACTGGAAAGTCATGCCATTCGGACTACACTCCGCACCCACAACGTTCCAGCGCGCACTAGATGGAGTCGTCGGACCGGATATGGAGCCGCACGCGTTTCTGGAATACATCATCGTCATTGGAGCTTCTGTCAAGGAACATGTTTTAAATCTGCGCGAAGTTTTCAAAAGGCTGAGGAAGGCGAATTTTCGGCTCAACAAGAATAAATGCAGTTTCTTCCAGAAGAGTCTCGTGTATCTGGAACACGTGGTCAGCGAAGCCGGGATCCGCATCGACCCGTCAAAAATCGAGGCCATCAAGGACTTAGCTCCCACTACAAACGTCCGCGAACTACGACGCTGCCTTTGTATTGCGTCCTGGTATCGCCGATTCGTGCCGAATTTTACCAGCATCGTTCAGCCGATGTCTTCTCTGCCGCGGAAAGTACAACAGTGGACATGGGAGCACGGCCAACAGCAAGCATTCAAAGACCTCAAGAAGAGACTCACCGAAGCACCCGTCCTAGCCTGTCCCGACTTCAACGAGCGATTCTCGCTGCAGACGGATGACAGCGACTATGGGCTAGGAGCGGTATTAACGCAAAGGATCGAGGGGACAGAGAGGGCCATCGCTTACGCGAGTCGTCGCCTCACACCGGCCGAGGAGAACTATTCTACAACGGAAAAAGAGTGTCTATAGTGCTGCGAGTTCGACGTCGTCACGGATCACCTAGCACTAAAGTGGCTGAATTCGATCGATAATCCGCTCGTTGGGCTCTTGAGTTGCAGCAGTATCTCTTCAACGTGCAGTACCGTCGGGGCAAGCAGAATGAGGTCGCCGATGCTGTGTCCAGGCAACCGCTGGAGACCCTACAACAGACGACCCAGGAGACATCACATTGCCATTGGATTCTGCGGATGTTGCAGCCAAGACGAGCCGGGAAAGTACCCAGAATACGTGGGGGAAAACGACCACTTTTACAGGAGAGCAAACGGAAGACCCGACGACGAGGTCTACATACCGTGGAAGTTGTGCGTTCCGAAGGAGCACCGGCTGCAAGTCCTCACCGAGTGCCACGAGCAGCCGTTTGCGGGACATCAAGGTATACGAAAGACGATCAACCGAGTCGCGCAAAGATACTATTGGCCAGGACTGCGAGACCTGCCAGAAGTACAAGGTGAGCCAACTACGGCCTCCAGGAGAGATGCATTCACGAGTCGTCCGGGAGCCATTCGAAGTGTTGTGCGCCGACTTCGTTGGTCCGCTGCCCCAATCCAAGAAAGGTCATACCGTGTTGCTGGTATTTTTTCTTCACTTCAGCAAATCGATTGTTTAGGGAACGAATATGGCCCGTTTCGATGTGCCCAAAACCTTCGTTTGTGACAACAGGACGCAGTTCACAAGTCGGAACTTCCGGGCCTTTTGCACACGGCTTGGAATGGAGCTCCAGCACACCGCACCCTACACTCCGCAGCAGAACCCAACCGAGCGAGCCAATGGGACGATCAAAACCATGATCGCTCAGTACCTGGAATGAGAACAGAGTGATTGGGATGCTTTGCTGTCAGAGATCAGCTTGGCCATAAACTCCAGCTCCTCGGACAGCAGTGGATTCAGCCCCTCCTACTTGCTACAAGAGAGAAAGGGTCTAAGGACAAACGACAGCGTGTGTCTAAACACCTCACAGGGTAACATAATATTAGGCATTCTCGAACCGCACTCTAGGTGGGATAGTTAAAAGATTTTAATAATAAGACAACGGTTTCTTTAGCATGCCGTCAGGGATCAGGAGCCGTAGATTGCGACCCCCGGCCACCGCAGCGTCACCAAGGGGACGGCAAGGACCAACCGCAGTGGCTGAACCGGTCTCCAGGGATACCCATCGTGAACGGTCCTTGTCGCCACCCGTCGTCATGAGGATCGACGTCGAGTCCGACGACGATACCATTCGACAAACGCCGCCGCCAAATGCCGTCTGTGCCTCGCCCGTGGAACCCGTCACGCCCACCAGGTCACCATCCGCGCTAGGGATCGACCTGAGCCTGGAGATTCTGGCGTTGCTGACTCGGTTCACGGAATTCGAAACTGAGGCACTAGAAGCCATCCATGCTGAGGTGCTGGTGCTCATAACCACCTCAATGGATGCAGACGATGAAGTGCCATCGCAGTCGGGTCGATTCCCACGCATGGTGCATCGCTGCGTCACCCCATCACGCGGGCACACTCAGCGAGCGGATATCGTTCCAGTCGAAATCGAGGTGGTAGTTATCAGAGACGACGAGGAACCCCCAGCAATAAGCGTCTCGCCGGTGCGCATCATCGATGACCCTCCCCCGCCGTACGGCTCATGGGAAACGGAGGCTCCGCCGACATATGAGGAGGCTTGTGGGCTCAACAGCGGCCGGCAAAAGTAGCGGTAATTCTCATACGAGAGCGTAAGCTAAAACCCACCACCGAAACGGCACTGTGTCGCCATGCCAACAGCCACGAGGCTGTCAACAACGGGCACGGCAGCGACACACACACACACATGCTTGGCCGCAGTCGCGAAGTCGGTCAAAAGCTGCAATTGAGCGAACCTACGACGCATTTCGAAACGAGAGAACGAAGCCGACGCTAGCCGCGGCAGAGCAGCAGCTATGGGCGATCGCAAAGGGCAGTCGCAGTCACGAAATCGGTCACAAGCTGCAATTGAGCGAACCTACGACGCAGTACGAAACGCGAGATAGGCAAAAAGCAAAAGAGAACAAAGCCGACGCTGCCCGAGGACCGTGGCAGAGCAGCAGCTTTGGGTGATCGCAAAGGGCGGCCGCTGCCGGCGTCGCTGCCGCTACAGACACGTACGCTACTTCGCCGAAGAACCACGAGGACACCCAGAAGCAGAAAGCAAGACCCAAGTGTCGCACGATTAATAGGACGAGAACACACACAACACACGGAAGGAAAGCACCTTGAGACAGAAACCGGCGGAAAACTATCCACGCCGGAACCCAGCAGCAGCAAGGTGAGCGAGTGCAAGTGAGGAGCAGCAGAGTGCGGTATAGGCAGGGTTTGTAAAACTTAGAAAGTGTATGTGAAATAAACGTTTTTATTTGGACAGCGTACGTTTTCCGTCAGTCATTGTTTTCTAAAAACCCTATTAGCAGAGTCCGTGAAAGTTACGCCTCACTTTGGGTCCCGGGCGTCGCTTTGCTCCGCTACAACAGCAAACGGTCACACCATCGCTGCGTACGGAGCCGAGCCGGTGCAAAGTGTGCCTTGCTCCGCTACAACAGCGAACGGTTACATCATCGCTGCGTACGGAGCCGAGCGGCAAGTGGATGGGCCTTCTCCTTCTCAATTGCGTAAAAGTGCGTCGTCCCTGCCCTGCCATAGCGGCCAAACCTTCGCTGTGCCCAGGGCCTGGACGAACACGTGGTCATATACCTCGTTTGCGGAGTCATTTTCTCGGCAGTTAACACGGTCACATCTTAACTGCCGAGGGAGGCCGCTTCGTCATGAGCTTTTTCTCTTCTATTTTCCTTTCTCGCCTCGTCCATAACCTATATTTTCTACGGTCCACGCCTAGTGGCCCTCGGCCTCAACCCAGATCCGGCCACTTCCTTTCCTACCAGTAGGTTCCGGCAACTTACAAATTCTCTGTAAGTGACCCTGGCTAGACTGAGTCAAACCTCAGCCTTAGCAAACTTCCTTACAGTTGTGAGCTTTCGGTGTAGACAACTTTAAGCCTATTACGCTGCACCCCAAAGTTGCAGTCCAGAGCCGGAGCTTGCTCAGAGATAAGCCGACTTTTTCTGCCACGAGGTGCCACAAATAGTTGGAAGCCAAAGAGGACTCGTGAGGCTGTGCGCAGTGCTCTGACCGAGCATCGCAACATCGTGGTTATGCATCTACTATTTGTGCCTCCGTATCCCGTTATGGAGCACCAGCGTCCTCACCGAGGTGTTTGGCATCTCGACTAGCCATATTGTCTGTGCCATCAATAGCTATCCTCAAAAAGTAGATGCTATCGTCTAGGTAATGTTCCCTGTTTGTTTTTTCTTTCTGTGCGTGGTACTTGCATATTGTCAAAAAGAGCCCAAGTTTGGAGAAAGTAGCCCGGCTTTTTGGTTCACTTAGGTTATGGTGACTGCGCTACCAGCAGCACCACAGCAACAACAAAAGCATAAATAGTGGCTCGCCGTAAAAGTTAAACAGAAAATTGATCAGTTAGAAAAGAAATTTTTGACTTTTGTGGTTTTGTGGTTGGCCGTTGATTCTCTTTTCTCTCGCTTGGGATACCCTGTAATCAAGTTAATTTATAAAACAAAAAGAAAGTGGAAAAAAATAAATATAATGTTAAAATTATTCAATCTGTGAAAGGAAAAAATTGGTAATATGTGTTCATTTTTGGAAAAATTCGTACATATTCATAATCATACATACTCACAATCTTACACAACACACATATACATCATTCACACACACATTATTATTTATTATCATAATTTATTATTGTTATGTACTTATCTTTCTGGGATTACAGCGGGCTTAACTTTCCAACCAACAGCCCCGACATCGTTTATAGCCGCAGCGCTGATGCCCCAGAGCGAGTGATCGACGCGCAAAGAACGCGAGCTCTGCAAGCAATTTCAGTCTTGGACAGACACGAAAACGATGCGCATGTCTGTGTCGCTTGCGCTCGCTTTTCGATTCTCTGTGTGTGCGCACGGTTGCTTATACGTGTGTGCGTCATGAAATATGGCAACAGCACAATGGCAATGCTTTATTATTTATTATTAGCGACGAAAGCGAAGATCAGATGGCGGTGTTGTATGTACATCTGTCGGTTTTGACGACGGCAGCTTAAGTGTCGCTTTGGCCGTGTCGGTTAAGTTGTCGGGGGATATTTTTGTTCTTGGGTTAGACTTTAATTGGAACACATTTATATTTAATTTTTAATTACTTAATATTTATTTTTATTATTTTCAAAATTGTTATTATTTTTAAAATGTTTTATAAAAATTGAATATTATAAAAGCAAAACAAACCAAATCAGAGCAGAAACAGAAGAATATCGCGCCAAATCAAAGTAACAGACATGACCAGCGCCAAGCATTTGTATTGGCAACAGCAAAATTTCCATGTATTCACATCCACATACTATGTACCATTTCCCCGTTTGATTTTATAATATTCCACTTTTCTAAAACATTTCTAAAATAATAACTATTCTGAATATAATAAGAATAATTATTAAATAATAAAAAATTAAAAATAAATATGTTCCAATTAAAGAATAAAGGCCATGACGGGGAGTCGAACCCACGATTTAAAATGTTCTCCAACAACATAATCGACACGGCTAAAGCGACACTTAAACTGCCGTCGTCAAAACCGATAGATGTACATATACCAGCGCTGCCTGGTCTTCCCTTTCGTCGTTAGAATAGAAAAATTGAGAAATAAAGCATTGGCATTGCGATACCATGCTTCATGACGCACACGCATACAAGCAAACGTGCTATGTACATACTTGGACACACACACATAATCGAAATGCAAGCGCAAGCGGCACAGACGTGCGCATCGTTCTGGTGTATGTCCAAGACTGAAATTGCTTGCTGCGCTCGCGTTCTTTGCGCGTCGATCACTCGCTCTGGGGCCAGTGTTGCCAACAGTCTGGAGTCTTCAATAGCTGACTCAGCTCTTAAAAAGGCAAAAAATAGTTAAATATTTTTTTAAATAGCGAAAAAATAGCTGAGTTTTTTACATAAGAATAATGTTTTTAATGAAATATATTAAGCATCAATGACAAAAGTAATCAAAATTTCATCCACATTTGTTTCATCAGACGTGCTGCTGTATTGGTACCAATTTGACTAAACCATTTGGAATCACCAATATCGTTGCACAGATTTGTTTAATGTGGCGACATCACGTTTTTAATAACATTAATACACTTGGTTCTATGTATTATGAGACCGGGTTCTTTAAAAAAATATGCGTGCTCAAGTTATTTAAATGATCCACTGGAAAAATTGAACAATGTTCTGCAACAAAAAGACAAAGAGCCGCTTCCTTTTCTGATGTCGCAGTGGGTACTTTAGAGAAATTAATTGTGTGATTGTTTTTAATTGACGAAGTATTTGCCAAGTAAATGTAAATGGCCTAGAGATGGTAGGTACAGGTACAACAGTAAATCGAACGATTTATCGATGTCGAAAACAGGGTTGCTAGAATTTTTCATTTTGTAGTTGGTACTTTATATGCGATAACACAAACTAACCAGTCAGAAAGGCTACAGTCAAAGTCTAATATGAGTGACCCTTTACTTATTCTTCAAAAAGGAAATAAGACTAACACTAATAGTATCCCAAAGCGCGTTGTAATGTCAATGAGTAATATTGAGTTTTGAATAACTTCCGAGTTAATTATCCGATCGTGATGAAATTTTCAGGATACATTAGGACCCTGATACTTGTCATTGACCATTGTATGAGATTTAACGTTTTTTTTGAATAACTTCCGAATTTATTATCCGATCGCGATGAAATTTTTAGGATGCATTAGGACCCCGAGGCTCGTCCTGTGTGGATTCTAGCTTTAATATTTTTGGTTTTATGGGATTTCAAAAATTTTATTTTCGATTTTTGACCTTTCCGCAGGTGTATTGTCACCAAATATGCTCACCCTAGCTCTTATAGTCTCTAAAATCTAGGTGTTCATATAGCAGGACAGACGGACATTGCTATATTGACTCGGCTGTTTATGCTGATCAAGAATATATATACTTTATGGGGTCTGCCAGTCTTCCTTCGACTTTTTACGTACATTTTTTTTTTTGATAAACTTAATAGACCCTTTAACTTTTTTAAAGTAAAGGGTCTAATAAATATTTTACGAAAACTTCATTATCATGACTACTTAATAAGTATATTTTTATTTAAAATATAAGTAGCTAAAATCTAGCTAAATGATTTTTTAAAATTGCCAGAAAAGCAGGAGCCTGCAAAATTAAGTGGTTTCCAGTTTTCGATTATTCAAAATAGCCAGATCTAGCTAGAAAATAGCCAAGTTGATAACACTGGTGTTCATATAGCAGGACAGACGGACATTGCTATATTGACTCGGCTGTTGATGCTGATCAAGAATATATATACTTTATGGGGTCTGCCAGTCTTCCTTCGACTTTTTACGTACATTTTTTTTTTTGATAAACTTAATAGACCCTTTAACTTTTTTAAAGTAAAGGGTCTAATAAATATTTTACGAAAACTTCATTATCATGACTACTTAATAAGTATATTTTTATTTAAAATATAAGTAGCTAAAATCTAGCTAAATGATTTTTAAAATTGCCAGAAAAGCAGGAGCCTGCAAAATTAAGTGGTTTCCAGTTTTCGATTATTCAAAATAGCCAGATCTAGCTAGAAAATAGTCAAGTTGATAACACTGTCTGGGGCTTCAGCGCTTCGGCTATCAACGAAGTCGGTCTGTACAACTTCGGCTATTCTAGGGTGCTAAGGCTGCAGCAATTTTTGTGCGCACAAAAATCGCTGTTTTACGCCTCTATGTATTGTATGCTTAGTGCTAGAAGTATCGGTTAAGTTTCGGTTACTCTGGAAAGAATAATTATTGTTCGATAAACGATTAATAGAGCGAATTGGCAGTTCAATAAACTTTTGTTACTTTGAAAATTTAGTATTGAAAATTAAATAATATGGAAATGTTTTGGTAAAGCCTTTTGTTGTCTTGATGACCTGAAAATTTGAGTAAATGTAACAATTTTTTCTTAGGGGATTTTCAAAAATATAGTCCTCCGAAAATCTAATGGAACCCACTTCAAAAAGCATATGTGTTAATTTTTCCTTATGCATTAGGCATGCAGGTTTGTCTATGTTGTAATTGACCTTTTGTTTCTGAGCAGACGGTGAGGTAACCTGATGGTTTGGTGACCCTTTCAAGTGGTTGTCCCACATCCAGCCGCGCAGACCGAGGGGTGTTTAAGTAATATTTTCATTTATGAACATACACACAGGCATAATATTACTTTTTTTAATTCTGTATATTTTCTATAACATTTAAAGAGACAGAACAGAACAGGCCTATTTAATTAAGAAACAGTGGTCAATGTGCCCATTCCAGTGACCAATGTTATAACGTCACTTCCCAGGGCTTTTAATGAAGCTGAAGTAGTTCAAATACATTTGAAACGAAACATTGAATATAACCATAATTTTATGGCTTAAACAATTCGGCCTTCTTAAGTTGTTAATGCACGTCAGTTTCTACTGCACACAGAGCTTTATAGAAAATACCAGATCACTGTTAGCGAACATATTATCTTCGTTTCCAGCTAATAAAATGGCTGTTTCTTTGTTGTATCAGCTGATGATAGGAACTTAGTTTTAGAATTGCTTGAAAAGTCTATTCAAGCCACTTTAAATGAGGAGAATAGAGTAGGGAAGAAAATTATTATTAACTGAGGATGTCGGTATACATTGTTAGAAAATATCCCTGTTGAAAATGTTGCCATGCGAAGAATAGTTATTGCTTCTGGAGAGGGTCGGCGTTCTTTGGATGGAAGATAGCGATTCTAAGGAGCTGGCATTTCCAACTATAATTATGATAGGAAAAATTGTAGAGCTGACAAATTATTTCTTAATAATAAAAAGTTAGAGCTGATTAATATTAAGAATAATATATAAGTTAACAACAAAAATATCAAAAAGCTCCAAACTGCAACTGCAACAACATCCGGCCGTCAGGTGCAGTAGCCCCAATAATGCTGATCCTAGCGTCTGGACAACTTCCCGCATGCGCAATTGCCAAAATTCCTGGAACATTTGGCAACAAGTCATGTGCTCCAAAAGTTCCGCAACGCCGCTGCCGCTTCTGCCAACGTCGCTGCCAATGCTCATAGCTCTCTTAGGGTTCTTATTAGCTTAGTCTAATTAGTCTTAAAATTGTAACAACCAAGAACAGTCCAATTGGACTTAATAAAGTTAATTTTTTTATAAAACAAAATCTAAAATAATTTAACTTATATAATTGCTTACGCAAGCATAAGTCGCTCATGGTATTTCGACTGCAAACTCCTTCTGTGAGAAAAACATAGATAATTTAAAGCAAACGAAGGATATAGGGTTTTAAAAGGAATTCGCTCTTCTGCTAGTAAACGAGAAGTTAGGGAAAAGAAAATATGTAGAATTGGTATTCCATACCCAAAACTGAAATTTTGTTCCCGTTTGGAGAGGATACCTGCATTATCGCTTGAAGTCGCTCAAAGCGCATGTTTCTTTTCTTGCATTCTGGGCCTAAATTACCGTTTATTTTCCAATCATGAATGTTTGTAAAATAAAATACTATATTTATTAGTTAAAAATCTTACCTCAAAGTTATTCCAATCTACTGATAATTTTATTTTATACGTCAGCTAAAAGGCCTTTGCTGCTCTGGCTATTACTATACTGTAATTAGAATTAATTTCTAAGGTACAATTATATAATACTAATAGTAATTTAATATGAAATCAAAAGTCGGAATTGACACTCGCGAATAATTAAAAAACTTTCTGGATGTTTTCTCAAATCATTATATAAATTATTAAACTCTCCCTTTTTGTGGCAACTGTAGTTGAGTGGGTCGACACTATTTCTGTTGTTTAATACAAAATTAACCGTTGCTCTAGAAGAAAAATTCATCTTTCGATTCCAATACGCCTACACTAATATCTAAAATGAGCACTGCAACTCGTCTCGCTCAAAGGTTTCACTGTGTCATCTACTCGCATTGATCATGGCATGAACACTTATCGCTTCTCGTATCGCATCGCGTCCCGCGCGCACTTTGAAATCAGCCTAAGACAAGAACCAACCTTACAACAATTGAGATACTATTGTGTTCCCCGACCGGCAAAGCCGCATTGGGAATAAGTGGATCAACTCTGAATTCCATGTTTTCGCTTCCTGTTAAGCAATCTCGTTCTAATTTGAAAGCATTAAGGCATGAATTTGTTAAAACGAATGACGAATATGCCAACCATCGGAAGTGCCCAAGGATGCAATCCATCTCTTTAATTCAATACAGACAAACTTTATTTAATTCCGAAAGAACAATTTTATTTTACAGCTGAAAATTTTATAAAAGCTGCACGTTTGAGTGCGGCACAAAGAAATATTATTTTAGTAGCTTTAAGTCATCCGAAATTCAGGGACTATAATGTCTCTTTTCTTAAAAACCACTGACAAATATATCGAGCCCTTCCCGCGAAAATAACGTAAGCGTCAAAAATCAAATTTTACCGGAGAGCTCTTTTTATAGTTTACATTGACGTTGATTGTAGGCTTGTGTGTCGCTTACTTTATAATTGTCAGGCGGATATATCAGTTATTATACTGAATTGGCTTTTGAATGTTTTTTACTGTATATGCGTTTGGTAATAGTCAACATAATTGCATTAAAAAAATTCGACAAAATGTCGCTTACGTTATTTTCGCGGGAAGGGTTCAATTTGATGACGATCTATGTTGATTCAGAATGGATAAGTTAATGGAGCATCAAGCATATTGATGCAAATAGATTTTGATACATCCAACTATTTTGGGAATTCAATTTTCTGAGGAAACCGTAGGAGAAATTGCTCTCTCAAAATGTACACACTTTTCTGAAACTTTGTTTACCCCGATTCAAAATTTGTGAGAAGTTTTCAAATAAGGGAGATTGAGCAAGTTTCCATTGACCTTAGGCAGTTTACAGTTATTCCTGCAGAAGGTATAACTATTCAAAAAAGTCAGGAAGCTACTTATAGTATGGTAGTGATCCACATAAATTCAAGAATGGAACGTGCATCCATATATGCTGCTTAACGTAGGGTAACAGGATTAGGATTGTTAAAATTAGGAAATTTTGTTTCTCCTAAACCTTCCCAAGACAATGACAAGGTGAAAAATAAATTGGCGGACTGATAATCTACTTCGAACACATTATGATCACTTAGTTAACAGTTCTTCCTTAGACATTTTATTTTACAACACCCAAAGTTTTAACCTGCACATTGCAGATATTCGATCCGATAGATTAATACTTCATTCAGTTCCAGGGCTCAGTGTTGATGTCCGTCTGGATTCTATACGACCAATAACAGGTATTTTAGCTTATGCCAAAAATTACATATTTGATTCACCTTTCTTTGAATATGCCATATATCAGCATTTATTATAAATTTATATATATGGGCATTTCCATGATGTCGAACGTGACCATCGTACACATTTAAAGTAAGTAAAAAGCCAAAATAAAATAGATTTTTATTTTGAAAACTGATTCAATATATAGCTCTTCATTAGCCATACAATGGGTGCTAAGGTCGATTTTAGGGAGGCTTTCGTTTTTAAGATAATTGCAAGAAACCAAGAGATTCGCACGTGACAAAAACAGAAGTGGTTTTCGTCACCAACAATTTAAACGCCTATTTCAGCGAAGCCTGAAGCAATATTTTAACGTAAATAATTTGAAAATGTTGTGCATAGATGCCTCTTAAAACTGATATTAATTTTACCCAAAAATTATTTATAGTTTTTTTTTTTTTAATTTAATTTAAGCACTCCCACCCAGTCGTCCATTTTGTGCAGAAAAGTATACAAAAAAGTATACATGAGCGCTCACAAGGTTATACAGCCCGTTCGCGTAAGAGTTTCATTCGCTTTTATACATGCGTGGCCGGGGTAATTCGGTAGGAAATCTCTAAAAGCATGCGGCCCGGTCAGCTATGAAGTCGATCGGTTTGCTGAGCGCGCCATAGCGCTCGGCTGCATACTCTTCAGATCGCTATGCGTGCTGTAGGGAAATTTGGTGGGATTAAATTTTAGACTCTGATTGGGATTCGTATTGGGAATCCAGCTGGAAAGAATGCTGAAATTCCTTTTGAAATTTCCCACCCCCAAGGACCGGCAATTCTGCGCGGCGGCATTGAAATAAAATATACTATAAACTTTTTAATTGCATAATTGTACATTTTTATTTTCAATAATATTTTCTTAAATTTACTTAAACTAAAACTTATATAATATTTATATGTATAATCCCTGAAAAGAAACAAAAAGTAAAAGTAAATGCATTATTTTCATATATTAACCACTTTTGCTAATTTTATTAATTTACTTACTTGGTATGTCCATTCAGTTGATCTTAAAAAAATAATAACAATTACAAATATGATATATTTCGAATTTAAGTTATTTACGCAGTAACTGACCTCACATATTGGCAAACAGCGACATATGCATGCGTTTATGTATTTTCAACACTGTAATGTATATAATAGAATAAATTACTTTAATACAAATATTGAAAATTATAATTATTGCATCAGTTCGAATTAGTCATTCAAACAGAGCAGACGTGCCTACGCTTATCTTGTAATACTTCTAAGAAGAACAACACAAAACAAAAATACAAAAACTTACAAAAACCAATTTATTCCTAAATCAGACAACTGATAACCATCGAACGGCAAATAACAACAGCAACAAGAAAAAACAAAAAAAGCCGTACCATGCGGGATCCCCAGACCTGCGCAGCAGGTCTAACACTTTACTCTTCAAAATAGATAAAACAAAAATCCTAACTAATCTATGTATCGGTCCTAAATACCTAATCATGAAACGCTCTGACGACAACAAAACGCTCGCAAATTATTCACCAATTATTCCAAATTATAAAAACCATAGACAACCTGTGCGGTGGTGAAGTGGAAGAGTGCAAACTCTTAGCAAACGGAACGTATTAAATAAAAACAAAAACAATGTCACAAGCCTCCAAACTCATCCAATTAATTGCACTAGATAACCAAACTAATGTAAAAGTTTCAGAACACAACACACGTAACTTTACCAAAGGTGTTATTTACTGCAACAATCTGCGTGATATCCAAGAAAGCGAAATCCTCCAAGAACTCAAACAAGATAATGTGATTGAAGTTAAGAAAATTCTAAAAGAAACAACAAGACAAACTCCAAGAAACCGGCTTAATAATACTCACTTTCGCCTCAATCAACTTACCAGCAGGCATTAAAATTGGCTATCAAAAAGTAAACATACGCCCTTATATCCCACTACCTCTTCGATGCCGCAACTGTGGCCGAATTGAACACCCTACCAAATTTTGCAAAAGCGAAAAAATGTCCCTAGACTGCGGAATCGTCGATCACAAAAAAAACAGTAGATGAGAAGTGCACCAACAACAAAAACTGTATAAAGTGTAAAGAAAGCAAATTGCAGAATTATCATCACAGTATCTTCGATCGCAACTGTCCTACCTTTATTAAAAATAAAGAAATACAAGCCATACGTACCATCGAAAAGACAACATTGAAAGAAGCCCACCAATTATACAACGAAAGCACAAACTCCCACAAGCAACTTACGCCGCCACCCGTAAACCTACAACACAACATCAACCCCCAAGTTACGAGCAGAAACGTAACTCATCTGACATCACCAGGAAACTAATACAATACGAGGACTCCAGCTCAAGCCCCTCAACTTCAACAAAAGCAGATACATCTACTAACCTAAACTCTTTATCTCAACTTAACTCAAAATTAATTAATGATACTAAGCTTAGAATATTCCACAAAAACAATAATAATTCAACATTAACATCTCCACTTAAATCTAAAATGCCAAAAAATCTAAAAGGCAGCAACAACACTATACATAATTCTATTAGTCTGGATGACGAAGCCGAAATGATCGTAGAAGACGATTCAGTATACCAATTCTGATACAAGCACATAGCAGGAGGCCGGGGCGGTTCGCCGATGGGAGTGGGGCTACATAATTAGCTTTTACGCGCACCGGCGGCGCCCCCCGTCCCCTGCATTAATCACACCATAAGCCGCGACACCCTATAATTGCTGAACAGCTATGAGTTGTCGTGGCCAAAATTCACCTTAACTGATCCCACTTATTTCTCAAAAGACTAAACAAGAAAAAAAAAACCAATCTCCCCAATATTTAAATAATGATTACCATAGTACAATGGAACTGCCATGGCTATCTTAACAACTATGATCAGTTACAACTATTAATAAAAAATTCTCTCCACAAATCTTGAGCCTTCAGGAAACTCATTTCCACAATACCTCAAAAATACCTATCCCAATAAACTACTCCAGCTATAGCAAAAAGTCATCTAAGCCATTTGCCGGAAAGGTGACTTTGCTAAAACACAACAGTTTAGAGCACAGAGAAGTCCTCCTAAACCAAGTTTTTGACTCTGTCGAAGTAGAAATCAAATCAAAAATTCCGTTCAACGTCATCTCATCCTACATACCCCCCAAAAAATATTTAACACCTCCCATCTAAAACTATTTCTAGCAAACCCAAACAAGCCAAAAATAATAACCGGTGACTTCAACAGCTAGCACCAAATTTGGGGATCATTAACTGATAACAAGAGAGGCAAAACCTAAGCTAAATTCATTAACTCATCCAACCTTATCCTTCTCAACGACGGTACCCCAACACACCTTAGCTCACACAACACACTTACTCACCTAGACCTTACCCTTTGCTCCCCCGAATTATTGGTTGGCAGCAGCTGGAAAGTATTAGAAGACTTCCACGGTAGCGATCATGCACCCATAATTACAAAACCATTTTTATTTAACTCTACCAACAAGCCAAGATACATACCACGGTTTATAACCGACAAAGCTGACTGGCCTCTGCTCTCAAAACAAACACAAAATCTAACAGAAAAAACAGTAGTCAGTAAAAACATAAATAAAGAAACAGCCAACATACAAAAAATCATTCGCACTGCAGATCATCTTTCAATCCCCCAATCGTCCCCACCCAAACACTCAAAAAACGCCCCCTGGTGGAACAATCAACTCCATTTGCTACAAAAAAACAAGCGGAACAGTCGGGACCCCGACCGTAATATACCCTGTGGGTCTACAGGAACCCGTTCAAATTCACTCCAGATGAAATTCTCTAGTAGTTCTTTATTTTTTAATTTGTGGGCGAAGGGGGCGTGGCATCGTGATAAAAACTTCTGGACAAATCGAGCTCAAGATACTCATCATGTGTGCTAAATCTCAAGTCTCTAGCTACAAAACTGCTTTTGCTATGAGGTTTTTGAGCTAGAAAACTGCTTGCTTTATGAGCTTTTACTTAATTTGAGGGCGAAGGGGGCGTGGCATCGCGATTAAATTTTCTGGACACATTGACCCTAAGATTCTTATCATATGTGCCAAATCTCAAGTCTCTTACTGTAATATTGCTCTTGTTATAAGCTTTTCCGTTTTGTAGGCAAGGGGGGCGTGGCATCGTGATAAAATTTTCTGGACACATTGACCACAAAATATTTATCATATGTGCCAAATCTCAAGTCTCTAGCTACAAAACTGCCCTTGGTATGAGGTTTTTGAGCTACAAAACTGCTTGCTTTATAAGCTTTTACTTAAATTGTGGGCAAAGAGGGCGTGGCATCCAAAAAAAAAGATAAACTTGATCTGCCTGCAAAAATTTCCAGTGCTGGGACACCAAGTTCAAGCTTCTAGCTCTTACCATCTCTGAGATCCTTTCGTTCATACGGACGGACCGACGGACCGACAGACCGACAGACCGACGGACAGACGGACAGACGAACATGGCTATATCGACTCGGCTATTGATGCTGATCAAGAATATATATACTTTATCGGGTCGGCCATGCTTCCTTCTGCCCGTTACATATTTTTAACAAACTTAATATACCCCCACAGGGTATAATAAGGTATTGTCATGGAGAAAACTAAAAAAGAACATTAACACAGAAAACATAATTAGATACAAACGAGACAACGCCTTATTCCGACGCACATTAAAAATAGCAGAAAAAGAAAGTACTAACATATTTACCTCACAAATAAATCCACAAACTCCTTCACAAAAAATATGGCACAACATTCGACGCTTTTGTGGCCTTAACCCGTCCAAGAGCATCCACTGCATATTCAACCCAACTTTATCCCAATATTCAACCGATAGATCCGAAATCGCAAACATTCTCTGCAAAACCTGGTCTGACACATCAAAAGATACCAACTTTCCAACACAACACTCTGCTCATCCGCTAAACAAACAGAAATAGCAGCAAACCCCACATTCACCTATAACAAAAAAGCATTAGCAATCGAAGGCGATATTTCAACGCTCGAATTTAATGCAGCAATATATTCCTAACTGGCAAAACACCCGGGTTAGATAGAATCAATTATGCAATGCTAAAAAACATAGACAAGTGTACAAAGACTCGCATTATACATTTACAAAACTCTATCCTTAACCACTACACCCCACAAGTTTATAAGACTAGCATTATAATCCCAATTCTTAAGCCATCCTCTCCAAAAACTCATACCGACCAATATCGCTAAACTCCTGCCTATCAAAAGTATTGGACAAAATAATTTCAAAGAGACTGTGGTGGTTTGTTATAAACAACAAACTCATACACAACAGCCAAGTAGGTTTCAAGAAAGGCAAACTATAGACAGTCTTCTTCTTGTAGATTATCTCATAGCTAGAACTCTCTCAAAAAGAAGCCACACATCAATAATTTCACTTGACTTTGCCAAAGCTTTCGACAGAATAGGATTACACACCATACTCGAACAACTAAAAATATGGCATATCGGAACCAAGATCTTCAACTACGTTAAAAACTTTATGACCAACAGAAAAATTATTACCAAAATAGGCCTAAATTACTCAACATCGCAACCACTACACAATGGTATTCCGCAAGGTTTTCCCCCCTCTCTGTCATTCTCTTTATCATCGCTTACAATAAGTTGACCTCTATCATATCTCTACATAAAAATATTCAAGTTAGCGCATACACAGATGACTTCAACCTAATCATAAAAATCCCAAACTCCAGAAACCAAGTCATCGATCTAACCTTACTGTTTTCCCAAATATCAGAATGGTGCGAATACTCCGGTGCTCAGTTATCCACAACAAAATGCAAACACCTACACATCTGTCGCAAACACAACTGCACTTGTAATGTCCATACAGGCAACCCTCAGCTTTCAAACGTGAACTGCATGAAACTCCTTGGTATCCAATTTAACAACAGATACAACTGGAATGCCCACGTAAAAACATCGCGAAACAAAGAATTTAACATTATAAAATGCCTTTCCAACCCGAAATTCAACTCCCACACCTCTTCTTATCAACGTCACCAATGCAATAATAATCTCAAAAATCAATTACTGCCTCCCCCTGTTTGGCTCAGCACCCAAGTCTACCATCCGTCCTCTCAACTCAATTACTAATACCGCAATAAGGCTAGCACTAGGTGCTTTCAAAACTACTCCAGTCAATAACATGCTACATGAAGCACAAATACCTCCTATACATGTAAGAAACCAAATAGCTACAGCCAAGCTCTCCAAATCAATATTAAGTGCACACAACTCTCCAATCTTAAACATAATTAAAAACTACAAAGCTCGAAAGAAATTGAAATACGTATCAACAATAGATAGAATCACCAGCACTGCAAAAAATCTCGGCATTCCGCACACACATCCTAGAAACCCCATAATACATACCCCCCATGGCACCTACACACACTTTCAATAGATTCCTCCCTCAGAGAATACCCAAAAACCTCAACCCAACCTCTCATATACAGAAAACTGTTCCAAGAAATCCTCTGCACTTGTTCGACTTTCCATCCCAATATCTCGAAATGGGAGAAGAAATAGAGAAGAAATTTTGTTACATTAGTTAACTTTCATTGTTTTCCTATTAAAATATCGACTGTACACCTTTATTTTTTTAATGAAACAGGTTGTTCTTAAACACTTTGAATGTTTTGGTCTCTGTGGACCTTTTGGTGGAAATGCCCATATATATTTATGTATATATATATACATATATATATATATATATATATATATATATATGGGCATATATATATATATATATATATATATATATATATATATATATATATATATATATATATATACACAGTTATGGAAAAAATAATAGAAACGCAAATTACTCTTTTACTTGATGAGTTTCTGACAAGCTTCAACTATAATAATATGCATGAAACTCACAGTGCAAGCATCGTTGATAACGGTGCTTAATTGCGATATCCTTTTTGAACATCTTTCGTCAACAATTTTTGCTGTACGTCGAGTTTCATTAAGAGACCACATGTTTCGGTTGGAAAAAATAATAGAAACGCTGACATGTTTTGCTGAAATTTTCGGTTTTTATTGGCCAAAATTAAAATAAAAGGTATTATTTTGAATATTTCGGATAACAGAAGTGTTTATATAGCAACTTGTGGTAAAATTGATCATTTAATTTTGTTATTAGAATCAGAATGGGTCGTGGAGAACATTGCACAAGTGTTGAGAGGAAACACACATTATGAGCTGGAGGAGATTTTGGAATAGTTGCAGAACTGTAAACTGTTAGAATTAATAGCCTTTGTATTTTTAAAGCATTTAAAATGAATGAAAAAAAGGTGCCTATTTTTCGAAGTCACAGCAAGAATTGTCCAAAACAATACATAAATATAAACCCTTTTTGAAGATATATATATTACTGTTCTGCAACTATTCCAAAATCTTCTCCAGCTCATAATTGATGCCATCGTAATCCGTTGACAAACGTGTTAACTGGGTGCAAACGCGCCCATTGCCAAAAGAGCGCCAACTCCTGCCACAATCTTTGTGTTTAGGTTAGTTTCCATAAACTTACACTCGGACGGCTTCAACGGCTGTCCGCTTGTTTGGAAGATTTTGTAAGTTTTATAGAACTATAGCATTCATTACGAAATACCTCTCTCATAATGCGACTTATGAAGTTCACGAGGTTTTAATAGTCTTTTATATGATTTTGCAACGGATTATTGGGCAATGATATTTTGGAGATTATGGCTAAGTAATTGTAGATAATTGCATCAAATTCACTGTATATGTGGTCAAACAACCAAACCTCGTTCCAGTTTACGTGATAGCAAGCATAGCATTTTGTCATTAGTCACTTTCATGCTTATCAAGGTTATCGTTTATATCGAAACCGCCAAGATATTGCACTACATCGCAGACATCGCAGCATCACGCTGATACGTCGATGGATAGTAAAAGTTAAATGGAAATGGTGTGTGCTTGGCGTACAAGCGCGGATAAACCTCGAGATCCAGCATGCGTTTGATCTCCTAGTAGCCGGGGAATTTGTCATTTCCAATCTGTAGTCAGGGCAATTTTCCGGCCTCCGACCGCAATGGATTTGTATTTGTTTAAATGTTCACGGGACAGTGTGTGAAGCGGAGCAAACACAAGACACACATACATTTGAAATCAATTGTTGGTAGCTCCCATTACCCCTTATACAGTATGCAGTACTATGCAGTACTTTTTTATTTGTGCACTAGTCACATTGACAATCTTATTATACCCTGTGGGGATATATCAAGTTGGTTAAAAGTATGTAACAGGCAGAAGGAAGCGTGGCCGACCCCATAAAGTATTTATATTCTGAATCAGCATCAACAGCCGAGTCGATAGCCATGTCCGTCTGTCCGCATGAATGAAAGGATCTCAGAGATGTTAAGAGATAGAAACTTGAACTTGATCTCCCAGCACTTCTTTTTTTGCAGGCAGATCAAGTTTATTTTAAATTTTTGATACCAAGCCCCGTTTGTTTAAAAATTAGAAAAATCACCATAACAGCAATGTTAAAGCTAGAGACTTGATTTGGCACACAAGAAACTTGGTTTTAATGTGTCCAGAAAATTTCATCGCGATGCCACGCCCCCTTCGCCCACAACTCGAAAAAGCTGATAACAAAAGCACACATGGTAAGTATCCTTGTCTTAATGTGTGCTGCAAATTTGTGTACAATCGGATGCTAAACTGAGAAATTATTCTAGAATAATTATATGCAGCGCAGCCGATACGTCGCAGCGCATCGAAAGAAATGCATCGGGAGCGAATTTGAGAGGGGCCCTGTTCTGCCACAGGGTATATCATTACTATTATTATTATTATTATTATTATAAATATTATTACTATCAATATTAAAATTACTATCAGTATTACTTTTATCATTATTATTGCTACCAGTATCATCATTATTACCTTTATTGTTATTATTATCATTGCAAAATATGTTGTTGTAGGTGTAATTTCAGCCTAGAGCTAAAGTTTTATGTGCTTCTAATGGTCTTCATTTCAAATGGCAGCTGATTCCAAAGTCGAGAAACCCATACAAAAAAGTGTTTGTCAGAGGATGCAAGTTCTATTCTAGGACAAACAATATTACAAGTCCTTAACGATACCGCAAAGCGTAATTTGTCATAATTTGTCAGGCGTTTTTGTAGTTATAATCTGTTGGAGGAGAGTTATAATTTTATTTTAGTCCAGTTTTTTAAGTCTAAATAAAAATACGATTGGTATAAAAAGTAACATGGTCATATCTTATAAGTCCAAGGACGTAGCGTGCTATGTTGTTAAATACTACTTTAAGCTTTTGCTGACTAGCAATATCACAGAAAATTTCAATTTCACTAAATAATATTGGAGTGTCTAATGTTTTAACGATAGTCATTCTTGTATTTGCCGGCAACCAGGGCTGTGTTAGCATAAGCTGTCGGGGAATGCTATAGGTCTTTCCCACAGCTTATTGACCTGGTCTTTCCATGTGAGCGTATTGTTAAATGTTATTCCTAGATTATTAGCCTTTTCCACATACTCAATATCTACGTCATTAACACGGAGTTTATTCAAGTTGTCAACACTTAGTTTCCTCGTATACATCACAATATATTTACACTTTGACGGGTTTAAACAACGACCATTGTTACTTGCCCATTTACAAACACATAACAGATCATTATAACACATTACACTGTGGTTCCGCAAGAGGCCAAAAATCAAAAAAAGTGATAACAACGAATAGAAAAAAATTTCACGCAAATTGTCTCTAAAATGTTTAAACTTCTTGATGGCAAACCGGTTTTGTCTGGAAATCTAACGGGACTTTCTAAAAATAGAATGCAAAGCGTGATCATGTGTACATTTTTGCAGCGCAGCTGTACTAAGCAAGAATTTTTACAAAACAAAATTGCGATTCAAAGTGGTCAAACGTTTGTCATAGTGATCCGATTTTCATTATTCAAAATACATTTTGAAGTTGAAGGTATTTACTTTAAATGTATATATTAAGAATTAAATAAATCCAACAAATTTTTTAGTGAAATTAACAAATTCGATTTAATATTTTTTGTGTATTTTGTGAACGTCTTTTTAATGTTTACCTAAAGTTTTAGTTGTGTTCCCCCCCGATTCCCCCATAGATATTATGTTCATTGTATTAATCAGAGTTTTTACTTAATAAAAGTGTTTAAGTCAGCTGCAGAAACTTGCAGATGTGTGTGAAACAATCAATAATCTAACGCATCTTTTTGTTTCTTCAAGGTCAAACCTGCCCAGCAGAGCCCCTGTGTTTGTTTTGTGTGTTTGTCTTCGTCTTTACTTGTGGTTTACATTGTGTATAAAACTTCGTAATATTAAAAAATTTTTGTTTTTAACTTTTAATTTCATAGGCGACATAAGTCAGTGTGTGTTCGCACGCCTACATATTTTTAATATATGGTGCTCCAAAAAAGGCACACACGCTGGAAAATTACGACAAGTAATTGCTGATGTCCAACAAAATTTGATAAACAACGGCTTTAGAGATTAACTGAATGCGTGTATTCAACCAATTGAGTACATTTGCAAAAAAATTGTTGATTTTTGGATGCGTTATAAACGTAAGAAATCTTCTATTTTACAATATGAGTCAGATTGGCTGACTATAACGCAGTCAATTTTATTGAAAAATACAAAAAATGTACCCCAAGAAAATGCGGAAAGTGATCCACGCGGCCGTAAAAAACTAAATTTTATGGAGTCTTCAACGAGGACTAAGCGTCGGCGTATAGCTCAGCTGGTCGAAATTGATGAGACCGCTGTCTCTGCATTACGCAACGAAAACCAAACCCAAAATGTATTGCCAGCGGATCCCACAGAAGTAATTTCTCTTTTAATGGAGACCGGAATGACCAATCACCAATATTTGTTGATTCGGAATTTTGTAAACAGCAAAATATTATTCGATTTTTTTCCTAGCTATCAATGCATTTTAAGCTCTAAAAAAGATAGATATCCTGACAACATATCTGTAGACGAATCCTACGCAGAAGTCGAACTTCAAAGCTTGTTAAATAACACAGCCTCGAGCATCCTTGAGCTTCAATCTAATGTTATTGAAACAATTGCAGATGATTCGGTTGCTCATCTGTTATTAATTGGAAAATGGGGGTTTGATGGAAGTACGGGCCATAGCGAGTACAAGCAAACGTTTTCCAATAATGATGTAGACGACAAAAGTTTATTCGTTACATCTTACGTGCCTCTTCAACTTATTTCAAAAACTGATCAAAGAGTAATTTGGAAAAACCCTCGGCCTTCGTCAACTCGTTATTGCAGACCAATTCGATTCCAGTTTAAAAAAGAGACGACCGAAGTATCAAAATCAGAGGAGAAATACTTTAAGGAGAAAATAAATTTTCTAATACCTACAGAACTTTGTGTCCAAAAGAGAAAAATATTCGTTGAGCATAGCTTACAATTAACTATGGTAGATGGAAAAATTTGTAACGCTTTAAGTGAATCGCACTCCACTAAATGTTATATTTGCGAAGCAAAGCCAACGGAGATGAACAATTTGAATGAATGTTTGGACAAAAAGGTATCAACAAAATATTTCGAGTTTGGATTATCTCCACTGCATGCAAAAATAAGATTCTTTGAATACTTTCTTCACCTTTCTTATAAGTTAGTCATAAAAATGTGGCAAGCCAGAGGGCCCCAACAAAAAAAAAAAGTTTTAGAAAGAAAGAGAGAAGTTCAACGGGATTTTCAAGATAAAATGGGCTTAATAGTGGACCAGCCTAGAGATGGTGGCAAAGGAACATCCAACGATGGCAATGTAGCGAGAAAATTTTTTTCGAATCCTCGGTTGTCTGCAGAAATTACAGGCCTTAATGAAAATTTGATTCATCGTTGTTCCACCTTACTGCAAGCTTTGGCATCGGGACACAAAATCAACGTACACAAATTTAATGAATATGCCCTCGATACTGCCAAAGGGTTAATCAAGGAGTATCCCTGGTACTATTTGCCTGCGACGGTTCACAAGGTGCTTATTCACGGATCTGCTATTATAGAGCACGCAATTGTTTCAATTGGAGAGCTCTCGGAGGAAGCTGCAGAGGCGAACAACAAAGAAATAAAGAAATGCAGACTGAATCATACCCGCAAAATGTCACGAATACTTACAAATACAGACATATTGAATTATTTGCTTTTACGGTCCGACCCATATATTACTGGGCAGAGAAATATTGAAAATAAGGACAATTTAAAATTATTTCCCTCAGTTAATAGCTTGCTTGAGGAGACATCCTAAAATTTTTGTATAATTTTGAAGTTACAACCATTGTAAATTTTGTTTAGTACTTAAATGGCTCATAAATTGTTATTGTTTAATTATTTCTTAAATTTTATTGTTTGGGGTTCATTGGTTGGCGGATTTTTTCAACTACAAACACTATTTACGAAGCTTGGTAAAACTTTCAGCCCTCTAATGCCATTAAAAGCATTTTTGGCCGCGCTTCCATACAAGCGGAACCACTGTGCATTATGATACATTGGTTAATATGACTTAAAGGACGACTCAAGTATAATTGGACATCAGCAGCGTACATATGGGCGTCACACATAGACAAAAGGCTTAGAAGATCATTAACATAAAATATAAACAGAAGGGGACCTAGAATTGATTCCTGTGGAACTCCACGCGTTGTTGTTATAAGTTTGGAGATGGATTACTGTACAACTACGGCTTGTTTTCTATTTGTCAAGTATAAGCTCATTAACTTAATTGCAGTTGAGGAAAAATTATATAGTCTGCTTAATTTTGTTAATTAAATTTCGTGGTTTACCGTGTCGAAAACTACTAAAATCTAGAAGTGCCAAGAAGGTTACATCACTTTTGTCCATATGAATTTTGATGTCCTCAACTACTTTTAATATGGCGGTTGTGCAACTATATCTTTTTCTCAACCCGAATTGCCTATTACTAAGAAAATTGTTGGTGTCCATAAATGTTGTAATTTGCACTGCTTATAAGACTTCAAAGACTTTAGATATAAAAGGTAATATTGCTGTTGGTCTGTACTCGTTTTTAGCTTTAGGGATAGACATTGTTGAGCCAATGAGCTTTTTCATTAGCTATTAAGTTTCGATGGTTTTGAATAAGAGCCAAAAACTGAACAAAAAGAAACAACACTCAAAGTAGCTTTTTTCCAAATATATTTAGCCACGCAGGGCGGTTTAACATTGTTGTGATGTTAACAATGTTTGTTAAAAGAAATAGGCACGACGTTGCCTATTCTCTTATTCGGCAGACGAAAACGGTAGCGGGAGCCGGCAAAGTGTTCGAGACGATAGATAACGTAGGTCACTCGATAAGCTGACCGACGGCAATAACGAACGCATCAAGACTGATTGCAAAGTGCGCCGAAGCAATGGGCTAAGGGCATGCGAAAGCATAAGCATATGAGCGAATGCGACAAAACGAATATAAGAGTAAATATTGATTGGTATGCGAATCAATGTACAAATTTAAGAGTATGAACAGTTATCTTCTTATTCTTGAACAGCTGGGCGGTCAGGCTCTTTGTGCATAACCAGACATTCTCCCCCCGTTGGAAGACAAGGGATTTCAACAGCATCTTGCTTAGGCAGAACGCACAGCTTACGCACAGCACGCTTCGTGACTCCAGTTGCCGTTTTAAGGACAGCTACTCGTGCAACACCGTCGGCTCCGAGGATCAGCTCGATTACTCGCGCTAATGGCCATTTTAAGGGCGGTGTGCTCTCGTTTTTGACCAAGACGACATCGTTGACACATACGCCAGGCTCGGTTGTGCGCCATTTTGAGCGCTGATTCAACAGTGTCAAATACTCCTCTCGCCATCGGCCCCAGAAGATTTGCTGATAATATGACACTCGCTGCCAGCGATCCAGACGACTAAAGTTAAGCCCGGTGATGTCAGGTTCGGAGAACAAAGCCAGTGGAGCGGTGCCCAGAAAGTGCGCTGGAGTCAAAACATCGAGATCAGCAGGATTCTCTGAAAGTGGAACTAAAGGTCTAGAGTTAATGATCGCCGCAATGTGGCACACAAGAGTGCGTAAATCGTCGAATTGCAGCAAGGATGGACCAACAGCTCGATAAAAGTGGTGTTTTGCCGTCTTGACCGCTGCTTCCCAGATACCGCCAAAGTGCGGTGACCTGGGAGGGATGAAGCGCCACTCAATGCTGTCTGCCAAACAAAACTCCTGAACGTCCTTCTGATGACTGCTGCTCAGAAATAGACGCCGTAGCTCCGCCATCTCGTTCTTAGCGCCGACAAAATTCGTTGCATTATCCGACCAAATGCGAGAAGGCTTACCACTAGTCAGTATAAAACGCCTCAATGCTCTAAGAAAGGCAGATGTTAAAAGGTCCTGGACGAGCTCGAGGTGGACAGCCTTTGTCGCAAAGCATATGAAAACACATACGTAGCACTTTACCGGTTGCTTGCTCCTAACGCCGCTCTTGTAGAAGAATGGCCCACAGTGATCAACTCCAGTGACCATAAATGAGTGCGAACCGCTGACTCGATCCTTGGGGAGATCTGCATTGATGTGTTCAGCCAAGCGAGGTTTTGCACGAATGCAAAGCACACATTTACTCACACTTGCGGATACAGTCTTACCGCCAATAATAGGCCAGTATTGGAGTCGAATGTGAACGAGCAGAGAGCGAGGTCCAGAGTGCAAGGTGCGGCGAAGAAAATGCATTATAATTGCTCGCGTTACTGGATGCTGCCTTGGCATTATCGCAGGATGCTGAGCTTCGAAGCCTAACGCTGAATTTTTCAACCGACCGCCAACACGGATGAGTCCAAAATCGTCGATGAACGGTGCAAGTGAGTTCAGTGAACTAGATGGTTTGACCTGGAGTCCTGCCTTTAGCCTTTTGTACTCATCAAGCAGATGCGACATCTGAATGGAGCGGATGAGAAGCTTCGTCCCAGCCTTCACACACTCAGTAGTAAGGCCTGGATACCGGACTCGATGACAAAATTTGTAGATGTACGCAAAAACATGTCGTAGCTTTTCCCAAGAGTTGACGAACTTTGACCCAAGTGTCAAGTCTTCACTCTCCAATACTCCAATAAGAACCCTTTTCCTCAGTTCTGGCAACGACTTCACGACAAGACAGGATTCTGGCCACTCATTTTTACACATTGTTAGAAATCCAGGCCCATGAGTCCAAAGCGACGAACCTATCAGCTCACTTGGTAGTGCTCCTCTCGGCAGAATGTCATCTGGATTAACCGAAGTGGGTACGTAGCGCCATTCCATGCCAGCTGTTAGTTCTTGAATTAGAGAATTTCCACGGCACTCTTCGGTGCATGCGCGAATCGTCGAAATCTTAATTGCTGTGTTCGACCGAGGTCAGCGGACAATGTGAGCTAAGAAGAGTTTAGCGATGAAGAAAGACTCTCGTCCCAGTCGAGCTATTCTCTCCACAGTTGCTGCAAAAAGATTTTGGACTTTGTAATTGCCGGGCAAAATGAGTCCAAATGGGTCGTAAAAACGAGCAATCGCTGATAAAACAGAGCGCTTGCTAAGCTTCGCAGGCAACCGAATTGGCGAAAAGGAAAACAACAACTCATCCGAAACTGGATCCCAAGCAAGCTCTAGGTAAAGTCGCTTCCATCATCAAACTTGAGAAACTTCTCCTTTTTCGAATCAGGTATTTGCTGCTGAACTGCTGGGTCGTTTGAGCACCATTTTCTCAGCTTGAACTGCCCTCGATCCAATAAACTTGTCACTTGGCGCATTGTCTCCAAAACCTCATGAGTTGAGTTTCCGCCAGAAATCAGATCATCGACGTAAAAATCACGCATGAGAATTTTCGAGCCGATTGGAAACGAAGATCTTTCATTAGATGCAAGTTGTTGCATCGCGCGAACGGAAGGAAATGAGGCTGGCTTTGTACCGTAGGTGACCGTATCAAGCTTGAAGATTTGAACATCCTGATGTGGGGAGTCGCGCCACAAGATGCACTGCAAAGAACTATCGGACTCTGCCATCCGAAAGCAGCGATACATCTTACATATATCGCCAGTCAAGGCTACCGGAAATGTTCGGAACTGAAGCAAAATGTTGAACAGCTTTGGCTGTATTGTAGGACCTGCCATAAGCAAATCGTTCAATGAGTATCCTGACGATGAACTAGCAGACCCATTAAAAACAACGCGCAGTTTCGTTGAGGTGCTATCCTCCTTGAGAACGTAGTGATGAGGCAGAAAATACTTGCACAGACCCTTTTCGCCTACGGAGACGGGCGACATGTGACTTAATGTTAAATATTCGTGAATAAATGCCTTGTATTGGGACTTTAATTGCGGACGACGATCAAGTTTATTTTTCAGATTTAGAAAACGACGATAAGCTTGCTGGTACGAATCACCGAGCATATCCAAACTTGCTTTCATTGGCAGCCGAACCGAATATTCCCCTGTCGACAACCGCGAATAGTTGGCAAGGAAATGTGCTTCACACTCCACCTCTTCCAGCTCCCAAAATCGTCGAACAATTTCATCCATTCGAACCTCAGCTTCGTCTACTTCGCTCTCAGTTGATTGAACTCCTAATGCTACAGACTTTCTGGGCATTTTACTTTCTCCAGTGACTATCCACCCTAGTCGAGTCTTCTGAAGAATAGGTAGATCTCCAGCCAACTTAATTTGGCCAACGCAAAGCAGCTCAAAGAATAAACCAGCTCCAATCAGCAAGTCAATTTTCCGTGAACGGAAGAATTCTGGGTCAGCTAAACGAATGTTAGAGGGTATGTTCCAGCCTTCTGAGCTTACAGTTATACTGGGTTGATTGTCGGTTATGGTAGGCGCAACTAAAGCTGTTATGCTGGTAGCAAATTCGAAAGCGCGAGACATCAGACTAACATTGACAGAGAATCCCTATGACCGGAACTGGCTGTCTCCAAGGCCGGAGACAACAGCAGTTGATTTAATTCGACGCAGTTGCAATAGGTGTGCGAGGAACGAGGTGATAATATGCAACTGCGACCCAGAGTCGAGCAACGCACGGCATGGCACCCATTGACCAGAACTATCTCTCACGTTGACGACAGCAGTAGCCAGAAATACAAAATCGCGGCTCGAATTCTGAGCGATCAGAGAAGTAGAGTGCGACGAAGATGCGTTGATAGACGTTGACGTATTTTGCAGCGGAGCGCCTTGCAATTGGGGCATGGTGGACTGGGAATTTAAATGCAATAGGCTGTGATGCTTACGTTCGGCAGGCGCCCGAGTTGAAATTTCGCAATTGATTCCCCCACTTCAGACAGCTTAGACATAGAGCTAATCTTTTAGCTTCTTTAAGTCGAAGTTGAGGCGTTAAATTCATAAATTAAGGGCAGGAATAAATCTGATGATTTGAAGCCTTGCAGCAGGAGCATGAACTGGGCGGCGTGTTAGTGGCAACCAATTAATTCTTACTCGTGTTTGTTCTGTTGTTCTTCCCACCTGAGAATTAACTGCGTACGTTGCAGTTGTATGTTCCACACTTTCCAACTTAAGACAGCGCTTCTCCAGAAATGATGTGAACCGCTCACACGCTGGGATCTCGTCCATTGCAGCTGACTCCTCCCACTTAGTCTGCGTAGCACTGTCCAGCTTCTGCAATAACGAGTGCACAATAATGGAGTCAGCAATTTGCTCCTTGCTGCCCATAGACTGCAATGCACGAAGATTTGCGTTGACGACATCAGAGATTTCTCGCAGCTTCACCGCAGACGCCGACTGTACTCTCTGAAGACCCAGATTTTTCACAATATGTGCCTGAAAGATTAAACGTCTGTTATTAAATCGTTTTCGAAGCAAATCTTTAGCCACTGCATAGTTAGCACTACAAATTTCGAGGGATCGAATTGTGTCCAACGCTGCTCCTTTCAACGAAGTTCGCAGATGCCGTAGCTTCTCAATTTCCGATAGATCCGGATCCTGATCGATTATTGTCGAGAACATGGAAAAAAAATCGGCATACTCCGTGTAGCCGCCGCTGAACAATGGCAATTTGAGCTCTAGTAGATATGGCCTCCTTTGATGAACGACAGTCTTTGATGAGCCTTCCAAAAATGCCTCTCGCCTCATGGTGCTTGTAGAGCACGATCCCACAGGTGCCTTTCGCTTCCCTATTTCACGCAGTATGGCGGTCTTTATAGACACGATCAACTCCTCGAAGTCATCACGAAGCTGGCTGCCAATTTCATCAAAGTCCAGCTCCTCAAGACTATCATGAGTGAGAGTAAATGTGAATTCCGTTTTAGCGGCCAACTGTAACCGCACATTCAGCTGCTTGTCGCTCATTTGGCTAAGTTGCTCAGAAGTCAGAGCCTTTTCAGTCTTTAGAGCATGGTCAAAGATTGATTGCGCCTTAAGCTTATAAAATCCTGCCTTATTTTCAAAGGTCAGCACTGTGCTATTATTAGCCATTTTCACTTGGTTATAACACACGAGAAAAGTACAGCTGCCGCAGAACAATTTAATTGCCGAAAATCGCGTTAGAATTACAGTATGTTATTGCACACAAAATAAAGGGCACAGAGGGTGCAAAGTACAACCAAAAAACATACGGTTCAAAGTTAAGGTCGGTCACACACGTTAAACGGCTTGCAAATTATTACCGCTTTATGCAAAACGCTACGAAAAGGAAAACGGCGAAGGCGATGACGATTGCTTGTATGTACCCACACACACACACATACGACGGTATGTAAACACAAAGCGCAGCAGCGATAACGAAACGACGGCCATTATGCCAAATAATGCACCGTTTATTAACGTTTTTGTTTTAAGCGATAAAAAATAATTTAAATTGCTCAAGAAAGGATTTGTTCACAGCAAGAACAAATTACTTGAACAATTAAAACTATATAAAAATCACGTCGGGGTCACCAAAATGTTGAGCCAATGAGCTTTCTCATTAGCTATTAAGTTTCGATGGTTTTGAATAAGAGCCAAAAACTGAACAAAAGAAACAACACTCAAAGTAGCTTTTTTCAAAATATATTTAGCCACGCAGGGCGGTTTAATATTCTTTGTGATGCTAACAATGTTTGTTAAAGAAATAGGCACGGCGTTGCCTATTCTCTTATTCGGCAGACGAAAACGGTAGCGGGAGCCGGAAAAGTGTTCGGGACGATAGATAACGTAGGTCACTCGATAATCTGACCGACGGCAATAACGAACGCATCAAGACTGATTGCAAAGTGCGCCGAAGCAAAGGGCTAAGGGCATGCGAAAGCATAAGCATATGAGCGAATGCGACAAAACGAATATAAGAGTAAATATTGATTGGTATGCAAATCAATGTACAAATTTTAAGCTGGGCGGTCGGGCTCTTTGTGCATAACCAGACAGACATAATCTTGGCCATTTTCCCATGTCAGGAAAAGTGGATGTGGTTATTGCGTACTTTATTATGTGCGTTATATGCCCTAGAATTAGTGGAAGTTGTATTTTTACAACCTTGGGGTTAATTTCTTCTAATTTACTTGCATTCGACTTAATTTTTATGTATTTTAATGTAACAGGCAGAAGAAAGCATCTCCGACCCTATAAAATGTATATGTTCTTGATCCGTATCAATATCAGAGTCGATTGACACCTGTCCGTCTGTCTGTCCGTCCGTCTGTCCGTCCGTCTGTCCGTCCGTCTGTCCGTCTGTATGAACGCGTGGATCTCAGCAACTATATGAGCTAGAGATTTCAAATTTGGAATGTAGGTTCCTGAATACCATACGCAGATCAAGTTTATTTTCAATTGTCGATATCAAGTCTTGTTTGTTTTAAAATTAGAAAAATCACCATAACATAAGCAATGTTAAAGCTAGAGACTTGAGATTTGGCACACATGATAAAAAGCTTGGGCTTCATGTGTCCTGATGTCCTGTCATCGCGATGCCACGCCCCCTTCGCCCATAACTCGAAAAAGCTGATAACAAGAGCAACGATATAACGATCGAAAAGACGCGTGGCGCTGTCGCGATAAACATAAACAATCAACAGCTGCAGTCCAGTGCTGCCAGACTATCGAAAGCTACTTACTCTCGATGCAAGCGAAATCGACTTCAAGCGATATATTTAAATCCCATTATAATGAAAATACTTTTCATTGAAGACCTGCACAGGGTTTCCAACTGTCTCGCGCGCTCGACTGATCGGCTTGTTATGATTGACTCAAGTACATCACATTGACAAACACTAATAAAATTGACAGCTACCACAATTATGGAACGACACAGAACTTTAGTACGGATAACATGTTGCTGGACAAACATTAATATTGACAAAACTACTATTTAAAACATTTACATCCAAGTCGTCATTTATTACAGATTTAGCCCTTCCAATTCCAACATCATTTAGTTCTCTCCATATTTTTTGTGTAGAGTTTGTCCTGGAAAACTGAATAGTATTTACGCTAAGCACTATTGATTAAATCATTTACTCTGCGTCTGGAATTCTTGAATTGTTGATATAAAATGGTCAGTCATATATTCCATTTCCATTCCATTTCTCATACAGCTTGTCCCTTTATTTTATTGCACTTTCAATATTACTGTTGAACCATGAAGTTAGCTTCGGCTTAATAACTATGATTTTAATCGGTACATGTTTTTGTACAGGTATTCAATATTATTTTGAAGCAAACTTAACTGGGTGTCAACAGAGGGAAGAAAGTAAATACTGTTCCAATCATACATACTGCAGTCACTACACAATTTACAATTATCTATTTTTTTAAATCCTCTGTATTGAATTGTCTGATTACTAAAGTCAAGTTTTGTGTAATAAGAAAGAAAATCAGGTCTTGTTTTGAAATAATGACGTCAAGTACTGTAGTGGCAACTTCAAAGAAATGAGTCGGTGCATCAAGCATTTTCAAGTTTTAGGCCTAGTGCATTCATGTCGCTTGATAAGTTTTTATCATGTAGCATATTGCTGTTAGGTCCCCAATTATTATAACGTCAGTATACGTCAGTGTCAAATTTGCTATTGCGTCAGTCAAAACAGAATAGTCAATGTTTTATGGCAATTTTAAATTATTATTCAGGTTATTTAATTCTAAAAGTATATATTATATTGGGCTGTCAAGGGGATTTTTTAATACTATGTACTTTACATTTTATTCTATTTGATAAAAAAAACTGCTGCATCACCTGAATGACTTACACGATCAGAACGAAAAACATTAAGCCCGTCCCAAGTAATAGAGAAGTCACTTAATTCAGAGACAAACCACGTTTCAGAGACACAGAGAATATCAACATTAGAATTCACAAACATATAACGAAACTCATCCACCTTTTTAACAAGGCTTTGAGCATTTATATGACAAATTTTCAGACCACTATTTTGCTTGCAAAGGACTCTAACTATACCATAACCGCTCGCGTTGGTTGATATCAGAGATGCTGTCATTTCAAAAATTTGTTTTATAGCATATTTGAAGCACACCCAAAAATTTCATAATATATACGCTAAGAAAGCCAAAATAATAATAATGACAGTAATAGTAATAAACAAATACATTAAAGAGAAGGAAACATTAATACGGCAATTATTACAAATAAAATAAAATTAGGAAACCCTGTGCAGGTCTTCAAAGAAAAGTATTTTCATTATAATGGGATTTAAATATATCGCTTGAAATCGATTTTGCTTGCATCGAGAGTAGTTAGCTTGCGATAGTCTGGCAACACTGGACTGCGGCTGTTGATTTGGAAATTGTTTTTGTGTAGCACCACAGCGGCCGACAAGCCAAATCCAATTATCACATGCGCTCTCGCTTGCGCAAATGACATTTTCATATGCTCTCTCGCTCTGGCCAACCATTATGAAATAATGGATTAAACACAAATTCCTTAATATCTCCTTTATAATGGCTCAATCGCGATAAAGTTTGTAGCAAATTGTTATATTCTGTTACATCATGTGTTACATGTGTAATCTTCACATAGCGCCACAGCGGCCGACAGCGAAAATCATCAGAGTATCATATGCGTGCTCGTTTGCGCAAATGGGATTTTCATATGCTCCCACGCTTTGGCCAAAAATTATGAAAATATGGATTTAAATCAAATTCCTTAATACCTTCTTTATTTATGGGTCGATCGATATGATACTTGCAGTAAATTGCTCAGCGTGAGTTATACTTTAACTATCTGTTGTGTTAGGCTGAGTGATTTTAAAATTTGAGGCTGTGATAGTGTGCTTCGATTTGCGTGGATGGAGGGTGAGATATCGAAAATTAAAAATAAACTTGATCTGCGTATGGTAATCAGGAACCTGCGTTCCAATTTGAAGTCTCTAGCTCTTATAGTTGCTGAGATCCACGCGTTCATACAGACGGACAGGCGGACGGACGGACAGACAGACGGACAGGTGTCAATCGACTCGACTCGACATTCACACAAAATAATTATACTCTTTTTCGCCCATTTTTAATGGGAACAGGGTATAAAAACCACAAAAATTAAAAATTTGACAATTTTTAAACCAGAAAAGGTTTTATATATCGTTGAAAATGTATATTTAAATTATCTTAAGACAACCTTGGCCCTTATAGTATTCGTACATTAGAAAAGCCCTGTGCAGATCTTTAAAAATAAGTATTTTGAGAAAAAATATTTTGATTCTAAAGGAATTGCTATTATTTATATATACATATACATAAATATAAATAAATCTTCGCTCGATTTAGCTTCCGCATTCATTTAATCGGTTTCCTGGGAACACAATGGGGAGGCCATTACAATTGTAAAGGGGTCACTTTTCCAGATAAAAATTGGGGGATCTACGAGTAGACAGAAGCTGCTAAAAAGATACTTAGTTTCCCAAAATAAAAGCTAATTACAAAGAAAGAAATATATAAAATTATGTTAGAAAAACGTAAATAATAAACTTAATTATTTATAAATTTAATTGAAGATATATTAAGGTAAGAAACACTTAAACAACTGAATAAAAATTATATATTACATTATAAAAAAGACGTAAGAAATGAAACAAATTATAAATACATGGACAAATGAATATTCATGCATGCATAACTATCTATACTACCTACTTTGTCATAATAATCTATACAATCGTGAACACTTTTTTTTTAATGCTTTGCTTTTATTTATTGAATCTTCTCCAGAGGGAGACTAACAGTAAGTTGATCAAATCTTAAACTAATAAGTTAGATAACAGCCATGTTGACTGAATCCGAGCTTAAGGGCCCTAATGGATTATGGCTGGGCTGGTAGGTCGTTGCGTTGGAGGCGTGTTCGGTTGCACACCAGAGATAATTACCTTGCAAGATGATTTGGGTGCATTTTTTACGGGTAGAATGTTTGGATCTCTGTGAATGTTTTCGTTTCGAACATACCATGGCGCTCCAGTGATGGTTCTCAGGATTTTGGATTGTTGGCGCTGTATGATGTCAATGTTGCTGCTACTCGCATTTCCCCAAAGCTGCGAGCTGTAGGTCCAGATTGGTTTTAGAGTGGAATTGTAGAGTAGGACCTTGTAGTCCAAGCATATCGGCGATCGAGAATTTATAGTCCAATGGATGCTAGTAGCTTTTATTTTTAGGTGAATTTTTTTAGCTTCGATGTGTCTCCGCCAGGTAAGTCGTCTATCAAGGTGTATGCCAAGATACGTCACTTCATCAGATTGGGGGAGCTGCGTATTGTATAAAGTTAGTGGAGGGCAAGTCTGCCTATTAAGAGTAAACGTTACGTGTTTACACTTTTGCTCGTTTATTTTAATACGCCAGTCTGATAGCCACTTCTCCACCACTGCCAGGTGGTCAGCTAGTTGTGCTGAAGCTTGTATTGGACATCTAGAGCGACTTAAGATAGCGGTATCGTCAGCAAACGTAGATGTTGTCGGTCGCTCGTTTATAGGTATATCCGCCGTGAATAGAACATAAAGGGTTGGCCCCAGTACGCTACCTTGAGGAACTCTAGCTTCTATACTGTGGTCGTCGGTTGTAGGAGCGTTGCATCTCACTGCGAAGACTCTGTTGTAGAGGTACGACTCAAATAGCTTGTGAGTATCTTCAGGCAGAAATATTTTGATTTTGTGCATGAGACCTTCGAGCCAGACTCGGTCGAATGCTTGAGACGCGTTGAGGAATATCGCACTGCAGTATTCCCGGTTTTCGAATGCAGTACATATTGCTTATGTTATTCGGATGACTTGTTCGATAGTTCCATGGTTCTCCCGGAAGCCAAATTGATGTGCTGGAATTACGTTGTGTGCCCTCAGGTATGGGATTATCCGCGCAAGGAGGCATTTTTTAATCAGTTTTCACAAGCACGAGAATAAGTTTATTGGTCTGTACGATGATAGTATTTTCCTGGTTTCGATATCATTATAATGGTCGATTTTTTCCATTTTTTGAAAAGTATCCAAGTCTTGTAATTGCGTTGAACAGCTTACAAACGAGGCAAATAGCTCAGTTTGGAAGTTAAATTATCATTATTGGAGTTATTGGATCACAACCTAGATATTTTTTTGGTTTCAGTTCTTCTCTGATGACTTTCGCAATCTCGTTAGGCAGAAACTCAATAGGTTCAGTCTCAGTTTCGCAGCGAGTTGGTAATGCCGCCAGTTCGAATGAATTAGTTGCGGGGTTTGGCTGGGACACATTTCGTAGATGAGAAACAAATATGTTGGCTCTGTCTTTGTCGCTGCGGGCCCAGCTGCCTGAAGGGTTTCTTATGGGAATGACAGGTTCGGTCGGTACGCTAAGATTTGAGAGAGCCCTACACACTGGATTCTTTGTGCTGGCTGGCGATAGTTGTTCAATGTACCGACGCACAGTGGCTCATTTTCTCATTCTACTATGCAAAAATCATATCTTATGATCCAAGTAAGATATCACCAAAATTTAAAAAGCATTTAATAGAGAATTCCTGTAGTTTTAAAACGAGTGTAAGGTCTTAAAATCGGACGACAGACAATTTGTCAGAAGGTGTTCAAAGTTGGATTTTGTGCTTATACGATGATTTTCGTGAAACGCGACATTCATCGTATGCTTTTTTTGTAATTTATATGTAAATTTGTGATTTTATATACATAATTATATATAAATAATAAATGTTTTAAATACATATATAGAGAACATATTTGATGGATGTCATGTTTCCAATACAAATATATCGTATAAATTCCCGTAAAAACAAAAGGAAATTTCAATTAAACTTTTATATTATATATTTGGTTTATTTTATATTTATATAAATTAATAACAATAAAAGTATTCAATTAATGTTCTTGTTTATTTAATTTTCCTCAACTATGTCTTCAAGTTCGTAACCTATGTACATTAAATCAACCATTTCTTTAGTATAAAACTCTTGCCAAAATTTGATGAAGTTTGCTTTTGATCTTGTCGACCTCCGTCATATTTTCCTTAGCAAAGTCTATTGTACTCATAACGGTCAATATAAACTCTTCTTAGCTTGGAGCATCAATAAACATCGGAAAAACATCTTGAATTTTGAAAGACATTTTGATTTATATTACATAATACTAATCAGCACTGATTTTGTTTAATATCGTGATGGTTGCCAAAAGTAGATTGTGATACAATGCATCTAAATAGTTGAATATATACCCTAAATCCCTATTATTAATTACCAACTAAGGTAGCACAAAAGATTAAACAACAAACAATTCTCTGTCAAACTGCATTTAAGGATTTTCCATGGCGAGAAATGACCGATTTCTTTTTTGGCACGTGAGTCTCGTGAGTGAGCCACTGTGCGACGTTGAGCGTTTTCTTCGTCTTGTGTTAATGCCTTGGTGAGTCTGCGAGTGGCTTTGTTTTGAAGATGGCGATCTGTAGGTCTGCCAATCTCGTCGCAATCGTCGATTTTGCAGAACAAGTTCTTCAATTTGCTGATTGGTTTTGTATTGGCTGGTCTCAATTTGTTCAATTTGTGGGCGAAGGAGGCGTTGCATCGTGATGAAATTTTCTGGACACATCTATCCCAAGGTACTCATAATGTGTACTAAATCTCAAGTGCCTCCCTTAAAAACTGCTTTTGTTATGAGCATTTTCTAGATTTGCGTGGCATTTTGGTCAGGCTTTATAGGACATGACCAGATACATAATCTGTTAATTTGGCTATAGTAAATCGAAAAATATAAAAGTTTGTCATACAAAAGTATGATTTTCGACCGATAGTTCCTATGGCAGGAACTGTCCGGCTCCAACATAGTGTGTACTGCCTGCAGCAAAAATACTGTACCAAGTTTCATCCAGATAGCCCTAAAAAGGACTTCTATGGAGCTATATGATCCGGCCGGTTCAGACATATGTACTGCCTTCAGTAAAAAGACTGATCTGTACCAAGTTTCATCCAGATAGCTCTAAAACTGAGAGACTAGTTTGCATAGAAACAGACGGACAGACGGAAAGAAATTATAATACCCTCAGCAAGGGTATTGAAAGTCCCCAAAATTATAGGTTCATAGGGAAAAGAATTTTATTTATTCAAATATTATTAATTTTTTCTCCAGAAAGTCTAAAAAATAAATAAGTTGACAGATATAAATAAGTTTGATACCAAACGCCAACACGATTTAACGATATTCTGATCAAAAGTTAGCTTAAAACGCGTATTTTTTCTCTTTCAGTAATTTTTCGAACACTACCCCAACTTTGAAAAGCTGCACTCGCAACAAAAATTTTACCAAAAATATAAAACTTTCTGTATAAATTACTAGAACCAATTTTTGATCGAACAACATCAAATTTTTTGCCAAACGAAACAACGCGAAAATTGATTTTTTGCCAAATACTTTGCCGAAATAGACTATTGACAGGGTTATTATTATATTATTATTATTTTTTTTTGTATATGTTGTTAAGGATTAATCTTAAAGATAAGGTGAATTATATTCTATCAAAAATATTGTTTGAGCTTAGGTGTTTAAATATTGTGGTTATATTGAGTGTGTTGGGGTCGAATATGTGTATAAGCGCGTATTTATTTGTGAAAAGGATTGCAATTTGAGTTTGTAATTTGGAACATTCAATTAATATGTTTTGCGAAGGTAACTGCCCAGTCGTCCATTTTGTGCAGAAAAGTATACAAATTTGCCCATGAGCGCTCACAAGGTTGTACAGCCCGTTCGCGTAAAAATTTCATTCGCTTTTATACATGCGTGGTCGGGGTAATTCGATAGGAAATCTCTAAAAGCATGCGGCCCGGTCAGCTACAAAGTCGATCGGTTTGCTGAGCGCGCCATAGCGGTCCGCTGCATGCTGTTCAGATCGCTATGCGTGCTGCAGGGAAATTTGGTGCGATTAAATTTGAGATTCTATTTGGAATTCGCATTGGGAATCCGGTTGGAAAGAATGCTGAAATTCCTTTTAAAATTTCCCACCCCCAGGGACAATTACAAATATGATATATTTCGAATTTAAGTTATTTACGCAGTAACTTACTTCACATATTGGCAAACAGCGACATATGCATGCGTTTATGTATTTTCAACACTGTAATGTATAAAATAGAATATATTACTTTAATACAAACATTGGAAATTATATTTATTGTATTATAAATAGTCACACTTACCATTTTTCAATTTATTGTTGAAAAACACATGCTCACTTTGCTTGCAGAACAGTAGACACGCAGCAATAAATACACAAAGACAGGGATACAAACTCATATAAAATGTAATTGATTGTAGCATTGCAGCCCTTTGAATTTATCGATCAATTTAATTTTCAACGAAAAAATGCATTTAATAAATAATTTACTTATTTCAAGCATTTAATCTAATGTCGATGCCTACAAATAACGTTTATCAATATTCTATATATTTACTATGAGATTATATTTTTTACTATGACATAATTTTTAAGTAAGAGATGAATTTTCAATTAATTTGATTTATATTAATAAATAATAATATAAGAACAATCTTAAAATTTATATTCATCCATTTTAAAATTTCTTTTCATAATTACTATATTATAGGATATATAGTATATTTATGCATTCAATAAATAATTAAATATCCGTCCTCTAATAACTTGCAACTTTGGAGTTTATGCAGCCAACTGAAAAAGTTGAAGTTGAAATGGTTAAGTGTCAAATTCCGTGCAGCATTTCATGCAGCAGAACGCTAAGACAGACTCAGTAAATCATATGACTTCGTAGCTAACGCAGCTGCATACAATTCGCACCAAAAGCCGGGAACTCTGTGCAGCGTTTCATGCAGCAGAGCGCTATAGGGAGCTCAGCAAATCGTAAGACTTCGTAGCGCTATGGCTCGCTCAGTAAAACCCAAGACTTCGTAGCTTACGCAGTTGCGGGCAGCTCAAATCGTCAGACGAGAATTCTTTGCAGCGTTTCATGCAGCCCAGCGCTATGGCTCGCTTAGTAAAACCCAAGACTTCGTAGCTTACGCAGCTGCAGGGATTTCGCACCAAGAAACGCCCGATTCTTATTACAGAACTCGCTAATTAAAGGTTGCGGCTCTAGGTATGTGATCCCCAGCACATGAAATTTCCCGTGCTCGCTCCGTACCGAATTTGAGATGCCTGAACGTAAAGCCGACTGGGTATATAGGACACACCAATCTCACCCACAGCCACCTTTTAGAAACTACCCAATCGAACTTCGACAAAAAATACAAAATAAAAGGAATCTGCGAAAACGCTGGCAAGAAACTCACTACCATGCTGACAAAAGATTATACAACAAGGCTGCATCTGAGCTTAGTCAACTGCTGTCGAAATTACGCAATGAATCTCTAGCTGCGTATCTGAGAAACTTAGACCCTAATTCCTGCAACAATGAATACAACCTATGGAGAGCGACTAAATACCTAAAGAGACCAGCTAAAAGAAACAAAAATATTCGTAAATGCAATGGAACTTGGTGTAGGTCTAATAATGAACAAGCGGAAGCATTTTCACAACATCTGCATTCTGTTTTTCAGCCAAACGATATAAATAATTTTATAACAGAGACTGAAGTAGAAAAATTTCTTGAGTCACCCTGCCCAATGAGCTTGCTATTAAAAGCATCAAATATGAAGATTTTGTGACTGAAATCAAAGGCTTGAACAATAAAAAAGCACCAGGCAATGATAAAATAGAAGGCATCACCCTAAAAAGTTTACCACCAAAATGCATTCGGTTTCTCACTCTTGTATTTAACGCGATTCTCAGACTATACCACTTTCCAAGTCAATGGAAATATGCAGAGATCATTATGATCCTAAAGCCAAACAAAATAGAAACGGAATTGACATCATACCGTCCCATTAGTCCAGTGATGGGCACAGCCTTACACGCGTGCAGATCAGCTGTTCGAATTTACCAATACACATGCACACGAGAGCGCAGCGAACAGAGCGAAACAGTCGCAGCCAGACCATCGAACGGGCAGGATGTGCGCGCGTTATGCTTGTGATGCACTGTAAGAAATGGTTGAGCAACATCTATTTGAGAATAAATATCTTTTTGCTTAGAATTTTGATGAAAGCCCATAATGCTTGGTGTGAATTCGCACCGTGGCATGCTATTTCGTGTTTTATGCTAGGAGGCATTATTTTGGTTGTCATTAGAAGTAAGAAAATGCCGACGGCATTATTATACAACCCATTGTTTCATGCATCTAACTTTTTCTCTCAGTGCATGCGAAAGGCTACTTTCAAAATCAAGCGACACAGACTCCGCCTTCGTTGAAGACACGCTGTGCACTGATTCGAAGTTACTCTCGCAAGAGCCGTGTCTGTGTGAACAGCTGTCGATAGTCGATAGACGTGCCCATCACTGCATTAGTCTGTTGACTAGAGCTGCAAAAAAATCGATTTTCAGTGCATCGATTTTATTCGATCTTTTTTAAATAAAAATCGATTAAATCGATTAAATCGAAAAAATGTATTTATTTTAAAAAAAAATAAACGACATTTCAGGAGATCATTTCTTAAACAAAATAACAAAAATTCTAACTATCCAAAATCAACTGATTTTTGCTGGCAAAAATGAGCTTGTTAAAGCTGTCTTCAGACGGTCCCTTTTTGAGTGTCACTTTTTGTTAAAAAAGCCATCGCTCTCGTGTGAACACACGTGATTTTATTGCTTCGGTCAAAAAGCGAAGCTGACCGATGAAAATAGAACGCGTTCTATTGCCTGGCTTTTTTTGCGTTGGTCAAATGCCTACTAGATTGACGAACTTTTGTATGAAATTGTTTAGAGTGTGACCAGAATCAATGAGTAAAAAACCGATGGTATTTTTGTTTGTCAACCGATGCAAATATTGTGAATGACAACTTTTTTCGTCGGTCAAAAAGTGGCACTCAAAAAGGGACCGTCTGAAGACAGCTTAACCGTTTTTGGTTTAAGCGCTGCGCGCCTGTCTGTGACAATTGGCCCAGCCCTACTGAAAATGCGCTCCGATTCGGTAGATCACGCTGGAATGGACAGATAGCGCAGGGCACACTCCTTTAGGGCATCCATTTTAGTTGCTTGAATCTGACAGTAATAGGAATGAAGTTAAGATTTGATCAATGCAATAAGATACATCAAATTAACAATTATTGCGTCAGATTTTGGTGTTTTCACTTTTTTGGCCAGCTTTAACTTCATAAACGAGCCACTTTCGTATGATTTTGGTATTGGTGGATTTCGTAGTGGTGAAATTTTTTTTAAAAATGGTTGACGATACATCGATTCTCCCAAAAGCGAATCGATGTTTTCCCGAAACCAAAAGAATCGATAGTATCGATGTTGACATCGATTTTTTTGCAGCTCTACTGTTGACAATATTCTTGAAAGTGTTTGAAAAAATACTATTGAAGAGAATGTTGCCAATTCTGAACGAACTTTCCATCATTCCTGAATACCAATTCGGATTCAGAAGAGGTCACGGGACCCCTAAGCAGTGTCACAGGGTCATTAATGAAATAGTTTCGGCATTTGAAAACAAAAAATACTGCACTGCTGCATTTCTTGATGTTCAACAAGCGTTCGATCGAGTTTGGCACAATGGTTTATTGTACAAGATAAAGAAATGGCTACCTGCTCCGTACTATTTATTAATCAAATCATATCTGACTAAAAGATGCTTTTACGTTCAGCAGAAAAACGATACATCAACACTACTTCTCATCAACGTAGGCGTCACACAAGGAAGCGTATTGGGACCAATTCTCTACACCCTATATACGGCCGACATGCCAGTTACAAGCAACTGCACTGTTGCAACATATACTGATGATACAGCCGTTTTGGCCACAAGCAAATGAAGCTTCCGAACTCCTGCAGTGTGAGCTAAGCCTAATTGAAGACTGGTTCCTTCGATGGAAAATTAAAATTAACTCCCTGAAATCCGTCCAAATAACTTTTTCATTAAGACCAAGTAGCTGCCCAAATGTTACACTCAACGGCTCACCAATTCCACAAAGTACCTGTGTGAAGTATCTCGGCTTGCATCTCGACCGCAGATTAACATGGAAAAACCACATTAGAGCAAAATGTCAACAACTCAGACTTAAAACACTACAAATGTCCTGGTTGATAAGTCGAAAATCAGAAACCACTTTGGAAAACAAAATTCGCCTCTACAAATCCATACTGAAGCCTGTTTGGACCTACGCTATACAGCTCTGGGGAACTGCTAGCAACTCAAATATTGAGATACTTTAGCGTTACCAATCAAAAACTTTGCGACTCATTGTCAATGCTCCTTTTTACGTATCTAATGCAAATATTCACAAAGATCTTAATATTCCAACCATAATAGAAGAAATAAATGAAACTAGTAAGAAATACATCGACAGACTCCACAACCACGAAAATAATTTAGCCTAGACAACAGTTTAACAGTAAGAAGACTGAAAAGATACCACATTCTCGATCTCCCCGATAGATAAATCTAACAAACTGAAAAGATGTTATATATAATAGCAGGGCTCATTGGAAAACTGCTATTTCTGTTAATTTAATATTAATTATACAATTTACTTATTGCTTAAACAGACAGATTGTAAATAAAATAGAGAGAGAAAAAAAATATGAGTGTGTATCCCTGTCTTTGTGTATTTATTGCTGCGTGCAATTTATTGTTGAAAATCACATGTTCACTTTGCTTGCAGAACAATAGACACGCAGCAAAAAATACACAAAGACAGGGACGCACACTCATATAAAGTGTAATCGATTGTTGCATAGCAGCCCTTTGAATTTATCGATGACCGCATCAATTTAATTTTCAATGACAAATAAGTTTAAATAAATTATAATTGTATATGTTTTGTAACATTTCGATTGTTCGGATATCGTTTGCGCCAACATATGTTCGATCTAGGGGGGGGGGGGTCACCGATATGTTTCTCGATAATTTTCCTGCGAGAATAGAGGGACATATTGGAGGAAATGGTAGAGGGTGACAACCCACTGTTCGCCCGACCCTGATAGGAGAAATGCGAGAGTAAGACGGCAAAATGGTAGATGCCCATTGGCCGAGAGGGGAAGGGACGATAGATTGCAGCAACGAAGGATAGAAAAAAGGAAAAGGGAAGAAGAGGCAGAGATTTGTTTCAGGCAGAACACGTTGCTGAAAATTCCGTAGGAGGAGTCGAATAGTGAAGGTCGAACGGAGGTGTCCCGCAGCAAGATCAGCAGCAAAGAAATCAAGGCAGAAGAGGACCCGGCAGGACCGGACTGCAGCCCCAGTTTTATTTTTGCAAGGCGACCGGACAGCAGCCCCAAGTTTTCTTTGGCGCGACGAGAGGCCAGCAGGGTTCCGCCGGACCAGGACAGCGAGGCAGCAACAACCGATTCTGGAGGCACGACAGCGGTTGCGTAAAGGCGACGGAAGCTAGCCACAGGGTCAGAAACAACGTGTGAGTCCGTTCCGACGCCACCCCAAGGGCGCTAGTGCAAAAATCCAAAGTGCCAGAAAAGCCGCAGAGCCGCTGTGATCTCCTTTTTCGGATATCATACCCCACTGTGCCGTGTTGCTGCGAGAAAATTTAAAACAAATTAAATAAAAAAGTTGCATTGAATTGCGCCATAGGCGAACATATTTATAAACCGGCAAATTGTGACAAAAAAAAAAGAAATATTCGACTTAAAATAAATTACAGATTATAAAAAGAAAAAAATAGAGAATTCTAAATGTAATTAAAAATAGATTAAATGTAAATAAAGCAAAAATAAATCTGAAAATTAAAATTAAATAAAAATAATTAATACACCTGTTATTAGTCAATTCAAACAGAATAGGGACAACACGAAACACACACAATTTAAAGTGAAGATCAACGCATGTATGCTTATATATGTACATGTGCACATAAACACCTCCTTTGCAACATCGCCCCTTACACCACCCAAAGAGCTCTTTAGGCAGGTTAAGTTAGCAATAAGCGATTAAAGCATTACATTTTTTTTCACCTGCATGTGAAACACATGGACACATATTATACAATATAAACAAACATGTACACATACACATGCATGCAAACATTCATTATTATTTTTCCTCACATACCAAGGCAATTGTTCGTGACGTTGTTCCTCGTCTGGTTGTTTTTTGTTGTTGAAAGATCCATGCACCTGTTAAGCATGTCATCTGTATAAATTAAATAAAACAGAAACATAAATGTTAGAAACTAAGGACAGTACGAAAATAATACATACGTGATGAGAAGAGAAACCATGTCCGGCTAACTTGATAATTGGAGGGGGAGGGGAAACATAACGCACACCTACAGGCTACGAGGCATCGGTGGCGATGGCCAACACAAGGGAGACGGCGTCGCTGTGGCCGTCTCAGGTAGGGAGGGTACGCCTGGGTCCAATGGTGGCCCTGTTTGGATGATGAGGATCCGTAAACAGTATTTTTAATTGTTTTCTTCATTTTGTACTTACCATTGTCAGTTAATGTCCATATTTCAAGTTTTTTTCCTTTGTTTACGTTTTCTTTTGGCTGCATCCCTCCATCTGTTTAGTGTTGAGTAGTTTCGATGTATCGACAATGATGTATCGATTGTTCGGGCTGAGGGCCAGGGTCGGACTGCCCCTGATGACCGATGAGCTAGTCCGCGCGGCCCCGAGAAAAAAATCAGTCCGCAAGAATTCTAAACATTTAACCTAATGTCGATGACTAAAAAAAACGTTTATCAATATTCTTTATATTATATATGACATTATTTTTAAGTAAAAGATGAATTTTAATTTTCAATTGATTGATGTATAGTCATAAATAATAACAAAAGAGCAATCTTCAAATTTATATTCATCCATTTTAAAATTTCTTATAATATATAGTATTATATAGGATATATAATATATTTATACTTTTAATAAATAATTAAATATCCGTCCTCTAATGACTTGTATTTTACTTGTAACTTTGGACTTTATGCAGCCAACTGAAAAAGTTAAAGTTGACATGGTAAAGTGTCAAATTCTTAGAAGCGTTTCATACAGCAGAACGCTATAAGGAGCTCAGCAAAACGGATGACTTCGTCACTTACTCTGTTGCATACAATTCATACCATACCAAATACCATAAGACGAGAATTCTGCGCAGCGTTTCATGCAGCAGAAGGCTAAAACAAAGCAAAAGGTTCGACTATGAAGCGCTCGATTCTGATTATAGAAATCGCTAATTAAAGGTGTGGCTCTAGGTATGTGATCCCCAGCACCTGAAATTTTCTGTGCTCGTTCTGTATGGAAATAGGGATGCCTGAGCGCAAAGCCGACTGGGATGTATTTGAGTATTTGGGGTAGAGGAACTGGGTAGTTGGTGGAGAGTATTATCTATTGCACCTGAAATGTTTTTTTAATTAAGGGAACGGGTGTTTTGGTAGATTGAGCAGAAGAACGCGTGATAAAGAGCGGTGTGAGGCGGTTAGGATTCTGGGTGTCTGTTTTTTAGCTTTAAGTATTTTTTCCATTGTTGATTTTAATGGGAAACTATTAGATATTGGGATTGGTTTTAACAGTTTAGCTGTGGAGAGTTTAATGCGCAGTTCTAACGTCAGCATTTTAGATCAGTGGTCGGCACCAACATAGTCGTATGTTTCATTACGTTAGTGTGCGAATTAACAGAATGATAACAGACTTCAAGCATGCGCTGTTTCTTGCCTTAGTGAAATGTTTTTAATATGTCGTACCCATTTGTATTCCATTAATATTCATTATTATCAAGTCGGCTATATATTGGTCATAATTTGTATAAAAAAGAATACTTTTTCAAAATTTCAGGTTCTTTTAAGTTTTCTTTGTAGCAAACAGTCGTGTTTTTTTTTGTGCGCTCTGCTTTTGATATTTTTTTGATCAACTACTGGCTGTTGTTTGTTTAATTTATTATACTAACCATTATTAATCTCAACTGTTTGCTACTCGCGTTCTTTCTTTTTGCATTTATTTGCATTTACGTTTAAAACTAACTATTTTAGTGCTGTTCTAGTGCAGTGTTTGTGTATTTTGCTGTTCTTTTTTCCTCCCCAAACCTTGCTTCAACGTTATTGTTGTTGTTGGTGAGTAATTTTGTGTGTGTTCTCTTTGTGTCTAGCTTTGCTTTGCGCTTTGAGTTTGGTTTCTTTTTGTTGTTGTTTAGACACTCAAACGCTAACCGTAGTTTTGCTTCCTCGCTTGCAATATATTTTGTTGTTGTCGCAGCTTTTTGTTTTTTTCAGTGCAAGCGATTTGTTTTTGTTTGTACTCTCATCTTTTCTTGTCGAGGTTCGAGTTGTACAGTGGTCAAAGATCATTTTATTTTTGCTTAAAAATGAATTCTAATATTGTCTGTTACAAGAAAGGCTGCCAGAAGCAAATAACTTCTGCGCAGTTAAGTATTTGCTGCTGGCTCTGTAATATATGTTTATGAGGCAGATGAGGAATAGAATTTAGGATTTGTCTGACGGCTTTAAAAAGCTTTATGACCAATTCCTTGCTGTGGATACCCAGTTCAATAGATTAAAACTATTGGATGAGTCTCCTAAGCGTAAGAAATCTACTCCGCGTGACTTGCAAACAACTGCGGTCACTCAATTTTCGAAATTAGACCCACCCTCTACTCCGTTGGTTACACAGCTCATATCGTTTGCTACTCCAGTGGCTACGAGAGTTGTGGATGATTGTATTGTGGATACTGTACCGGCGGATACAGCTATTTCAGTGCCTCTGTCCGATGCACCTGCTGTTATGAAGAAAAAACAGTCAGGCCAAAAACTAACAAACAAAATATTGTTCCTCCATCAATAGCAGTCTCTGCCAAATCATTGGATAGATTAGTACCCACAGGTGATAACGTACCTGTTATCTCACCTTTGGGTGCTAGGCCATTGGTGGGGGTTCCACCAATGAAACACATTTTTGTTTCTAGGCTCGCCCCTGATTCAACATCTGAGGATGTAAAGGCTTTTATTCAGGCCAAAATAAAAGAAGCCAGTATCAAGGTGGAAAAGCTTAACTTTTCATACGATAGGCACGTTTCATCTTTCAAGATCAACGGCTCCCTTATACATTTTGCCACCATTTGTTCCCCAAGCTTTTGGCCAGAATATTTGGTGGTGAAGGAGTATAAAGCCAAAATAAAAAAACCGGAATCCAAGTAGGCTGCCCCCGCATGACCCTGTGCAACCAACTGTAGCAACTGTAGCATCTTCCTCATCTTCTTATCCAAAAAACTAACATCATTTCTTGCATGCTATCAAAATGTTCGTGGATTACATAGTAAAATTAACAAATTGTATGTTGACAGTGTTACTTTCCCATTTAATGTTGTTGTGTTTACTGAAACCTGGTTGAAGCCGGATATTCTTGATTCGGAAATTTTCCCAGCGAAGTACATAATATATAGGCTTGATCGTCGGTCCCGTAACGGTGGCGGAGTCCTAATTGCTGTGGACTCCAATTTTTCTTCAGAACAAGTGCATTATGTTCCCCTGAATAACATTGAATTTATTGCTATAAAAATATGATTTCGGGGCATATTTTTGTACATTACGTGTTCTTATATATCATTTCTTCCGATATGTCTGTATACCTGGACCATTAGTCCGCCATTAAATATGTTTATTCCCTTATCTCTGATAATGAGCATTTCATAGCTCTTGGTGATTTTAACTTGCCACGAACTACTTGGTCATTTAATGATGAGCCAAATTTCTTAATCCCAACTACTCAACATGTCTTTATCGATGGGTTATTTGACATATCCTTGCGTCAAATTAACCACGTCAAAAATTCTTTAAGCCGGCAGCTGGACTTATGCTTTGTATGTGATCTGGCTAATGTGGTCCTGTCAAGAACTGAATCACTCTCATATCCTGAAGATCCTTATCATCCCACCTTAGAGTTGATGATAGACCGTGGCACATTAGTATCGAACAAACTTGATAAGCCATCTGTCCGTGTTCGTCAATTTCGTAAAGCTGAGCTTGGGAGATTGAACGAACTTTTTAGCCAAATTTACTGGTCCTAATTTTACTCGTGTAGCGATGAGTGCAGTGCCACTAAACTATTTTACGATAGTCTAAAATGGTGTTTTGATACCTGTATTCCTTCAAATTATCCGATTCGGTCTAATAAACTTCCTTGGTTTTCTAAACAACTATCGCACCTGAAGAATTTGAAGTCCAGACCTTGCAAAAAGTTTAGAGACTCAGGTTCTACTTCAGCGTTTGCTCGCTATTTAATTGCTCGGGCCAACTTCTCCGAGCATAACGCTACGTGTTATAAAAATTATTTATAATTATATTTATAATTAGGGTCAGATTCTCTAAAGACCCCAGGCAGTTCTATAATTATGTTAACACTAAACGAAAGTCGTCAACCTATCCGTCCTCATTATCCTATGAAAACTCGAAAGCACAAACCGGTCAGGCAATTGCCGATCTTTTTGCTACGTTTTTTCAAACGACATACTCTTCGTCTAACTACTCTTATGAATCTTATCCGTATAATTTGCCTCGGTCTAATTGCATTTTCAGTCCTTTAATGGGTGAGGAGTCGTTGCTTCGTGAGCTTGAGAAGATTAAGCCGGTGTTTTTGCCCGGTCCTGACGGAGTTCCCGGCTGCGTACTTCGGTATGGTGCTGGTGTTTTATGTAAACCACTGGTATACCTCTTTTCTTTGTCCCTAGAGTCATCGATTTTTCCCTCTATTTGGAAGGAATCATTTGTTATTCCTCTCCATAAAAAAGGAAGTAAGTCTGATGCCAAAAACTACATGGGAATTTCTAAATTGTCTGCTATTCCTATACTTTTCGAGAAGATTTTGACAAGTCATTTACAACACTTGTGTAGTTCTTTTATTTCTCCCTACCAGCATGGATTTGTGAAACGCAGATCCACTACTACCAATCTTCTTGAGCTGTCCTCGTTTGTTATTAGCTGTTTTCTTAATAACAAACAAACTGACGTCACATATACCGATTTCAGTAAAGCATTTGACTCAGTTAACCATTCCCTTTTATTACATAAGCTTGACCTAATTGGCTTTCCGACCAAACTTATTTGCTGGATATCAAGCTATTTAAAGCAAAGAAGTCAAAAAGTTCTATTTAATAACTTTTTTTTAAATCTTTCGGAGTTACCTCTGGTGTTCCTCAAGGTAGTCATCTCGGCCCCCTTCTTTTCACACTGTTCATAAATGATCTGCCTACAGTTTTAACACATTCTCGAGTACTAATGTATGCGCATAATGTTAAAATTTGTTTGCAATATAAGGATTGGCCATGCCATATTAAATTGCAGGAAGATATTGACTCTTTTCAGTCATGGTGCTGTGTGAATCTATTAAATTTATAGAGTTCAAAATGTAACGTAATGTCATTTTACCGATCTAACCCTTATTTGGCGTCATACTCACTGTATGGAGTTCATCTTGACAGGATTACTACAGTGAATGATCTAGGTATTCTTCTAGATCATAAACTGAAATTTTCTGACCATATCTCTAAAATGGTTAATAAAGCTATGTCAGTTTTGGGTTTTATAAAGAGGTGGTCGAAGGAATTTTTATGACCCCTATATAACAAAGACTCTCTATACATCCCCAGTTCGTCCGATTTTGGAATACGGTTCATGTGTTTGGTGTCCACAGTATAGTGTTCACCAAGATCGAATTAAATCGGTGCATTTATTTTATTTGCATTGCGCGGCCTAAATTGGAATGCGGATATGAGACTGCCATTTTATGCTAGTAGACTTCTATTAATTAACCTTTCCTCTTTATTTGATCGTAGAATAATGCTTGGTGTAGTTTTTATGTACAAACTTATTGCTGGTGACATTGACTCTGTGAAATTAATGTCACAGCTCAACTTTTCTGTTCCCTTTAGAGTATCTAGAACCTATACCACTCTTCTTCTTCGTCTTTGTAGATCAAACTACGCATTGCACAAGCCTTTTAGAATCTTATGTTCAGACTATAATAGAATCTATCATGTTTTCTCGAATGGTAACTCAATTTTCCAACTTAAAATTTTACTACTAACTCAATTTGCTCACAACTAGTTTAACTTTCTAATTTCAGTATTTTTCTGTGTATACAATGTATTTTTCGTAAAAGTTGCGCAGCGTAGCATCACAATGGCTGATCCGCAGCCGATTTATTTGCTTCGCCTCAACAGCGGCATTTCAGCGTAACAGCGCCATAACATCGTCACGACAGCGACTTAACAGAAAAATGTCGTAGCAATGACACCACACGAAAGTTTATACTTTACGTGTGCAGGCAGCGCTGCAACCGACCACTGTTTTATATTCACACAGAAGTTTGTATATGGGTGGGGTTCGGAAGACACTGAGAGCTGATCTGATGACGGAATCGTACATAGTTTTAATTGATCTTAGTTGGGATGGTGGGGCATTTTCGTATGGGTATAGTCCGAAATCTCTTTTTGAAACTGTGAGTGATTTTACTGCATTTAATACGATTAGGTGGCTGCAATTAAATTTGCTACTGAAAAGGCCTTTTATAATGTTAAGTTTGGTTGTAAGTCAGGGAGTGAGATTATGAATGTGGTCATTTCAGAAAAATCAGTTGTTAAAAGTTATCCCGAGGACTTTAAGATTATTTGTGTGTGCTTAATTTGGCAGGAGTGTTTTCCTGCATATGTGCAGATGTTGGCATTCGAGGATAGAAGCAGTCCTTTCTAACTGAGTAGTCGCACCAGGAAATGATGTATATGATGAGGGGGTTGATATCTATTTGGGAATAATTGTTAAGTTCCTTAAATATATGATAGTCGTTGGGATTATTGTTTGAGAACTATCGATAGTCGCCGTTATCGATAGTCGCCTATAGTAATTTCACAGCCATCGATAATTCACTATAGATTTTTCGATAATCGACGATAGTCCCGTCTATAATAATATACATAATTAGTTTGATTTTAAAGTTTGTTTAAATTTTAAATAAGAAATCCATGTGTCATCCAAGGAACTAGGAGATGCTAGGAACCCTCGATAAATACCGTTTATCGTTTGTAGGATTTTATTCTGTGGAATTATAAATAAATGATAATATCATTACAACTAGGATAATTAGCGCTTACCGCAGGAACTCCTCCTAATCCCGGGTTTTCTTGACTTAGACGCCTAATTTATGCAAATTCATTTGTTTATATACTACTAAGTGTTACCATTTCGATCGACACCAAAAATGCTAAAACTATTGATAACTTATAATATAGTCTAAACATTAAATATCGAATATAGTTCCGCGACATTCCCACCCCCGTGAAGGGACCGCTTCACTCAAAATCAAGCACAGCTAGCTTGGAGACGGGACGCATTATAATCCTGGCTCGGTTGTCGTCTGTGACACGTACGCTGGTACGTCGGGGCACTCCATCACCTCCAGAGTAAACCTCCTAGACAATACCCTTGCGCCACTCTCTGTGTGGCATGGCTGGATCGCAAATGAAGATAACGCCTCCTACATGCATCGGTTCGGTGCGCCTGCACCATTTCTCGCGCCGTACGAGTGTAGGCAAATATTCGTGGACCCATCTCCTCCAGAATCTATCCCGCATCAGTCGGGCAATGCGCCACTGCTACCTCGTGGTGCATTTCTCCTGCCTGCTGTCGATGCCTCGCGTATCCGGTGCGTCAGCTACACCCTTTAGTAGATCGTTTGGCGTCAAAGGAGCTTCCTGGTCAACTGTGAACGGCAAGTGTGTAAGTGGGCGAGAGTTGATCACGTTCTCCGCCTCTATCAAAAAACTCTGCAACAGCTCCTTCACCGTGTGACGCAGCACTCGCTTAACGCACTGCACCATCCTCTCCCAAACTCCTCCTTCGGATGGATTCGATGGGCAGTTAAACACCCACTCGATCCCTCGGGTAGCAAGCTCACCATGTATGCGCTCCAGCTCAAAAACTTCCGTAAATCTTTGGGCTTCTCTGTCGGCTCCGATGAAGTTCTTGCCGTTGTCGCTTCGTAACTTCTTGACTGGACCTCGACGACACATGAAGTTGCGCATAACAGTTATACATGAATCGGTCGACAAGTCGTGGGCCATCCCCAGATGAATAGCTCTTGTTGTCAAGCAGGTAAACAAGGCTACCCATCGCTTTTCCTTTCGCCGACCGGCTGTCACGAGCAGGTGTCCAAAATAGTCCAGGCCGGTGTACTTAAACGGCCATCCGTTGGCCTCAAGACGATCCTCGGGCAATGGAGCCATAATTGGTTGCAAAGGCTGTGCCCTTTGTATCTTGCATGTATCGCATGCAAAGATTACCTTCTGCAGCAATCGGCGCAGATTCGTCACCCACGGCCACGGCACAGTCGTATAAAGCGCAGCACATATGCCGTGGTCCTCAAAAAGCGGTTGTAGCTCGAGAATCATTGAAAATATATAAAAAACGGATGCGAAGCGACCAATGAAAACTCACTGGGCATCTCCTCTTCATCGTCGCATATTGTAACATGCTCTGCTAACTGCGGCCAACAATCAGCTGCCTTCTTCAGATATGCCGGTCCACTCAGCCATCGAGATTCTTGACCCAAGTCCACGTCGGACTAAGCCCTCGTCGCATCGTCAACTGCGTTCTCCTTTTCCGTGTCGAAGATATCCGGGGCCAAGATAATCTCCTCATGCTTCAAGCGTCAAGTGCATACTTCGGCGACGTAGTCGCTCTTCCACAAGGCTCCAGGCTGGAAACATCGACACAATCATCTTCCGTGCTCTAGCGTTCGCTCTGGTAGCAACTGGCGACGCGAGCTTTACTTTCAAGTTGTCTGTTTGAGCGGCGTCTTCCTGTGACACGGTTAGATAGCACGATATCGGCGATGCTACTCCTCCGTGCTTCTCAGTGGGACTAAAGACCAGTTAGCCTAACTTGGTGGCCGATGCGTAGGGCCCCTTCTTCGAAAGCTGCCTAGTTTTCATAGGCCATCCCAGGTGAGCGTGATCCAATCCAACTAATATCTTCGGTACTGCACCATCGTACGGCTCAATTGGAAGAAGCTCATCGATCAGTCTTTGGATTTCACTTCGATACAAGCTCTGCATCAGTAAACTCAAATTCCGCCATGCGTGTAGATTACGCATATAGTAGCGTTGGCGTTTCCCTGCTCCACTGATTCGCAAGTTGAAGACAGGTGTGGGTTTTCTCGCCGATCTGCCACCGAACCAATTAATATTCAGTTCTCGTCGCTCTCCAGGTAAATTCAACTCCCGCCTCAGGTCGTCGTCGATCATCGATACAGATAAGCCTTTATCGAAGAGCGCATATGTGTCCAGCCTCTTGTCTCCTGCTCCAAACAACGTGACTGGCAGTATGCGAAAGAGAAGCCATTGTCCCTTTGGGTCGACACAACTGAGGTTCCTCTCTGGGACGCTTCCTTCGGCGGTGACCTTCGGCCGGAACGGCTACTTTTCGCTGGTGCGGATCCTTCGGCGGTGACCTTCGGCCGGAACGGCTACTGTTCGCTGGATGCGGATCCTCACTTTTGCCTCTGGTACTCCATGGCGGTGGAGATCTTCTAAAATTGCTATCCGGCTCGTGTAGCAATGCGTGATGTCGTCCTCGGCATCCATCCACGTTGCATCTATTGTCATCGCGGCAGCTCCTAGCCATGTGCCCATCACGAAGACATGAGAAGCACAATATGTTGCCCCTCACATATTGGACATCGTGCTTACGTGCAGCAGTCGACGCTGCGTTTTCTTTACCTCGACGTCGGTTATTGTGCAAATAACGTTTGCAAATTTAGTCAACCACTTACTGAAATGCACGACGGTCGGGTAAACTAGCAGGGTACTGGCATGTCTCGCCCACTCCACTCTCCTCATTGGTGGCAGCTTCGCAATCAGCTCCTCCATTAGAGTCGGGTTGCTCAAATGATGTACTCCGTTGGGCAGTGACTGCATGAAAGCTGCCAGATTGCTGACCTGACTGGCAAACGGTATCATCTTTGCCAAGTGCTGCTCCTCGATTGGTGGCAGGTCCCGTACGCCTTGCAGTTGGCTTCGTATGAGCTGCTCCGGTCGTCCATACCGGAAGCGCAACTGATCCAGCACAGCGTTCACGTTGCTTGGGTGAATCAACGCCTTCAACTCTTTTAATAATCGCATGTTGTTCTCCAGGTCGGTGCATCCATACGCTGCAGATGCCTCCGTGAAGGCGTAGAAAAATAGCGGCCAATCTTTCGGCTTTCCTCCAAACTCTGGCAAATCTGGCAACTTGCGTACGCCCATCGAGGACGCCATGGATCCGTAGAGCATATTTGATGGCGTAGGCATAGGGCTGATGTGTGATGGTGCGGTATTATATGGCGTCGCGTGGTTGGTGGTCATGTAGCAAGATGACGCTGATACCGACAGGCCACTTACACTTGCAAATGACACGCGCAGATTTGGCGCTAAGTTATCACTCAAACTTGCACTCACACACGGCACATATAAAGATGTCACTGATCCCGCCATTGTTTGAGTTTCACTCACAGCACTTGCACTCGAAGATGGCGTCGCGCTCAATTGCGCCATTTTGAGCTGCTCCTCCAATATGGCGATCTTCTGCTGCAGACGCGCAACCTGAGTCTCGCTGATGCGTGTTTCTCCAGCGTTGTCACTAGTGCTCGCACGCACTCCATCCGTCGTCTTTGCTTCACCATGCACTCACTCCTCCCTCCAGTTGTACTGGGCGTGTGCTGCCGTTGCGACGCGTCGCACAAATTAAAAAAGCGTTTAATAGAAAATTCATGTAGCTTTGAAATGAGCGTAAGGTCTTAAAAATCGAACGACAGACAATTTGTCAGCAGGTGTTCAAAGTTGGATTTTGTGTTTGTACGATGATTTTCGTGAAACGCGACATTCATCGTATGCTTTTTTTGTAGTTTATGTGTAAATTTGTGATTTATATACATAATTATATATAAATAAATGTTTTAAATACATATATACACTATAGAGAACATATTTGATGGATGTCATGTTTCCAATATAAATATATCGTATAAATTCCCGAAAAACCAAAAGCTAGTTTTACTAAAACTTTTGTATAATATATTTGTTTTAATTTATATTTATATAAATTAATAACAATAAAAGTATTCAATTAATGTTCGTGTTTATTTAATTTTCCTCAGCCATGCCTTCAAGTTCGTAACCTATGTACATTAAATCTACCATTTCTTTAGTATAAAACTTTTGCAGTTCTTTGCGACTTCACACAAATCTTTTTGTTGATATCAGTGGATCTGAAGAAACTGATAACTTATTAAAATAGTCTTAATTTTGTCTTTACCGTGTCACCTTGCAAGTATTCGAGTACCTATATTTCTTGTACACCTTGTTTTTAGATTTCTGGACTTCTTCTGATAATTCCCCGATTGACAGACATTGGTTTTCGTTGAGATCTCCTCCGTGTACCAAAATTTTATGAAGTTTGTTTTTGATCTTGTCGACCTCCGTCATATTTTCCTTAGCAAAGTATACTGTACTCAAAACGGTCAATATAAACTCTTCTTAGCTTGGAAAATCAATAAACATCTGAAATACATCTCGAATTTTGGAAGACATTTTGCGGTTTCAATATTTGATTTATATTACATAATACTAATCAGCACTGATTTTGTTTAATATCGGGATAATTGCCAAAAGTAGACTTTGATACAATGCACCTAAATATTTGAATATATACCCTTAATCCCTACTATTAATTACCAACATAAGTAGTAAAAAAGATTAAACATGTGTAGACATTTAAAATTTACAAACTTAGATAATTGGGTTTGGTACACGCGGAAATTGAGTACGAAAAAGGGTTATAAATTACATAATCACTACCTGTTTGCTTGGGTTACATTAGTATATTTAGGTAGACAATTAATTCTTAATATTATATTCATGTAAAGTGTTCAATTAAAGGTCTAGTTTAAAGGAAACACGTTCAAATAACGACCATTCCGTACCGTAGGTTGCGCAAAAATGCGAGCCCGGCGCCATTTTGGGTGCGCCACAACGCTATTTTGACCCACTTAAAAGCGTTGTGCGTGAATTGTTTATTAAATAATAAGTTAACTGGCACTTCTTGGCACCTGGACTTTCTTGAAGTTGTTGCAGAAATATCCACAGAATAACGTGTATATACCCGTTTCCCTGGACAAGCCTGGACTTTATGCTGAAAGTCTATCTAAAGTTCAAAAACTATGTCAAAAATAGTTTTTTCTAAAAAAGCGAATTTTTTCATGTTTGATGAGCTCTACCGCCGAAACCGTTTGCTCAAATTAAAAAATCTAAACGGAAATTTTGGACAATTTTTTATCAAACTGCATTTAAGGGCAAGAAATGACCGATTTCTTTTTTGCCACGTGAGTCTCGTGAGTGAGCCACTGTGCGACGTAGCTGCAACAGGTCTCCCTGTAGGTGTCGGCGTTCTCGCTGCGGCGCCTGTAGTAGCCTGTTGGTCCATTTTAGTTGCTTGCAGTCGCGCACTTCTTCTGGGCGGATGCTCAATTGGCATTTCCAGGTATCCTGGCGACTCTCTAGCTGGGTGGAAGCGTCTAGCTAGCGTTTTATTGTGCTTCACCGAGCACACACTCTGCAGTCCCTGCTGCAGTCCACGTCAATATTCCTCACAGTTGTCCTTGCAGACTCCCAGACATACAAGGAGCGAATAAGCGATTCGCTGCGCGATCTGCGAATAAAAGAGCACGTCTGTCGTCGGAAATAGGAGATGCTAGGAACCCTCGATAAAAACCGTTTATCGTTTGTAGGATTTTATTCTGTAGAATTATAAATAAATAGCAATATCATTACAACTAGGATAATTAGCGTTTACCGCAGTGACTCCTTCAAATCCCGCGCTTTCTCGACTTAGACGCCTAATTTATGCAAATTCATTTGTTTATATACTACTAAGTGTGACCATTTCGTTCAACACCAAAAATGCTAAAAATATCGATAACTTATAACATAGCCTTAACATTAAATATTGAATATCGTTCCGCGACACCATATAATAAATTGTAAAGCTTGCAGTCTTTTCTCTCTTTATTATATTATTATTTATTATTATTATTTAATTACACAATGAGGGCCAACCTTTCCGTTCAAGTGCTATATTTGAAAAGTGCTCTTGAAGATCGTTGTATCGATATCGTAGTCTCTATATCGATACAACTCGCTTATTCATATATCAATACATACATTACTTAATACTATCGATTATCTTATTTTAATACTAGTGTCATTATTGCGATCTTTGAAATATTAATGTTTTTATACCCTGTGGGGGTATATTAAGTTTGTTAAAAGTATTAAAAGTATGTAACGGGCAGAGGGAAGCATGGCCGACCCCATAAAATATATATATACTTGATCAGCATCAATAGCCGAGTCGATATAGTCATGTCTGTCTGTCCGTCGGTCTGTCTGTCTGTCGGTCCGTCCGTATGAACGAAAGGATCTCAGAGATGGTAAGAGCTAGAAGCGTGAACTTGGTGTCCCAGCACTGGTAATTTTTGCAGGCAGATCAAGTTTATCTTTTTTTTTGGATTCCACGCCCTCTTTGCCCACAAATTAAGTAAAAGTAAAAGTATAAAGCAAGCAGTTTTGTAGCTCAAAAACCACATAACAAGAGCAATTTTTATAGCCTGTGCCCATTAAAAATGGCCAAAAAAGGCTATAATGAATTTGTGTGAATGTATGTAACAGGCAGAAGGAAGCATCTCCGACCCTATAAAGTATATATATTCTTAATCAGTATCAATAGCCGAGTTGATTTACACCTGTCCGTCTGTCTGTCCGTCTGTCCGTCTGTATGAACGCGTGGATCTCAGCAACTATAAGAGCTAGAGACTTCAAATTTGGAATGTAGGTTCCTAAATGCCATACGCAGATCAAGTTTATTTTCAAATTTCGATATCAAGTCCCGTTGGTTTTAAAATTAGAAAAATCACCATAACATAAGCAATGCTAAAGCTAGAGACTTGAGATTTGGCACACATGATAAAAAGCTTGGTATCAATGTATCCTGAAAATTTCATCGCGATGCCACGCCCCCTTCGCCCATAACTCGAAAAAGCTGATAACAAGAGCAGTTTTATAGCTAGAGACTTGAGATTTGGTACACATGGTAAGTATCCTACTCTCAATGTGTGCTACAAATTTCAGTATGCAGCGCAGTAGCAGCGCAGTCGCTGTGCCGCGCCGACGATATAATGAACGAAAAGACGCGTTTGTTCATATATGTTTGATTTGTCTTTCGGCTGCTGTGGCGCCAAACATAAACAATCAACAGCCGCAGTCCAGTGTTGTTAGACTATCGCAAGCAAACTACTCTCGATACAAGCAAAATCGACTTCAAGAGATGTATTTAAATCCCATTAAAATGAAAATACTTTTCTTTGAAGACCTGCACAGGGTATCCTACTGTCGCGCCCGCTCGACTGATCGGCTTGTTTTAGCTACAGACTTGCGATTTGGCACATATGATAAATATTTAGTGGTCAATGTGTCCAGAAAGTGTTATCACGATGCCACGCCCCCCTTGGTAAACGGGAAAGCTTATAACAAGAGCAATATTACAGTTAGAGACTTCAGATTTGGGACACATGAATATTTTGTGGTCGATGTGTCCAGAAAATTGTATCGCGATGCCACGCCCCTTTCGCCCACAAATTAAGTAAAACCTCATAAAGCAAGCAGTTTTGTAACTCAAAAACCTCATAACACAAGAAGTTTTGTAGCTAGAGACTTGAGATTTGGCAAACATGATGAGTATTTTGTGATCGATGTTTCCAGAAAATTGTATCGCGATGCCACGCCCCCTTCGCCTACAAAAATTAAAAAATGAATTACTAGGGAATTTCATCTGGAGTGAATTTGAGCGGGTTCCTGTAAACCCACAGGGTATATTACGATCGGGGTCCCGACTGTTCGGCTTGTTTTATCAAAAGTTTTGATTTGAGAATAAAAGTATGTTCACGTTTTCTTCTTTGAGCCTTGTTATTATATGGCTGCACATCCTTGGCAATCATTTACGTTAAAGCCCCGTCAATGTCATTTTTTTCTTTAATTAGGGTCGTACAAAACGTCTCTCATAAAGTAACAAGCTACTGAATGCATTCTCAATCTACAACTGCTGCTTGTAGTTGCGATGTTTTCGGTATCCGTCAAATTAACTGAAGCTGGAATGAACTTCCAAGCAAGGAAGACTTGTAAGATTTTACTTTTTATACCCTGTGCCCATTCAAAATGGGTAAAAAGGGTATAATGACTTTTGTGTAAAAGCATAAGGTATCAAAAGCCAAGTCGATTGACGCCGATCCATTATTTCATAATTGTTGGCCATCGCGAGAGTACATATGAAAATCCCATTTGCGCAAACGAGAACGCATATGATAATCTGATTATTTGCGCTGTCGGCCGCTGTGACGCTTTACATTGTGCCAGTGTGGCGCTATACAGTGCAAAATACTGACGGCCACACTCAGAACTATTACTTGTGAAAAGCTAAATGCTACAGGCTAACATAAAATTAATATTAGCGATTGCTTACACGCTTGTTTGTTATGATAACCCATGTAACACATGATGTAACAAAATATAACTATTTTCTACAAGTTTTATCGCAACTGACCCGTTAATAAAGGAGATATTATGGAATTTGTTTTAATTCCATTATTTCATAGTTGTTGGCCAGAGCACGAGTGCATATGAAAATCCCATTTGCGCAAGCGAGAGCACATGTGATAATTTGATTTGCCCTGTCGGCCGCTGTCGCAGTCCAGTATTGCCAGAGTATCGCAAGCTACCTTCTCTCGATGCAAGCAAAATCGACTTTAAGCGATATATTTAAATCTCATTATCATGAACAGCACAATTCGATTTAAGTGAAACAACTTCCCCTATCAGATAGTAAATTTTTGCGTCTACTATATGCAATAAAATAATTTTATGCAAGAATCGATGACTACTAATGTGTGTTTCTTTTTCGTATCCTTGCTGATAACTAAACCACAATGGTCAATATGTATAACTTCAAATGGATTAGCTCCTATTGGAATCGAATGCAAGAAACCTTCGGTTTTACCAGATTTATTTTAAATTGCTATACATTTAAGGCAGTTAATAACGGGGTTTTTTTGTTTTTCTTTGTATATTTGGAAACCAATAGCTCTTTGTAATTGAGTCTACCATTTTATCAACGCCTACATGTCCCATCTCATCATGATACTTGTAAAACACTATGTCTTCCATCGAAACTGGTACATAAGACAATTACCACTTTTTCTATAGACAACACCTTTGCGCATTTCATAATATTCATTCTCTTGTTCAAACATCGATTCTCTAACGTCTTTAATTTTCGGGTCTTTTCCTTGGCATATTAAATTTTCCTCAAACGTCTTTGTTTCTATTATCATTATTCTATTGCTTCTGCTTAACGCATGTTGCATCCTTTTTCCAGATTTGTATTCAAGAGTGAAATCATAGTTTTGGAGCTCTAAGGCCCATCTGGCAATTTGTGGAATTAATTATTTTTTGTTCAATGTCAATGTTAACGAATTACAATTTATTACTATTTCAAACTTCATACCATTCAAATAAAGTCGAAACCGTTTCAATGCATTTATATTTGCTAGTGTTCCTAACTTGATGCTATGGTATCTTGACTCAACTTCTGTTGTGCGTTTTGAAAAGTAGATCACCGGGTGTAGCTTCATATCTGTTTTACGTTGTAGTAGTATCCCACCATAGCCTAATGAACTTGCATCGCAAGTCGTATATTGCTAACATTGATGATTCTACTAGCTTGTTCTTTAACAAGTTGAAATCATGCAACTCTTTCTCTCCAAACACAATTTTTTTTCTTTTCTTGTTAAATCCTACAGCGACTTTGCTATAAGTGAGCAATCTTGAATGAATTCTCTAAAATAAGAACATAATCCAATGTAACTTTGTACTTCGTGAACCATAACCGTATAGCCCTAATAATCAATAGAAGATTTTAAAACTCACACTTGTCTTGTCTAAGCTCTAGCTTATTATCTAAAATGTTTCTTTTAAAATATAAAAGCTTTCTTCTAATTCTTCAAGATAATAGCAATCATTATTTCGCCAAGGTATGTTATAACTTTTTCTTTTCTAACCATATCATCGAAAAATTTTAATAATATATCTTTGAAAAACAGATGGAGCATTCGTCACCCCAAAAGGCATCCGAAGGTACTCAAATTGTTCCAGTGGCGTAATAAATGACGTGTATTTTGTGGAATCTTTATCCATAAAAACATGGTTGAAGCCATTTTCTTAAATCTAACTTTAAAAATAATTTCTTGTTGACTAACCTAGATAAATAATGTATTAGAGATATCGGATAGCTGTCCTTAGACGCTACTTTATTCAATCTGCAGTGGTCTACACACATTCTTAATTCTCCTGTCTTCTTTTTTACAAGCACAATCGGGAACACATACTCTGAAGAACTTTGACGTATATATCCTTGAGCCATGTTTTCATCCAGTATTCTTTGAACTTCTGCCTTTTTTGCATATGACAGTCTCTGTGGAACGCATCGAAATGGTTTTTCATTGTCAACAATAATTTTCATATAACTTTTTATCTGAGGTTCAGTTGGTCTAACTGGACTTACGTAATATTTTTCAAATAAGTTATCTAATCTCTTCAAATTTATATTACTTATTTCCTCTTCCACTTTGTTTGCCTTTTTACTTTCATATATAACATCGATCACTAGCATTTACGTATCAAAATCATCTCGATATGTACTAAATTCCTTTTCTTCATTAATTAGACACTTTACTTTAAAAAAGTAAATAGGGTCTATTAAGTTTGTCAAAAAAAATGTGCGTAACAGGTCGAAGGAAGTCCGGCAGACCCCATAAAGTATATATATTCTTTATCAGCATCACCAGCCGAGTCGATATAGCCATGTTCGTCTGTCCGTCTGTCTGTATGAGCGCCTAGATCTCAGAGACTATAAGAGCTAGAGTCACCAAATTTGGTATGATGTTTCCTCTATGGGCTAAGCAGATCAAGTTTATCTTAAAATTTTGACACGCCCCCTTCGGCCTCCGTAAATTAAAAATAAAATGTTTGAAATCCCATAAAATGAAAAATATTAAAGCTAGTTTTATCTACATTTAATTCGCTTTCGCTTTGATACTTAAACCACACCCAACTTATAATTACTTATGTTATACATAAATTCATCATTTCCATCGAAAGATTTAACAACAGTAGTTTTTTTTAAGAGTTTTAATCAAACAAATTATTTTTCCAATTATATTCAGTTTACTTTAATTAATACCAAAATAAATGTTTACCGATTCATTATGGCTTAATTTTGTTTCCTTCGGGACTGTGGATTCTATTAAAATTGTTATTGGGCTCCCCAATTTAAGAGGCACTCTACGGGAACAAAATTTGTCTTAATATTTTTTGGCTCCTGAAAACTTATTTCGAAACGACTTACATAATTGTCGGTCGACTTAGTCTTCTTGTATGACGAACACCCTTAGCCACATGTCCAGGCTTACCGCACGCGAAGCATGTTCAATCGGCGCGCTTCGGCGCACGGCATTCCGCAGCTATATGCCAAACGCTATTGCAATTGAAACATTTGGTGATCAACTGGTCTAGGGTCGACGTCTTTGACACGGCGCAAGTTTTCAAAGCTACCCCTGAAGGTCGTGGCATTTGGATACTCTGGAAGGCATCCAAAACCGCAGCCGGCGTAGTAAAACGTTGAAGTTTACCTTAACTTAGTTTTTCAAGATTTTTTTCTACATTTAAAATACAATACATAGTAATACTTAATAATAGTAATACTTATACCAAATTATAAAATAAGTTTTCTTGGCTTTTTGAAAATTCATTTAAAACGGCCTCTTCTTTTTCCGTCTTCTTTTCCACGACTAGTTTTTTGTGAGCACTCAGCATACAAAGTCCTTAAAAAAAAGTTAATATTGATTATAATTGTTTGTTTTTAATAAATTGAATTACCATTAAGAAAGAGTCTCTTTCATCGTGGTTCTTAGCCAAGTTTTAACTCGTCTTAAGGTGCTAAATGACCGCTCCACTGTAGCTGTTGTACATGGCCTAGCGAGTAAACTTGCAAGTGCGTGCCTTATATTTGGGTAGAATTCTGAATTTTGGTGGGCAAAAACCAAATCCAAATAGTTGTTTTTTGTTTGCACTTATTGTACCACAACTCTAACTCATGCTCGATGCCCTCTAATTTATAAAATGCTGCTGAGTAAGATAACTTAGATTTTAAATGATTGAAGCTCATTTGTTTCATATATGCTGGTTGTAATGCAGTGACACCAAATGCAACATTATTTTTTGTTGGAAAATCTTTCATTTAAAGAAGAAATCAAGGAATCTAAATATGGAATAAATATGGCTCTTTGGAAATATATAAGAACGGTAGTAAAGGGAGGATTTGATCTATTTTTGCTTATCTATTGTTCGTAGTGCATTTATACATTTTGGGCTATGGTAGATGCATCAATAAAAATTTCGTTAAAGACGACATCTATAGTTGATCTATGCAACTCAACTAAATCTAGAATATTGCGCATATGCTCGGAACATTTAATTATATCATTGTTGATGGCTTGCAATTGATTCACAGCTGGCTGTAAAATATTTGGATATTATACATAGGCATATAATAAACACGCATTTCAAAGGCATTTTTTCTTGTGGATGAATTGCCATCAATGCTCAACTTTTCTAATCCAGAAATATTTTCAACAAAATGTTTTTTGGCGTAAATTGCCTTCGAATAGGAGATTGTATTTCTTATTTCTGGAACAGAGTTTAGATCATTTACGAACAAGTTAAGTCGATGACTTGCGCAATGAAAATAACAGCTTTTTGTTTTGCCAGCCATTGTAGCACATCCATCGAACCCCATTTCTACACATTTGTCTGTATCGAGGTTCATTTCAGCAATGCTATCGCTTATGCTTTAAGAAATTTTTTATGCATCCATCTTTTTGAGTTCGATGAACCCTAAAAACTCCTCTCGAATAAGCAGTTGAGATTTATCAAACAAACAAATTCCTATGGAGAGTTGCTGTCTCATCGGCTAAAATGGCATACGTTTCTAAATTTTTGATCTCCATGCAAAGAATGTCTCTTAAAACTTTGGCACACAAATCAATAAACTCATTTTGTTTATTACCGGACATATAAGTTGAATTATTTCCTTGAGATCCTTTTAATGATTCGTCCCCGCATTCAATTCTCATTATTAACAAGTCATGAATTATTCCTAAAAATAAAAAACCTTTTCGTGAACTAAGACTTTCACATATTTTGGGAAATACAAAAAAAAAATGTTACCTTCATCGGATAATTTTCCTCTTAACGGAAGATCGTGAATGCCGCAGAAAACAATTGTAGAAATAATGGATTTCAAATATTTTATATTATCTGCAACCACTTTATCATGTCCAAATTGCATTTGGACATCGACTGGCTGCTGTGTCAGTCTGCCTGACTCAGTTGCCTCCTTGTGCACTTGAGATGAAGCATGCGATTTGGAATAATCATGCACATTTTTAAACTTTGTGAATGGTCGGACAACAACGAAGATACTACTCCACGGACTTTTTGTGGTTTAAACAAAACACAATATATGCAGAACACTCCTTTTAATTTACGCGAATAAACCTTCCATGGCTTATACATATCAAGCCAGTTGTGATTAAACTTTCGTTTTAAATGCGTGGCGTCGTTCGCAAAATCATAGCTAGGAGGTTGAACCCAGCAGTTGAGTAGTAGCTCACGTTTTTGTTCAGAAGTTATTGAAGCTGTCGTATTAATCCAATTGCCACAATCATTAGAATGACAGTCTTCCTCAAAGTCAACAGTGGATGCGGTACGTATAGGACTTTTCTCGCTGCCATCGGAGTCGCTAGGACTATGTTTTCTTTTCGTTGCTACATTAAAATTCAAATTTTACATATATTCCAATATTCTTAATTTTGTGGCGCCCTTTCGATAGTTGATATACGATAAACGTAGACACACGATGTTTTAAATACGTTTTTAGACCCTTTACTTTAAAAAAAAAAAGTAAAAAAGGGTCTATTAAGTTTGTCAAAATGTGCGTAACAGGTCGAAGGAAGTCCGGCAGACCCCATAAAGTATATATATTCTTGATCAGCATCACCAGCCGAGTCGATATAGCCATGTCCGTCTGTCCGTCTGTCCTGCTGTATGAACGCCTAGATCTCAGAGACTATAAGAGCTAGGGTCACCAAATTTGGTGAAAATGCTCCTGCGGCCCCCGAAAAGGTCAAGTTTGTTTTAGAAATTTGCCACGCCCCCTTCCGCCCCAAAAAATCGAAAACAAAATTTTTGAAATTCCATAAAACGAAAAATATTAAGGTTGGAATCCTGAATTTTGGCACACAGGACGAATATCAGAGTCCCAACGTATGCTGAAAATTTCATTGCGATCGGATAATAATCTCGGTAGTTATTAAAAAAAAACTTAAAATCCCATATAATGGCTTGAATTTTGGCACACATGACAAGCATCGGGGTCCTAATGTATCCAGAAAATTTCATCGCAATCGGATAGTAAACTCGGAGGTTATTCAAAACTCAATATTACTCAGTGTCGGACCTAAGGAAGAAGAAGAGCATATTGACGTTACAACGCGTTATGGGGAACTATTAGTGTTACTCTTATTTCCATTTAGAAGAATAAGTAAAGGGTCTCTCATAGTCGACTTCGACTGTAGCCTTTCCGACTGGTTACATTTGTAATCGATAATTCAGGGCTGCACAAAAATTTTCAAATCAAATTTTCGCTAAGTTTTAGTAAGTAAGTTTAATAAGTAGAATCTAGTTCGTTAGGTCTCAATACCATATAAAATTGGTAACGAAATGCGCTGAACTCTATTTTGACAAGCGATTCAGTCAGTCGGTACTCAGACGAACGGAGTGGCCAGAAAATTTTTTGACGTTTTCCAACATTGTTTGGCAAACAGATGATATTTCGCAACGGGCTTGAACAATTGGTCAGCAGATAAATGGCCGCCATTAATTTGAAATCAATAAATAGTCATTTTGATTTCTCCAACAATGATCAGATTGATAGGATATAAACTTCCATGGAAATGTAAACAAAATTGATAAATATTAAATACATTGGTGAAAATTTTATTAATAAAATACAAGAAATCACATACAAAAAAACTATGGGTGAATTTTGGTTTGTCGTAATAGTAGCTTGCGTCTTTCAAGTTTATGACGTAGCTCTAAGAAATTGCTTTATGTACCGAATCGGATTTGCATCTGTGAGAAAATGTCTTCTATATCTCCAGAGAGTAATGATGATTGTGACAGACGCCAAAAATTCGCTCTTCATAACATAACATCGTCATTTATTTTGAACACTGCTCACAAGTTTTTGACCACCGCCAGCCATTCATCGACATCCTTTTCGCAATCGTATTCAGATACAAACTCATTGATCGTTTTGAAAACAAAGTTTACGCACTGCGTTTTAATTTTTAGCCCTTATTTGCAGAATCTTCGCAAATCTCGCCAACACAGACCCTATAAAGTATATATATTCTTGATCAGCATCAACAGCCGAGTCGATATAGCCATGTCCGTCTGTTTCTATGCAAACTAGTCTCTCAGTTTTAGAGCTATCTGGATGAAACTTGGTACAGATCAGTCTTTTTGCTGCAGGCAGTACATATGTCGGAACCGGATGGATCGGGTCATTATATCATATATGTCGAAAATCATACTTTTGTATGATAAAGTTTTATATTTTTCAACACATTTTAACCAAACTCACATATTTTTTTATTTGGTTCTGTCTTAAGTATCCTGACCAAATTTGGTTTAAATCTGATCACTTTATTATATAGCTGCTATAGGAATTATCGGTCGAAAATCATACATTTGTATGGCAAACTTTATTATTTTTCAACAGACTTCAACCAAACTCACAGATTATGTATCTGATCATGTCTTATACAGACTGACCAAATTTGTTATAAATCGGATCACTAGATATAAAGCTGCCTTAGGAAAGATCGGCTGAAAAGTGCATAAGGGTTCTGCAAGGGTATGAAATTTTTGGCGTGCCAAAAATAACAAGGAGTAATGACTCACTGCTCCATACTGGTTTCGTCAACCAAACTCGCAGATAATGCATTTGGTCCTGTCTTGAATATTCTAAACAAATTTGGTTGAAATCAGATTACAATATCGTATAGCTGCCATAGGAACTATCGGTCGAAAATCATACTTTTGTATGACAAACTTTTTTATTTTTCAACACATTTCAACCAAACTCACATAATTTGCATATGGTCCTATCTTGAATGTCTTGACCAAATTTGGTTTAAATCGGATCACTATATTACATAGCTGCCATAGGAACTATCGGTCGAAAATCATACTTTTGTATAACAAACTTTTTTATTTTTCAAATCCTGACCAAATTTTGTTTAAATCGGATCACTATATCATATAGCTGCTATAGGAATTATCGGTCGAAAATCATACATTTGTATGGCAAACTTTATTATTTTTCAACAGACTTCAACCGAACTCACAGATTATGTATCTGATCATGTCTTATACAGACTGACCAAATTTGTTATAAATCGGATCACTAGATATATAGCTGCGATAGGAAAGATCGGTTGAAAAGTGCATAAGGGTGCAAGGGTATGAAATTTTTGGCGTGCCAAAAATAACAAGGAGTAATGACTCACTGCACCATACTGGTTTAGTAATAAAATTGGTTTTTAGTTTTATCACGATGCCACGCCCCCTTCGCCCACAAATTCAAAAAATCTTATTACAAGAGAATTACATCGAGAGTGCATTTGAGCGGGCCCGACTGTTCGGCTTGTTAACAATATAGTACTGTCTTACATACTACTAAATACTATCTATACTAAATATTACTACACTATTTAAGTTTTGTGTTTACAAATTATATTTCAAAAGCTATTAATGTAACCTCTGAATTACCGTACGGTAGTCACCTGGGCCGATTATTTTATACATTACTTATTAATGATCCGTCTACCGTCTTATTCTATTGCTAGCACTCAGGCTCTCTTTAACGTATAGCGATTCTCTGTCTTTTAGCATTTTGCAAGTTGACTTACATTAACTCTGCGGGGCCAGGATAATTTATTAAATCTTAATAGCTAAAAATGTAAAGCTATGTCGTTCTACAGGTCATTGCGCCAAACATCACAATATTCGCTTAATGGCATTCATGTTTGAATTATAATTATAGTGATCTGAGAATAATCATTGATCATAGCCACCTATAAACCTATGAAAGTTATTGGGTTCATTAAGTAATGGTCACAGGAAATTAACGATCTTTACCTAACTAGACTTTTATATACATGTCCGTCCGATTCTTGATTATGGTTCTTGCGTATGTTTACCGCAATACGAATCACACCGTGCCAGATTAGAATCTGTGCAAAACAATTTTTAATTTTTGCTCTTCGAGGCTTGGGCTGGAGCTTTGAAATTCAAATGTCATCGTACTCTAGCAGATTATCATTAATCAATCTTTCCTCTCTTACTGCTATGATTAAATTTTTAATCTTTTATATACCCCCAGAGCATATTAATAATAATTTACACTTATTATAAAATTTGTATTTAAACTTAAATTTTTAATTGATAATTTTATTTTTTAATTGTTTATATTTACATTCGGGGCATTCAGCAGATAATTCAATCAGTAATCGTTAATTTATTTATGATTAATCAGTAATCAGTACCTGCTAAATGACATGATGCCTTTTTTAACAAATCAGCCTACTACATGAAAAATAAACACAGAAAAGCTGAGCATAAATAGCGGCTTGTCATAAAGTATCACTAATCAGTATCATGTATCACACTTTTTGTACGATCGATTTTTGTGATACCAAAATCTGGTATTTTTCATTGTCGAAAGTTTCGTGCTGAAAGTTAAAAATAGTAATCAGGTGTCATGATTGGTGCTTAGAATTACCTGTTGAATGCCATCATTGTGTCTGCTGTTTTTTAGTTTGACAATAAATAAAACTTTCCTAAACCTTCAATAAAAGGAAGATTATTAGGGGGACTTCAATCGATGTAAACTTCTCTCAAGGTGCTCTTCCAGTCCACTAGGGATTGACGGAACCGACTCTAGAAACTTGGATTCTCCCCTAGAAACTTGATTTAATTGATTCTGACTCTAGAAACTTGGATTAGACTGGCAACAACCCACGCAATAAATTTGGACATCTTCAAAATTTCGAATTTACTACCCGGAAAAAGTGTTAGCTCGAAAACTTTCAGTGAAAGTGCACTGAGTTTCCAGTTTATTATACTCTATGGGGGTATATAAAGTTTGTTAAAAGTATGTAACAGGCCTAAAGAAGTCTGTTAGACCCCATAAAATGTATATATTCTTGATCAGCATCAATAGCCGAGTTGATATAGCTATTTTCGACTGTCCGTCCGTCTGTCCGTATTAACGAAAGGATCTCAGAGATGGTAAGAGATAGAAATTTGAACTTGATCTCCCAGCACTTCTATTATGTGAATGTATGTAAATCAGAAAAATGCCAACTCTCAAGTCTCTAGCTTTAACATTGCTTAGTTAAAGCTAGAGACTTGAGAGTTGGCACACATGATAAGAAGAATAGGCTTAATGTGTCCAGATCACAACAGCAGAGTCGATATAGCAATTTTCGTCTGTCTGTTTCTAGGCAATTCAATCTCTCAGTTTTGGAGCTATCTGGAAGAAATTTGGTACAGATCAGTCTTTTTTCTGCAGGCAGTACATATGTCGGAACCAGCCGGATATCCTATCCTATCCACTATATCATATAGCTGCCATAGGAAATATTCGACAAAAATCATACTTTTGTATGACAAACTTTCTTATTTTTCGACATACTTCAACCAAACTCACAAATTATCAATCTGGCCATGTCCTATACATCCAAATTTTACCAAATTTGGTTTATATCGGATCACTATATCTTATAGCTGACATAGGAAAGATCGGTTGAAAAGTGCATCAGGTTTCTGTAAGGGTATGAAATCTTTGGCGTGCCAAAAATAACAAAGACTGGATTGGGCACCATACTGTCGCCTCCGCCTCGACTCTTGTTTTTCTTCGAATGAATACCATACGTAATTGAAAAGAGAATATTTGCCGAATCTTTATAAGCATTAGCTTTATTTATGTTTGGGACCACTTCGACCCCCAAGCTTGTAGTCCAGCATTTGATGCAGGTTGTAGTTGTTGCTATAGTGCACGTCGATCCACAACTGTCGAAAATTATAAGTATTTAGTCGATGAAGTACAAGTACATAAAGCTTTCCAGATGCTTCTCCAAAATACTCTAAACACCATTTCGTTTACTACCGAATTATTTGGTTTAAACGTAGAAAACAAATTGCAAATGCATCTAGTAAGAATTCTAAAGCTGAGTCGTTGAATTAACATTAAATAATTCTTATTGATTTTTGCAGTGGGTCAATACACAGCCGAAGAGTGGACTTCTCTGTCAGCGATGCAGCAAGTTCAAGACTGGTTTTAAACAACAAGCTCAAAAGCCAAGCCACACGGCAAACACAGGGCGCCTGCAACCGCCGCAGTATCAGCAAAAAAGAGTCACCGCCACCGAACAAGAAGTAGAAACGGGCAGCAAATAAAACTGCAATAACTGAAGTCAATTAAGCAACAATGGTGAAAACCTTTCAAGCCTATTTACCGTCCACAAATCGGACCTACTCATGTGTTCATTGTCGCGCGCATCTCGCTTCGCACGATGAGCTCATCTCGAAGTCATTTCAGGGCAGCCAGGGACCGGCGTATCTGTTTAATTCAGTGGTGAATGTGGCCTGTGGCCAAACGGAGGAGCGGGTTCTGCTGACTGGACTGCATGCGGTCGCTGATATTTACTGCAATTGTTGCAAGACGCCTCTGGGCTGGAAATATGAGCATGCCTACGAGGCCAGCCAGAAGTATAAGGAAGGTAAATTTATTATTGAGCTGGCGCACATGATCAAGGAGAATGGCTGGGATTGAGCGTTGACGATTCGGGCGCGCGCAATGCATGTGGAGGTAGGCTGGCAGCCCGGTCGGGCCACGGCCGTGAACGACAATGAAAGCTGATGACAGTGCGAGTGCAAGCGCAATGACGTTGTGCTAATATTTAGCCAACCGAGAGCGAGAGGCGAGCCCCGGCGATAGGTACAAGTCGAGTCATCTTGAGAGTTTAAGAGTTTTAGGGTACCACATTATATACATATATGCTTCTATTTAGTACATAACTCGTCGTATGTTATAGAGCGAATGAACAAACACACAGACATATACATACAACATACAGCTCCAAATGACCACTAGCAATATCTGCTAACAAGGCGCATTGTTCGCTTGTTCAATGGTCTCTTGCGGTATCATTTATCATTTGGCTTAAAAATGTTCGCAAATCTATTATAACTATATTTAAAAATACATGTAAGCTCGTTTAAATAAAAAGTAAATCATTTTTTTAGTGGCCGACAATTACAATATTGATTCGCATGTGTTTTTCAGGGAATTAAACCGAAACAAATATTGTTTTCAGTTAGAGTCAGCTTTAGTGATGTAAATCGAAATAATAATCATGATATCTACAATAATATCGCACTGCCAGATCGATATGAATTGAAAACGTTGATATCACTTGTTTACACTAGTTTTGCAAAGTAAATGTAAGTATGATTTTCTTAGGGACTTTGGCCCACTAAACACGAAAATGGCACTTAAAATTTTTTTATGGAAGCGTTTTCGAAGTATTTTTTTTTTTCGAATTTTCGAAGTTGCTCCAACATTTTTGAATATGTTTCCAATTTTAATCACCCGATGTAGCCAAGAAAGCACTCAAATTATGGGTAAATCCTCTATAACTTTCTTTCATACAGTATTAAGATCGGCTCAGTAGTTCAGATGTTAGCGATTTTAATACCCCAAAAATCCATTTTGCACATTCCGCGCAAAAAGGTTCAACATCTGTGTGCTTAAAAAACCTTTCTGCGCAGTGCCGATTGCCAAACTATTTTTTTTTGTATTCGAATAGTGTATATATTAAAATGGATTTTGTTCGTCACAAAATTTGATATCAGTAATTTTGGGGCTTGAATATGCTGTCGTCACTAGACTTTTACCTCGTGTTAGTTGGCTTAGTCAGTTAGTTGGTTCTTGGTCAGTTGGCTAATTTTGATCCTTCTTAAATTCGCATCCCCAAATCATTAAACTACCACTGACAGTTTGCAAAAATTAATTATCCCCAATAAAAGGTTATATATTTACAAACATTTGTAGAATTTCAATTTCTGTAATATATTGAATTTCAATTGATGTAATATATTAAAAATTGATATAAATGCATAGGCGCCATTTTTAATTAATTGCATAAAATTGCAAGAAAATAACATTTTTCATCTAATTTTGGAAAGAGCGCATTAGACTTAATATTTAAATAACTGCTATTCAAATATTTACAAAAATAGTTTCCATACAAATTTAAAATTAAGTAAATAAGAAATAAAATGCTACAAATATTATAAAAATAAAAAAAACCGAATCCGCAAAGCTGAAGATCGTGGGACTCGAACCACCGACCACTTGTATATGAGTCTACTTCACTCACTAAGCCGACGAGTCTACTGCCGGTTGTTCGCTAAATTGAAACTTTGTTTGCAAAACTGTAATTATCATTCCATTTTTCTATCGTCGAGCTGGTTTTAAAATCTCTAATACTTTGGCTAGAGATTTGCTCAATTTCAGTAATATAAAACTTCCTATGCACCATAAGTGTTACTGTTTTGGAAAGTTTTTTAAATTTCCGAAATATCTGTATTAACACATTTCAATATTAAACATTACTTAATTAATTATTTGTAACTATTCGAAATCTCTTGAAAATCTCTAGTGTAATATGCAATTCGTTGTTGACGTGCAAAACCGTCCCGAACAAGAGAGATGCCACCTAGCTTTGGAATCAATTTAACATGATTCGGAATATTTAAAATGTAATTGTAATTGCGCTTCATCATGTCTAATGAACATAACAATATTGTAATATAAATTGACATAATTGCAGCTCTATGGAGTGAATAGTTTACTGCTAATTAAAAAAAATTAATGCAGCACATATTTTTTTCATTAAGTGGCAACTACACAGTGTTTTGTTATGTGCGAATGTATGCAGTAAGAAGAAGATCGGGTTTGTTTACAAAAAGTGACAAAAGCCGCTAAAATGTAAGTAAAATTTTATTGCTTTTGATTTTTGCTCTTATATTTTGAATAATACGTGATACACAGGGGAAAACATCGTACACCGCAGCAGGACGCAAATTTCTTGAATTTTATGGAGAAGCATATCGACATTGGCAGGGGATATTGCCGTGGCGACAGAGTGGAAGTAGCGGCGGCATGAATTAAGCTAACCAACGAGCTAAATGCCAATGAGTTTTTTTATCTTGTCACTTGTACAATAGTTAGTAACGTATTCAATCAAGGTCTGGAAGGATTGGAAGCAGGCGATAAAAAAAAATTATCGCATAATTAAAAAGAACAGCGGGCAACTGGCGGAAGGCCTTTTAAGCAAGAGGAGTTGACGGCCACTAAAGATGCACTCGCAGTTATCCTTCAGCTTCAACAGGCGGTGGATGGAGTCGCAGGAGCCAACTCATTTGGTCTTTCGTCCGAGGGTTTGATGCAAGAATGTGTTTAAATAATCGATGCCGAAGAAGATGGTAATATAATGCGAATAAATATGTCTTGAATTAAAAAAAAACTTTACTTTCAGAAAGTCCAATAAAAAAATTTAAATTTGACAATAGCGCTCTGCAAGTGGAGGAGCCATCGAGCGCCAGAGCTGGGGCAAGTGTCAGCAGCAAAAAGACAAGCTCAACCGCATTGTCGTCTCTTGTTGCTAAAGCGACTGCTACTCTAAAGCAGATCTTCAGTGAACTTCGCGCACTTAATGACAAAGGCAGGAGTAGAGGCCATCGTATCGATGATGAAACATCAACTGGAGGAACAACAGAGGCATAATGCTCTGTTGGAAAAAATATTAGAAAAACACAGTCCATAGGCACAATTTTTATACCCTGTGGGGGTATATTAAGTTTGTTAAAAGTATTAAAAGTATGTAACGGGCAGAAGGAAGCATGGCCGACCCCATAAAGTATATATATTCTGGATCCGCATCAATAGCCGAGTCGATATAGCCATGTCCTTCTGTCCGTCGGTCCGTCAGTATGAACGAAAGGATCTCAGAGATGGTAAGAGCTAGAAGCTTGAACTTGGTGTCTTACCACTGGTAATTTTTGCAGGCAGATCAAGTTTATCTTTTTTTTTTTGGATGCCACGTCCTCTTTCCCCACAAATTAAGTAAAAGTAAAAGTATAAAACAAGCAGTTTTGTAGCTCAAACCCCTCATAACAAGAGAAATATAACAGCTAAAGACTTCACATTTAGCACACATGATAAATATTTTGTGGTCGATGTGTCCAGAAAATTGTATCGCGATGCCACGCCCCTTCACCCACAAATTAAGTAAATCCTCATAAAGCAAGCAGTTTTGTAACTCAAAAACCTAACAAGCCGAACAGTCGGGACCCCGACCGTAATATACCCTGTGGGTTTACAGGAACCCGCTTAAATTCACTCCAGATGAAATTCTCTAGTAATTCGTTTTTTAATTTTTGTGGGCAAAGGGGGCGTGGCATCGTGATAAATTTTTCTGGACACATCAACCACAAAATATTCATCATGTGTGCCAAATCTCAAGTCTCCAGCTACAAAACTGCTTTTGTTATGAGGTTTTTGAGTGACAACACTGCTTGCTCTATGAGGTTTTACTTAATTTGTGGGTGAAGGGGGCGTGGCATCGTGACACATTTTTCTGGACACATCAACCACAAAATATTCATCATGTGTGCCAAATCTCAAGTCTCCAGCTACAAAAATGCTTTTGTTATGAGGTTTTTGAGTGACAAAACTGCTTGCTTTATGAGGTTTTACTTAATTTGTGGGTGAAGGGGGCGTGGCATCGTGGTACATTTTTCTGGACACATCAACCACAAAATATTCATCATGTGTGCCAAATCTCAAGTCTCCAGCTACAAAACTGCTTTTGTTATGAGGTTTTTGAGTGACAAAACTGCTTGCTTTATGAGGTTTTACTTAATTTGTGGGTGAAGGGGCGTGGCATCGCGATACAATTTTCTGGACACATCGACCACAAAATATTCATCATGTGTCCCAAGTCTAAAGTCTCTAACTGTAATATTGCTCTTGTTATAAGCTTTTCCGAATTGTAGGCGAGGGGGCGTGGCATCGTGATAATATTTTCTGAACATATTGACCACAAGATATTTATTATGTGTGCTAAATGTGAAGTCTTTAGCTGTTATATTGCTCTTGTTATGAGGGTTTAGAGCTACAAAACTGCTTGTTTCATACTTTTTTCTTACTTAATTTGTGGGCAAAGAGGGCGTGGCATCCAAAAAAAAAGATAAACTTGATCTGCCTGCAAAAATTACCAGTGCTGGGACACCAAGTTCAAGCTTCTAGCTCTTACCATCTCTGAGATCCTTTCGTTCATACGGACGGACCGACGGACCGACGGACAGACGGACAGACGGACATGGCTATATCGACTCGGCTATTGATGCTGATCAAGAATATATATACTTTATGGGGTCGGCCATGCTTCCTTCTGCCCGTTACATATTTTTAACAAACTTAATATACCCCCACAGGGTATAATAACAAAAGCAGTTTTGTAGCTGGAGACTTGAGATTTGGCACACATGATAAATATTTTGTGATCGATGTGTCCAGAAAATTGTATCGCGATGCCACGCCACCTTCACCCACAAATTAAGTAAAATTAAAGCAAGCAGTTTTGTAACTCAAAAACCTCATAACAAAAGCAGTTTTGTAGCTGGAGATTTGGCACACATGATGAATATTTTGTGCCAGGAGCCAATTGTTATGGCAGCCACTAAGATATTTTTGTTGGAAAAATCTCTTGCCGCGCTCAGGCTCCATGCGAATGAGTCATGTGTTGCTCCAGGCATTGTAGCATCCACATAGATAACACGAAGATCGTAATCGCATATCTATAGAAACCAAGTATTATTTAAACAACACTTTGAAATCTATAAATCTCAGACAATTACACAGGACAGCTTCTTACACTCATTTCTATGAGGATACATTTAAAGCACAGGACAGTCTAACAACTTACTTAACTACTTACAATCATTGCATTAATACTAAGGTATCCCTTTCGGTTTAAATACTGTTGTTCAGCGTCGGACGGCTTCATTAATTTGATTTGAGTTCCGCCAATACACTCAATTACCCCTGGTATTCCGAATTTATCAAAGAAGTGACTCTTCGACTTGAAAACTCTATCCGCGCTCTGATTTAATTTGATAAAGCGGGGACATAGTTTCCTTTCCAGCAGTGGAAGTATAGTCCACAAGATTTTGCATACTGCCTGCCGAGAAACTGCCAAATCCTTGTCCTTGCCAATTACTTTTTGAAAGCAGCCTACACCCAAGAAACGGAACACTACCGCCAGATGCAGGATTGGTGAAATTGACGAAGATGGCATGTCTTCTTTAATTAAATTAAAAATCATCAGGAATGTGACCTTATCGACGCGATAGTTATATCGAAATCTGTTCAAAATAAGAAAAGCCATAATTGTACTGCATGATTGTACAGAACATACACAAGAACAAATGTATGAAAAACGATTACGTGCAGTCGCCAGTGGATCTGATGCGCTTCTCAGTATCTTGCGCTCGACCTTTTCTTGCTGAAACTGTTCTTTGCGCAAATGCTCAATGCCCAGCAATCTTGCGAGAGGAAATTTTAAATTTGCTTTTAAAATTTCAGCTCTTTACAAATGTAAACAAATACAATTGCCATTCACAAGCAATTGAACAAGTCTCAAGAACACAGGGTTGTCACGCAACTCAAATTTTTTCGCGGGCAAAATATTTTAATTTTGTTGTATTCAAATCACAAGCCAGAAGCCACAAGAAAAAACTATTTTCCGACTCATCAAATATATCGCTTATGCTCTGGGATCGACTTTGAAACAACAATAAAAACAGGAAATACATTTTAGAACATTTTGTTTTCAAACAGTAGCAACTCTGTGTTGCCGTTCTCGTTTTTGTCGTTTACTCCGACTAAATACTACGAAAAATGAAATCTTTCAAAGTTCTGTGTCACCTACGGTTTCGTTTGAGAGATTTGCAAACCAGCTCGAGTCAAAATCTCTAGAGATTTCTGTGGCCCCCTGTATATCTTGCCAAAACGAATTATCCTAGATATGACCTATATACCAAAAGTTGCATAATTTCAATAGCTATTACACAGTGAAAATTGATCAAAATCTTAGGCGCCGTAATAACTGCATAAATATGAAAACCCACTGAATTGTTCATCAAATTTTAGAAAGGTTACATACGACTTAATATTATAATAACTTTTAAGCGAGTTATCGGATTTGGATTATTCAGGTACCAATCGATCCGTAGTTGAAATTGGCATAATTTAACATGAAATTTTGTTCACATAAGACACTAACGGCCCCACCAATCTAACAGCTGATATCTCGACCGATTTTTTTTTGATTGTTGATCAACAACAGTAGACAAGCCGATATAGCTGTCCGTCTGTTCTGCGGTCCTTCCGTATGAACGAAAGTATTTCAGAGATGGTAAGAGCTAGAATATTGAACTTGGTCGCCTAGTACTGGAAATTTTTGCAGACAGATCAAGGTTTTTCTTGATGCCACGGCCCCTTCGCCCACAAATCCAGAAAAAGCTCATATCAAAAGCAGTTTTGTAGCTAGATACTTGAGATTTGGCACACATGATGAGTATCTTGGGGTTGATGTGCTCAAAAAATTTAAATTTCATCGCGATGCCACGCCCCCTTCGCCACAAATTGAAAACATAACAAGAGCCATTTTAAAGCCAGAGACTTGAGATTTAGCACACATGATGAGCATTTTCGGGTCGATGTGTTCATCACGATGCCACGTTCCCTTCACCCACAAATTGAAAAAAAGCGAATTACAAGAGAATTACATCGGGAGTGAATTAGAGCGGAGCCCTGTAGAGCCAACGGGTATATTACGGTCGGGGGACCGACTGTTCGGATTGTTTTTATATTATTCTGCTGTTTGTGTTTTTTGTACTTTTTATGTTGCCAAGAACACAAAATAAAACAATCTGAAGAGTTGTGGCGAGAGCAGTAGTAGGGACAGGTAGTGAACAATATGCTACAGTTTAAGTCGACTATGAGAGACCATTTACTTTTTCTGTAAAACTGTCGACTCTTCATATGATAGTATTAAGAAAAAAAGCGATGCAACGCCCACTTTTTACAGCCCAATTTTCGATTGATAATATAAGCGAATTGCAAAAAACTCTATCCAAATATGTTGTTTAGCTCTTGAGGCTTTAATTAATTTTCTAAAATGGGCAAATACCCTATAGTTCGTTGTAACTTCGGTGTTCTCTTCTGTTTCCCTTGGTTCGACACTGCGTTATATTGTGTTTTGAATAAATTTCGACTACATATTCAGGATATATTGGGAAAATGATACTTGTCTTGTGTGCCAAAATTCTAGCTATAAGTATTCTCATTTTATGGGATTAAAAAAAATTTGGTTTCGACTTACGGAGGTGGAAGGCGGCGGATACAATTTTAACACAAAGTCGTTCAGCTAAGCATAGTCGGACCGAAATACCAAATTTGAACCTCTAGCTCTAATAGTCTTTGAGATCTAGACGCGGCTCGGCTGTTGATGCTGATCAAGAATATATATACTTTATGGGGTCTGCTAACATTCTTTAGACCTGTTAGGCACTTTTTTTTGACAAATTTAATAGACCCTTTCACTTTTTTATACCCTGTGGGGGTATATTAAGTTTGTTAAAAGTATGTAACGGGCAGAAGGAAGCATGGCCGACCCCATAAAGTATATATATTCTTGATCAGCATCAATAGCCGAGTCGATATAGCCATGTCCGTCTGTCCGTCGGTCTGTCGGTCCGTCCGTATGAACGAAAGGATCTCAGAGATGGTAAGAGCTAGAAGCTTGAACTTAGTGTCCCAGTACTGGTAATTTTTGCAGGCAGATCAAGTTTATCTTTTTTTTTTGGATGCCACGCCCTCTTTGCCCACAAATTAAGTAAGAGTACAAGTATAAAACAAGCAGTTTTTTGGCTCAAAACCCTCATAACCAGAGCAATATAACAGATAAAGACTTCACATTTAGCACACATGATGAGTATCTTGGGGTCGATTTGTCCAGAAAATATTATCACGATGCCACGCCCCCCTCGCCTACAATTCGGAAAAGCTTATAACAAGAGCAATATTACAGTTAGAGACTTCAGACTTGGGACACATGATGAATATTTTGTGGTCGTAGCGATGCCACGCCCCCTTCACCCACAAATTAAGTAAAACCTCATAAAGCAAGCAGTTTTGTCACTCAAAAACCTCATAACAAAAGCAGTTTTGTAGATGGAGACTTGAGATTTGGCACACATAATGAATATTTTGTGGTTGATGTGTCCAAAAAAATGTATCACGATGCCACGCCCCCTTCGCCCACAAAAATTAAAAAACGAATTACTAGAGAATTTCATCTGGAGTGAATTTGAGCGGGTTCCTGTAAACCCACAGGGTATATTACGGTCGGGGTCCCGACTGTTCGGCTTGTTTTTTTTAAAGAAAAGGGTCTAAAATACAAATAACGTGCACTGTCGATAAATGAGATCTTTTTTAAACTAATAAATTAAAAAAAAAGTTAAATACTAAAAACACAATGCGAACACCATGCGAAATTTAAATTCACTGGATCATAATTATACAAAAGTAATGTTTACTCGACCAGAATTTAAAAACACAGACACAATTACACCCAATCAATGTAATAGTTTTCTAATTTGATCTTTAAAATAATAATTTATATTAATTTAGCTTAAAAAAAAAATATTTAAAAGCCGCAAAGAAATACAAATGAAAAACTATTGATAAACTTTCAGGACCAATTAAAAAAAGTATATAATTGCCAACAAAATTACAAAAACTTTATATACTTGCAAACAGAAGGAATTTCCAAAAAAAAAAAAAGGAAATAAGTTTATCTTCGGCACGCCCAATATTTGATATCCTTACAGAGTGCTGTATTACTTTTTTGTCCCTATGCCAGCTATAACATGGCATATCATCATGAAGGGTGCAAAATGTATACAAGAAAAATTGAAAATTTTCTTCGATTTACCGACTAGATGTTTTACCCTTGAAAATTGCAAAAAATTCAATACTTTTGGTAACTCACCTGGATCGTGAAATAGATAGAGTAGAAGCGGATGGCTTTTTGGCAGAGCTCGTAATAATTGGTCTCTCTCGTGCTTGTTGTCAGAAAAAAGCCATTTGTCCGCTAACACGATGCTATGCTGTCATGAAAAAACTCTCAAACTTCGTTTTTCTTTAGCTGGCTCTTCGCTCAACCGACGACCGTTTCTGTTCGCTCGCTCGGCTCATGCATTCACTTGAGACCCTTTACTTCGTAAAAACTCAGCAAACGGTCTTTTGAGAATGTATGTGTGTTGCGCGTGTGGATAGCTAAACATGTGCAGCGAGTCTTCATGAGCACACAGATGAGCACTCTATCCTCTTCTCCCTTCCTCCTTAATGTTTTGCCTGTGACGAAATTTGGGTATCCAGCAGTCAGTAAGAGACCGATTCGTGTTTTACGCTCAACCGGAAAACCGAGAGCGAGAACACGAACGAAACGAAAAAGAGGGTTGCTGTTTAGCCTATAAGAGCTAAAGTCACCAAATTTGGTATGATGGTTTGTCTATGGGCTAAGCAGTACCAGTTTATGTTCAAATTTTCCACTCCCCCTTCCGCCCCCGTAAAACGAGCGAGAAATATTAAAGCAAGAGTCCTGATTTTTAGCATACAAAAACACAATATTACACAGAGTCGGGCCAAAGGAAGAAGAAGAGCATATTGACGTTACAACGCACTATTGGGTATCTGCAAGCATTCAACATAAGCAGAGAATATTGATTATGCCATCATCACGGACAATGTCAAGTAGGCCGCAACACACGCGTCTCCCACAGTTAGGCAATCCATGAACGAGCACAGACAGCCACAACTGCCACCTGTGGTCGAGAACAGGCTATCCAAGACTGCACCAAATACACAACGGGCTGGCCAGTCGACTGCACAAAATACTGGAACGCAGGAAGCAGCGTCAATTTTACGACTTCCTAGACAACTTGGGCAATGACGCAAAAACTAATTTCTCCTTGTGGATAGACAGCTGGGAACTGGTGCTGCACTAGCAGTGCCAAGGCAGAACTGTTTACAAACAACCTTGAGCATTGCTTCAAGCCCCACGACTTTGCACCGGAGAGCCTTTGCCGCTCAGTTGATGAGACACTGGAAGAGCCCCTTCGAATGGCGCTACCTGCACATCCTGGACGAAGCTAAGGAACTGGAGGATCTGCTGGACAACAGGACCATACTACTGTTACCTGACGAAGCACTGCTATTTCTGGAGCGCATCTACAATACCATTTTAAGTGTCGGCTACTTCCCCAAAATCTGGAAGGCAGCGAGCATAATAATGATACTCATATCGGGAAAGCAGCCAATCGACGTGGAATTCTACAGGTCAATCAGCCTCGGGAAAAATGATAGAGAGGCTAATCTTTAACAGTTTGCTACAAATCGAGGCTGTACCGTTAGCATTCTCCAAGTTCCAGTTTGGCTTCCGTCTGGCACACCAGAGCAACTACTTTGCACTAGAGGCCATGGAGTGTAAAAAGTATGCAGTCGCAGCTTTCCTGGATATACATTTGATATCCTTTGATAGGATACGGCATCCTGGCCTCCTTTACAAAGCCAAAAGCTTGCTAATGTCTTAGCTGTATCTGCTCGTAAAGAGTTTCCTGGCTGAGCGCACCTTACGAGTAGCGATTGATGGATGCAAGTCGACTAGCACGCCGATTGAAGCCGGCGTCCCTCAAGGATCTGTGCTAGGTCCCACATTGTATACAATGTACACAGCAGACATGCCAGCAAGCATGGCAATCACAGTAGTCGCCCCTCGAGATACACTCATTGCGATATTTGTTGATAACACGGCGGTGCTCACCAAAAGCAACAACATCTCCGAGGCCATGGGTGCATTTCAGCAGTATTTAGATCCGTTCCTGGAATGGGCCAAACAGAGGAATGTGTGCATCAAAGCAAGCAAATGTGCAAATGTGACATTCACAACGCTCACCCAACTTTGCCCTGGCGTGAACCTCAACGGCTGGGACATTGAGCACAAAGGGCATCACAAATATCTTGGAATCATCCTCGACAGACAACTAGGCTTGTGCCATCACTGCAGCAATCCTACCAGGTTAAGGTAGCAAAGATGGCTTGGCTACTTCGTGCAAAGAACAAGCTGTCGCTGTTGCTAACAGGGTTAAGATTTGCAAGGAACCTCAACGTGCCAAAAATAGGTGACAAGATCCAAGAGATTGCCACTAAGCACGGCAAAAGACTGGGAGCTCACCCCTATAGCATGCCAGTAAATTCTGGTAGACGAAGCAAAAGTGGTTAAAGGAAAATATTACTGTGGATGATTGGTTAATGGGCAATGGGGGCTTTGCCGGAATACTGATACATTGTTTGGCATAATAAAGGACAGAGTAGCGGATGGGAGTACCATCATGCCATATTGCAACTTTCGGAATGTCGAAGGCTTCAAACAGTTACCCAATTAAAAATAGTTTGGACCATGTTTCACAGGCGCACACCCAAAATATATAAAGATTTTGGCGGGACATGCGCTGAAATATCTCACATTATGAAAGGAAGAAGAAACATTACGTTGGATATTTGACACGGTTTCAATTTCATGAAAGTTTCATAAATCACAGGGACCAGAACCCAAGAGATTTTCATGGTCATGGGCTTTACGAAAAAGAGATCATAGTATACAAAGAAAAGCATTTCGCATGCGGCGCTTTTATTACAACTTCATTAAATTCGCAGGAAAGCGATTCAAATGGTATCTTCCCAACAAATCGTATGGGTCACTCAGTGCACGGAACGCATAAAAAGGTAATATAAACGGTTATAAATTACAGTATTATGTTGGCAGTGAAGCCGTGATAAAGGAAGATTTGAATTGAAACTTAAACATATCGGCAGTTCTTCGCGAGCAAGCGTGCTCTGCTGATCGGCTGTACAACACTGTCAACGAAACGCAACTAAACCTCACAGCGATGCAGAGCATCCATGACCACCTAGTATGCGATGCCAACGCTTACCACACTGCGTGGGGAAGCACAGGCATCAATAAGATTGGGGAAGCGCTGTTTGAGTTTGCTCTGTTCACAAATCTTATTGAGTATAGCTTGGGCAACCTCCCCACATACAACATAAGAACCGTGCAGAGGTTATTGATTTAACCCTATCGATTAACTGTGACTCCCCAATAATAGACAACTGGCACGGAGTGCTCCCTCTCGGCTCACTATAGAATGGTGTTCGAGATTAAGTGGCCCCGAGCGAATACAACGCCATTTAGAATCCCAAGACGAACGGACTGGGGCAAGTATGTCAGGGTGTCTCTACCGTCACACCCAGTGGGATAAATAAGACTCCCTGGCACTCTAAAGAAATCAATCCAGACCATCACCGAGGCGCTCTGTAAAGCCTTTCTTAAATCCTGCCCCATTAGCCGTCCTCCAAAGTCCAATCGCAGCGCGTGGTGGACACATGAGATTGGCCAAATTAGGAAGAAAACAAATAAGCTATACAACAAGGCTAAGCCCAGAAATTGTAAGGAGGATTGGAACACCTATCACCTGAGTTTCAAGACCTTTAAAAGACTCTGTATAAGGGCCAAAAGAGACTCAAGGGCTGCTTTCTGTGAGGCTTTGAACAGTGTCACTGAAGCGCCCAGACTTCGAAGGCTACTGGCTAAGGATTCCGCTAAACCAAGTCACCCATGTGACCTGGACGGCAATTTCGCTAGAGATAGCCATTAATCTTTAGAACTTCTCATGAGTACTCACTTCCTGGGCTGTTTGGAAGCGGATGACGGGGGCGGGACCACCGCCTCTACTATCAGCGAAGAGCCTGAGGAGGGAGTGTACGTGAGGCCATTACGGACGAAATAATCAACGAAGAGATGATAATCTGGACTTTCGAGTCATTTCAACCCTACAAATCTGCAGGACCGGATAGCGTTAGACCGGCCATGAGAATCTTTAGGGGATGCCTCTCTATGGAAAACATCCCACGTATCTGGAATGAAGTGAGAGTTGCATTCATTCCCAAAACAGGAAAGATAAACCACTGCTTAGCGAAGGACTATAGACCGATCAGTCTATCATTGTTCTTATTTAAAACGCTAGAACGACTTCAGGATCTATATCTTAGGACAGGTTCTGAACACGCTTATTTCAAAGGTAGATCCGTTGAGACAACACTGCATGAGGTAGTTAGTAAATATCGAAAATAACTTGCATAAAAAAGAGTTTGCGCTGGCGGTATTCCTTGATACAGAAAAAGCCTTCAACAATGTCAGGACAGAGTCAATAATGGCTGCACTTGCCAAAATTGGCTTACACCCAGTGATCAATCAGTGGCTTAGCAATATGCTCAACTGCAGAGTGATCAACTCCCAACTTTGCACATAGAGGGTTAGAAAGTTGGCCACGAGGGGTACGCCTAAAGGAGGAGTTATATCTCCCCTACTGTAGAATCTCGTTCTCAACGACCTTCTAAAATTGAAAAATAGGTGATGCAGAGTAACGGCCTACGTGGATAACCTGGTTTTACTTGAGACTAGTTTTTGCCCACAATCAGTGAACTGATGGAAAATTCACTGAAGGCTTTATTCTAAGGTGGCCGGAGCAGATCGGTCTTGGGGCTAACCCACAAAAGACCGAGCTGATCATGTTCACATGAAAATATATAATATACAGCTTTAGACTTCCTACACTAGGAGGGATACAGCTCAGACTGGCAAAGGAGGCAAGTACCTAGGAGTAATTCTCGACTCGAAACTCTCTTGGAAGAGAAACTCGGAGGAGTGGCTGAAAAAGGCACTACAAGCCTTCTTTGTGTGTAAGAAGACTTTTGGGAAAAGATGGGGGCCACAACCGTATATTATCCAGTGGTTTAATATGGCTGTTGTCAGACCCATACTTACTTATGGGGCATTGCTATGGTGGGAAACGGCATGCACCAAATCTCACCTAAATAATCTCCAAAAACTGCAATAACTGGCTTGCTTGGGTGAACCGGGATGCATACGTTCTACCTCCAAGTAGCCCTAGATGTCATGCTAGACCTGGAACAGATAGAAATCTTCCTGAAGTACGCGGCAGCCAGGAGTGCAGTGAGACTTCGAGCTCTGAACCTCCTCAAGCCAAGCAATAAAGGTCACAGCACGATTTTTCGCTTAGTAGAAAACATTGCTGGGTCATACAGGAAGACATCTGCGTTCCATAACACAAGTGGGATGACAGGTTCAACAATGTGTTCTCATCACGGAGTGACTGGAAGCAGAAAACCCCTCTATGTGGGAACGAGCTGTCAATCTATACGGATGGTTTGAAGACGGAGAAGGCACTGGAGCAGGCGTGTTCTCTGTATACCCTGCTGCGAATCTTTCATAACGTCTTCCGGACTGGTGCAGTGTTTTCCAGGCGGAGATCTTTGCCGTCTGGCAGTCAACTAAAATGATATCCCCCCTTCAATATGTCCTCTCCAAATTGGCAGGAACGGTGCGGACTACGACAGAAACGCAGGAGTCTTAACGGGTCACTGCTTCATTGGCCGAATGGCACAACGGTACGGTGAACCATCACAAGACTTCTGTTGCAGCTGCGGGAAAGAAGACGAAGAGGAGAGTATCCAACACGTCCTCTGTGACTGCACTTATTAGAAGAAGAACCCGTTTTCTCGGGAAAACTTTCATCGAGGAACTGGACAGTCTCGCAACTGCGACTGGAGGATCTGGTACTCTTCCCGGACTCCACTGGCTGGTTCCAGAGGCGAATCCCGACCAACGGGACACTTTAGGGTTTTCAGGAAACGACATTATCAAATTCCATTTCCCACTCCCATTAACTGTCCCACAACCCTTTCTACTCCCACAGTCAACGGACACCACAATAGGCCGAATGGCGTCAGGGTGAACTCGACTTTGTTGAGCTGTCTTTGTAACCAAATCTAACCTACAATACACTTGTAAGTAAGCTAATAAGAGTACGTAATTAATAAGAAACCAAGAACATATACTCTTGTTGAACGTAAAGAAAACCAGTCTGAAATGCTACAGCCAGAGTCGACTATGAGAAACCCTTTAAAAAGGAAATAAGAGTAACACTAATATTAACCCATAGCGCGTTGTAACGTCAATATGCTCTTGTTCTTCCTTAGGTCCGACACTGAGTAATATTGAGTTTTGAATAACCTCCGAGTTTATTATCCGATCGCGATGAAATTTTCAGGATACATTATGACCCCGATGCTTGCCCTGTGTGCTAAAATTCAAGGCTCCAGTTTTAAAATTGATTATATGGTATTTAAAGTATTTTTTGAATAACTTCCGAGATTATTATCCGATCGCGATGAAATTTTCAGGACACATTGGGACCCTGATGCTCGTCCTGTGTGCCAAAATTCAGGACTATATTTTTAATTTTTCGTTTTTTGGTATTTCAAAAAATTTGTTTTCGATTTACGGAGGCGGAAGGGGTATGTCAAAATTTTAACATAAACTTGATCTGCTTAGCCCATAGACGAACCACCATACCAAATATGGTGACTCTAGCTCTTATAGTCTCTGAGATCTAGGCACTCATACAGACAGCCGGATAGACGGACATGACGGACATGACTCGGCTGGTGATGCTGATCAAGAATATATATACTTTAAGGGGTCTGCCGGACTTCCTTCGACCTGTTACGCAAATTTTTTTTGACAAACTTAATGGATCCGTTTTACTTTTTTAAAGTAAAGGGTCTAACAAGGCGAACAGTCGGAATCCAGACCGTAATATACCCTGTTCCTCTACAGGGCCCCGCTCAAATTTACTCCCGATGTAAATCTTCTGTAATTCGTTTTTCTCTATTTGTGGGTGAATGGGACGTGACATCGTGATAAGATTTTTCGGACACATCAACCCCAAGATACTTATCATGTGTGACAAATTTCAAGTTTTTAGCTACAAAAGTATGAGTCTTTTCATTATTTGTTGGTGAAGGGGGCCTGGCATCCAAAAAAGATTACCTTGATTAACTTGGGAGACCAACATGGCTATATCGACTTGGCTTTTGTTGGTGATCAAAAATATATATATATATATACTTAATGGGGTCGGCCACGAGATAAAGAAAGGAAACCGTAGTTTAATAAGCTCTACATGAGGTAGAAGTCTAGTGACGAAAGCATATTCAAGCCCCAAAATCACTGATATCAAATTTTCTGACCAACAATATTCATTTTTATATATTAACTATTATAATATAAAAAAATAGTTTACCATTCCGCACACTGCTCAAAAAGGTACAGAATTTGTGTACCTTATTAAACATTATTGCGCAGTGCCGAATGCCAAACTATAAACTGCAAACCAAACTATAAATAGGGACAAATTTTTTTTTGAAAAACCGTTTAAAAAAATGTTTTTTTCTTTTGAAGGTACATTATAAAAAATGATTTGAGAATAAAAAAATGAAAACTTTACCAGTTACACAAAAATAAACATATTTTCCGTTGCGGATGTTACATAAAAAATGCGTAGCATTACATAGCTTATTTTAATATTTTTTTTAAAAATATCCAAGAGTTTTGTATTCTTATATAAAAGTTCATTTCAATAAGATGTGATTCCAAAAAATTCAAGACAAAGACCTTATTAAAAAAACCCTTTTTTTAACGAAAAAGCGGAATTTTCAAAGTCAGTCTGGATATAGTCCGATATTTCATATAATACACCCACGAAAACAAATTTTCGGTTCATTTCTCTAAAATTAAATATATATACTATTACTAAAACCAAAAAAAATATTGTTCGAGCAACTTTACTTTTTTTTGCTTAGTTTAAAACATTAAACATTTGACTTTATATTTAAATAACTGCTATTAAAAACTTTACAAAAATCGATTCCAATTAAATTTTAAAATATACAAATTCAAATTAAAATACTGAAAATTTTAAAAAAATAAAGAAATTTGCAATCGCACAACAGAATATCGTGAGACTCGAACCTCCGAACTTTTGCATGTAAGTCTAACACATCAACCACTAAGCCAACGAGCCTACCTTCAGGCGCGTGCTAATGTGCAACTTTGTTTGAAGAGCTGTAATTGTCATTACATTTTGCTCTCGTCGCTGCTGCTCTGACACTATGGAAAATGTGTGTGCATAGATTTTAAAACGTTATATAATGCCATAACGAATTATCCCGATATGAGCTATATACTATGAGCTATAGCTATATATATTTCCATAACTATCATACATTAAAAATCGGTTAAAATCTTAGGCGCCGTTTTCTTAATAATTGGATATGGATAATTGAGGCACCAATCGATCCGTAATTGACAACATGACCATAATTTAACATACAATTTTGTTTACATAAAGCACTAACGGACCCATCAGCTCCAGTCTATCTAACAGATATCTCGACAGATTTTCCGTACGGTACCAAACTGAAAACGCTTTATTTTGTCAATCTGAACTTTGCCCGACAAGTGTTATATGTCAAAATATGCGCAATGTGTCCACGATTAAGAAAAAAGAATTAAAAATGCAAACTAAAAGTCTCATTTTTTTGCAAATTTCCAAAAAGGAAAAAAAAACAGAAAATTCATCATGTAATTTTTACATCATGGAACAATCTTACAGAGCTAGATAACCTTTCGAGTGATGTAAAAAATTCATAGAGTCTATGGCTTGGCCGCTGTTTTCAATTGAATTTCAACTATTCTAGCTATTTCCAGAAAAACTAGCGGTTTTTTCAAAAAAGTTCTAGGACAAAAGTTTCTTTGATTTTTGCAAATAATACACTCAAGAAAATTCAATCCGATATCTCAAAGATTGGTCCAAAAAAACCAACACTCAAGATTTTTATCTCAGCACGATGACGTCATAAAAATTTTAAAATTCCATTATCTTTGGAATAGATAGTCCGATTTGGGTGAATGAAGTTCCGTTCGACCGTTCGATCAACTATCTGCATAAAATATTGGGGCTTTATGCCCCAACTGAAGCTCCACATTCAATCGTGCAGGGTTCGACAAAGATATGCAAATGGCTATATCTCGAAAAATTTCTGACTGATCGAAGATAATAGTACGTCATATTAAAACCACGGAAATTACCTTTCGAATGATATATAACTTATTGCGATCGGTCCAGCCAATCTCTATATCCAATATTGCGTGTATATATACAGCTAATGCCCTGCAAGTAGTATATAAATTAACAAATCTTGTTATATTTTCTTTAAAAAAAAATTACTTTTGTCTTTATTCATGGTTTGATTAGAACTAAAACAATTGTGACTTATGATTTACCACTTTACCTACACTCTGCCGGCGTCGCTGCTTATTCTGCTGCTGCTGTCGCTAACCGCTGCTGTCGTATTTGGCTGCCATTGGTCGTTCTTGCCTCTGCTGTTTTTGGGGCTGCGTTCCCTTGCACTTGGGTTTGGTTGGGTGTCGTCTTGCATCCGCCGGTCCCACAGTCGCTGGCCTTTAGAGTGCGTACTCAGCGCACGTGACTTCGTCTCTGTACCCTCTGCAGAATGTTGCTGATCGAGGGTGTCCAGTTGCATCTGCTGGTCTCACGGTGAGCTGCTGATAACGTTTGGTCAGCGCTCGTGGCTTCTTGCGCAACCTGTGTCCGCTTGATTTGGTAGTTGTTTGTGTTGTTGTTTTAGTTTGTCCGCCAATGTTTGTTGTTGTTGTGTCTTTAACATGCAGGGTTTTAACTCTTCCCCCTTTAAGTGCGAGCGTCCTCGGTCGCCACATAAACCGCTACTGGAGTTCTATTGTCTGGGGCATTTTCTTCGCCTGTTCTTGTCTTCTCTGCAGCTGCATCTCTGATTCTTCTGGTGAGCTCGATGACTAATCCTACTATTATTAGCAAGAGGATGCTGAGTGAAGTGTAGCTGAGTGTAGCCTGTATAGTTTCTATGGCTCCGAGTTTTCCCAGTGTCTTGGTGTTGTTTATGTTTAGCTCGTTGATCATTTGAAGCGAGAGTACTTCGTCCAGTCTAGTTCTTTCCACTGCTAGCTGGAACAGGGATGGTTCTGGATCCGCAGGTCTGATTTCTTCTGCTTTGTAGGTTCTGCCGCCGATCCTCACTGTAGAGTTTCGGTACTGAATGATGAACGTTCCCCGGAGTTGCAGTGTTTTTTCGTCTAGTGTAACGAATCCGTCGAGTCCGTCTGGACTAATTGTTGGGAGACTGATTAGGTAAATTAAGTCCTTACCATTTGTAGCAAGTTTTACTTCGGAAAATTCGAAAGGTTCTTCTATATTAAAAATAGATTGTTTTCTTTTTTGAAAATTTGTTCTATAATGTCGGTTTCTATTGCTGAAAAAATAAGTGAGTTTATGGTATTTGACTTTGCCCAAGTAATTCCATGTAAAATATTGGTTAATTCTTCTTTTACTAATGGTATTTTATATTTAAGAATATTCGCTTTTTGGTTAACGATTTCTTCTGAGCTTAATGTTACTTTTAGGATTTCGTTAGTTACATTTGTCAATTGGTTGATTTTTTCATTTATTATTCGGCTTATAACTACTTGTTTGTTATTGTACTCTAGTTGATCGTTTATTTTATTAATTATAACTTCGTGATCGTGGTGGTCTGGAGTTCCTGCCAACCATTTCCACGCTGTGCCTATGGCTTCGATTGCTCTTTTGTTTTTAGTTGGGGGTTTTAGTCTTTTCAAGTAATTTTTGACTTGCGACAGCTCAAAAGAGAGGTATGGATACAGGAGATGAGATAGGTTGAGTGATTTTAGTGAGTTTTCCAATGATGAATAGATAGTTGCATATTTTTCCAAATCAAAGCTGTGGATTATTTTAAAGGTGCCGTGAGTTCGAGTAGTCGAGGAATGTCGTTATCCTCAAGCATGTTGGTAAAAAAAGCCTGTAAATTAGTTTCCAATATTATATTTGTGTACTATTTTCCCTGACTGTGTTTTGACGGCTAATTACCTATTTTCCGCTACTATTTCTTTTTTATACCCAGGCGTCAGTTTCGAACCTAGTCTTTTGTTGATTTTGACGTAAATTATCTCCCCCTCTTCGTAGTTCTGTACCTCGTTCTTTTCCTTGCTGTGATATTCAAAGTCAGTTTTTTGTTTTCCTCTTACCTTGTCGACTATATTTTGCCTATTCTCTTCTGATTTCTCTGGGTCGTTATGGACTGCACTACTGAAAAATATGTCTCTTGGCTTTTTTCCAATCACGGAGTGTATAGACGAGTTATATTCTTGAACTGCTTTGAAAAGAGTATCGGTGAAGTTCATTTCACTGTTGTCTTTTCTGATACATGCCATATTTTCCGATAGAGTGGAGTGAAACCTTTCGATCTGTCCATTGAACTGTAAGGGGGTGTGGTGAAAACTTGGAGACCTAGTTGGTCCTGTAAAAGGAATTTAATCGATGCTGAGTTCAGAGCTTTTTCATTATCGATGACTATTATCTTTGGAATTCCGAATGCTATTAAGATTTCGCTCAATGGAATTTTTATATCTTCTGCGGCTCTTGAATTAAAAACTTTTACTTGAGCTCATTTTGAAAATTAGTCGATGCTTGTTAATATAATGTGCTACTCGGTAATGTAAATGTCGACGTGGACGATTTCACCCGGGGATTTGGGAATCGGTGTTGGCTGAATTACGGAGTTTGCAGGATGACTGTCATATTTGGACTCTTTGCATGTTAGGCATGATTTCGCAATTTTCTTAACCTTTTTATGTAGCTGTGGGAAAAAGTATTTCTCTAAGATTTGAGCTTTATTTTCTAAAGCATTCCTATGTGCTCGTCTGTGTTTTTGGGTTATTATTTCGTTTTGTCTGTTAATGTCAGTAATGTTCTCTACTTGTCTTTGGATATATCTTATTTTATAAGATGAAAAATGGACCGGGTAAAATTCTTGAATGCGTCCAATGATGTGTTCTGGAGTGAACAGACCGTTTACCAGCCTTAGATCGAGTCTTTCTTTAAAATTTGAAATAACCCGTTTTTTGTGTAGCTTGGTCGAGTTACTATGTGTCTATGGTATGTTGGGAATGGTACTTTGAATCGGTAGTCGGGTTTTTCAACTGTTAATATAAAGAGTTGGTTTTTGAAAACATTAATGGGTGCTTCCATTGAAGGGATTAAATTGTGAGACGAACTTTCGTCGCTCATGGCTGTGGCCTCGGTACTATTTAACTCGATAATTGAGTTTCTGGATAATGCGTCTGCCACTACATTTGAGGTTCCTGGTTTGTATTTTAGTTCGTAATTAAATTCTTCTATAAAACTTTTCCAACGTTTTAATTTGGCGTTATGGTTTTTGTTACTTAGGTCTAATGTAAGCGGTTGGTGAGAATTTCTTTCTCGTTTGTCGCGTAGTTTTCTTCTGTTTTTGACAGAGTGCGAGAAAGTAATAGGTTTACCCTCCTGTTCAAGAACAGCTCCGATCGCAAAATTAGAAGCGTCAGTCGTTAACTGAAACTCTTTACTAAAGTTTGGGTATTTTAGAATAACGTCTGTAGAACCGAGCGTCTGTTTGATATTGTCGAAAGTCTCTATTGCTTGTTTATTCATGTGTATTGGGACTTTGTCTGATATTTTGGTTGAAATTCGACCACCTTCGCCTCTCAGAAGAGTGGTCAGTGGTTTTGCCAATTTTGCGTAGTCTCTTATGGATCTACGACTGTAGCCTGAGATGCTTAAAAATGATCTCAATTCCTTGAGTGATTTTGGCATGGGGAACTTTGAAATTGCCAGGAATTTCTGTGGATTGGTTTTCACGCCCTGATCTGAGATAGTGAAGACTAAAACGTTGACTTCTTTTTTGAAAATTTCGCTCTTGTCCATCTGTACTTTCATATTTGCGTCTTGTAGAGTCGTGAAGACTTGTTTCAGATGATGAGCATGTTCGTTTTTTGTTTTACTAAGAACGATAATGTCATCGATGTAGACATAGCAAATTTTTTCAACATGTTCCCTAGAATGTCATCCGGGGCTCTTTGGAAAATCGAGAGAGAATTCTCCTGGCCAAATGGTAGTCTAGTGAATTCGTATTTCCTACCGTTGACTGCAAATGCCGTCTTTTCTATGTCTTTCCCTTTTAAAGGGATTTGATGAAAACCGCTTTTTAGGTCGAGAACCGTGAAAAATTTATTGTCCCCTAGCTGGGCTATGATTTCTCATATTTCGGGCATGGGGTAACGATCTGATATAGTTACTAAATTGAGCTTTCTGTAGTCAATGACTAGTCTATATTTCTTTTGCCCTGACGCATCGGTTTTCTTGGGTACTTCCCATACTGGCGCATTATATGGCGATCTAGAGGGTCGTATTATTCCATCGTCTAACATTTCTGCGATTTGGTTCTCTACTTCTTGTTTGAGTGCGGTCGGATACTGATAATGTTTAGTGTAGACTGGTGTATCCGAGGAGGTTTGGATCTCGCCCACTTCGTTTGTAGCGTACGGCAATTTTTGTTCTGGGTCTGCGAAGAGATTTCTAAATGAATTCGTTAGGGTATCTATTGTTTTCTTCTGGCTATCGGACATGTGGTCAGTTCGTACCTTAATATTGTTAATTGCCTGTGCGGAAAATTGTTTAATTCGGAATCGGCTGTTCCCATTTACTACAAGAACGTCATTTCTAACATCAATTTTTACGATAAGTTGTTTCATAGTGTCATTACCCAAGATGCCATCAAACGTTTTTAGAGTGGGTAGTGTGAAAAATCTAATTGGGGTGTCGTGGAGACTGAAAAGGTATAGGAAAACGTGGTAGGTAATTCCTTTTTTCCGCCAATCGAATTAGCATCAAAATTTTCTTTGTTTACTGTGGGGTTTGCTACTAGTGAAGGTTGTATGAAATTTTGGTTAGAGCCAGTGTCAATGAGAAAATTCAGTACTTTGCCGTCCCTCGTTCTACATTAGAAATAAGGCAATGAGGGACGATTTAGACTTAACAATTGAGTTCGGCCATGTCTATTGTCTCGACTGGGGTATCGACGTTCGGTAAGGTTTCGGTTTCATATGGAAGCTCGGGAATGCCTTGTTCTTCCATTGCATCGAAATAATTTTGTTCGCCCACGCAATGTGCATTGGCATCGGTATAAGCGTTAGCATATGCTTCAGCATAAGCGCTAGTTTCACCATCTGCTTGTTCGTCCGCGACCTGCCCTAATGTTTCTCCAGTATTAATGTGGAATTGCCTCTGGAATTTGTTTGGAATTTGATCTGCACTTGAAGATAAGGGTCTTTTTCCAGCGAACTGGTTGTTGTCCGGTCTGTTCATATAGTTAGTATTTCTTGTCCGGATGGATGAATCCACTTTCATCGGTTGTGGAGTCGGTTGTGGTTTAGGCGCTGTTCGCCTTGGTGGTGCGTTAAAAAAGTATTGTGGTTGTTGGTACGGTTGTCCTAGAGCGAAACTAGGTGGTTGCGAAAAACTAGCGGGTCTAGGTAGATAATATAGATTTGGATTAAAATTGTTCCTATTAACGGCTTGGGGAATGTTAAATCGGAATGGATATTGATTATTGGCTCTTTGAGGTTGTTGATTGTTCCTCGAGACTTTGATCGGATTGACGGCGTTTCTGATAGACTGATTTTTGATTAGTCGGCACAAGTGAATGTTTTAAGTCGGTCGGTTCTTTAATGGCTAGTTATCTAGGCAAATCTCCATTAAGGCCTCTTATGAAAGTATCCAGGGCTTTGTCCCTGTTGATCTATGTGAGAGCTCTCAATGTCTCTGACGATGACTCTTTGTTGTTTATTTGATTCAAAATTAAAGACAGATATTAATAGACTGTCTGATAGAATTCGTCGATCAATTTACCGCGTTGGCTGAGCGTGCACAATTGGTATTCTAGTGTCTTAAGATCTCTGCGGTCTGCAAAGTGATCTGTAAGGCACTGCGCTATTGCTCTTCAAATCAATGTGGTATTATATGCCTCCAATACGGTATCGGCTTCCCCTACTATCTTGCTGCGCACTACTAATAAGATCCCGTAGTGTTTTGGTGTTCCTTGGTGAGCAGAGTTAACTTCAAACACTCTGTCCACGCTTTTGCGCCATGAGGTGAATTCGGCTTTATTGCCGGAAAAATCTTTAAAGATTCTTACGACGTCTGGAAGCCTATCTAACTCATTAATTCTTAATACATGTTCTGGAGCTATCGTCTGGACGGTCATTATGTAAGCGTTTGCATTTGAATGCAATAGTTCGTCACCTTTTTCCCGTAATATCTTCCTGAGATACCTTTCTACTATATCCTCAATAGAAGTCGTAAGGTGAGAAGTACCTGACGGACATGGGTGTTCGGAGGTTGCAGTATTAGGGTCTGGCATGTTTAATTTGGAAAATGCTTCTCCTAGCTCAGTGATAGCTTACGAAATGTCTGGGGGTGATTTCTTTGAGGAGGAAATTTTGCTGGTGATTTTCCAACAAAAACAATAGAGAATTATGTAATTTTTTCAATGAAGCAGTGTTCGCTGTAAATTGTTTTTTTCTATTTGAAAAGATTCTTTTAGTTTCACAATTATATTTTTATACCCTGTGGGGGTATATTAAGTTTGTTAAAAGTATGTAACGGACAGAAGAAAGCATGGCCGACCCCATAAAGTATATATATTCTTGATCAGCATCAATAGTCGAGTCGATATAGCCATGTCCGTCTGTCCGTCGGTCTGTCGGTCCGTCGGTCTGTCGGTCCGTCCGTATGATCGAAAGGATCTCAGAGATGGTAAGAGCTAGGAGCTTGAACTTGGTGTCTTACCACTGGTAATTTTTGCAGGCAGATCAAGTTTATCTTTTTTTCAGGATGCCACGCCCTCTTTGCCCACAAATTAAGTAAAAGTAAAAGTATAAAACAAGCAGTTTTGTAGCTCAAATCCCTCATAACAAGAGCAATATTACAGTTAGAGACTTCAGATTTGGGACACATGATGAATATTTTGTGGTCGATGTGTCCAGAAAATTGTATCGGGATGCCACGCCCCCTTCACCCACAAATTAAGTAAAACCTCATAAAGCAAGCAGTCTTGTAACTCAAAAACCTCATAACAAAAGCAGTTTTGTAGCTAGAGACTTGAGATTTGGCACACAGTTTTGTAGCTGGAGGCACGCCCCCTTCGCCCTCAAAAATTAAAAAACGAATTACTAGACAATTTCATGTGGAGTGAATTTGAGCGGGTTTCTGTAAACCCACAGGGTATATTACGGTCGGGGTCCCGACTGTTCGCCTTTTTTTTTAACACTTTTACTTAAAATTCAAGCTTACAGTAGTAGTTGCAGCATTGGTGACTCCCGCGACGGTGGCTCAGATTGTTCCTTTTGTCTAATCCCACGGTGGATTATAGTTACTCAGGATCCAGCAGCTCACACAAACAATTCGCGGTACCCTACGGACGGACACTATAGGGTATAAGCAATCAATCGAGGAAAAAAGAAAGCTGTTCACTATATTGTCACAATCGTTACGTGCGCGTTGTAGCTGTTTTTCAGGCACTTTAGACGATTCGTTGGATTGTTTTATATTTATCGTGGCTGGTCGTGCAAGCACTTTTTGCGAACAGTAGCAACTTTGTGGGTACTCTATTTTCCGACGCGTTAACTTTTAATTTCCTTTTTTTCTTTCCACGGTCCCTGCTCGGGCGCCAATTAACAAATCTTGTTATATTTTCTTTAAAAAAAAATTACTTTTGTCTTTATTAATGGTTTGATTAGAACTAAAACAATTGTGACTTATGATTTACCACTTAACCTACACTCTGCCGGCGTCGCTACTTCTGCTGCCGCTGCTGTCGATAACCGCTGCTGTCGTCTTTGGCTGCCATTGGTCGATCTTGCCTCTGCTGTTTTTGGGGCTGCGTTCCCTTGCACTTGGGATTGGTTGGGTGTCGTCTTGCATCCGCTGGACCCACGGTCGCTGGCCCTAAGAGTGCGTACCAGCGCACGTGGCTTCGTCTCTGTACCCTCTGCAGAACGTTGCTAATCGAGGGTGTCTAGTTGCATCCGCTGGTTCCACGGTGAGCTGCTGATAACGTTTGGTCAGCGATCGTGGCTTTTTGCGCAACCTGTGTCCGCTTGATTTGGTAGTTGTTTGTGTTGTTGTTCTACAACCCATATATATATACTACAGAGGCGAAGGTTTTAGACGGAGGCGGACGCTGGAGGGGGGTACCGTTCTACAGCCCCCATATATATACTACTGAGGCAGGAGTTTTAGACGGGGGATATTCACATTTTGTTAGATATATATATATATATATATATATATATATATATATATATATATATAAGGTAAATAGTGTATTATATTATTATCTAAAGTTAGTTCTAACATATTACCGCTATCTGTTTTAAATCGACTAATATTATATATTAAATAGGCTTCATCATTTTCAAAATCCTCTACACGGAATACTAAATCTATATTAATTAAATTAAACGTTCTTATAATTTCATCAAGAGACTCTTCTTCATATTGTCTATCATAGTTGTTATTGTTGTTGTTGTTGTTTTTGGAATTCATATTATTAATGTTGTTGTTGTTGAGGTTGCTTCAGTGTTGTTATGATGTTCCTACTGTTGTTGTTTCTATATTGTTATGATGTGCTTATAGTTGATACCTCTATCTGCTTAGTAGTTGTTATTCCAAATAAAGATCTATCTCTTAGTTCACAGTATTTATAGATATCTACATATATTATTAATACTATCATCACTACTTAAAAAATACATATGTTTTCTAAAGTTTATAAGTAAAAAAATTTCAATGGTTTTGAATAAGAAATGTATATACTTTATATATTTAGTAACTTCATTGTTGTATGAGAGATCAGCCATTGATTAACGTTATCATTACAAGTCTCACAGTCCACATAAATTGCAACGTTTTAATAAATAATGAACTACATTGTTGTATGAGATTAATCATAAATTGACGTTTGCAACGTTTTAAAATTTTTGAAAAGCAATGAATACATTATTAAAACTATTCGATTTATAAATGATAAATATCCACTTCGTGTGGTTTATTCGCATGAACAATTGTGACTGACATCAGCATTAACATAAAAATGTTCATTAACGTATTAGCACTTTCCAGTATACCTTACATTCTAACATAACATATACGTTGCTGTTAAACATATTCTCAACACTCCTTCTCAACTTACTATGTTACTTTAAAACAACAATTGATATAATTAATTAACGTAAACCCAACATATTGATAAATTTTTCATGTTTAACTCTAGACAGATTCTTAGTTAATACATCAGATATCATATTTTCTGTGGGTACGTATTTCATTTCAATTACATTATTCTTATACATTTCCCGGACATGGTGATACTTAATGTCTATATGTTTACTACAGGCATGGAATGTAGAATACTTTATAAGACACTGCGCGTTTTGGTTATAGCTATGCACCATTATCGCTGTCGAATTGTGAAAGCCCATTTCTTCATTCAGCTTTATTATATATGCAGCCTCCTTAGCCGCCGGCGATAGGGCCACCTACTCAGCTTCTGTGCTGCTTAGCGACGATGGCTTGCTTCTTTGACTCCCATGTGAACGCAGCACATGCTGCAAAGAACGCACATACGCTAAATGATTTGCGATCACTGCTTTCGCCTGCCCAATCCGCAGCTACGTAGCAATAGATTGCCTTGCCAGTTCTTCTGTAGGGCATTCTTAAGTCCGCATTACCTTTGAAGTATCGTAGTACCTTCTTAGCTCCTGCTTCATGCTCCTGATGTGGATCGGCATTTCTCTGTGCGAGCTTAGAGACGGAGTGTAAAATGTCGGGACGAGTTGTTATTGCCAAGTACATCAGTGAGCCAATCAACGACTGATACTTGACTTGATTGACTTGTTGGCATCATTACTTTTCGCATTTCACTTGAAAGCCTGCTTCTAGAGATATACAGTTTGGCTTACAACTTTCCATGCCGTACTGGTGCAACAGATCGTGAATATACTGCTTGTGGCCCACTGAAATGCCACCAGTCTCGCCTTTGCGGTCGATCTCCATTCCCAAGAAGTGTTTCAGATTGCCTCCATCAATGACATCGAATTGATCGGATATGAGTCCCTTAATCCAGACGAGATCTTCTTTGGTTGAGCTGGCTAGAATGAGATCATCACCTTAACCACGATTATGTTGAACTGCTTCTCATCGCGAAGTGTGTACACACAAGGTTCACTTGTGCATGGAATGAATCCAATCTCCAGTAAAATGCTGTTTAGCTTCTCATTCCATTCCCGGCCACTCTGCTTAAGACCATACAATGACTTATGATGAATACCTTGATACGGGAGAAAAAGTCTCAAAATAATTAATTCCATAATGCTGGCTGCAGCCTTTGCAACCAGTCGAGATTTGTAGCGCTCGACATTGCCAAATTTGTCATGCTTCACAGTGTAAACCCACTTGCAGTCAATAGCCAATTCACCCTTTGGTAGGTCAACCAACGACCAGGTATCATTGGCTCGCAGGCTATCAATCTCCTTCTGCATTGAAGATTTCCATTTTAGTGCTCGTACAGACCGCCTGCTTATAGCTGTCAGGAACATCGATGTTATCTCTCGTCATGGCATTTAAAGTTATATGTTTCTTGCGTGGACGTCCGCGCCGTCCAGTACGTATTTTCTTCGGCCGCCCAGGGCCACGACTTACTTGCTTCACTTGTGCTTCCTCTTCAATGCACTGCTCGTCTGCTCCTTCTTCAATGCACTGCTCGTCTGCTCCTTCTTCAATGCACTGCTCGTCTGGAATGCCATCGGTGTCTGGCTCGTTGTCATCATACAAATTATGCTCTGACGACGGCTTATCCTCTGGTTTGTCAGGAGGCACGACCAACATTATTTTTGTATCATGTGCCGGATATTCGAGCTTTAAGTAATCATCCTCTGCCTGTATTGATTCAAAAAATATAACATCTCGAGCTTCTATTATCTTTCGTTTACGTGGGTTATTTAAACCCACCTGTGCAGTTTCTGAGTAGCCGATCATAATGTGCTCCTCTCCCTTTGGCTGGAACTTTCTCTTGTGAGTCTTATCAAGCACAATGGCTTTACACCAAACATTTTCAAGTGCGATACACATGGCTTATTTCCAGACCAGGTTTCTTGGGGGGTCATGTTGGTCAATGTTGACGTCTTTGCTCTGTTGCGCAAGTACAAAGCTGCCTTTACAGCCTCTGCCCAGAATGCCTCGTCAATCCCAGCATGCACCAGCATACTTCGGGCCATTTCCACCAGGGTACTGTTGGTTCGATCAGCCACGCCGTTTTGCTGCGGAGTTTCGGGACTGTTAGCTGCCTCTTGATGCCGTTGTTCTTCAGGTAGCTTGCGAACGCCTCGCTTAGGTATTCGCGTCCGTTGTCGCTCCTGATCCCTTTGACTCTCTTCCCAGTTTGATTTTCTGCATACGCCTTGAATTCTTTAAACTTCTCAAATATTTCTTCTCTTGTCTTTAGGAAACACACGTACACAAATCGAGTGCTGTCATCTGTAAACGTTGCGAAATATCGTGCTCCACCATGTGACGACTTGCTCGTAGGGCCACATATATCAATGTGTATAAGTTAACACATAAGAATTGCACATAAATACTTTGTATAAGAATCTTGCACAATAATAATATTTGCACATTTACTCCAACCATATTCCGCTGACGCATGAGTTCAGCGCCCCGACCATAATGGTCAGCATCGGTAACCTGATACTTGACTATGCTGCAAGTATCTGCGTTATCGCTTATGCTGAGTCGGCTTGCCGGCTGTAGCGTTGTAGCTCATGCGATCAACTTTTAGGTTTAGCTTTAATCCAATTTTGTAATACAGTTTAGTTTTGTATTAAAGTTTAAAGAATAAACCCGCACTACTCCGGCACACTGCCGTAAATAAATTTGTTATATTTTCTGATCATTGCTGAGCCACAAGGCCAGTGAGTAGAAAAGGGGGTGAAGTCAAGCCCTCCAACGTAATCGTCATAAGAAGATTATAATTACGCAATCAACGCTGGACCTGCCTTCAACGCCTAGTTCATCGCTGGACCAGCACATTTTTAATTAATTGGCGCCCAACATAAAAGATTCCCACATTACTTAGAGTTAGGCTTACTCTAATTCCCACACTATGTAAGTTTATTTAAAATTGCTTCTTCAAATCTCACACCAAAATTAAAATTAACTACAAGTGTATGTAATTGTGAATGTGTCGGTAAAAATACAATCGACAAGAAAAAAGCCACACCAAATCAAAGATCTTTCCAACTTCACGTTGTGTATCATATTTATGCGGTTCAACTATTTCATTCTTATTCTAAAACAAATTCCAAGCCGTTGCGTGAAAACGCTGCTAAGAATTTGTTTTATGCACATGAGCATATGAGTTGGTTAGACGCGTTAAAAAACATAAAAACCGAGCGAGATAGTGACAGTGACTGGGACAACAATAGCCAAGTTCCAGACCTAGAGCCCCATATCAGCCAGGTACACAACCAAACGATCTTTAGCCAGGTCCCAAACCTAGAGTCTCATATAAGCCAGACACAGAACCAACTGAACTCCACCATGGAACCAAACCAGGTGCAAGCAATAGTAGAATCTGCTGTTAGAGAAGCGTTGGCGCAGCAAGAACAAAGGTTCTAAACTCAGCTTAACGCTATGAGCGCGCGGGTAAATAGCTTGTGCATCGAAACACCACAAGTTGAACCCTACTAAAGAATTTCTGTGAACCCACAGATCAGTTGTAATTTTCCATTGGACATAATAAAATCAGTCCCAGAATTTAGCGGCGGGTCAGACGAGTACGTAGCATGGAGGCAATCAGCCGTCGATGCTTACGAGTTGTTTAAACCCTTTGATGGTAGTTGCACGCATTACCAAGCGGTAACAATCAGTAGAAATAAAGTTAGAGGAGCAGCCAGAGCGGTATTAGTATCACACAATACTGTCTTGAATTTTGATGCAATCATAGCCAGACTAGATTGCTCCTATGCTGACAAAACTTCTCTACGACTTCTGAGGCAAGGCCTCGAAATGGTTAGACAAGGTGACTCGACCCTAATGGAATATTACGACGAAGTTGAGAGGAAATTAACCCTTGTCACTAACAAAATCATAATGAGCCATGAGTCAGTACAAGCAACGCTTCTTAACGATGAGGTCAGGGCTGATGCGCTTCACGCCTTCATCACAGGACTTAGAAAGTCACTTAAAACCATTGTCTTCCCGGCTCAGCCCAAGGATCTAGCATCCGCCTTAGCGTTGGCTAGAGAAGCAGAAGCTAGCATTGAGCGTAGCATGTTTTCGGCTTCATACGCGAAAGCCATCGCAGAAAGAGAACATGCAAAGGAGGACCATAAAAATCGTCCCCACGCAAAACAGGGAAAGCATAATAGGGACGAACGGGGCGGGGAAAAAACCCCCATTTTGTCAAGAAACAACAAAATAACAGTTACCAAGAGAAAGGCAAGAGAGATGAACAGGGACAACCACCGGAGCCAATGGAAGTTGACTCTTCGTCTAAGTTTAGACACCGTACTAATTTCTCTAATCCTCAAAATAACGCCGAGCAGGCCCAAAAGAGACCAAACTCGTCCGATAGAATGACAGGACCAAGGCGTCAAAAGCTGCACAATGTTGTTCAGAGTGTCCCCAATGCTGAGGCTCCTAGATATGAAAACGCAGCAGAGGCTGCTGTAATTGAGATTGCGGAAGACGCTCAGTCGCTAGGGGACGATGACTCACTAAATTTTTTAGGGAACGATCCCGACTGCCGTATATCAAACGACAGTTGGGTGGGAGAACTTTAAAAATACTAGTGGATACAGGGCCGGCAAAGAATTACGTAAAGCCCATCAAGGAGCTAAAAAAAATAATTCATGTCGAAAGCCCCTTCATTGTAAGCTCGGTACATGGTTCGAGCAAAATAACAAATAAATGCCTTTTAAAAACTTTTGGCCAAACCTCACCATTTTTTATGCTTGACACACTAAGTTTATTTGATGCCAGGCTTTGACTCGATAGACAAAGCAGGGGCGGTATTGGACTTAAAAAACAAAATTATGAAATACCAAAATAAAACAGAGCAATTGAACTTCCATTACTGTCACAGTGTAAACTTCACAGATGTTAATGATATAGTAGTGCCCGTGTCCGTTAAAGAGAAATTCAAAGGCGTGATATTGGAAAGGTCAAAGGCGTTTTCGACCTCTAACGAGGCATTACCCTTTAATACTTCGGTCATTGTCACGATTCACACCATAGATAATGAACCAATGGAGTCTCTGATTTTGTAAACAACGAAATCAAGCAACTACTCGAAGATGGTATCATTAGACCATCGAAATCCCCATATAACAGCCCAGTATGGATCGTTGACAAAAAAGGAGTCGATAAAAGTGGTAATAAAAAGAAACGGTTAGTAATTGACTTTAGGAAGCTAAATGAGCGAACTATAGCCGACAGATACCCGATGCCGAGCATCCCAATGATTCTAGCGAATCTAGGAAAGGCAAAGTTTTTCACAACCCTAGACTTAAAGTCGGGGTACCATCAGATTTACCTAGCAGAACAAGACCGCGAAAAAACGTCGTTCTCGGTAAACGGCGGAAAGTATGAGTTTTGCCGCCTACCCTTCGGCTTGAATAATGCGGGGAGCATTTTTTAAAGAGCCATTGACGACATCCTAAGGGAACATATAGGAAAGATATGTTATGTTTACGTCGATGACGTAATAATCTTTTCTAAAAACGAAACCGACCATGTGAAACATATTGACACAATTTTGCTTAAGCGATGCCAATATGAGGGTAGCACAAGAAAAAACGAAGTTTTTTAAAGAAAGCGTCGAATTCTTGGGCTTTGTAGTAACCAAAAACGGGGCAAAAACTGACCCAGAAAAGGTTAAGGCCATACAGGAATATATTGAACCTAAAAACTTATTTAGTTTAAGATCATTCCTTGGCTTAGCTAGTTATTACAGAGGGTTCATTAAGGACTTTGCGGCAATAGCAAGGCCTTTGACTAACATACTCAAGGGAGAAAATGGCTCGGTTAGTAAGCATATGTCCAAGAAGATAGAAATTGAATTTAATGAAATTCAACGAAACGCCTTCGAGAATCTGAAGAACATCCTGGCATCCGAGGATGTTATCCTCATGTACCCGGATTTTAAACAACCGTTCGATTTAACCACCGACGCTTCCATGCACGGCAACGGTGCGGTTCTTTCCCAAGGGGGAAAATTAATCACCATGATATCGCGAACACTAAAGCAAAGTGAGACGCACTATGCCACAAATGAAAGGGAGTTGTTAGCCATTGTATGGGCTTTGGGTAAATTGCAAAATTACCTGTATGGGTCAAAAGAAATCAACATCTTTAGAGACCACCAACCCCTTACCTTCGCTGTCTCCGACAGAAACACAAATGCGAAAATCAAAAGGTGGAAATCATTCATTGATGAACACAACACAAAAATGTTCTATAAGCCCGGCAAAGAAAACTTCGTGGCAGATACCCTGTCCAGGCAGAATGTAAATAACTTGGAAAATGAAGTTCAATCAGACGCTGCGACGATTCACAGCGAACTGTCGTTAACCTACACGGTTGATTTAACAGAAAAGCCGTTAAATTGTTTCAAGAACCAGTTTGTTCTCGAAGACGCCAAATTTCCCCTAAAAAGAGATATCATACTTTTCAGCAGAAAAATCCGACACATTATAAATTTCACTAATAAAAGCAACCTATTTGAAATAATCAAACCACTAGTTAACACCAACTCAGTAAACGCGATTTACTGCGACTTGCCAACGTTAGCCAGTATACAACACGATTTAGTGTTAAATTTTTCGGCGACTAAATTCTGGCATTGTAAGAATTTGGTTGTAGACATTACGGACAAAGGTGAGCAAATTGAAATTATCACCACTGAACACAATCGAGCACATAGGGCCGCTCAGGAAAATATGAAACAAATCCTTTGCGATTATTATTTTCCGAAAATGGCGAAGTTGACCAACGAAGTGGTAATAAATTGCAAAACATGTACAAAAGCAAAACACGATAGGCACCCAAAGAAACAGATGCTTGGGGAAACGCCAATTCCTTCATATGCTGGAGAAATGCTTCACATCGACATTTTCTCAACGGACAAAAAATTGTTCTTAGCTTGTGTTGACAAGTTCTCGAAATATGCCGTTGTACAACCGCTCGCGTCTCGCACTATAATGGATGTGAAAATTACCATTATTCAACTTTTAAACTTGTTTCCTCAAACGAAAACAATTTATTGCGACAATGAAGCTGCCTTCAAGTCAGAGACAATCAGAACGTTTTTGAGAACGGATATAACATAGACATTGTGAATGCACCACCTCTTCACAGTTGTTCGAATGGGCAAGTAGAGCGCTTTCATGGCACTCTTGCAGACATAGCTAGATCTTTTAGACTTGACAAAATGTCTGATGATACAGTTGAGCTAATGCTGAGGGCAACAGATGCCTACAACCGATCCATACATTCGGTCACAGATCAAACCCCGATCGATGTACTTCATGCGGCGTCTAACGAGCTCAGGCAGACAATTAAAAATAAAATCGCAAAAGCCCAACGTGACAACATTGAGAGACCCAACCCAAATAGGCAAAATAGAGTTTTTGAGGTAGGCGAAAAAGTGTTCGTAAAGAACAATAAAAGATTGGGAAATACGTTAACACCCCTTTGCACAGAGGAAGCGATCCAAGCAGAGCTAGGAACGTCTGTTCTTATTAAAGGGAGGGTGGTCCATAAAGACAACCTTAAAAAGCATTTACTTACACGCGAAAAAATCGCATAGGCTAAGATTGACAATTAAGCGCACAATGGTTCTTACTCCCTCTTTCTCTATTCTTTCGCAGGTTTATACTTGCGGTCCTGGTACTGTTAGGGGTAGCACATTGTCGGATTATCGACTACACCCACTCCAACTACATTCCGGTAATAGAAGGGAAAGTGTTGGTATGGGAACAAAGGGACTATTTACGGCATTCAAGCAACTTGACAGAATTCACTATCATGACAGATGAGACAGCTAAATTAACAGAATTATTCCCTCAATCGCATATGCGAAAATTATTAGATGTCGACGTAGAACACATTAGAAATTTGTTGTCCGTGGTAAGAGTGCACCATAGAATGGCAAGGAGCCTAGACTTTTTAGGCTCAGCACTAAAGGTAATAGCAGGCACGCCAGATGCGGCCGATTTTGAGAAGGTTAGGTGGTCCGAATCGAAGTTAGTTGATGCAAACAATAGGCAAATAGTTAATAATTCAGAAACACAGAAACAAATTAATAAACTCACAGATGCTATAAATGAAATAGTTAAAGCAAAGAAGAATGAGCTAGTTGATACACCGCATTTATATGAAACACTATTAGCGAGAAATAGAATGTTAATAGACCAAATCTCAAACTTGATACTCACAATTACATTAGCTAAGGCTGGCATAATAAATCCCACTATTTTTAATCACGAAGATTTGAAGACAATTTTAAATGAACACCGTGTAGAGATCCCCATAGTAAGCCTAACTGAAGCATCAGAAATTAAAGTCCTACAGTCCGAGAACATGGTTCATATACTCATAGCCTACCCAAGAATTAAACTCATCTGTACCAAGGTCACCATCTTCCCAGTATCTCATCAACATGTTACGCTGCAACTACAAGATGACATAGTAGCCGAATGCAAAAACGATGTTCTAGCGGTTAACGAGTGCGTAACAACAACATTCGCATCCGTTTGTAAGGAAATGACACAAGACACCTGTGCACGAGCACTGCATGCTAGCGGCGCTGCCTCCTGCCGCACGCAACCAAGCCACCTGAAGCCTACCTCGCAAGTGAATGATGGAATCATAATCATCAACGACAGCACAGCAAGGGTCAGTACAGACAATGGCCCAGAGATAACCACGAACGGAACACACCTCGTCACCTTCCGTTTCTCCGCAACCATCAATGGCACAGAATATGTGAACCAGCGTGAGATATTAAATAAGGCGCCAGGCATAGCAGGGTCACCACTACTCAACATCGTCAGTCATGACCCAGTTTTGAGTATGCCTCAACTTCATAGGATGAACAATAATAACCTTCGTGTCATCCAAGAACTCAAAGACGAGTTGGCGTCCGCCGACTCATCCAATATGTGGACTATTGTCGGCGTTGCTCTCAGCATCATCCTAAGTGGCTTAATCATCATATGGCATATCACGAAAAGGAAACAGGCTTCGCGAGAGGCACAAAGGGTCATCAACAGCTACAAGGTGACCGAGGTGACCCTCATAAACTTGAGGGGGGAGTAGTTAACACTTAAGAATTGCACATAAATACTTTGTATAAGAATCTTGCACAATAATAATATTTGCACATTTACTCCAACCATATTCCGCTGACGCATGAGTTCAGCGCCCCGACCACAATGGTCAGCATCGGTAACCTGATACTTGACTATGCTACAAGTGTCTGCGTTATCGCTTATGCTGAGTCGGCTTGCCGGCTGTAGCGTTGTAGCTCATGCGCCCAACTTTTAGGTTTAGCTTTAATCCAATTTTGTAATACAGTTTAGTTTTGTTTTCCGGCACACTGCCGTAAATAAATTTGTTATATTTTCTGATCATTGCTGAGCCACAAGGCCAGTGAGTAGAAAAGGGGGTGAAGTCAAGCCCTCCAACGTAATCGTCATAAGAAGATTATAATTACGCAATCAACGCTGGACCTGCCTTCAACACCTAGTTCATCGCTGGACCAGCACATTTTTAATTAATTTATAAGCCCCAGCACATCACTCGACCGATTTTGTGAAGCCTTCGGAAACTTTTTCACACATATTTTGCACTTTGCACACGTTATACATGCACGATCTTGTGCAGATTTGCCTTCAATCCGTGTACCATGTTGTATTTTATCATTCAGACTCTCAAAATTCAAATGACCAAATCGACTGTACCACTTCATCAATTCTGAGCTCTTTGCATTAACTGCGTAGCACTTTTCCATATTTATTTCTAGCATGTACAATTCCTGCTGCGTCTTTGCAGCTAACACTACTTGGTCGTGTTTGTCTTTTACCTATGCATCTTCTGCTATAAACTCAACTGTAAATCCTTTATTACTAACTTTGGCAACTGAGATAAAGTTGCATTGCAGATCTTCCACGAATAGCACATCGAGCAGGTCCTTTGATTATTTTTTCCAGTACAAGTGCACAGTTCCACGGCCACTTGCTTCGATATACTTATTGCCTGCGAGACTGATGCGCTCTTTACACTCTCTTAGTTCAATAAACTGCGACTTGTCTTTGCATAAGTGCACCGTAGCACCACTGTCTAGACATCAAGCATGTTGTGAGAGCTCTCTTTTGACTTGCAGTTTACAGCAATATGGCCGCGACGACCGCACGTCCAACAGCCCGACTTTTTATCGCTATTTTGCTTGTCCCGTTGATCCTTTCCAATTCTCTTATGCGCGCTATGATTTTTGTCCTTTTGCGCACGCATTCCGAACATTTTCTGTTCTCCTTCTTCCGAGTGATTCTGTGCTTTGCGTCTGTCGCCATCTTCTAGAAGCATTTCTTTTAATGCGTTGAGCGATGGTAAAGAATCACGTGTCTCGATTGCCACTACGAATCCCTCGTATGAATTTGTCAATGTGGACAACAGAAATATGCACAAAAACTCTTCGGGCAACGCAACCGCCTGTGCCTGTGCGTTATCGTTTTCTCTTTTTACGACGCGCCCGCAAACGACCGATCACAGATCAGCATGAATTAAGACACTCTTCATCTGAACTGCCCAAGCACTATAGTTCTCATCATCGAGCTTCTCGATAGAATGCATCGAGGACATCATTTTCACGATTAATCAAAACTTATTTTTTGCAAACGGAGTTCACAGCGCAGACTAACTATGTCTGGGCCCATAACCTATTTGATTTATAAATGATAAATATCCACTTCGTGTGGTTTATTCGCATGAACAATTGTGACTGACATCAGCATCAGCATTAACATTAAAATGTTCATTAACGTATTAGCACTTTCCAGTATACCTTACATTCTAACATAACATATACGTTGCTGTTAAACATATTCTCAACAAAAACAATTATCAACATTGTTATATGAAAATCGGTTTAAAATTTATAAAAAAAAACACATTGAGCTTTTTAAACACATGATTGATGACTTCTATGGAATTCAAAAAAGTTCAATACTATTTAAGAAAACTTAAACAGGCATTCACAGATACGACTGTGAGTGTAATAAGCAAGCTGATATTATAAATATATGTGCATGTACATATATACTTTTGAGCGATTTATATCCGTTGAAAAGCTATACGCTTGCTATAAAAGACCCCTTTATATTGAATACTAATTTAATTTGAAACCATAAGATTTAAAAGACACATCAATTTTAATTTTAAAATTATACAAAATGTCAAACTTGATGAATTCTTTTAATATTGCTAATCAAAATGAAATTCAACTACTACCAATAATGTCATTGAGTTGTTTACCATTTGACGTCCCATTTAAAATAATAAATGGAGCTCGTAAAGTGACGAAATTCGGTCCCAAGATTATGCTTACCCTGGAGGAACACGTGATGTTTTTGCCTGCAGTTTTTAACGGCATGCCAGATGATGCAGTCGATGAATTTTCCTCACAAAAATTTTTAATTAAAAAAATTAAAATAAAAGACACAAATTATAATATTTATAAGTATATTTTAGAAAAAATTGAATCAAATTGGATAGATTTATTTGTGAATTTTGTGGTGTTTTTTTTTTTAATAATAGTTAATTAAAACGTCATATTCGTCAAAAACATATTAATAATCCACTAGATACGATTGATGAACAACACCAATCAACATAAAAAAATATATATCTAACATTACGATTTTGTGATATATGTAATGAAAAAAATCTCAGTTTTAAATGGTCTTATCATTTACGAACAAATAAACATAGAGAACTCTCCGGTGAACAATTAAATGAAAATGTACAGTGTACTACATCTGTTTTTAAAAATCGTATACAAACTTTTAAATTAACAAATTGTGATATAAACAATTTGAATATAAATCAGTTTCTTAATTCAATTAAAAATGATGTTTGTGAATTACTTAGAAATAGTATACTAAATCATATAAGTATCAAATATACTTTTGAGCTATTTTGTTAATATACATTATTAAAAGAAGTGAAAGAAAAATGTGATAAACATTTAAAATCACATCAAACTAAAATGATAATACTACCATCACAATCAACAAATGAAGTTATATATAAATTATATAAAGATCAATGTGACATTTTAATAACAAAAATTAGTGAATTTAAACAACTTGATAGTGGTTGGACATTACATTATAGATAACAGATACGTTATCTTGAAATTAATATAAATTAATATCAACCAATGAAAGGTTCACACTATATACCAACACCATCAACAATTTTTGAGAAGAAAGCCTGTATTAATGAGAAAATCGATGATGTTTGCTGTTTTAAATGGGCAATAATATCAGCCCTGTTTCCAATTGAACATGAAGAATTATGTTCATCATATAAAATTAAGGACATTAGTTCTCCAATTATAACGCTTTCAAATAACATTGTTTTATATTTTAAAGATTTATATATTCCATTATCAATTACTAACATTAAAGACTTCGAAAATAATAATCCTCAAGTCAGTATAAATATTTTTGGTCCTGAAGACAATAAAATTATAATCGGTCCATACTACTTTACAAGAAATGAAAAAATCAATCACATTAACATGTTAGTTTTGGAAAATGAAGATAAATTTCACTACATCTAGTAGTATATATATGGGGGCTGTAGAACGGTTCAAACAGGTTTTTATACTGAAATATATATACTACTGAGGCAGAGGTTTTAGACGGGGGCGGAGGCTGCAAGGGGACACTGTTCTACATTCCCAATATATGTTTTACTGAGGCAGGGGTTTTAGACGGGGTTCGGAGGCTGGAAGGGGGTACAGTGGTCATATATATATATATTACTGAGACAGACGATTTAGACTGGGGAGGGTGGATGCTGGAAAGGGTTTCTGCTTACGTTAAGTCAATTGATTTCCAACAAAAATAAGTAATTGCCTGCTGACCTTTGTTTAATCAGTTTGTATTAACCTTGTTATTGACAGGAGCGGTCGCTGATTAAACGCTTACGCCAGTGTCTGACCCCTGAGACTGGCCCCGTGGGGCTGGCCCCTGGGGCCCTGGCGCTGGCGTGTGATATGTATGTGGGTATAAAAGCTGCAGTGAATGGTGAAAAATATTGAGTGTGAACATGGCAACAATGGCATCATTTATCAATAGTTCGCTAACCAACAAAATTTATTTTGAGGCCCCGAACCTCTCCTGTTCTACCTTGGCATTAATGAAGAAGACCGAGCTGGAAGCCATAGACGACATCCAATCTCATTACATCACTAAGGCATGGTTTGATGATGTGGATTTAATAGGATGTTTTAATAATTTAACAAAAGATCATATTATGTATATATTGATCAATGATTATATTCAATCTCATTACATCACTAAGGCATGGTTTGATGATGTGGATTTAATAGGAAGTTCAAATAATTTAATAAAAGATCATATTATGTATATATTGATCAATGATGATATTCAATCAAATCAAGATATGTATAATTTTAATGAATTTAATTTAACCTATAAATTAGATTTATATAACGCTTCAAATAAGCGTATAAGATATAAGTTTTATGTAACAAGACAAGATGATTATTATGCATTTATGATCATGAATTTCAACAACGTAGAATTTTATTTTAAGAGAGATTTAATTTTAAATAAATAATAAACATGAATATAATAATAGTTGCTGTTGTTGTTTTATTTTTATTGATAAATTTGGGAATTATGTAAAGCGAAGCATTAACTGAGTTATCAATGAATTTAGAATTGCTATTAAATATGATTGAATTTCGTCACATGCTGATATATTAAACAAAAGAATTTCATTATATATTGAACTGTATACAATTTATACATATATCAAAATATTTGATAACATCTAATACGATTGAAATTCATTATTTGTTTAACATTTATTCAAATCATTCTTAATATAATAATTCATAATTTCTTTAGCTTCTTGTTCATTTATTCATCAGGATTTTTTATTAATAAACACCCTTCAAAATGTTGTTCTCCATTAGTATTGATAATTATATTAAAATTATTAATAAATTCAAAGTTTTTTTTAATGTGTAAAAGTTGTTTTTTTCCTCCGGTGTTATTTTTTTAGAGAATTGTTTAAGGAAATTAAACATTTCTTGAATAATTTTTATCATCTTTATTATTATAGTTAATTAATGGTCATATGTTATATATAGTTTGTTTATAATTTTTAAAAACAAGAGTTTTTATATATGTGTTATTATCGGCTTCTGTTTGATTATAAAAGCTTTCCATTAAATAACCTTCTGTTCTTGGATAATTATTAGTCTTTTCAACTTCATTATGATTTATTTGAAAGCAATAAATATTAAGTTTACGAAGTGAATAGTTACTATAATAACAACATCGAATTTTTTTTTCACATGTTTCATATTTTAAATTAAAATGACGATACTAGGCATACTGACTTTCTATAATGCCACCGATTTGACTTTCCTTTGCAATTAACTCTTTATGAAATGTTTCAATTGCTTCTTCAACTGTAAAACGTTTACGATCTGATCTCTCATTATATGTTTCTTCTTCTATATGATAATATCTTTTTACTCTTATTAATGTTCTCTCTTAAAAAAATTGAAATTGTATTTTAAATTTTATATATTTTTCATCGGGATACGAGCTTATTAAATGTAACCACCCCAGCGGTAATGCAAGAGGAGGATCCGCCATATTAATCAAGTCTGTGATATCGCATGCTATACTCGAACCAATCAATCACTCCTGGGTTCAAGCAGCAGTCATTGCGATCCACAGTCCACAGAAAGACTTGAAACTAGCGGCACTGTACTTTCCCCCGCGACATAACATATCGCAGGCCATGTTTGAGCAACTGGTAGACAGATTTGGCGCCAAATTTATTGCAGGAGGCGACTTCAATGCCAAGAATACCTGGTGGGGATCTAGGCTCACAAATACCAAAGGTACAGCCTTGTTAAACTGTATTTGGAGCAAAGACTTAACTTGTCACTGTACTGGTGAGCCCACCTACTGGCCCACGGAGCGCACAAAGCTGCCTGACGTGCTGGACTTTGCTGTTGCTAAAGGCTTTCGATCCGGGCAAATAAACACGTCCACCTGTGCTGATCTGCAATCGGACCACAGTGCAGTGCTACTAGAAGTCAACACACCAGTACTAGCTATAACCAAGCCTGCAAGTATCATTGGTAAAGACACTAACATCTCTAGATACTGAGTCTGGCTAGAACAAAATGTAGAAATGCCGATAAGGCACTAACAAGGCACATACACAATGCTGCCACCGTTAGTACAACAGCTTCGAAGTCAACTTCGGGCGTACCTAAGACGGACAGGTATCTGTGGTCTAGTGAGGTAATGGCAAAGGTGCAGGAGAAAAGGCGACTCCGAAATGTCTGGCAACTTAGTCGCAATCCCCGAGACAAAACTGCGCTAAATCATGCCACAAAACAACTTAAGGACACGATGAACAAACTCCGAAGTGACACATTGCAAGCCTACCTCATCGCTGCTCAGCCTGGTGACCCAGAGAACAATCTTTGGAATGCCACAAGGGAAAAAAAAAGGCCTACCTCTAGATGCCCTCCTCTGAGGAATTCCACTGGCTCCTGGTGCCGGTCCAATAAAGAAAAGGCTCAAGAGTTTGCCGTGCACCTACAAAGTACTTTTACCCCCTTCGAGTTCAGTGATGCAATAAGCAACATGGAAATCAGCAACTTCTTGGACAGTCCTTGTCAACTGGATCTACCGATTGCGGAAACAAATGAGGAAGAGGTACAGGAGGAAATTAAAGCACTAGCAAACAGAAAATCACCGGGATATGATAAAATCAATCGGCTCGCCATGAAGACACTGCCCTCAAACGTGATCAGCCTGATCACAAATATCTTCAATGGGATTCTGAGACTCAGCCATTTCCCCTCACAATGGAAGTGTGCTGAAATAATTATGATTCCCAAGCCCGGCAAGCCTGAGCATTTGACCAGCTCATATCGTCCCATCAGCCTGCTGGTGATTGTCTCCAAAATATTTGAGAGAATATTTTTGCGTGGACTGTTGCTTGTGCTTGAAGAAAAGAAGCTCATTCCAGACCACCAATTTGGATTCAGGAAGCATCATGGTACACCTGAGCAGTGTCACAGAGTCGTGCAGTACATCTTGGATGCCCTGGAAAACAAAAGGTACTGTGCAGCAGTTTTTCTCGATGTCCGGCAGGCTTTTGACAAGGTATGGCACACAGGACTGCTCTACAAGCTGAAGAAAATGCTTCCGGCACCATATTACCTTCTTCTTAAATCCTACCTGCACAATCGAAGCTTCTACGTCAGATGCAACAACGAGGAGTCTGACCTTAAACCTATACTAGCTGGGGTACCTCAAGGCAGCGTTCTTGGGCCAGTACTTTACACCTTGTTCACAGCAGATCTACCGGTGGTTGACCCCCTCTCTACAGTCACTGCCACATATGCCGACGACATGGCTTTCCTAGCATCTGACAGCTGTCCAACCTGTGCGTCTCGTAAACTCCAGGCTCAGATAGCTGCGCTTGAACCTTGGCTCACCAAATGGAACGTTGCCATCAATACGGAGGAATCGGTGCAAGTGACATACACTCTCAGACCTAAGATGTGCCCAGAAATCAGCATCTATGACCAAATTATACCCGAAGCGTCGAGTGCCAAGTACCTAGGGATGACCATTGACAAGAGGCTCACTTGGAAACCACATTTGAAGCAGAAGCGAGCTCAGCTCAACATACGATTTAGGAGAATATATTGGCTACTGAGAGCAGGATCACGTCTCAGTCTTCGCAACAAAGTTCTTGTGTACAAGGCCATCCTAAAGCCAATCTGGACATATGACATTCAATTATGGGGCACTACGGCTACATCGAACCTAAAGCCAATAAAAGTGTTTCAAGCCAAGGTTCTACGCACCATAGTAGGCGCACCGTTCTACGTCCGAAATGATGTGCTACACAATGACCTAGATGTCCCTAGCGTAGAAGACGAAATCTCCCGAATCAGCCAAAGATTTATAGACCGGCTAGCAAATCATGAGAACGTACTAGCGATCCAACTGCTGGACAACAGCAACCAACGTCGAAGGCTTAAACGCTACCACCCCCTAGATCTACCCTTCCGCACTGTATAACCACTTCCCTATGTTATTGTTTACCCTTTAAGCCATCAATGTAAAAGCCAACAAATTTAGTCATTGTCTAACGACAGATTTTAAATAAATAAACAGAGAAAAAAAAAAAACTTCACTTTTATTTTGTATTATTGTTACAACCGTTATGATTAGTTATCAACTAATTTATTTGTTCTAAATTATATTCATTTTATATGTTTGTGTATAGTTTTCAATATCATCTTCAATTATAAGATTTTCTAATTGTTTTGAAAAGTCTGGTGATCTGACTATTTCCAATTCACCATTACTTAGAACTCTTGTTTTACGCATATCTCGGTATTCATAACAATATATTTTAAATTGTTTTTCTTCATAATTAGAATCATAAGTACAACGAATTGGTACTTTCTTTCTTTTATATTGAAGATTAAAATGTCTATAAAATGGTTCTGTCGCATCTAGTATTCCAACTATATGTAATTCTTTATTTACAAGATTATTTCGAAATGTAGCTATTGCATCTTCTACTATAAAATAATGATTTATTTCTGGTAAAGCAGTTGTTGTTGTCGTTGTTGAGATAATATCATTCAATGAATAATCATCACCATTTAATTCTTTACTTTTCATCATCAGTTGACGTGATATATTAACGCTGATAATATCATTATTGGGAAGGGTTACCTTTAATTCAATACTATTTTTATTTAAATTTGAATCGTTTAAAATATTTGAAATCTTTAAGCTTGGCAAAGCATTTATAATTATTTCTTTAAATAAAAGAATAATTAGAATGTATAAAAATTTAATTTCTTATGTACATAGTTTTTCAACGTCTTTATATTAATATTTTCTAAACAAGATCTTCTGATAAGTCACACACATAATCAGTTCAAATTAGTGATTCTAGTAATACTTCTAAGAAGAACAACACAAAACAAAAATTCAAAATCTTACAAAAACAAAACTCAGTGCAAATTTATTTCTAAATCAGGCAACTGATAACCATCGAACGGCAAATAACAACAACAACAAGAAAAAACAAAAAAAACCGCACCATTCGGGATCCCCCAGACCTGCGCAGCAGCTCTATCACTTAACTCTTCATAATAGAAAAAACAAAAATCCTAACTAATCTATGTATCGGTCCTAAATACCTAATCATGAAACGCTCTGACGACAACAAAACGCTCGCAAATTATTCACCAATTATTCCAAATTATAAAAACCATAGACAACCTGTGCGGTGTTGAAGTGGAAGAGTGCAAGCTCTTAGCAAACGGAACGTATGAAATAAAAACAAAAACAATGTCACAAGCCTCCAAGCTCATCCAATTAACTTAACTAGATAACCAAACTAATGTAAAAGTTTCAGAACACAACACACGTAACTTTACCAAAGGTGTTATTTACTGCAACAATCGGCGTGAAATCCAAGAAAGCGAAACCCTCCAAGAACTCAACCAAGATAATGTGATTGAAGTTAAGAAAATTCTAAAAAAAACAACAAGACAAACTCCAAGAAACCGGCCTAATAATACTCACTTTCGCCTCAATCAACTTACCAGCAGACATTAAAATTGGTTATCAAAAAGTTAACATACGCCCTTATATCCCACTACCTCTTCGATGCCGCAACTGTGGCCGAATTGGACACCCTACCAAATTTTGAAAAAGCAAAAAATTTGCCTAGACTGCGGAATCGTCGATCACAAAAAAACAGAAAATGAGAAATGCACCAACAACAAAAACTGTATAAACTGTAAAGAAAGCAAATTGCAGAATTATCATCACAGTATCTTCGACCGCAACTGTCGTACCTTTATTAAAAATAAAATAATACAAGCCATACGTACCATCGAAAAGACATAATTGAAAGAAGCCCACCAATTATACAACGAAAGGCACAAACTCCCACAAGCAACTTACGCCGCCACCAGTAAACCTACAACACAACAACATCAACCCCCAAGTTACAAGCAGAAACGTAACCCATCTGACATCACCAGGAAACTTATACAATACGAGGACTCCAGCTCAAGCCCCTCAACGTCAACAAAAACAGATACATCTACTAACCTAAACTCTTTATCTCAACTTAACTCCCAATTAATAAATGATACTAAGCTTAGAATATTCCACAAAAACAATAATAATTCAACATTAACAACTCCACTTAAATCTAAAAACCCAAAAAAACTAAGAGGCAACAACAGCACTATACATAATTCTATTAGTCTGGATGACGAAGCCGAAATGATCGTAGAAGACGATTCAGTATAACAATTCTGATATAAGCACATAGCAGGAGGCCGGGGCGGTTCGCCTATGGAAGTGGGGCTACATAATTAGCTTTTACGCGCACCGGCGGCGCCCCCCGTCCCCTGTATTAATCACACCATAAGCCGCGACACCCTATAATTGCTGAACAGCTATGAGTTGTCGTGGCCAAAATTCACCTTAACTGATCCCACTTATTTCTCAAAAGACTAAAAAAAGAAATCAAATCTCCCCACCATTTAATATAATTATAATTTATTATAATGATTACCATAGTACAATGGAACTGCCATGGCTATCTTAACAACTATGATCAGTTACAACTATTAATTAAAAAATGCTCTCCACAAATCTTGAGCCTACAGGAAACCCATTTCCACAATACCTCAAAAATACATATCCCAATAAACTACTCCAGCTTTGACTACTGACTTTCTATAATGCCACCGATTTGACTTTCCTTTGCAATTAACTCTTTATGAAATGTTTCAATTGCTTCTTCAACTGTAAAACGTTTACGATCTGATCTCTCATTATATGTTTCTTCTTCTATATGATAATATCTTTTTACTCTTATTAATGTTCTCTCTTAAAAAAATTGAAATTGTATTTTAAATTTTATATATTTTTCATCGGGATACGAGCTTATTAAATGTAACCACCCCAGCGGTAATGCAAGAGGAGGATCCGCCATATTAATCAAGTCTGTGATATCGCATGCTATACTCGAACCAATCAATCACTCCTGGGTTCAAGCAGCAGTCATTGCGATCCACAGTCCACAGAAAGACCTGAAACTAGCGGCACTGTACTTTCCCCCGCGACATAACATATCGCAGGCCATGTTTGAGCAACTGGTAGACAGATTTGGCGCCAAATTTATTGCAGGAGGCGACTTCAATGCCAAGAATACCTGGTGGGGATCTAGGCTCACAAATACCAAAGGTACAGCCTTGTTAAACTGTATTTGGAGCAAAGACTTAACTTGTCACTGTACTGGTGAGCCCACCTACTGGCCCACGGAGCGCACAAAGCTGCCTGACGTGCTGGACTTTGCTGTTGCTAAAGGCTTTCGATCCGGGCAAATAAACACGTCCACCTGTGCTGATCTGCAATCGGACCACAGTGCAGTGCTACTAGAAGTCAACACACCAGTACTAGCTATAACCAAGCCTGCAAGTATCATTGGTAAAGACACTAACATCTCTAGATACTGAGTCTGGCTAGAACAAAATGTAGAAATGCCGATAAGGCACTAACAAGGCACATACACAATGCTGCCACCGTTAGTACAACAGCTTCGAAGTCAACTTCGGGCGTACCTAAGACGGACAGGTATCTGTGGTCTAGTGAGGTAATGGCAAAGGTGCAGGAGAAAAGGCGACTCCGAAATGTCTGGCAACTTAGTCGCAATCCCCGAGACAAAACTGCGCTAAATCATGCCACAAAACAACTTAAGGACACGATGAACAAACTCCGAAGTGACACATTGCAAGCCTACCTCATCGCTGCTCAGCCTGGTGACCCAGAGAACAATCTTTGGAATGCCACAAGGGAAAAAAAAAGGCCTACCTCTAGATGCCCTCCTCTGAGGAATTCCACTGGCTCCTGGTGCCGGTCCAATAAAGAAAAGGCTCAAGAGTTTGCCGTGCACCTACAAAGTACTTTTACCCCCTTCGAGTTCAGTGATGCAATAAGCAACATGGAAATCAGCAACTTCTTGGACAGTCCTTGTCAACTGGATCTACCGATTGCGGAAACAAATGAGGAAGAGGTACAGGAGGAAATTAAAGCACTAGCAAACAGAAAATCACCGGGATATGATAAAATCAATCGGCTCGCCATGAAGACACTGCCCTCAAACGTGATCAGCCTGATCACAAATATCTTCAATGGGATTCTGAGACTCAGCCATTTCCCCTCACAATGGAAGTGTGCTGAAATAATTATGATTCCCAAGCCCGGCAAGCCTGAGCATTTGACCAGCTCATATCGTCCCATCAGCCTGCTGGTGATTGTCTCCAAAATATTTGAGAGAATATTTTTGCGTGGACTGTTGCTTGTGCTTGAAGAAAAGAAGCTCATTCCTGACCACCAATTTGGATTCAGGAAGCATCATGGTACACCTGAGCAGTGTCACAGAGTCGTGCAGTACATCTTGGATGCCCTGGAAAACAAAAGGTACTGTGCAGCAGTTTTTCTCGATGTCCGGCAGGCTTTTGACAAGGTATGGCACACAGGACTGCTCTACAAGCTGAAGAAAATGCTTCCGGCACCATATTACCTTCTTCTTAAATCCTACCTGCACAATCGAAGCTTCTACGTCAGATGCAACAACGAGGAGTCTGACCTTAAACCTATACTAGCTGGGGTACCTCAAGGCAGCGTTCTTGGGCCAGTACTTTACACCTTGTTCACAGCAGATCTACCGGTGGTTGACCCCCTCTCTACAGTCACTGCCACATATGCCGACGACATGGCTTTCCTAGCATCTGACAGCTGTCCAACCTGTGCGTCTCGTAAACTCCAGGCTCAGATAGCTGCGCTTGAACCTTGGCTCACCAAATGGAACGTTGCCATCAATACGGAGGAATCGGTGCAAGTGACATACACTCTCAGACCTAAGATGTGCCCAGAAATCAGCATCTATGACCAAATTATACCCGAAGCGTCGAGTGCCAAGTACCTAGGGATGACCATTGACAAGAGGCTCACTTGGAAACCACATTTGAAGCAGAAGCGAGCTCAGCTCAACATACGATTTAGGAGAATATATTGGCTACTGAGAGCAGGATCACGTCTCAGTCTTCGCAACAAAGTTCTTGTGTACAAGGCCATCCTAAAGCCAATCTGGACATATGACATTCAATTATGGGGCACTACGGCTACATCGAACCTAAAGCCAATAAAAGTGTTTCAAGCCAAGGTTCTACGCACCATAGTAGGCGCACCGTTCTACGTCCGAAATGATGTGCTACACAATGACCTAGATGTCCCTAGCGTAGAAGACGAAATCTCCCGAATCAGCCAAAGATTTATAGACCGGCTAGCAAATCATGAGAACGTACTAGCGATCCAACTGCTGGACAACAGCAACCAACGTCGAAGGCTTAAACGCTACCACCCCCTAGATCTACCCTTCCGCACTGTATAACCACTTCCCTATGTTATTGTTTACCCTTTAAGCCATCAATGTAAAAGCCAACAAATTTAGTCATTGTCTAACGACAGATTTTAAATAAATAAACAGAGAAAAAAAAAAAACTTCACTTTTATTTTGTATTATTGTTACAACCGTTATGATTAGTTATCAACTAATTTATTTGTTCTAAATTATATTCATTTTATATGTTTGTGTATAGTTTTCAATATCATCTTCAATTATAAGATTTTCTAATTGTTTTGAAAAGTCTGGTGATCTGACTATTTCCAATTCACCATTACTTAGAACTCTTGTTTTACGCATATCTCGGTATTCATAACAATATATTTTAAATTGTTTTTCTTCATAATTAGAATCATAAGTACAACGAATTGGTACTTTCTTTCTTTTATATTGAAGATTAAAATGTCTATAAAATGGTTCTGTCGCATCTAGTATTCCAACTATATGTAATTCTTTATTTACAAGATTATTTCGAAATGTAGCTATTGCATCTTCTACTATAAAATAATGATTTATTTCTGGTAAAGCAGTTGTTGTTGTCGTTGTTGAGATAATATCATTCAATGAATAATCATCACCATTTAATTCTTTACTTTTCATCATCAGTTGACGTGATATATTAACGCTGATAATATCATTATTGGGAAGGGTTACCTTTAATTCAATACTATTTTTATTTAAATTTGAATCGTTTAAAATATTTGAAATCTTTAAGCTTGGCAAAGCATTTATAATTATTTCTTTAAATAAAAGAATAATTAGAATGTATAAAAATTTAATTTCTTATGTACATAGTTTTTCAACGTCTTTATATTAATATTTTCTAAACAAGATCTTCTGATAAGTCACACACATAATCAGTTCAAATTAGTGATTCTAGTAATACTTCTAAGAAGAACAACACAAAACAAAAATACAAAATCTTACAAAAACAAAACTCAGTGCAAATTTATTTCTAAATCAGGCAACTGATAACCATCGAACGGCAAATAACAACAACAACAAGAAAAAACAAAAAAAACCGCACCATTCGGGATCCCCCAGACCTGCGCAGCAGCTCTATCACTTAACTCTTCATAATAGAAAAAACAAAAATCCTAACTAATCTATGTATCGGTCCTAAATACCTAATCATGAAACGCTCTGACGACAACAAAACGCTCGCAAATTATTCACCAATTATTCCAAATTATAAAAACCATAGACAACCTGTGCGGTGTTGAAGTGGAAGAGTGCAAGCTCTTAGCAAACGGAACGTATGAAATAAAAACAAAAACAATGTCACAAGCCTCCAAGCTCATCCAATTAACTTAACTAGATAACCAAACTAATGTAAAAGTTTCAGAACACAACACACGTAACTTTACCAAAGGTGTTATTTACTGCAACAATCGGCGTGAAATCCAAGAAAGCGAAACCCTCCAAGAACTCAACCAAGATAATGTGATTGAAGTTAAGAAAATTCTAAAAAAAACAACAAGACAAACTCCAAGAAACCGGCCTAATAATACTCACTTTCGCCTCAATCAACTTACCAGCAGACATTAAAATTGGTTATCAAAAAGTTAACATACGCCCTTATATCCCACTACCTCTTCGATGCCGCAACTGTGGCCGAATTGGACACCCTACCAAATTTTGAAAAAGCAAAAAATTTGCCTAGACTGCGGAATCGTCGATCACAAAAAAACAGAAAATGAGAAATGCACCAACAACAAAAACTGTATAAACTGTAAAGAAAGCAAATTGCAGAATTATCATCACAGTATCTTCGACCGCAACTGTCGTACCTTTATTAAAAATAAAATAATACAAGCCATACGTACCATCGAAAAGACATAATTGAAAGAAGCCCACCAATTATACAACGAAAGGCACAAACTCCCACAAGCAACTTACGCCGCCACCAGTAAACCTACAACACAACAACATCAACCCCCAAGTTACAAGCAGAAACGTAACCCATCTGACATCACCAGGAAACTTATACAATACGAGGACTCCAGCTCAAGCCCCTCAACGTCAACAAAAACAGATACATCTACTAACCTAAACTCTTTATCTCAACTTAACTCCCAATTAATAAATGATACTAAGCTTAGAATATTCCACAAAAACAATAATAATTCAACATTAACAACTCCACTTAAATCTAAAAACCCAAAAAAACTAAGAGGCAACAACAGCACTATACATAATTCTATTAGTCTGGATGACGAAGCCGAAATGATCGTAGAAGACGATTCAGTATAACAATTCTGATATAAGCACATAGCAGGAGGCCGGGGCGGTTCGCCTATGGAAGTGGGGCTACATAATTAGCTTTTACGCGCACCGGCGGCGCCCCCCGTCCCCTGTATTAATCACACCATAAGCCGCGACACCCTATAATTGCTGAACAGCTATGAGTTGTCGTGGCCAAAATTCACCTTAACTGATCCCACTTATTTCTCAAAAGACTAAAAAAAGAAATCAAATCTCCCCACCATTTAATATAATTATAATTTATTATAATGATTACCATAGTACAATGGAACTGCCATGGCTATCTTAACAACTATGATCAGTTACAACTATTAATTAAAAAATGCTCTCCACAAATCTTGAGCCTACAGGAAACCCATTTCCACAATACCTCAAAAATACATATCCCAATAAACTACTCCAGCTATAGCAAAAACTCATCTACGGCATCTGCCGGAGGAGTGACATTGCTAATACACAACAGCTTAGAGCACTGCAGCTCATCTTGCAATCCCCCAATTATCCCCCCACAGACACTCAATCAACTCCATCTGCTACAAAAAAATAAAGTATTGTCATGGAGAAAACTAAAAAAGAACAGTAATACAGAAAACATAATTAGATACAAACGAGACAACGCCTTGTTCCGACGCACATTAAAAATAGCCAAAAAAGAAAGTACTAACATATTTACCTCACAAATAAATCCACAAACTCCTTCAACAAAAATAAAGCACAACATTCGACGCTTTTGTGGCCTTAACCCGTCCAAGAGCATCCACTGCATATTCAACCCAACTTTATCCCAATATTCAACCGATAGATCCGAAATCGCAAACATTCTCTGCAAAACCTGGTCTGACACATCAAAGGATACCAACTTCCCGACACTCTGCTCATCCGCTAAACAAACAGCAATAGCAGCAAACCTCGCCGTCACCTATAACCAAAAAGCATTAGCAATCGAAGGCGATATTTCAACGCTCGAATTTAATGCAGCAATATATTCCCTAACTGGCAAAACACCCGGGCTAGATAGAATCAAATATGCAATGCTAAAAAACATAGACACGTGTACAAAGACTGGCATCATACATTTAAAAAACTCTTTCCTTAAACACTAAATCCCAAAAGTTTATAAGACTAGCATTATAATCCTAATTCTTAAGCCATCCTCTCCAAAAACTGACTTAAACTCGTACCGACCAATATCGCTAAACTCCCGCTTATCAAAAGTATTGGACAAAATAATTGCAAAGAGACTGTGGGGGTTTGTTATCAACAACAAACTCATACACAACAGCCAAGTAGGTTTCAAGAAAGGTAAATCAACTATAGATAGTCTTCTTCTTGTAGACCATCTCATAGCTAGAACTCTCTTAAAAAGAAGCCACACATCAATAATTTCACTTGACTTTGCCAAAGCTTTCGACAGAATAGGATTACACACCATACTCGAACAACTAAAAATATGGCATATCGGACCCAAGTTCTTCAACTACGTTAAAAACTTTATGACCAACAGAAAAATTGTTATCAAAATAGGCTTATATTACTCAACATCGCAACCACTACACAACGGTATTCCGCAAGGTTCCCCCCTCTCTGTCATTCTCTTTATCATCGCTTACAATAAGTTGACGTCTATCATATCTCTACATAAAAACATTCAAGTTATCGCATACGCAGATGACTTCAACCTAATCATAAAAATCCCAAACTCCAAACACTAAGTTATTGATCTAACCTTACTGTTTTCCCAAATATCAGAATGGTGCGAATACTCCGGTGCTCAGTTATCCACAAAAAAAATGCAAACACCTACACATCTATCGCAAACACAACTGGACTTGTAATGTCCATACAGGCAACCTTCAGCTAACAAACGTGAACTGCATGAAACTCCTTGGTATTCAATTTAACAACAGATACAACTGGAATGCCCACGTAAAATACCTAAAAACATCGCAAGACAAAAAAACCCAACATTATAAAATGCCTTTCCAACCCGAAATTCAACTCCCACACCTCTTCTCATATTAACGTCACCAATGCAATAATAATCTAAAAAATCGATTACTGCCTCCCCCTGTTTGGCTCAGCACCCAAGTCTACCATCCGTCCTCTCAACTCAATTACTAATACCGCAATAAGGCTAGCACTAGGTGCTTTCAAAACTACTCCAGTCAATAACATGCTACATGAGGCACAAATACCTCCTATACACGTAAGAAACCAAATAGCTACAGCCAAGCTCTCCGAATCAATAATAAATGCACACAACTCTCCAATCTTAAACATAAATAAAAACTACAAAGTTCGAAAAAAATTAAAATGCGTATCAATAATAGATAGAATCAACAGCACTGCAAAAAATCTCGGCATTCCGCACACACATTATCCTAGAAACCCCATAATACTTACCCCCCATGGCACCTACACACACTTTCAATAGATTCCTCCCCCAGAGAATACCCAAAAACCTCAACCCAACCTCTCATATACAGAAAACTGTTCCAAGAAATCCTCGACAGTAACAAAAAGTACAAATCTATCTTCACAGACGGCTCACAAATAAACAACATTACAGCTTATGCAATAACAAACGAACACAACATAATTAAAACAGGCATATTACCCTTCTTCTCAACAGTCTTTACGGCTGAAGCCATTGCAATTACAGTAGCCCTCAATATTTTCAAAAACAAACCCGGCAAATATGCAATATATACGGACTCCCTCTCAACTTTAGATGCAATAAAAAATACCAGCAGTTCTGACTACTAACCATCCATCATCCGAAACATCCTCACTAAACACCACCCAAAATTCAAAATCATTTGGATCCCCGACCATGTAGGCATCCGGGGAAATAAATTAGCTGACCTCACCGAGAAAAATGCAACTAAACTCCCACTCATCCTGACACCAAATTATAATTTCAAAGACATCAAAAAATGTCTAAAAGACACTTTCAGTACAGAAACAAAAAACACGCTGCACAACACATCCAACTGATATAAATCCATTCATCAAAATATGACTAATACCTCAACCTTAGATTGTAGAAACAACATATCAAGATACGACCAAATTAAATTTACAAGGCTAAGACTTGGCCATACCAACCTTACACACCAACACTACCTAAACCTATCATCAGACAATATATGCCCATTTTGCAGAAACACATTGGTGTCAATAGTCCATATCCTAAAAGAATGTCCATCTCTCAAAACATCGTACGCCCAAATATTTAAAAATAATGACCCCATACAATTGTTATCCCAAACCACGCGAAAAATTCTACAATTATCTTAAAGTTCCTTAAACAAACCAATATTATAAATAAAATCTAGAGATAACTAAAGAATTGAAGACTTCAGCAGCCAGTACTCTATAATTAAGTTAAGTTGTAATTTAATATTATAAGTTAACTGTATATAAATAAATAAATAAAAGTCACACACATATACATATCTATATATATAAAACTCTTTGTCCTGACTCACTGAGACATCACTCTGTAACCCAAACGGGTTAAGATATCGAGCTGAAATTTTCACACAACATAGCTGAGACATAATCATCAAGCAATAAGGCTGCGTTTTTCGATATTCCAACTGGAAGGGGTTAAAATGGGGGGTCAAAAGGCAAAATAGCTTAGTATGAAAAAATTGTTTGTTTTTTGAGCAATCTCAACCAAATTCACAGATTTTGTAATTCTTACTCATTGTTACATTCTGAGAAAATTTGGTCAAGATCGGATGACTATATCATATAGCTGCCATAGCTTTCACAGCCAAACACACAGATTATCTATTTCTTATTCATTGTTACATTCTGAGATCGGATGGATCGGATCGGAGATCATATAGCTGCCATAGGGACAGTGGCTCTTGGTGGTATAAGCAAAAGCTGAGTGGGAGCGGGTGCGCTCTTGCTGCTATACTCAACAATCGAAAGCAGCGGAGGAGAGGGTGCAGTGTCTGCAAAACATTTAGCAAGGGCGGAACAATATCTCTTTCTTTCTCTCTCTCACTTACTCTCGCTTTTGTTGATCTTCCATGGAAAGGATTTAGAAAGAAAAGAAAACACAGCCTTTAGCACGGAGCTAAATCTATAGGGATTTTAACTGACTGAGTCCAAAAAGGATTGTTGGAGGGTTGAAGGGAGTGGGAAAGGGAGTTTGGGTTGTCTTGTTCCCGAAAACCCTAATTGGTCCCGTTTGGCGGGACTCGCCTTTGGAACGAACCAGTGGAGTCCAGGAAGAATACCAGATCCTCCAGTCGCAGTTTTGCGAGACAGTCCAGTTCCTCGAAAAAGGGTTCCCCGAGAAAACGGGTTCTCCTTCTAAAAAGGGCAGGGCAGTCACACTGAAGGTGTTGGATGCTCTCCTCTTCCTCTTCATTCCCGCAGCTACGACAGAAGTCTTGTGATGGTACACCATACCTTAATGCCATTCGGCCAAGACTACTATCAACACCTCTATCCTGTTCTTGCTAAAGTGTAGGAGTTCAGATGATCGCTTTGGGTTACGGTCTTGCCAGAGTGCTGTGGATATATTGCATCCCTGGGTCGTTTTCCACTGCTCCTCTGCCGCAGTCCTCGCCGTTCTTGCTAGTTTGGAGAGGACGTACTGAAGAGGTCTTTGTACATCAGTCACCGCACTACCTGCCAGCAGCGCTGATCCTTGCCTTGCACATTCGTCAGCCCTCTCGTTTCCTGGTACACCGGAGTGCCCAGGTACCCAGACAAGTCTGATTGAATGGTGCCAACGGTTCAGCGCTGTGACTGTGTTTCGAATGAGTTTGCTCTTGGTGGTGTTTGAGGACAGAGCCATAAGGGCTGCCTGACTGTAGACGTAAATATATATGTTCCTTGAAGGTTTTTCCAAGGTGGGCAACAGTTTGGTCGACTGCCAGACAGCACAGATCTCCGCCTGGAAAACACTGCACCATTCCGGAAGACGGTATGAGAGATTCGCAGCTGGGTATATAGAGTACACACCTGCTCCAGTGCCTTCATCCGTTTTCGAACCATCCGTATTGATTGACAGCTCGTTCCCACATAGAGGGGTTTTTTGCTGCCAGTCGGTCTGTGATGGGGACACAATGTTGAACCTGTCTTTCCACTTATTTTCAGGAACGCAATGGTCCTCCTTGTGTGGCCCAGCATTGCTTTCTATTGAGCGTAGAATGGCGCTGTGACCTACCGTACTTGGCTTAAAGAGGGTCCAGAGCTCTATGCCTGAACGCACTCCTGGCTGCCGCGTACTTCAGGAAGATGTCTATTGGTTCCTGGTCTAACATGACGTCTAAGGCTGCTTGGGGAGTGGAATGTATGCATCCCGTTACACCCAAGCAAGCCAGTCTTTGCACTTTTTGGAGATTATCTAGGTGAGATTTGGTGCATGCCGTTTCCCACCATACTAGTGCTCCATATGTAAGTATGGGTCTGACAACAGCTGTATAAAACCAGTGGATAATATACGGTTGTAGCCCCCATCTTTTCCCAAAAGTCTTCTTACACACAAAGAAGGCTTGTAGTGCCTTTTTCATCCTCTCCTCCGAGTTTCTCTTCCAAGAGAGGTTCGAGTCGAGAATTACTCCTAAGTAATTTGCCTCCTTTGCCAGTCTGGGCTGTATCCCTCCTAGTGTAGAAAGTCTAAAGCTCAGTATCTTGTATTTTCTTGTAAACAGGACCAACTCGGTCTTTTGTTGGTTTGCCCCAAGACCATTCTGCTCTGCCCACCTTAGAGTAAAACCGAGTGAATTTTCCATAAGTTCACTGATTGTTGGCAATAACTTGCCAGTCACCAGTAAAGTCAGGTCATCAGCGTAGGCCGTTACTCTGCATCCTCTATTTGCCAGTTTTAGAGGAAGGTCGTTGAGAACGAAATTCCACAATAGAGGAGATATAACTCCTCCTTGAGGCATTCCCCTCGTGGCCAACTTTCAAATTTTCGAAGTGCAATGTTGGGAGTTGACCACTTTGCAGCTGAGCATGTTGCTGAGCCACTGATTGATCATCGGGTGTGAGCCAATTTTGCAAGTGCAGCCGTTATTGACTCTATCCTGACATTGTTGAAGGCTCCTTCTATATCGAGGAATGCCACCAGCGCAAACTCCTTTCTATGCAAGGTGTTTTCAATATTAGTAACTACCTCATGTAGTGCTGTCTCAACGGATCTACCTTTGAGATAGGCATGTTGAGAGCTGCTGAATACATTTGGAGTCAGCTTCGTTCTTAGATATAGATCCAGAATAAAAACGATGATAGACTAATTGGTCTATAGTCCTTCGCTGAGCAGTGGTTTATCTTTCCTGCTTTGGGAATGAATGCCACTCTTACTTCTCTCCAGATACGTGGAATTTATCCTATAGAGAGGCATCCTCTGAAAATTCTCAGTAACCATGGCAAGAGGTCGTGATACGCAGCTTGCAGCATAAACGGTCTAACGCCATCCGGTCCTGCAGATTTGTAGGGTTGAAATGACTTTACAGCCCAGATTATCTTCTCTTTATTGACAATTTCCTCAATAATGGCTTCACTTTCCACGTACACCCCCCCCCCCTCAGGCTCTTCCCTGATAGTGGAAGCGGTAATTTCGCCCCCGTCATCCGCTTCCAAGCAACCCGGGAAGTGGGTGTTCATGAGAAGTTCCAAGGACTCATGACTGTTTCTCGCGAAATTGCCGTCCAGGTCGCATAGGAGACCTGGCTTAGCGGGATCCTTAGACAGTAGCCTTCGAAGTCTGGACGTTCCAGTGGTACTGCTCAGGTCCTCGCAGAAAGCAGCCCATGAGTCTCTTTTGGCCTTCCTACAGAGTCTTTTAAAGGTCTTGAAACTCTGGTGATAGGTGTCCCAATCATCCTGACAATTTCTCGCCTTAGCCTTGTTGTATGGCCTCCTTGTTTCCTTCTTGATTTGACCTAGCTCCTGTATCCACCACGCGCTGCGATTGGACTTTGGAGGTCGGCTAATGGGGCAGGATAAGAAAGAAAGGATAAGACAAGAAAGGCTTAACAAAGCGCCTCGGTTATGGTCCGGGTCGATTTCTCTAGAGTGCCAGGGTGTCTCATTTGTCCCACTGGGTGTGACGGTTGAGACTCTCTGACTTACTTAACAAACTTACCCCAGTCCGTTCGTTCCGGGTTTCTGAATGGCGTTTTTTCCACTCGGGGCCACTTAATCTCAAACACTATCCTATAGTGATCAGAGAAAGAGCACTCCGTGGATACCTGCCAGCTATCTATTGTTAGGGAGACGTTGTTAGTCTCTAGGGTTGAATCTATAACCTCTGCACGGCTCTTATTGCGGAATGCGGGGCGGCTGCCCCTGTTACACACAATAAGATTTGTGAACAGAACGAATTCGAACAACGACTCCCCTCTCTTGCTTATGCCTGTACTTCCCCACGCCGTGTGGTGAGCGTTAGCATCACAACCAAGTATCACATCATTGCCCTCCTTCTGCGCGTGCTGAACAAGGGCCTTGTTCCTCGTATGGTAAATATGCGGATGCCTGGTATAGGTTGCGCCCGTTCCTCCTTTCGCATAGTACCACCGTCAGGTCTTCGCTGCTGTAACAAGGGGAGAAAAGAACATTAAGTCCAGCTCTTACCACGATACAAGTTCTTGACTGTACAGACTAGATACAGGTCCATGAACTGTAGTAGGTCAGCCGAGGGAGCCCCAGAATGATGCAGATTGATCTGCACCACCCTTTCCGGCTGACCTAGCATCCTTTCCGTCTGGTCCAGGGATGTATGCTCTGATGCATCCTAGACCCATCTTCAACTGGCCTTGCTTCTTCAGGATTTGGCTCCTGGACTCTGCACCAATGCTGATCCAGAGATCCTTGCCGTTTCCCTTGTCGCGGGCCAGCCCTCACCTGATCGTCCAATCCCCGGTAACGCAATCCTCGTTCTGGCGCTTGACCATGTTAAGGATGGTTCGATCCTCCATTATCGGAGGTGGGATACAAACCTTAATGATCGTTCTTTCAGGGACAAGATCCATGGGAACGACGTCAATCTTCGCACCAGGCCATGGTTCACCAAAACTTTGGATTGTGTCTTTGAGAAACCGCAAGGATTCCTCGTTGGCACAAGCCACTGCCTTAGCGCCCTTATACCACTTGATGCCATCGACCTCGGCCAGGAACGGATTCTCTGGTCGGAACATGGCATCATGTAGGGCCTGTTTTATGGACTTCTTTAAGGTGAGCCAATTACCAGCAGTGAGTTTCCCTTCCGGGTCGCTTCTGTCGATAATGGCCACCTGAAGCTCCGGCTTCGAGCTTAAGCTGGCCAGAATTCCTTCTGGACACATCCGTTTGCTCTCTGAAGCTTTTTCCGGGTCGACCGACCTCTGCCACTTAGTGACAGAGGTTTTGCTGCTATTTTTGCCTTCCGTTTTCCCCTTTTTGGGGGGTGTGGTCGGCGCAGCTATGGAGGGATCTTTTCGGGAGTTGGATTTCCCTGTAGGTGATGCTGCTGGCTTGGAAGGTATTGCCTTCCTTTTCGAAGCAGCCTCAGTCACCTGCTGAGAAGTCTTCTTCGACGGTTCCATTGACTGCACTACTGTGCGAGAGGTTTTGAGTGTTACCAGACTCGGTAAGCCTCTCGTACCGTCTCTCTTGTATTCGTGCTTCTTCTTCAGTTTCCTCTCCTTGGCGTTCAGCGACTCTGGATTGCGGCCTTCAAGTCGCCTAAGGAACCTTGTACCCTGAGCGCTGTTTGCGTCGGAGGTCTTCAATCTCGACGTTGCTTTCCGGCACGACCGTGTCAGCTTTAGTCACCTCGTCGGGCCTCCTGTTGTGTGGCTCGTCCTCCAACGGCATACGATCAAGCGCAAGCGCTAGCTCGTGGTCCGTTATAGTCGAGCCTGTGAACAGGAATTCCGATTTGGTGGCCACTGGCTCCAGATCGACGCCTTCCTGCCGTCGAAGCCCGCTGCAGTGTGACCGCTGGCGACAGAGAGGATTGCTCCTCACCGTGCCCGCCAGTGGTAGAAGTCACGACTTCCACCGACATTTGGGCTGACAACCTAGCCCGAGTTGAAAACTCATCTTCCATCCATGGCCGCAATACCTCGGTGAAGCAAGTGACTATGCATAACCCGATCGATCGGGATAATGCAGAGTCCATTGCCCAGCCGGCACCCTCGTGTAGGGTTCAGTTAGAGGATTTTGCCAGCCTTTTGATGAGTTACATTTAATACAATAATAGGTGCAGTTGTTTCAAACTGATCACGTGATAATATTGGTGCTGAATCATAACCATAATAACTTTTTTGAAAACCTATATACATATTATATAATGTAGCAAAACGATTTGTTTCAAATTAAAGATTAAGATTGTCATAGGGATAAACATCTGAATTAAAATGTACTTTTATATCAGATAGATTTCAATGTATATATTTATTCGTAATATTATTATAGCCTGTGCCCATTAAAAATAGGCAAAAAAGGCTATAATGAATTTGTGTGAATGTATGTAACAGGCAGAAGGAAGCATCTCCGGCCATATAAAGACTTCAAATTTGGAATGTAGGTTCGTGAAAACCATACGCAGATCAAGTTTATTTTCAATTTTCGATATCAAGTCCCGTTGGTTTTAAAATTAGAAAAATCACCATACCATAATCAATGTTAAAGCTAGAGACTTGAGATTTGGCGCACATGATAATAAGCTTGTGCTTATTGTGTCCTGAAAATCTCATGCCCCGCCCCCTTCGCCCATAACTCGGAAAAGCTGATTACAAGAGCAGTTTTATAGCTAGAGCCTTGAGATTTGGCACACAAGGCAAGTATCCTACTCTCAATGTGTGCTACAAATTTCAGTACGATCGTATATTGAACTCATATAAGAAACAAAATTATGCAGCGCAGCAGATGCGTTGCAGCGCAGTTTCTGCACCGCGTCGACGATTTAATGAACGAAAAGACGCGTTTGTTCATGTATGTTTGATATGCCTTTCGTCTGCTGTGGCGCTAAACATAAACAATCAACAGCCGCAGTCCAGTGTTGCCAGATTATCGCAAACTACGTACTCTCGATGCAAGCTAAATCGACATCAAGCAATATATTTAAATCCCATTATAGACAAAATACTTTTATGTGAAGACCTGCACAGGGTATACTATTTTCGCGCCCGCTCGACTGATCGGCTTGTTTTTTAGAAGTAGATTTAGAATATTCAAAAACATTACATAATTATCATAATGATTTACCGTTTTGTGTTCAAAATAAAAAAATTCTAATATGACAAATATTAAATTGATAGCCGATTTAACTAATAAAGAAAAGTATATAATTCATTATAGAACTTTACAACAATGTATTAAACACGGTCTTGTCTTGTCTTGTATCGAATATTACAATTTGAACAATCTAATTGGTTAAAAAAATATATTGTTTTAAATAAACATTAAAGAATTGAAGCTAAAAATGCATTTGAAAATTTTTTTTTCAAATTTCTCAATAATGCTGTTTATGGTAAAACTATGGAAAATTATGATTGGGATAGTAAAGGTAAACAATTGGGTGCTAGAGCTCTTATAGCCAAGATTAATTATCATAGTTCAATGCAAATTAAAGAAAAACCAGTCGGAAAGGCTACAGTCGAAATCGACTATGAGAGACCCTTTTCTTATTCTTCAAAAATGAAACAACAGTAACAAACTTAGAGACTTATATATAAACCTAAATAAATTTGACGCTGCTCAAATTAGCTTCCGGTTAATAAAATATAATCGCTTAGGTTACACTTGAATCATTAACATACAAATGTTATGTTAATATACATGTATGTAATGCATACATGCAAGGCATGTTTGGCAGGTCTCGAACTCCAGACCATTGCGCCAATGAAGCCATTGTCGATTTTTTAAAAATTTAAAAAAACCGAAAAAAATGTGTCACTGGTTGGAATCGAACCCAAGACCCCACCACAAGAATTCGATATTCTAACCACTGCACCAATGAGGCTATATTCAATAGTTTGCCAAGTACAAGTTTTCTACAGAAATGCAATGCACTGTGACAAAAAAAAATCAAAACAAAACTTCTGGAACGGGACATAGCGTATGTTTTAGGTAAAGTTAAATAGAATTTTGTGGCATACTAGAATTTTTTGGATCACATCGAAATTTTGAATAACGGTAAAAAAAAACTTTTTTTGCACATACGGTGATTTTTACGCCCATAGCTTCGTCAAATATCCACTGATTTTCATTTTTTTACCAGTTTTGGAACGAAAAAACTTAGGTCTTTAAACGTGCCATACATGACTTAAAAGGTTTAATTTCCTTTATTGGAGTATTTGCTATTTACACTTTGTTTTGTGTATTTTTTTTTAAATTTTTAGACTTTGGTTATGATTTTGAACACTATTTTATTAGAAACGACGTAAATTTGTTATTTTGTTTAAAAAAAACACATATTTACGAGTAAAACGCGTGTTTATTTTCTAAAATCGCTCAATAATTCGCAAAGTTATAATTGATTTTCGAAAACGAAATTTCCGCAATACGTTGAAAATGTATGGTCACTGTAAGCCCTTAAAAATTGTTTACAACTGCCACATAATCGGCGTTTCTGTTATTGCATAGAAAATGTGCCCATATGTCAATGACTTTTTTCCTTAAAAATAGAATAACTCAATTAAATATTATTAACTTAAATAGTTTTATACAAATTTGACTTATTAATTTTCGTTCAAAGTAAGGCAAAGTCGCAAAAACTTAAAAAATCATTATATTTTTACATGTAGCCTCCTTAATTTTTATCCGCGATTGCAATGTAATACACCGTTGGAAAGGTGCTACTTTTTTCCTTCCAACGACGTATTACATGCTATTGTACGATGCATAGTTTAAGACATATGATTTTTTAACTCCAACAACCTCGCAAATACGGGTTTTTAACCGTTATTCCAAATTTTGACGTGCACGAAAAATTTGTGGTATGCCACAATGTTACATTTAACTATATCTACAACCTACACTATGTCGCATCCCAGAAGTTTTTTGACTGTCACACCGTGTAATGCAGTGCCTTAAGTTGCTGCCTGCACATTTTCTGCCATTGTACATTTGATAATTTGTTTGCTTCAACTCTCCGGTGTTTATTGTCCGATTTTGATGAAATTTTCAGTACGCATCGGAAGGAAAGTAAATATTAGGTGTGCCGATTTTGGAACTTGTATCTATTAAATTACTCTAGTTATTTGGGTTTTTGGGTCCGGTTTTTGGTGGCAGGAGAGGGCGTGGCAAAATTCTAAAACAAACTTGACCTTTTCGGGGGCCACAAGAGCATCGTCACCAAATTTTATGACCCTAGCTCTTATAGTCTCTAGAATCTAGGTGTTCGTACAGCAGGACAGCAGGACAGACGGACAGACGGACATGGCTATATCGACTCGGCTGGTGATGCTGATCAAGAATATATATACTTTATGGGGTCTGCCGGACTTCCTTCGACCTGTTACGCACTTTTTTTTTTGACAAACTTAATAGACCCCATTTACTTTTTTAAAGTAAAGGGTCTAAAAATGTGCTTGTAATTAAATTGGATAAATTACACATTGTTTATAATAAACCAATTTACCTTGGATTTGCCATATTAGAATTATCAAAATATAAAATGTACAATTTTCATTATGATTATTTGAAACCAAAATATAAAGAAAATATAAACTTAATTTATATGGATACCAATTCATTTATTTATGATATTAAAACAAATGATTTATATGATGATATTCGAAATAGTCTCAATTCACAATTTGAAACTTCAAGCATATTCATATACAAAATGACTATAATTTCCCTTTAGTAAATAAAATAAGTGTTGGATTTAATGAAAGATGAATGTAATGGAAAAATAATTAAAGAATTTATTGGATTACGCGCAAAAATGTATTCAATTATTTTTAAAATTTATGAAATTGAAAAAGAAATTAAGAAAATATAGGGTGTTAAGCGAAGTGCTACAACCTAGTTATCGATAGATGATTATCGAAAATGTTTATATGAAGAGAAATTATATTATGATTCAATGTATATATTTAGATAAAAAATACATATTTTATATACACAAGAAATTGTTAAAAATACATTAAACTATTTTGATGATAAAAAATGTATTGTGAAAATAATATTAACATACTTGCAAAAATATCTTAAATATAAATATATCTATGTATACATATTAAATTTTTTAAATAAATATTTTAAACATAAATGACCACAATTTTAAGTATTATATTTTTGTTGTCCAATATAATTATATTCTATTGGTCTTTTTAGATAATTAATTATTTCGAGCGGTGGTTGTAAATCACCAAAACTATCAAAATATTCCTTTTAGTTATGATTTTTATAATATGCTACCCAATGTGTTCCACTACCGCTTGAGGTGTCTAAGTTGACAATACCACATTCTTGAGTAAATGGTTTTCGAGGTAAACTATTGCGCATAAAAACGCCTCGAAAATATTTCAATTTTTTTCCATATTTTATTAAATCAACCTCTGTTAGCGGTCTTTAAGGTAGCTTATTTAACATTTTTTTTTGCAAATTGTTGATTATAATAAAGACCATATCCTTTTTTATACGGCTTAAGATATAATCCTTAACCCATTGCAATTGTTATGACGAATTGCCTCAGCCAATTGTTCTTTTCCATTTTGAACATAGCTTTAACAATAGCTGAACCTCCAGATGCTAAACCTCCAAGTGCTAATAATGCAGTTAAGATTGGTATTAATGGTAAGAAACCACCAATTTTAGGAACTGAAATAACTCTTGGTATTGATGTAATTTTACATTTCTTATTAAGTAATGTGACGGCCCGTAAACACGCGTCACAACAATAAAGTAAGCAACAGCATCTCTCCCAGCAACCGGCATCACTATCCACAGCCAGCATTACTGCCAGCGGCCGGTAGCGGTAAATCTCGCACGAGAGCGTAAGCGAAAAAACCCACCACCAAAACGGCACTATGTCGCCATGCCAACAGCCACGAGGCTGTCAACGACGGGCACGGCAGCGACACACACACACACTCACATGCTAGGCCGCAGTCGCGAAATCGGTCGAAAGCTGCAATTGAGCGAACCTGCGACGCAGTACCAAACGAAAGAGAGGCAAAGACGCAAAAGCAAATGAAGCCGACGCTGGCTGAGGACAGCTGCAGAGCAGTAGCCATGGGCGATCGCACAAGGCGGCCGCTGCCGGCGTCGCTGCCGCGACAATTACAAAGGCAATAAGCCTGACCTACGCTACGAGACACGCGATGCTTTCGTTCTTGCGAGCAGCGACAGAGGCAGCGAAAATGGTGAAATAGGCTGGGCACGCACAATTAATTTTGTCGCGTGTCAGTCTTCGAGGATCGCCAGCAGCGAATAGTAATTTAAATTCTAACACGGAAACAAAACCAGCAAGAAGACACCCAAAGCATCGAGGAAATACTGCAAGTGCCGCGCAACGACCTGGACAAGGAACACAGCAAGGTGAGCGAGTGAAGGTGCGGAGCAGCAGAGTGCGGTATAGGCAGGGCTTAAAACGTGAAAAAATATTTATAAATAAACGATTGTATTCGTGTATAGCGTACGTTTTCCGTGTTCTCACTGTGTCTTCTAGAAATACCCTTACTATCGGAGTCAGGGTATATTACGCATCCCTTTGTGCCCGCGTGTTGCTTTGCTCCGTTACAACAGCGAACGGTCATAACCTCGCTTTGCGACAGAGCCAAGCCGATCCGGTGCAAAGGGTGCCCTACCTGATCTTCCCGTTTGTAGCTTGCTCCGCTACACCAGCGAACGGTCATACCCTTGCTGTGTACGGAACCGAGCCCGGTGCAAAGTGCGCCTTACTTGCTATTCCCCACGTGTCGTTTTGCTACGCTACCACAGCAAACGGTCATACCCTTGCTGCGTGTGGAGCCGAGCCGGTGCAGAGTGAGTCTTGCGTAATATTCTCCGCGTGTCGCTTTGCTCCGTTACGACAGTGAACGGGCATACCCTTGCTTCGTGCGGAGCCGAGCCGAGCCGGTGCAGAGTGGGTCTTACGTAATATTCTGCCGCATGTCGATTTGTTCCGTTACAACAGCGAACGGTCATACCCTTGCTGTGTACGGAGCCGAACGACCACGCGGATTTGCCCTCCGTTTCTACCTACTTTTCTTCCCCTTGGTCCATAACCTATATTTCTACGGTCTACGCCTAGTGGCCATCGGCCGCAAACGCGAGCCGGCCACTACCTTTCCTACCAGTAGGTTCCGGCAACTAACAAATTCTCTGTAAGTGACCCTGGCTAGACTGAGTCATACCTCAGCCTTAGCAAACTTCCTTACAGTATTTTTCTTAATACTTAAAGGGATCGATTTTCTTGCAATTTTAATAGCATCATTCAAATCATTTGGTTTCTGTTTTTTAGACTCTTTACTTTAAAAAAGTAAGTAGGGTCTATTAAGTTTGTCAAAAAAATAAAGTATAAAGTATATATATGCTCGATCAGCATCATCAGCCGAGGCGATATAACCATGTCCGTCTGTTCGTCTGTCTGTATGAGCGCCTAGATCTCAGAGACTATAAGGGCTAGAGTCACCAAATTTGGTATGGTGGTTCGTCTATGGGCTAAGCAGATCAAGTTTATCTTAAAATTTTGACACGCCCCCTTCCGCCCCCGTTAATTGAAAACAAAATTTTTGAAATCCCAAAAATCAAAAAATATTAAAGCTAGAGTCCTCAATTTTGGCAAACAGGACGAGTATCTGGGTCCCAACGTATCGTTCATCGCGATCGGATAACATTCTCGGAAGTTATTCAAAACATAAAATCACATATAATGGTCAATTTTAAAACTGGAGCCTTGAATTTTGGCACACAGCACAAGCATCGGGGTTCTAATGTATCGGAAGTTATTCAAGACTTAATATTACTCAGTGTCGGGCCAAACGAAGAAGAAGAGCTTATTGACTTTTATTTCCATTTTGAAGATTAAGTAAAGGGTCTCTCATAGTCGACTTCAACTGTAGCCTTTCCGACTGGCTTTAATTATTATATGTTTTTCGCACAATAGTTGAAAATAGTTTTTTATTATTTTGTGTATTCCTCTTCGTTGTTTTTTGTTTTTTATTCTTCATACCGAGACCAAATTTAACTTTAGATTTTATCATATTTATGACCAACCAAGCATGCGCACGTTCTCTTAATTAACTATCTTTAGAATTAACACGTTGCCAAGCTTTTTCGGCTAGTATTTGATCAGCTTGATGTCTTTTGTCTATATCTTTCGATTTAGAATATGCATTATCATCCTCTACAAGCTGCATCCAATGTATTTATCCCCTTATCGCCTCTTGCTAAACGTTTGGCTAATTTTGTTCCTGGTCCACAAAATTTATATCCAGGTAAATGTAATTCAATAGGTAATGAGTTAATTATGTTTTTTACAAAACCTCGTCCAATCGTATACCGATCAATATCATATTTATGATTATATTTTATATATTATACATACTGCAATGTTGAAAAATGTAATAAAGAGATGAGTGAGTGCTATTAAATATTTATATAAAATAATGATGATTATTTTGAATGTTGTTAGTCGATAACAACAAACAAAGTAATATTCGAATTATGGATGATATTTGTGAATTGGATACACAACGAAATCAACAAAACAATTGTACATAGCACATTATTACCCAATTCAATACGTGCTCTTATCGTTGGACTATCAAATTGTGGAAAGACCAATGTGATGTTAAGTCTCATAGAAAGCCCCCATGCATTAAAATTTAAAAACATTTATATTTATTCAAAATCATTATATCAACCGAAATAGAATATTTAAAGAAATAAATTAAACCTATAAAAGGAATACAAATGTACACGTTTTCGATAAATGAAAAAGTTATTAGTAAAACTAATGCAAAACCACATTCTATAATAACATTTGATGATGTAATTTGTGATAAACAAAATGTAATTAGAGATTATTTTTGTATGGGATGACATAAATATGTTGATAGCTTTTATTTATGTCAATCATATACCAAAATACCTAAACATCTAATACGGGATAATGCGAATAAAATTATAATATTCAAACAAGTTGAAATTAATATAAAACATATTTTTAATGATCATGTTATCGGTGATTTGTCATTTAATAATTTTATAAAAAATTGTAGTGAATGTTGGAAAGATAAATATAGATTTGTTGTTATTAATAAAGATGATGACATAGATAATGTACGATTTCCTATATCGTCTTTTTTTTATATTTTTATTTGATTTGATAATTGTATACAATTATAATGCGAAAACGTACATATATTATTAAAATTAGGTCTATATCAGTTCAATATTAAATCAATATCAGATCAATATCAGTTTATTATTAGTGTTTACGTGATAACATACATATACACTCGAACACAATGAAAGATTAATTCTTAAAAGATCTCATAAAAACGAGATCAATATTGATAGAGAAATTAATAAATATAAAATCGAATGAAATAGATAGACTTAATATGTTAGAAGATACTTTTAAGCCAATTACAACACCATTATTGAAATTATTAATCAAATGCATAATAAATCACCAACACCACCACCAACAACAATAATAAGAAACGAGGAAGCAAATGAAATTCGTGATAGAAAAATTAAAAAACTGAAAACAAAAAACGAAAAAGCAATTTAAATAATAATGGTATTCGTATGAAACGTTATAAAGTAGACATAAATAATTCTTCACCATCAATATTAAGTAAAAGTCTCAAAATAAATGGACCTCGATATAAATCTACTCCTTAAAATATTAAAAACAATGACATTCAATATACATATACTCCTTTAAATATTCAAACCAATGCCAAACAATTAAAGTTAAAAAATTATTCATTTATTAAAAATGACGATAATGAACAAACTGCAGTTAATAATAAAAGTGATGCTAATGATGATAGTATAGATTAGAAATATAAACCAATAAAGGCTAAAAGACAAGTCAATTCAATCAGTAGTCTAAATATAATATTGAAATTAAAAGAACGAAATAAAAATGAATTAAAAAAGGAATTGATAATAAATTAATTGAAGAGGATACAACTAATTTATTAATGAATAAGAGTTTACAAATTAATGACGATCAATATAATAATATAAAGAAAAGTAATCATAATGAAAATTTTAATTCAAAAGGAAGTAAAAATAATTTATATGAAAGTAATCAAGAAAAGAGTAAACCACATGTTCAAGCATGAACATCTGTCCAGCATAAAATATGTCCCGAAAAAAATCCGACAATGTGACGGGACCCTGAAATGTGACCTAAACAACCCAATGTACTTGTAACCTAAGATAAGAGTCAATGTACTTCATAAGAACGGCTGGAAAGGAAGAAAGACATGTGTGCAGCACATGTCAGGCAGGTATCGAGGCGTCCTTCCAATGACTGGAAGTGAGTTAGAAATTAAAAGTTTCATGTTAGCTACGTAAGACTATGATTTTAAGAAATAAATTCAGTTATAATTTTGTACTCACATAGCTTGGTTGTGTCCAGTTCATTTGGTCCTTCAAGCGTTCTGTTGTTTTCCCCCACCAGTGGTAAGAGACACAGAAATAACCAGCACCTTAAAGTCTACTAAGGTTGTAGCTAAAGATTGCTAAAAATTTGTTTTAAACTCTGTTGGTTCCCCCGCCAGTGGTAAGAAACACAGAGTCATAAAATATCATCCAATTGCAAAAATAAATATAAAACGCTTGTTCTCCGCTATAAGTAGTAGAGACAAGGTATAAAAAAAAACTAACATAAACACTTAAAAGTGAAAATATTGTTGCGTTTCCGAGGCAGACATCGGAAAAATAGTACAGCGTATCTGATGCTTACATCAGAAAGTGCGTGTATGTGTCAAAAAAAAAATAAATATATATATATATTCATATATATATACAAGACCAGTAGCGGCAGCTACAATATCATCAGAAGCAAGACCAGCAGCGGCAGCTACAATATCATCAGCAGCAAGACCAGCAGCGGCAGCTACAATATCATCAGCAGCAAGACCAGCAGCGGCAGCTACAATAACATCAGCGGCAACACCAACAGCGAAAGAGAAGTAGCAACAGTAGCAAGGAACATCAACAGCAGACAGATAACGCTACAAGGAAAATTTAACAACAACTTCACTCAGGTGCGAAGCAACGCAAAAGGGCTGCAGTATTGCCAAGGCCTGACTTGCCGATATTTTTAATTACTTACCCCAAGCCGTTGCATGAAAGTGCTGCTTAAAAATACTAACCACTGATAGGCTTTGTAAAATTAAATTTTTATAAATTAAAAAATTTCACAAGCTACTATCGAATTATTGACGGCTTAAGCGTCATTAATTGAAGAAGTTAGGGGGATTGAAGCTGGAATAATTTTCATAGATTCAATCCCCATATTAGAAAATATTAAAAAACAGTTTATAGCTAAACATAATACGCTACTAAAAATTGGAATAATCGATCATGATTATTTCAATAAGCGTCATTATGAGAACACGTTAGGTGTTATTAATAAATTAATTGCAGAAGTGTCATGTTCCAAGGAAATATTAGACCCTGGAACTGAAACACTTTATAAGTACGACGATGATCGTAAAACTGCAGAATTGATTGAAAAAATATGAAACAGCTTCAGACCTTTTTAAGTGAAACAATGATAGGCTTAGCTACTGCCTGCACTGATGAGTGCATAATAAGGAAAAATAAAATTAAATACCTATGAAAATAAAATATAATGAATATATATATAAAATATAATAAAATATTAAATATTATGAATTATTCATTGAAATAATTCATAACAGAGAAGACCTCAGTGTGTCCGCCAAATTTAATTATTTAAAGTCGGCATTAAGAGGTGAAGCCAGAAGCATGGTATCACATTTGCTCATTGGCTCCGTTAATAATTATAATACCGTTTGTGATCTCTTGATCAAACGGTATGAAAATAAAAGAAAAATGTTTTCCGAACAATTAAATCGTTTAATTGAACTACCAAGTCTGAACATCGATTCAGGCAAACACATAAAAAATTTTATCGACACCATTAATCAGGCTGTCCACATAATTAAAATGAAATCCCACTTAAGTGTTGAAGTGGATATAGTATTTGCTCATGTCACTTTGGGAAAATTTAGCAAAGATACATTACAGCTGTACGAATCCCATGTCAAAAAGACAAAAGAGATTCAGTTACTGTCTGATGTATTAGAATTTTTAGAGCAACGACTAAGTTCCGTTAGCTCAATAAAAAGTGAGGACAAAAAATTATCAAAAATTTTTACAACTGATAAAGAAAATTGTCCAATTTGCAAAGTACCAGGACACAAAGTGGTACAATGCTACAAATTATAGCCATGAATCCGACCGAGAGGCGAAATGGCTAAAAAACTGCAGTTATGTACAAAGTGCATAAAATTCACAAATTTCAAGAAATGCTCTTGCGATTATTTATGTATAATCTGCAAGAAGCCTCATCACACAATGCTTCATTTTCCAAATGGAAAACAGGAAAAAGTTAACACATGCGTAACAAAAGATTAAGCACTGTTAGCTACAGCAGTGGTGAAAGTTAAATCAAAATGTGGGAATTATGAAGCATTATGAGCATTGATTGATAGCGGATCACAATGCACTATCATTTCAGAAGAGGCTGTTCAGATTCTTAATTTAGCTAGGATCAAAGCACTTACTGAAATAAGCGGAGTTCCTGCACTAGAGACAAGTACATCAAAATATAAAGTCGAATTATGTATAAAACCTTTAAATAACGATAAAAAGCCATTTAGTGTAGGGGCAATTGTGTTGCCAAAACTAATGAAAGCTCTACTAATCAAAGCAATTGATATTAACAAATCAAAGTGGCAAAGCTATATCCTAGCTGACCCAAAATTTGATAGGCCCAGTAGAATTGACATAATTAAAGGAGCAGATTTATATGCTAAAATAATGAAAAATGGGATTGTTAAGATTGATGGATTGTTGGGACAAAACACAGAATTTGGATGGGTTGTATCCGGATGTACAAAATCGAAAGAAAATGCATTTATAACTGCGACGACGATTGAAATGAATAATTTAGAACGGTTTAGGGAAATAGAAGATGAGAAAAAGGAAGACGAAGAAGCAGAAGTCTGCGAAAAACACTTTAGAGAAACCACAAAGCAAGATAAAAATGGTAGGTTTATCGTAAAAATCCCATTTAAGAAAGATACAAATTTGGGAAATTCAAAAGCGCAGGCACTAGCGCGATTTTACAATTTAGAGAAGAAGTTGCAAAAGAACCAATTACTGTAAAATAGTTATGTTAAGTTTATGCGAGAATACAAAGATTTAGGACACATGCTTGAATCTAACGAAGAAGGCAAATATTATCTTTCTCATCAAGGTGTATTTAGAGACTCCAGCTTAACAACAAAGTTGAGAGTCGTCTTTGACGCGTCTGCAAAGACTACAAATAATAAAAGCCTTAACGATATAATGTGGGTTGGTCCAAGAGTCCAAAAAGATATTTCTGATATTATTTTAAAATGGCGTAAATGGAAGTTTGTAGTTTCTGCAGATATTGAAAAAATGTATCAACAGATCAATATTGATGAGGAGGATCAAAAGTACCTTTACATAATTTGGAGAGATTCTCCAAAACATAAATTGAAACATTACAAATTAACAACCGTTACCTATGGAGCTGCATCAGCCCCTTATTTAGCAACTAGGACACTTTTAGAAATTGCAAATAATTGTAAAATGAAAATATTAAAAAAAAAATTCAAAACGATTTTTACATGGACGATTTAATGACAGGCGCTGACACCAAAGAAGAAGCTAAAGAACTAGTAAAATTAGTATCTAGTGAATTAGAAAAAGTTGGATTCAATTTAAGGAAATGGATTTCAAATATTCCAGAAGTTATAGATTAAATAGAGGGTTCGGAAGAAAACAAAATTTTATTTATTGAAGAAAATGAATCAGTAAAAACGCTAGGGTTACAATGGGAACCTAATAGTGATGAATTTAAATTTAACTTGTGCTGCGAAAAAATAAATAAAGTTAATAAAAGATCAGTTTTATCTATTTTAGCTAAGATTAATGGCCCATTAGGCTGGTTATCTCCAGTAACAATAGTAGGTAAACTGTTCATACAAAAATTATGGTTAGCTGATCAAAAGTGGGATCAAGATTTACAAATTGAAGATGCAAATTATTGGGATTCCTTTCTAGAAAAGCTAAAAACCCTAGAAAATCTTAGAATACCAAGGTGGCTTAAAATACAGACAAATATGGTAGCGCAAATACATGGGTTTGCGGATGCCTCGGAGAAAGCATTTGCAGCTGTAGTATACGCCAAAATTGGCTGTTCAGTTACGATTATAGCCAGTAAAAGCAAAGTAAATCCAAAGAAAAACAGTTCCAAAGCTAGAATTATGTGCAGCTCATCTTCTAGCTAAATTAATTGATAGAGTTAAAAAAGACGTAGAAGACTTTACAGAAACATACGCATGGAGTGACTCGACAATTACTCGTACTCTAGCCTGGATAAGAAACGGAGATAATAAAAACAAATTTATAAGACATCGAACAGATGAGATACGAAAAATTAAAGGAATCGTATGGAAGCATGTTAGATCAGAAGACAACCTATCAGATGTAGCTTCAAGGGGAATTTGTGCCGACAAATTAAAAGATTGTGCGATATGGTGAAAAGGACCTTAATTGCTTGCTGACGCCAAAGAAAATTGGCCAAAAGAAAATCAATTCGAAAACAATACTTTTGTTAATACAACAGTGATTAACGATAAGAATAACATTGTACAGGAATTAGTAGAAAAATTTTCATGCATTCAATAACTTGAAATATAGAAATAAAAGTCAAAAATAAAGTATTACCGACATATTTAACAGTCCTTGAACTAAAATCAGCATGAAATCTAATAATCAAAACAACAACAGGCAGCTCAATTTAACTCAGAAATTAACTGTTTAATGAAGAAAAAGGAAATTAATATTAAAAGTAAAATATTAAGCTTACATCCATTCTTAGGCAACGATGGGCTTTTGAGAATTGGAGGTAGACTACGAAACTCTAGTGCAAGTTTCGAAGTAAAACACGCAATAATGTTAAACAAATGCCTCATATCGTATCTAATTATTTAAACTTGCACATAAGGAAACCCTTCATGGGGGAATTAACCTTATGAGAAATTACATTCAAAGAAAATTTTGGATATTTGGACTAAGAAATAGTTTAAAACAGGTGTTAAAGGAATGTGTAACCTGTGCAAGGTATCGACAAGTTACAATAGAGCAAATAATGGGGGATCTCCCGAAGCACAGAATAACAATGTCATACCCATTTGTAAACACAGGTGTAGACTATGCAGGACCTTACCATATAAAATGTTCCAAAAACCGTGGAATATAATCTTATAAAGGTTACGTTGCAGTATTCGTATGTATGGCAACCAAAGATATCCATCTAGAAGTTGTAAGCGATCTAACAACGGATGCCATTCCGCATAGCCGCACTACAAAGATTTATTGCAAGAAGAGGCAAATGTGCAAACATTTACTCTGATAATGGGACTAATATCGTAGGTGCTTCAAGAAAATTAGATGAAGAATATCAAAAAGCCCTCAGAGACAACGTCAAAATAGCGACGATTTTAGAAAAAGATGGGATTGAGTGGCGCATTATTCCCCCGGCAGGACCTTACTTCGGAGGTATCTGGGAAGCTGGGGTAAAGTCCATGAAATATCACTTAAAAAGAATAATTGGGGACAGCAGTCTAGCAATAGAAGAACTGTCAACCCTTTTATGTCAAATTGAAGGAGTATTAAATTCACGACCTCTTTACACAACCAGTAATGGTATAGACGATAAGGAAGTACTAACTCCTGGTCATTTTTTAATTGGTAGACCAAACTTAGATGTGGTTGAATCCATAGCCGATGAAAAAATCGGTAACTTAGATAGGTGGAAATTAATTCAAAAGCTGAAGAAAGAATTTTGGATTAAATGGAAATAAGATTATCTGCATACACTACAGCAAAGAAAAAAATGGAAAAGAGAATCACAAAATATCGAAGAAGGGCAGATAGTCTTGATAAAATCTGAGAACTGCCACCCAGCAAGATGGCCTCTAGGACAAATTGAAGAGGTTCATAAAGGTAGAGATGAAAAAGTGAGAGTAGCGAATTTTAGAGTTCAAGAAGGTTTAATTACACGACCAATTTATAAAATATGTCTTCTAATTGGAATCAATGCATCGGAAAATGATGCTGAAAAGAAAAAATTAACGCGTAACAGGCCTCAGATACCAAAAAAAGGAGTCATGTTAGCTATGGTAATGCTGATGCTATTTTGCCAGCTTTCAAATGCAACTTCATTAGGTAACGAAAAGAATCGAAATCGAAAGCATTAACAGTACAGCTTCGACATATTTAGATCCGATGGGTGAAATAGAAATTATAACGTCGTCTTGGGATTTAGTTGTTTTTTATGACATTGACACATATTTCGCTATGATAGAAAAGAGTACAAACTTAATACAAACCAGTCGGATATTGTACAGTCGAAATCGACTATGAGAGACCCTTTACTTATTCTTCAAAAATGAAATAACAGTAACAAACTTAAAGACTTATATATAAACCTAAATAAATTTGACGCTGCTCAGATTTGCTTCCGATTAATTGAATATAATCGATTATGTTACACTTGAATCGTTAACATACCAATACAAATGTTATGTTAATATACATGTATGTAATGCATACATACTTTATTAAATATAATACATTGACATTTATGGTAGAATTTGTTTATAAAAATAAAATATCGTTTTATTTTATTTTATTACTGTAATTATAAATTAAAAATATAATTTAAAAATTTAGAAAAAAAGTGTGCTTCTTGTAGGTCTCGAACTCCAGACCATTGCGCCAATGAAGCCATTGTCGATTATTTAACAATTTCGAACCCTAGACCCCACCGCAAGAATTCGACATTCTAACATTCAATGAGGCCATATTCAATATTTTTCCAATTATTAGTTTTCTACAGAAGTGAAATTAATAATTCAATGTCTTAAGTTGCTGCCTGCAAATTTCCTGCCATTGTACATTCGATAATTTGTTTGCTTTAAATCTCCGGTGTTTATTGTCCGATTTTGATGAAATTTTCAGTACGCATCGGAAGGAAAGTAAATTTTATGTATGCCGATTTACGAACTTGTGTCTTTTAAAATACTGGAGTTATTTGGGTTTTTTTTGGGGCGGGAGAGGGCGTGGCAAAATTCTAAAACAAACTTGACCTTTCGGGGGCCACAGGAGTATTGTCACCAAATTTGGTGACCCTAGCTCTTATAGTCTCTGAGATCTAGGTGTTCATACAGCAGGACAGACGGACATGGTTATATCGACTCGGCATGTGATGCTGATCAAGAATATATATACTTTATGGGGTCTGCCGGACTTCCTTCGACCTGTTACGCACATTTTTTTTGACAATTTCAATAGACCCTATTTACATTTTTAAAGTAAAGGGTCTAAAAATGAGAAATGTATGTATCAAACTTCATGATTTTGTGGATCAATGTAATTTGGTTCTTTATAACATACTACGTCAAATAAATGACTTAGAAGAAAACAATAAGTTATTTATGGCACACACCTCCCCAAGAATGAAACGTGCACCTTTTGAATTTATGGGCTCGTTATATCACATATTGTTTGGTATAATGGATGCCGACGATAGGAAGCAAATTGAAGAGAATATGATTAGTCTATTAGAAAATCAAAATAATGTAGACGATTTAATCAAAAAACAAGCTTCAGTGATAGACTCCACGGAAAATATTCTTAAGAAAACTATTACTGAAATAAACGAAAACTTCAAAGTTATGATACGCGGATTGAAAACATGATAGAGCTTCTCAAAGAAAGTTATTTCGTGTATAAAGAATCAATTAACTTTTTTATGATTACAAAACAATTAAACTCGTTGATTGATGAATGTGAAAACATTCAAGCAGGAATAAAAAGCCTACTAATCGATGTCAATCATGGCAGATTAAATATTAACATTTTAAAGCCTGCTCAACTAAAGAAAGAAATCTCAAGCATAAAAGACAAAATACCAGAAACATTAAAGCTACCTGGCAAAGGCACAGACACAGAACTAAAAGAAATTTATACTATTGTAACCGCAAGAGGAATTTATATTGATAAAAAACTAATCCTAAATGCTAAAATTCCCTTATTTGGCAGGCATCCATCTCAATTATTTAAAATTATTCCACTACCGATAAAAAATCATGAGCAAATTATAATTGCAGACATAAGTTCGCAATATATAGTGTACAACTTTGCAATAGATGCTTAGCACCTAATGACAGAAACGACTTTAAACAGATGTCAGTAATGGCAATTAAATAAGCGAGTATGCGGCGGCAGTTGACCGTGGAACAGTGCAAATGACTACACATGCGAAGTTTCGCCTATCAAACCTAATATACCATAAAATTGTTTTTATAAATCAGTGTCGACAACAAAATCGTATTGGGTTGAATTAGATAGAACAGGCAATTGGCTTTTTAAGGTTCCAAATAATACAAAGGCAAATATTCAGTGTAGCCATGCACAACAAGATCTAATAAGTTTACCAGATCAAGGCATATTAACTGTTGTGTATGTTATAGCTCGTAACTAACCACATTTATCATATACACACTCACACATACATTGTAAACTAATACTCACCACATATGTATATGTCGTAGAGTAGTCATTTATTATGTTAAGTTATGTAAATGTTAAGTAACAATGTTAAAGATGATATTAGTGTTGAGAAAAGATGAATAAAGAAAGACAGAGACAAAAGGAGTGTGCGTGATGCATTGATAGTTGCGTAAAGGCGAGGTCCGAGCGAGACAGCTATACGGACTGAGCGTGGCTCGGTTGTGCGAACCAGTTCCGGACGGACTCGGGGTGCGCGAGAGAACACATGGCAGTCGGCCATGATAGAAAAAGAAGCGGAACTATACACAACTGCGACTCGCTGCGTCTTTAAAAAGTAAAGTAAAACTATGGAAAACGTTAATGAAGCTAACTCTCCTACATCAGAAGTGGGATCGCCACAGCCACAGCATCCTGAAATCATGCTGCAACTGTTGGAAGCACAAAACCAAAAGTTTTTGGAATTGCTGAAGGCCATGCAGACCCCGGCAAAAACAACAGCTCGTGAGACTTCAGTGACGCTGCCTACGTTTAACCCCGAATCTGCTGGTGCTGACGCCGCAGCATGGTGTAAAACTGCGAATATGATTCTGACCGAGCATCCACTGGAGGGCAGTACATTGGTGATGACCCTCAGTAAGTCACTAGCTGGAAGCGCGTCCCAATGGCTGTCGCAAATTTGCTACGTTGGAATGACGTGGCCGCAGTTCCAAGAATTGTTCACACACCGATATGAGAGTGCAGAAACGCCAGCCGCCAATTTGTTTAACCTACTAAACGGGCGTCCGAGTGCAAACGAGTGTTTGTCTGTATACTGTAGCCGCTTAGTGACGTCATTGATGGCAAAATGGAGTTCGATGACTGTCGAAGAGATGGCAGTGTCGCTTGTGATGGCACATGCATCGCAGATTGACACAAGGCTTCAGAGTCTTCTATATACAACAAGCCGATCAGTCGAGCGGGCGCGACAGTAGTTTAGCCTGTGCAGGTCTTCAAAGAAAAGTATTTTCATTATAATGTGATTTAAATATATCGCTTGAAGTCGATTTAGCTTGCATCGAGAGTAGGTAGCTTGCGATAGTCTGGCAACACTGGACTGCGACTATTGATTGTTTATGTTTAGCGCCACAGCAGACGAAAGGCAAATCAAACATACATGAACAAACGCGTCTTTTCGTTCATTATATCGTCGGGCGGCGTAGCGACTGCGCTGCTACTGCGCTGCGACGCATCTTCTGTGCTGCATAAATTGGTTTCTTGAATAACTTCTGCGTTCAATATCCGATCGTACTGAAATTTGTAGCACACATTGAGAGTGGGATACTTGCCATGTGTGCCACATCTTAAGTCTCTAGCTATTAAACTGCTCTTGTTTGTAACCTTTTCGAGTTATGGGCGAAGGGGGCGTGGCATCGCGATGAAATTTTCAGGACACATTAAGCCCAAGCTTTTTATCATGTGTGCCGAGTCTCAAGTCTCTAGCTTTAACATTGCTTATGTTATGGTGATTTTTCTAATTTTAAAACCAACGGGACATGATATCGAAAATTGAAAATAAACTTGATCTGGGTATGGTATTCAGGAGCCTACATTCCAAATTTGAAGTCTCTAGCTCTTATAGTTGCTGAGATCCACGCGTTCATACAGACGGACGGACGGATGGACGGACGGACGGACAGACAGACAGACGGACAGGTGTAAATCGACTCGGCTATTGATACTGATTAAGAATATATATACTTTATATGGTCGGAGATGCTTCCTTCTCCCTGTTACATACATTCACACAAATTCATTATAGCCTTTTTTGCCCATTTTTAATGGGCACAGGCTATAAAAACAATAAAAACGCGCAGCGAACTGCAGCAGCAACTGAAGGCATATGCATTTGGCAAGCGGGAAGAATGTCTTGGATTGGATTCTGGCCCAGAACGAAAGAAGCAGAAGATGCAAGCTCCGGTAAAATGTCATCATTGTGGCAGGCTTGGGCACAAAATCCGAGAATGTCGTAAGAGGATGGCAGACGAGAAGAGCGAAATCAAAACCAAGCGATCGTATGGCACGCCGGTGACTGGACGAGACAGATCAGGTGTGACGTGCTACAAGTGTGGCAATGTAAGACACATTGCATCTACGTGCCCCAATGGTGCAGCGAATGGGAACAACGTGAAGCGTGTCGACGTATGCTCAGTATCAGGGCCACGGGGAATGATGTACCAAAATGGTGAGCCGATCCAATTTTTCTTCGATTCTGGCGCTGAATGCTCACTAATCAAGGATAAGTTAAGTGATAAGATAGCCGGTAAACGATTTAACAATATGGTTATCTTGAAAGGAATAGGAGAAAATGTTGTTAAAAGTAACATGCAAATCTTAGCAAGGGTACAAATTTCTCAATTCCATTTAGAGATTCTTTTTCATGTTGTAAATAATTATATAATTATATAATTATAATTAAATATTATCTTAAGTATGATGTTATGATCGGCCGTGAAATATTACAACTTGATTTTGGTATGACAATAGATTCGGATAAGCTAAGTTTGTTCAAAACGAAAACTGTTAATGTAGTCCAGAAAGAATCTACAGCAGAAATTATGTTAAAGGCTGTTAATAACAATGTTGACCTAAGTGAACAGGATAAGCAAACGTTAATAAACGTGCTGGAACAATACTCAGATAGTTTCATAAATGAAATTCCGCAAAGACGTGTCACAACGGGGTCGTTAGAAATTCGTTTATTAGATAACAATAAGACAGTTCAACGACGCCCTTATAGGCTCAGTGAGGATGAAAGGCAACTTGTTAGACTGAAAATACAGCAGATGTTAGATGCTAGAGTAATACGCCCTAGTAGCTCGCCGTTTGCTAGTCCAATGCTCTTAGTGAAGAAGAAAGATGGCAGTGAGAGACTATGTGTTGACTATAGGGAGCTAAATGCTAATACGGTGTCCGACAAGTATCCATTGCCACTAATTTCTGATCAAATTAATAGACTGTCTGATGGAAAATATTTTTCAAGCCTAGATATGGTAAGTGGCTTTTATCAAATTCCTATTCAGGCTGAATCAATCGAAAGAACAGCGTTTGTGACACCTGATGGACGATTTGAGTACCTTGCCATGCCTTTTGCGCTGAAAAATGCCTCCTCAGTTTTTCAGCGATCAATCGTACGAGCGTTAGGTGAACTTGCATATTCATATGCGATAGTTTATATCGATGATGTTCTGATTGTTGCTAGATCAAAAGAAGAAGCCTATGAAAGATTGAAAATAGTATTAAAAGCTCTATCAACTGCGGGATTTTCTTTCAATATAAAAAAATGTGCCTTTCTCCAAATAGGAATTGAATATCTAGGGTACTTCATTAAAAACGGCGAAATTAAACCAAACGTTAGAAAAATAGAAGCCCTATCAGCACTATCTAAGCCAAATTCAGTTACAAAACTCAGGCAGTTTATAGGACTAGCATCCTACTTTAGACAATTCGTTCCACGTTTTTCCGAACAAATGAAGCCACTGTATAAGTTAACAGCTAAAAATAGTGATTTTAATTGGAAAGAGGATCATGAAGAGATACGTAAAAATATCTTTCGAACATTGACCAGTGACCCAATATTACTTATCTTTGATCCAAGGAACCCAATCGAACTACACACTGATGCTAGTGCAGATGGATATGGTGCAATGCTGGTGCACAGAGTTGATGGCAAGTGTAGCGTGGTGGAATACTACAGTAAGTGTACTACTCCAGCAGAATCTAAATATCATTCCTATGAGTTGGAGACTCTGGCAGTGTACAATGCTGTGAAACATTTCCGCCATTACCTGCATTGTCGCAAGTTTGTTGTGCATACAGATTGTAACTCACTAAAAGCAAGTCGTAATAAAATCGAATTAACACCAAGGGTACACCGTTGGTGGGCTTATCTGCAATCATTTGAGTTTGATGTTGAGTATCGTAAGGGAACCCAGATGGCAGACGTAGATTTTCTGTCCCGTAATCCAATTCCAAATAAATCCAGTTGTACAAATAATATAACTGAGGTGCGAGTGGACTTAGCTGAGATTTCGGACAATTGGCTAATTGCTGAACAACAGCGTGATGAAGATATAGTTGGCATAGTAGAACGGCTTAACAACGGCGAGATGCCGGAAGATATAGCTAGAACGTATGAGTTGAGATGCGGATTATTATATTGAAAAATTCAGAGAAACGGTAAAACTCGTTGTTTGCCTGTCGTTCCTCGCGCCTTTCGATGGTCCGTTATTAACAATGTCCACGAGTCGATAATGCATCTTGGATGGCAGAAAACATTAGACAAAGTTTACGAGCAATATTGGTTTGAAAATATGTCGAAATATACTCGGAAATTTGTGGATAATTGTATCACATGCAAGATTTCCAAGCCATCGTCAGGCAAGGTGCAAATGGAAATGCATCCAATTCCTAAAGTAAAAATACCATGGCATACTATTCACGTAGACATTAGTGGCAAGTTAAGTGGCAAAAACGATAAAAAGGAATACGTTATTGTACAGATAGATGGATTTACTAAGTTTGTTTATTTGAACCATACCTTTAACTTGGACACAGAAAATTGTATCAAAGCTATCAGATCAAGCACATCACTCTTTGGAGTACCTTGTCGTATCATTGCAGACCAACGTAGAAGTTTTGCAAGTAGTAAATTTCGTGAGTTTTGTTCGGCTAGTAAAATTGAGTTACATTTGATAGCTACAGGCGCTAGTCGAGCTAACGGGCAGGTAGAACGTGTCATGAGCACAATGAAAAGTATGTTGACAGCTGTAGAGACAGGTGAGCGCTCGTGGCAGGAAGCGTTGGAGGATGTACAGCTGGCCATGAACTGTACAACTAATAGGGTGACAAAATTTAGCCCATTAGAGCTTTTGATAGGCAAAGAGGCCAAACCACTAGGTATGGTAGTAGTAAATGAAGATAGCGAAGTTGATCTTGATGATGTGAGAACACGAGCCAAAGAAAACATTGATAAGAATGCCGTATATGAGAAAAATAGAGTTGATTTAAATAAGGCGAAAATTGTCAAGCATAAGGTGGGCGATCATGTCTTACTAAAATCTGAAGAGCGGCATCAGACTAAACTGGACCCAAAGTTTAGAGGGCCATTTAAAGTAATTGAGTTGTTGGACGGTGATAGATACTTATTGAAGACATTGACAAACAAGAGAACATACAAGTATGCGCATGAAAGTTTGCGGAAAATGCCAGATAACTGTATTGTATCTGAAATGAATGAAGAAAATGATTGCGTTGAAAGAGACGTAAACCATGAGACTGGGATGATTGCGGTGAAAAAGACGTAGATCATCAGTCGATCTCTGCCACCGAGGGTGCAGAGAACGTCTCACGTGGGGGCTGGTCCAAGCAGCAATGTTCATGAGGAGATGAAATTGTCTGTGGCGGATGTTTGGTCAAGTGATGGATCAAGGCACTGCAGGTGCATAGCGTCGCAGAGTGGCGGCAAGAGCCCGAGAACCATGTAGAGAAGTATATCGATACCCAAATGGGCGAGTTTCTATCGAAACTGACATTTGAAGAGTTAATCTAAGTTGTATGTTCTAAGGAATGTCATGATGTAAAAAAAAAACAAGCCGATCAGTCGAGCGGGCGCGACAGTAGGATACCCTATGCAGGTCTTCAATTTAAAGTATTTTCGGAAAAGTATTTTAATTATAGTGGAATTGCACGGTATGTAGTCTGGCAACACCCCATGTTTCTCTCTCTTACACACAGCTGTTATCTTATTGCGCGCCAAACCATTTCTTTTTTAAATTTTAGGCAATGTTTATATATATGGGTTTTGGTAATTTAGAAAATTTAAGTTATTGTAATACTATGATAGAAACATGAATTTGTCAACCATACGTGTTAGCAATCGCAAATATAAATTAATATAATAATAGTAATAATTCAGTTTGTCAGTGCTGGACAACTTTTAAACTAATGTAGGACAGTGTTGGGCAACTGGCCAATTATAATGAAATAATGGCAATAAAACAATTTCCTTAATATCTCCTTTATTAATTATTCGATCGCTATGAAACTTGCAGCAAATTGCTTAGCGTGGTTATTCTGTTAATTTAATCTGTGTTATCTTAACAAACATGCATGTAAAGAATCGCTAATATTAATTTACATTACAATGTATAGTTCTGAGTGTGGCCGATGGATGGCGCCACACTCCACATGACAGAGTGCGCCACACAGCGGTCGACAGTGCAAAACATCAGATTATCATATGCTTTCTCGTTTGCGCAAATGGAATTTTTATATGTTCTCTCGCTTTGGCGAAAAAATGGAATTAAAACAAATTCCTTAATATCTCCCTTATTCATGGGTCGATCGCGATGAAACTTGCAGCAAATTGCTCAGCGTGAGTTATACTTCAACTATCAGTCATGTTAGGATAAATTATCTTGGAATTTGAGGTCTTCTTCTATTTGTGTGGGCGGGGGGTGAGATATCGAAAATTGAAAAAAAACTTGATCTGCGTATGGTATTCAGGGACCTACATTCCAAATTTGAAGTCTCTAGCTCTTATAGTTGCTGAGATCCACGCGTTCATACAGACGGACGGACGGACAGACGGACGGACAGACGGACAGACAGACGGACAGGTGTCAATCGACTCGGCTATTGATACTGATCAAGAATATATATACTTTATAGAGTCGGAGATGCTTCCTTCTGCCTGTTACATACATTCAAACAAATTCATTATACCACTTTTGCCCATTTTCAATGGGCACAGGGTATAAAAAAAAAAAAAAAGAAGTATTGGCAATGTAAGATATGATGCTACCGTATGCTTAAGTTTGAGTTTGATGATGCACACGAGGACGTGTGAAAGTCAGGAAGGCCGTGTCGTAGAGTAGTCATTTATTATGTTAAGTTATGTAAATGTTAAGTAACAATGTTAAAGATGATATTAGTGTTGAGAAAAGATGAATAAAGAAAGACAGAGACAAAAGGAGTGTGCGTGATGCATTGATAGTTGCGTAAAGGCGAGGTCCGAGCGAGACAGCTATACGGACTGAGCGTGGCTCGGTTGTGCGAACCAGTTCCGGACGGACTCGGGGTGCGCGAGAGAACACATGGCAGTCGGCCATGATAGAAAAAGAAGCGGAACTATACACAACTGCGACTCGCTGCGTCTTTAAAAAGTAAAGTAAAACTATGGAAAACGTTAATGAAGCTAACTCTCCTACATATACATCTATCATTGTAAAACCATATTCACCCCACATATGCGTGGTGGTCAATAAAGTCAGTTGCGTATCATAACCCAAATCATAAAGACGTATACCCGAATACAACATTGGCGACGAGAATAAAAAAGAAAAACACGTGACACAAATAAAATTTTGTCGTGTTGAATCTAAATTAAAATGCCGAATGAAGAAGACTCCTATCCTGGGTTGCTTGCACAGCAGCAATAATTCACAAGAAGTCTAATGGAGCAGCAACAACAGTGGATGCAAAAGTTTTTGGATCAAAATTTCATTGCCAGTGGTTCAATTCGTCCAGCGAGTGAACCAGCTGTTTGTCCACAGTTCCACAAATTCAACAAGGCAGAGCAAAACTGGGAGTCGTACCTCCAGTAATTAACACATCATTTCAAAGCGTATTCCATTACTTGTACCGAGAAGCAAAGCGTATTTTTTATCATGGATTGGCGCTGATATCTTTGAATTGTTAAAGAATTTAGTCGGTAGTGTGGACGTCACTACATGCACATATGAACAGTTAATTGCCAAGCTATCGGATCATTTTCAACTCAAGCGTCATATCGTCGCAGCCCGCTACGCTTTTTTTCAAGTGTGAAATGAAGCCGATGAATACATACAAACAATGGGTAGCAGAGCTGCGCGGGATCGCTCGTGAATGTCAATTTGTATGTACTTCAAACACATGTACATCAAATTTTATCGACGAAATGATAAGGGACCAAATCATAGTGCAGACGCCGCACGACGCAGTGCGTGCTGCCGCTCTTCAAAAATTGCAACCAACGCTGGAGAAAGTGCTTACTATAGCAGAAACCTTCGAAGCAACAACAAAAACCGTGGCAGAAATCAAAGCAAAGGGAACTGAGAACTTCGTTGCCGCAAACGTAGTGAAGATGGAGAAATGGTAACAAGGCAAGAACAAGGTAAAGAAATTCACCACACCATCATGTAGCGGCTGTGGTAAGTCGCATGAAAGAAGCAACTGTAAATTTCGCGACGCCGTATGCTTCAAATGTAACTAAAATGGACATATAGCTAACGTCTGTAGGTCCAAGCACGTCAACGACAACGAAGACAAAAATGAAGATCAAAACAAAAGCAAATACGGTAATGCCAACTCGGTTGAACATGTGCACAGCATAACCGGAGTTGTCAAGGTAGAACCAAATAAAAACTCAATCGATGTAAAAGTGTATAACAAAATCGTTTCATTTCAAATGGATTCCGGAACTACTGTGTCGATAATAAACGCAATTACGTATCGTCAATTAAACAGTCCTAAACTGCTGCCATGCAAAAAGGTGTTATGTGCATTTGGTCAGAAGCAAATTCCCTTGCGAGGAGAATTACATGCTAATGCAAAATGTGGCAATAAGCAAACGGAAATCGTACTGATAGTAGCAGACGTTACAAATTCAAATAATTTGTTTGGTATGGATCTATTCAACGCATTTGGTTTCCAAATACAGCAAATATGTACCTTACAAGAAATGTATGCACCGCAAATAAATGAATTGTGCGTGAAATATAAAGATATATTTGAGCCAGCACTCCGAGCCGTCAAGAGTTTTAAAGCCACAATTCATCTTAAGGCTAATGCCACACCAAAGTTTAGCAAGTGCCGACAAATACCATTTGCCCAACTAGAGCAGTTTAAAATGGAGGCAGACTACCAACACGCGAGTCTTCGTTGCATATCATCCGCCATGGCAAACAGTTCTCCAAACTCGATCTCAAGGACGCTTACTTGCAAATGGAACTAGACGAGCCGTCAAAAGAGATATTAGTCGTTAATACACCGCTGGGTCTTTTTCAGTACCAGCGTCTTCCATATGGTATAGCCAGCGCTCCGGCTATATTTCAGCGATACCTTGAGCAGCTCCTAAGTGGCATAGATGGATGTGGAAACTACCTGGATGATATCATCATCTCCGCGCCTACAATGGAGGCACACATGAGCCGTCTAGAAAGGATTCTTCAAGTTCCACAAGAGAATGGAAAATGTCGTTTTCTTCAAGAATAAATCGAATATTTGGGCAGAAGGATAAGCGCAAAGGGAGTTCTTCCAGACTTATCCGGGTTGCAAGCCGTGCAAAATCTAAAGCCGCCCAACAATATTCATCAATTAGAAGCCTTTATGGGTAATGTTAATTACTACTGTAATTACATTCCAATGTATTCACAGATTGCAGCACCAATAAACAAGCTACGGCGAAAATATGAACCGTTCGTCTGGGGCACAGATCAGCAGCAAGCTTTTGAAACACTCAAAGCACACATAGTCAACGCAACAGAACTGGCACATTTCAACGAGAAACTACCGATTACCCTGGCAACAGATGCATCGTCGTTCGGCATAGGCGCGGTTTTATCGCACATTCAGCAAGATGGAAGTGAGACACCCATAGCATTCGCTTCATAAACATTGGATAAGCACCAGGAGAGGTACAGCCAAATTGAAAAAGAGGGGCTTTCAATAATTTTTGGTGTGCAGCGTTTCCATCAATAGAAAGAAAGAAAGTTCACACTAATTAAAGACCACAAACCGCTTGTAACAATTTTCAACCCAAACAAGCATTTGCCGCTAATGACGTCAAATCGGTTACAACGCTGGACACTATTTCTCATGTCGTACAATTTTGACATTAGATACAGAGCAACAACCGCTCATGGAAATGCTGACGCCTTATCTCGACTTCCGATAGGAACAGATAGCGTATTTGACCAGAGGGAGGCGTGCTACAACATAACAAGTCTGTCACCATAAACGCAGAGATCATCTGGAATCATACTAAGGCGGATAACACACTTAAACAAGTTCGCAGCTATGTACTAAATGGCTGGCCCGCAAAGATATTTTCATCCCAGGCAGAAATAGCACCGTTCTTCAATAGAAAATATGCCTTAACCATATATGAAAACTTGTTATGCCTCCATTCTGATGTACATCGTATAATCATTCCACGTTCCTTACAGGAAACAATACTAAAGCTCCTTCATGACGGCCATTGGGGGATAGTTCGAATGAAGCAACTGGCTAGGCAACATGTTTGGTGGCCAGTCATTGACGACGACATCGCAAAAGTAGCATCCGCCTGTGATATTTGCAAACAGAACAACCCAGCCCCACCAAAGGAATACTCAAGTTGGTCGAAAGCTTCTTCGGCTTGGGAAAGAGTACACATAGATTTTGCAGGTCCTATTTTTGACGCCATGTGGCTTATCTGCGTAGATGCATATTCTAACTTTCCTTTTGTTGTACAAATGTCGTCTACTACGACGGAAACTACAATCTCTGCCCTTACGCACATATTCGCAATAGAGGGATATCCGAAAACGTTAGTTAGCGATAATGGTCCTCAACAAACATCGGAGCAGTTTAAGCAATTCTGTCAAACCCATGGTATAAATCACTTAACTACTGCACCTTTCCATCCAGCGTCGAATGGTTTGGCTAAGCGTTTTGTTCAAACGTTCAAAACGGCAGTAAAAAAGAATTTGCAAGAAGGATTTTCAACTAAAGCAGCTGTAGGAAAGTACCTCGCATCTTACAGGTTTATGCCGAACACGGAAGGCAAATCGCCCGCTGAATTACTTCACGGTAGACCAGTTCGAACACTTTTGAGCCAGCTATTTGAATATTCCCGAGAAACAAAGCGTTTTCTACTTATACAAAAAATCAACTGGTATATGTACGTAATTACGGAGTACGGAGAAAAGTGGATTGAAGGAGTCATAGAGCACAAAATAAGTAAAATGCTTTATAGTGTTCGTACAGCTATGGGTCCTGTGAAACGCCATCGAAATCAACTAAAACCGAAATGCAAACCGACTCCTATGCAAGTACCACATTCACCGTTTTTGTACCAGCCTGTAGAGATAGACGTAACGCCGATGGTTTATGTAAATGTGGAATCTAGACACGACCCGATAATAAGCCGAGAAGAAGAGGTACCGTCATCGACAGATAGTGTTCCAATGCCTGTCATACCTAAGCAGCCATTATCAGCAGATAACGTCCCAATACCTGTCGGTAAAAAGCAACCAACTTGTTCAACTAAGGATCCAAAGAAGTCCGGCATACCTGGGGATTTTAGAAAGTCTAAGAAACGTTAAATGTTATTTTATATTTATCATATACACACTCACATATACATTGTAAACTAATACTCACCAGATATGTATACATCTATCATTGTAAACCATACTCACCCCACATATGTCAATAAAGTCAGTTGCGTATCATAACCCAAAGCATAAAGACGTATACCCAAATACAACATTAATTATTAACTCAGATTGCACTGCTAGAGCATTAGTTAAGATATTAATAGCAAGCCATAATATTCACTCAAATAGCTATGAAACTGTTTCAACAACATATATAAGCGAAATAAGCGAAGTTCCAAAAATAATATGGGACCCTCTAAGATCTCCCACAATCAATCATACAAAAAAAAATAGCAGAAATAGATCAATTAAAAATTAAGTTAAAAGAAATGAAAGATCATCATTTTAAATTAAAAGAACTTAAGTTTCATCATTTGTCTGGGCACCTGTCCCTAGGTATTGGTGTAATTATAATATTAATATTAATTATATATGCTATAAGAAAAGTAAATGTAAGAAGAAGATTACAAGCTATAGCCTTTCCAAGCCCTGTATAAAATGTTCAAATAGTAAGTGTTATAATATAAGCACAAATTATTACTGATCATAACCCTTTTGGCCCCTGGAAGAATGTTCAAGCATGAACATCTGTCCAGCATAAAATATGTCTCGAAAAAAATCCGACAATGTGACGGGACCCTGAAATGTGACCTAAACAACCCAATGTACTTGTAACCTAAGATAAGAGACGCAATGTACTTCATAAGAACGGCTGGAAAGGAAGAAAGACATGTGTGCAGCACATGTCAGGCAGGTATCGAGGCGTCCTTCCAATGACTGGAAGTGAGTTAGAAATTAAGATTTTCATGTTAGCTACGTAAGACTATGATTTTAAGAAATAAATTCAGTTATAATTTTGTACTCACATAGCTTGGATGTGTCCAATTCACCACCATTAAGTAATAATGAAAATAAATTATTAGTATTTAATACGAATGAAAGTAAAAATAATAAAAGAAAAAGTAAAAAGCAATTAATTAATGATAAAAACGAATTAGAATTTTTAAAGAACATATAAACAATGATAACAAGCCGATCAGTCGAGCGGGCGCGACAGTAGGATACCCTATGCAGGTCTTCAATTTAAAGTATTTTCGGAAAAGTATTTTAATTATAGTGGAATTGCACGGTATGTAGTCTGGCAACACCCCATGTTTCTCTCTCTTACACACAGCTGTTATCTTATTGCGCGCCAAACCATTTCTTTTTTAAATTTTAGGCAATGTTTATATATATGGGTTTTGGTAATTCAGAAAATTTAAGTTATTGTAATACTATGATAGAAACATGAATTTGTCAACCATACGTGTTAGCAATCGCAAATATAAATTAATATAATAATAGTAATTATTCAGTTTGTCAGTGCTGGACAACTTTTAAACTAATGTAGGACTGGCCAATTATAATGAAATAATGGCAATAAAACAATTTCCTTAATATCTCCTTTATTAATTATTCGATCGCTATGAAACTTGCAGCAAATTGCTTAGCGTGGTTATTCTGTTAATTTAATCTGTGTTATCTTAACAAACATGCATGTAAAGAATCGCTAATATTAATTTACATTACAATGTATAGTTCTGAGTGTGGCCGATGGATGGCGCCACACTGCACATGACAGAGTGCGCCACACAGCGGCCGACAGTGCAAAACATCAGATTATCATATGCTTTCTCGTTTGCGCAAATGGAATTTTTATATGTTCTCTCGCTTTGGCGAAAAAATGGAATTAAAACAAATTCCTTAATATCTCCCTTATTCATGGGTCGATCGCGATGAAACTTGCAGCAAATTGCTCAGCGTGAGTTATACTTCAACTATCAGTCATGTTAGGATAAATTATCTTGGAATTTGAGGTCTTCTTCTATTTGCGTGGGCGGGGGGTGAGATATCGAAAATTGAAAATAAACTTGATCTGCGTATGGTATTCAGGGACCTACATTCCAAATTTGAAGTCTCTAGCTCTTATAGTTGCTGAGATCCACGCGTTCATACAGACGGACGGACGGACAGACGGACGGACAGACGGACGGACAGACGGACGGACGGACGGACGGACAGACGGACAGACAGACGGACAGGTGTCAATCGACTCGGCTATTGATACTGATCAAGAATATATATACTTTATAGAGTCGGAGATGCTTCCTTCTGCCTGTTACATACATTCACACAAATTCATTATACCACTTTTGCCCATTTTCAATGGGCACAGGGTATAAAAAGCAATTGAATAATAAAAGAAAGAGTAAAACTCAATTAAGTAATGATAAAATGAGTTCGAATTTTTAAAGAACATAAAAACAATGATAAAAAACATGGATAACAATGATAAAATTAAATAACAAGCCGATCAGTCGAGCGGGCGCGACAGGTCTTCAAAGAAAAATATTTTCATTATAATGGGATTTAAATATATCGCTTGAAGTCGATTTTGCTTGCATCGAGAGTACGTTGATTGTTTATGTTTAGCGCCACAGCAAACGAAAGACAAATCAAACATACATGAACAAACGCGTCTTTCCGTTCATTAAATCGTCGACGCGGTGCAGAAACTGCGCTGCAACGCATCTGCTGCGCTGCATAAATTTGATTATAACATGTCGTCTTTGAACATTTTTTCGCGCTTGTTTATGTAGTTCGTTTACAACATTTCGTTTATGTTTATTATCGTTTTCATTCATAATAACTTTTTAATTTAGGTTTTAATTATTGGAAATTTGATTTTTAATACTTGAACATCGTCGTCGTTGTTGTTAGCATTCAATGAGTTAATAATTTTAAATAAAATGTCTTCAATATTTTGTATGTTTTGTTCCAATTTTAATATATTTATACCCTGTGCCCATTAAAAATGGGCAAAAGCGGTGATCGTCCAATTCCTGATCACTAGAACTTGCCGGTGGGCAAGTAGCAAAAGGTTCGGTGGGATGGCAGCAAGTCGACGTCAACAACAAACAAAAACTACTGCACAGCTCGAATTCAAAATTATAAGTGAACTTTATTTTCCTTTCAACTCCGCGCTTAGCCCAAAACCAATGTTTTGCGCTCCAGAGCGAAAGAGAGCATTTTTGAAGAGCAACAGTTCTTGTAACTTCATGTTACTTTACATTTTTGGTTCTCTTACTTATCTATGTTATATTACGATTATACATCGGCCGCGTTGAACGCACGTAGGGCTTCAATCATTCAATTGGCAAGGGTGCTAACCGATGAATCGCTCTCTTGAAGATTCCCGTCTTAGTCCTTACGGCTGCTACGCGCACTTTGTCATCCGCGCTTTTTGTTGTCTCCTCCACTACTCCCAACATCCATTGCTGAGGGGGAGCGTTGTCTTCGTGAACCACGACTACGGCGCCGACATCTAGATTGGGCTGTTGCCTTGACCACTTCTGACGCTGCTGCAGGCTCAGCAGGTAGTCTTTCGACCAGTCGAAACAAAATCGCTGCTTGATGTTTGAGATCAGCTGCCATCGTTGCAAGTAGCTTAGCTTGCTGTCTGGGACGGGACCTGTTGACGCTGATGGCAGCGCTACGAGCGTTGTCCCGACGAGCAGATGCGCTGGAGTTATTGCCTCGCCGTCGTTCGGGTTGCTGCTGTCTGCTACGATTGGCCTGGAGTTGAGAATGGCCTCCACCTCTACCAAGACGGTTGACCATCAGCGTTTTTGCAGACTTTACCGCCGCTTCCCATAGGCCGCCGAAATGTGGTGCTCGAGGAGGTATGAACGCAAACGTCACTCCCTTGGTTGCAGCGAACGACGTTATGGCATCCCGGTTGGCGATGAAACTGGCCTGTAGGTCCGCCAATATGCGCGACGCACCCACAAAATTGGTGGCATTGTCGCAGTGAATGCGATTGACAAGTCCACGTCGGCCCACAAATCTGGATAAGCAAATTAAAAAAGAATTAGTTGTTAGGTCGGCGACAATTTCTGAGTGTACAGCTTTGGACGTAAAACAAACAAATACCGCAACGTACATCTTTATAGGCACTCTGCCACGTATTCTTAGTCCAAATATCCAAAATTTTCTTTGAATGTAATTTCTCATAAGGTTAATTCCCCCATGAAGGGTTTCCTTATGTGCAAGTTTAAATAATTAGATACGATATGAGGCATTTGTTTAACATTATTGCGTGTTTTACTTCGAAACTTGCACTAGAGTTTCGTAGTCTACCTCCAATTCTCAAAAGCCCATCGTTGCCTAAGAATGGATGTAAGCTTAATATTTTACTTTTAATATTAATTTCCTTTTTCTTCATTAAACAGTTAATTTCTGAGTTAAATTGAGCTGCCTGTTGTTGTTTTGATTATTAGATTTCATGCTGATTTTAGTTCAAGGACTGTTAAATATGTCGGTAATACTTTATTTTTGACTTTTATTTCTATATTTCAAGTTATTGAATGCATGAAAATTTTTCTACTAATTCCTGTACAATGTTATTCTTATCGTTAATCACTGTTGTATTAACAAAAGTATTGTTTTCGAATTGATTTTCTTTTGGCCAATTTTCTTTGGCGTCAGCAAGCAATTAAGGTCCTTTTCACCATATCGCACAATCTTTTAATTTGTCGGCACAAATTCCCCTTGAAGCTACATCTGATGGGTTGTCTTCTGATCTAACATGCTTCCATACGATTCCTTTAATTTTTCGTATCTCATCTGTTCGATGTCTTATAAATTTGTTTTTATTATCTCCGTTTCTTATCCAGGCTAGAGTACGAGTAATTGTCGAGTCACTCCATGCGTATGTTTCTGTAAAGTCTTCTACGTCTTTTTTAACTCTATCAATTAATTTAGCTAGAAGATGAGCTGCACATAATTCTAGCTTTGGAACTGTTTTTCTTTGGATTTACTTTGCTTTTACTGGCTATAATCGTAACTGAACAGCCAATTTTGGCGTATACTACAGCTGCAAATGCTTTCTCCGAGGCATCCGCAAACCCATGTATTTGCGCTACCATATTTGTCTGTATTTTAAGCCACCTTGGTATTCTAAGATTTTCTAGGGTTTTTAGCTTTTCTAGAAAGGAATCCCAGTAATTTGCATCTTCAATTTGTAAATCTTGATCCCACTTTTGATCAGCTAACCATAATTTTTGTATGAACAGTTTACCTACCATTGTTACTGGAGATAACCAGCCTAATGGGCCATTAATCTTAGCTAAAATAGATAAAACTGATCTTTTATTAACTTTATTTATTTTTTCGCAGCACAAGTTAAATTTAAATTCATCACTATTAGGTTCCCATTGTAACCCTAGCGTTTTTACTGATTCATTTTCTTCAATAAATAAAATTTTGTTTTCTTCCGAACCCTCTATTTAATCTATAACTTCTGGAATATTTGAAATCCATTTCCTTAAATTGAATCCAACTTTTTCTAATTCACTAGATACTAATTTTACTAGTTCTTTAGCTTCTTCTTTGGTGTCAGCGCCTGTCATTAAATCGTCCATGTAAAAATCGTTTTGAATTTTTTTTAAATATTTTCATTTTTACAATTATTTGCAATTTCTAAAAGTGTCCTAGTTGCTAAATAAGGGGCTGATGCAGCTCCATAGGTAACGGTTGTTAATTTGTAATGTTTCAATTTATGTTTTGGAGAATCTCTCCAAATTATGTAAAGGTACTTTTGATCCTCCTCATCAATATTGATCTGTTGATACATTTTTTCAATATCTGCAGAAACTACAAACTTCCATTTACGCCATTTTAAAATAATATCAGAAATATCTTTTTGGACTCTTGGACCAACCCACATTATATCGTTAAGGCTTTTATTATTTGTAGTCTTTGCAGACGCGTCAAAGACGACTCTCAACTTTGTTGTTAAGCTGGAGTCTCTAAATACACCTTGATGAGAAAGATAATATTTGCCTTCTTCGTTAGATTCAAGCATGTGTCCTAAATCTTTGTATTCTCGCATAAACTTAACATAACTATTTTACAGTAATTGGTTCTTTTGCAACTTCTTCTCTAAATTGTAAAATCGCGCTAGTGCCAGCGCTTTTGAATTTCCCAAATTTGTATCTTTCTTAAATGGGATTTTTACGATAAACCTACCATTTTTATCTTGCTTTGTGGTTTCTCTAAAGTGTTTTTCGCAGACTTCTGCTTCTTCGTCTTCCTTTTCCTCATCTTCTATTTCCCTAAACCGTTCTAAATTATTCATTTCAATCGTCGTCGCAGTTATAAATGCATTTTCTTTCGATTTTGTACATCCGGATACAACCCATCCAAATTCTGTGTTTTGTCCCAACAATCCATCAATCTTAACAATCCCATTTTTCATAATTTTAGCATATAAATCTGCTCCTTTAATTATTTCAATTCTACTGGGCCTATCAAATTTTGGGTCAGCTAGGATATAGCTTTGCCACTTTGATTTGTTAATATCAATTGCTTTGATTGGTAGAGCTTTCATTAGTTTTGGCAACACAATTGCCTCTACACTAAATGGCTTTTTATCGTTATTTAAAGGTTTTATACATAATTCGACTTTATATTTTGATGTACTTGTCTCTAGTGCAGAAACTCCGCTTATTTCAGTAAGTGCTTTGATCCTAGCTAAATTAAGAATCTGAACAGCCTCTTCTGAAATGATAGTGCATTGTGATCCGCTATCAATCAATGCTCATAATGCTTCATAATTCCCACATTTTGATTTAACTTTCACCACTGCTGTAGCTAACAGTGCTTAATCTTTTGTTACGCAGGTGTTAACTTTTTCCTGTTTTCCATTTGGAAAATGAAGCATTGTGTGATGAGGCTTCTTGCAGATTGTACATAAATAATCGCAAGAGCATTTCTTGAAATTTGTGAATTTTAAGCACTTTGTACATAACTGCAGTTTTTTAGCCATTTCGCCTCTCTCGGTCGGATTCATGGCTATAATTTGTAGCATTGTACCACTTTGTGTCCTGGTACTTTGCAAATTGGACAATTTTCCTTATCAGTTGTGAAAATTTTTGATAATTTTTTGTCCTCACTTTTTATTGAGCTAACGGAACTTATTCGTTGCTCTAAAAATTCTAATACATCAGACAGTAACTGAATCTCTTTTGTCTTTTTGACATGGGATTCGTACAGCTGTAATGTATCTTTGCTAAATTTTCTCAAAATGACATGAGCAAATACTATATCCACTTCAACACTTAAGTGGGATTTCATTTTAATTATGTGGACAGCCTGATTAATGGTTTCGATAAAATTTTTTATGTACTTGCCTGAATCGATGTTCAGACTTGGTAGTTCAATTAAACGATTTAATTTTTCGGAAAACATTTTTCTTTTATTTTCATACCGTTTGATCAAGAGATCACAAACGGTATTATAATTATTAACGGAGCCAATGAGCAAATGTGATACCATGCTTCTGGCTTCACCTCTTAATGCCGACTTTAAATAATTAAATTTGGCGGACACACTGAGGTCTTCTCTGTTATGAATTATTTCAATGAATAATTCATAATATTTAATATTTTATTATATTTTATATATATATTCATTATATTTTATTTTCATAGGTATTTAATCTTATTTTTCCTTATTATGCACTCATCAGTGCAGGCAGTAGCTAAGCCTATCATTGTTTCACTTAAAAAGGTCTGAAGCTGTTTCATATTTTTTCAATTAATTCTGCAGTTTTACGATCATCATCGTACTTATAAAGTGTTTCAGTTCCAGGGTCTAATATTTCCTTGGAACATGACACTTCTGCAATTAATTTATTAATAACACCTAACGTGTTCTCATAATGACGCTTATTGAAATAATCATGATCGATTATTCCAATTTTTAGTAGCGTATTATGTTTAGCTATAAACTGTTTTTTAATATTTTCTAATATGGGGATTGAATCTATGAAAATTATTCTAGCTTCAATCCCCCTAACTTCTTCAATTAACGACGCTTAAGCCGTCAATAATTCGATAGTACCTTGTGAAATTTTTTAATTTATAAAAATTTAATTTTACAAAGCCTATCAGTGGTTAGTATTTTTAAGCAGCACTTTCATGCAACGTCTTGGGGTAAGTAATTAAAAATATCGGCAAGTCAGGCCTTGGCAATACTGCAGCCCTTTTGCGTTACTTCGCACCTGAGTGAAGTTGTTGTTAAATTTTCCTTGTAGCGTTATCTGTCTGCTGTTGATGTTCCTTGCTACTGTTGCTACTTCTCTTTCGCTGTTGGTGTTGCCGCTGATGTTATTGTAGCTGCCGCTGCTGGTCTTGCTGCTGATGATATTGTAGCTGCCGCTGCTGGTCTTGCTGCTGATGATATTGTAGCTGCCGCTGCTGGTCTTGCTTCTGATGATATTGCAGCTGCCGCTGCTGGTCTTGTATATATATATGAATATATATATATTTTTTTTTTTTGACACATACACGCACTTTCTGATGTAAGCATCAGATACGCTGTACTATTTTTCCGATGTCTGCCTTGGAAACGCAACAATATTTTCACTTTTAAGTGTTTATGTTAGTTTTTTTTTTATACCTTGTCTCTACTACTTATAGCGGAGAACAAGCGTTTTATATTTATTTTTGCAATTGGATGATATTTTATGACTCTGTGTTTCTTACCACTGGCGGGGGAACCAACAGAGTTTAAAACAAATTTTTAGCAATCTTTAGCTACAACCTTAGTAGACTTTAAGGTGCTGGTTATTTCTGTGTCTCTTACCACTGGTGGGGGAAAACAACAGAACGCTTGAAGGACCAAATGAACTGGACACAACCAAGCTATGTGAGTACAAAATTATAACTGAATTTATTTCTTAAAATCATAGTCTTACGTAGCTAACATGAAACTTTTAATTTCTAACTCACTTCCAGTCATTGGAAGGACGCCTCGATACCTGCCTGACATGTGCTGCACACATGTCTTTCTTCCTTTCCAGCCGTTCTTATGAAGTACATTGACTCTTATCTTAGGTTACAAGTACATTGGGTTGTTTAGGTCACATTTCAGGGTCCCGTCACATTGTCGTATTTTTTTCGGGACATATTTTATGCTGGACGGATGTTCATGCTTGAACATGTGGTTTACTCTTTTCTTGATTACTTTCATATAAATTATTTTTACTCCCTTTTGAATTAAAATTTTCATTATGATTACTTTTCTTTATATTATTATATTGATCGTCATTAATTTGTAAACTCTTATTCATTAATAAATTAATTGTATCCTCTTCAATTAATTCATTATCAATTCCTTTTTTAATTCATTTTTATTTCGTTCTTTAAATTTCAATATTATATTTAGACTACTGATTGAATTGACTTTTCTTTTAGCCTTTATTGGTTTATTTTTCTAATCTATACTATCATCATTAGCATCACTTTTATTATTAACTGCAGTTTGTTCATTATCATCATTTTTAATAAATGAATAATTTTTTAACTTTAATTGTTTGGCATTGGTTTGAATATTTAAAGGAGTATATGTATATTGAATGTCATTGTTTTTAATATTTTAAGGAGTAGATTTATATCGAGGTCCATTTATTTTAAGACTTTTACTTAATATTGATGGTGAAGAATTATTTATGTCTACTTTATAACGTTTCATACGAAAACCATTATTATTTAAATTGCTTATTCGTTTTTTTGTCTTTAGTTTTTTACTTTTTCTATCAGGAATTTCATTAGTTTCCTCGTTTCTTATTTTTGTTGTTGGTGGTGGTGTTGGTGATTTATATTGCATTTGATTAATAATTTCAATAATGGTGTTGTAATTGGCTTAAAAGTATCTTCTAACATATTAAGTCTATCTATTTCATTCGATTTTATATTTATTAATTTCTCTATCAATATTGATCTCGTTCTTATGAGATCTTTTAAGAAATAATCTTTCATTGTGTTCGAGTGTATATGTATGTTATCACGTAAACATGTAAAAGTAAACTAATCAATACATTCATTCTCTTTAGTATTACTATAAACCTAATATTAAACTGATATTGATCTGATATTGATTTATTATTGAACTGATATAGACCTAATTTTAATAATATATGTACGTTTTCGCATTATAATTGTATAAAATTATCAAATCAAATAAAAATATCAAAAAAAGACGATATAGGAAATCGTCCATTATCTATGTCATCATCTTTATTAATAACAACAAATCCATATTTATCTTTCCAACATTCACTACAATTTTTTATAAACTTATTAAATGACAAATCACCGATAACATGATCATTAAAAATATGTTTTATATTAATTTCAACTTGTTTGAATATTATAATTATATTCGCATTATCCCGTATTAGATTTTTAGGTATTTTGGTATATGTTTGACATAAATAAAAGCTATCAATATATTTATGTCGTCCCATACAAAAATAATTTCTAATTACATTTTGTTTATCACAAATTACATCATCAAATGTTATTATAGAATGTGGTTTTGCATTAGTTGGACTAATAACTTTTTCATTTATCGAAAACGTGTACATTTGTATTCCTCTTATAGGTTTAATTTATTTCTTTAAATATTCATATTTCGGTTGATATAATGATTTTGAATATATATAAATGTTTTTAAATTTTAATGCATGAGGACTTTCTATGAGGCTTAACATCACATTGGTCTTTCCACAATTTGATGGTCCAACGATAAGAGCACGTTTTGAATTGGGTAATAATGTGCTATGTAAAATTTTTTTTTTTGATTTCGTTGTGTATCCAATTCACAAATATCATCCATAATTCGAATTTTACTTTGTTTGTTTTGTTGAATTAATCGCATCTTATCGACTAACAACATTCAAAATAATGATCATTATTTTATATAAATATTTAATAGCACTCACTCATCTCTTTATTACATTTTTCAACATTGCAGTATGTATAATATATAAAATATAATCATAAATATGATATTGATCGGTATACGATTGGACGAGGTTTTGTAAAAAACATAATTAACTCATTACCTATTGAATTACATTTACCTGGATATAAATTTTGTGGACCAGGAACAAAATTAGCCAAACGTTTAGCAAGAGGCGATAAGGGGATAAATACATTGGATGCAGCTTGTAGAGAATAATATTGCATATTCTAAATCAAAAGATATAGACAAAAGACATCAAGCTGGTCAAATACTAGCCGAAAAAGCTTGGCAACGTGTTAATTCTAAAGATAGTCAATTAAGAGAACGTGCGCATGCTTGGTTGGTCACAAATATGATGAAATCTAAAGTAAAATTTGGACTCGATATGAAGAATAAAAAACAAACCAGTCGGAAAGGCTACAGTCGAAATCGACTATGAGAGACCCTTTACTTATTCTTCAAAAATGAAATAACATTAACAAACTTAGAGACTTATATATAAACCTAAATAAACTTGACGCTGCTCAGATTAGCTTCCGATTAATTGAATATAATCGTTTATGTTAAACTTGAATCGTTAATATACAAATGTTAATCTTAACATACAAATGTTATGTTAATATTCATGTATGTAATGCATACATACTTTATTAAATATAATACATTGGCATTTATGGTAGAATTTGTTTATAAAAATAATATATTGTTTTATTTTATTTTAATCAAAAAAAAAAAAAACTGTAATTATAAATTTAAAATATAATAAAAACAAAACAGAAAAAAAGTGTGCCTCTTGTAGGTCTCGAACTCCAGACCATTGCGCCAGTGAAGCCATTGTCGATTATTTAACAATTTTTAAAAACAGAAAAAAATGTGCCGCTAGCATGATTCGAACCCTAGATCCCACCGCAAGAATTCGACATTCTAACCACTGCACCAATGAGGCCATATTCAATAGTTTGCCAATTACTAGTTTTCTACAGAAGTGAAATTAATAATTCAATGCCTTAAGTTGCTGCCTGCACATTTCCTGCCATTGTACATTCGATAATTTGTTTGCTTTAAATCTCCAGTGTTTATTGTCCGATTTTGATGAAATTTTCAGTACGCATCGGAAGGAAAGTAAATTTTATGTATGCCGATTAACGAACTTGTATCTTTTAAAATACTCGAGTTATTTGGGTTTTTCCGACTTTTGGGGGCGGGAGAGGGCGTGGCAAAATTCTAAAACAAACTTGACCTTTTCGGGGGCCACAGGAGTATTGTCACCAAATTTGGTGACCCTAGCTCTTATAGTCTCCGAAATCTAGGTATCCATACAGCACGACAGACGGACAGCAGGACAGAAGGACATGGCTATATCGACTCGGCTGGTGATGCTGATCAAGAATATATATACTTTATGCTGCTGATTTCCGAATAGAAATTTGCGCCAAAATATTTAGTTGCTTTATTTTGTGTCACACGCGTTAAATTGGTCCACAAAATTCAACTAAATTATGGAAAGTAATCTTCAAGGTATGCACTATTTAATGTATATTGTTATTTTATGTGTAGCTCTAGGGATTTAGAATTGTGTAATGTCCAATTTATATGTATTTTTTTAGAAAACTAACATGCGTTCTCCGTGTTTCGTGGAATATAACTAATAAGCTGTTCCATGCTGAAAATAACTAATTGGTCCAGATTGTACTTGTGAGTGTTGTCTTTAACCACAAACCAAAAACTCATCCCCGTTCGTCCCCCTTTTCTCACATTTTGGTAATATACAGGCACGTTTGAGTTTAGTCACAGCGAACTTTTCGAAATATGGCGCAGCAACAATCGAAAAATTCAATGTGTTTCGGGGATATACACCAAAATTAATAAAAACACTGTGGAATCCAAGATAATAAAGGAAATAGACAAAACCAGTCGGAAAGGCTACAGTTGAAGTCGACTATGAGAGACCCTTTACTTATTCTTCAAAATGGAAATAAGAGTAACACTAGTAGTTCCCATAGCGCGTTGTAACGTCAACATGCTCTTCTTCTTCCTTTGACCCGACTCTGAGTGATATTAAGTCTTGAATAACTTCCGAGTTTATCATCTGATCGCGATATAATTTTCAGGATAAATTAGGACTCTGATGCTTGTCCTGTGTGCCAAAATTCAAGGCTCCAGTTTTAAAATTGACCATTATATGGGATCTTAAGCTTTTTTTTAATATCTTCCGAGATTACTATCCGATCGCGATGAAATTTTCAGGATACGTTAGAACCCTGATACCCTGTGTGCCAAAATTCAGGACTCTAGCTTTAATATTTTTTGTTTTATGGGCTTTCAAAAATTTTGTTCTCGATTTATGGAGCGGGAAGGGGGCATGTCAAAATTTTAAGATAAACTTGATCTGCTTATGCCATAGACGAACCACCATACCAAATTTGGTGACTCTAGCTCTTATAGTCTCTGAGATCTAGGTGTTCATACAGACAGACGGACAGACAGACGGACAGACGGACGGACGGACAGACGGACATGGCTATATCGACTCGGCTGGTGATGCTGATCAAGAATATATATACTTTATGGGGTCTGCCGGACTTCCTTCGACCTGTTACGCACATTTTTTTTTTGACAAACTTAATAGACCCGTTTTACTTTTTTAAAGTAAAGGGTCTAAAAATCAGTAATTTTAATAGTTACATTCGTAAATATCTTCCCAAATGTAACTACATGCTTGAACTTTTCATGTATGGTTGGCGTCTAAAATATCAATTACTATTGATGAAACCTGCAAAACACCACAGCAAATGGGACGTCCAACCTTATCTTACACGAATGCGGGTACAAGATTAAAAAGGAAATTGCCATCTGAGTTCGCAAATGAATATAATTGTGACACAAATCTTCTTACACATGCTGCAGTAGTCTCTGCAACGAAACAAAGCAAGAAGGACACGGCTTTTGTTCTTAAAAAAAACCATAACAACACCCAAATACTCAACTGAATCGAGAAAGCAATTTGATATACAACAAGCCGATCAGTCGAGCGGGCGCGACAGTAGGATACCCTATGCAGGTCTTCAATTTAAAGTATTTTCGGAAAAGTATTTTAATTATAGTGGAATTGCACGGTATGTAGTCTGGCAACACCCCATGTTTCTCTCTCTTACACACAGCTGTTATCTTATTGCGCGCCAAACCATTTCTTTTTTAAATTTTAGGCAATGTTTATATATATGGGTTTTGGTAATTCAGAAAATTTAAGTTATTGTAATACTATGATAGAAACATGAATTTGTCAACCATACGTGTTAGCAATCGCAAATATAAATTAATATAATAATAGTAATTATTCAGTTTGTCAGTGCTGGACAACTTTTAAACTAATGTAGGACTGGCCAATTATAATGAAATAATGGCAATAAAACAATTTCCTTAATATCTCCTTTATTAATTATTCGATCGCTATGAAACTTGCAGCAAATTGCTTAGCGTGGTTATTCTGTTAATTTAATCTGTGTTATCTTAACAAACATGCATGTAAAGAATCGCTAATATTAATTTACATTACAATGTATAGTTCTGAGTGTGGCCGATGGATGGCGCCACACTGCACATGACAGAGTGCGCCACACAGCGGCCGACAGTGCAAAACATCAGATTATCATATGCTTTCTCGTTTGCGCAAATGGAATTTTTATATGTTCTCTCGCTTTGGCGAAAAAATGGAATTAAAACAAATTCCTTAATATCTCCCTTATTCATGGGTCGATCGCGATGAAACTTGCAGCAAATTGCTCAGCGTGAGTTATACTTCAACTATCAGTCATGTTAGGATAAATTATCTTGGAATTTGAGGTCTTCTTCTATTTGCGTGGGCGGGGGGTGAGATATCGAAAATTGAAAATAAACTTGATCTGCGTATGGTATTCAGGGACCTACATTCCAAATTTGAAGTCTCTAGCTCTTATAGTTGCTGAGATCCACGCGTTCATACAGACGGACGGACGGACAGACGGACGGACAGACGGACGGACAGACGGACGGACGGACGGACGGACAGACGGACAGACAGACGGACAGGTGTCAATCGACTCGGCTATTGATACTGATCAAGAATATATATACTTTATAGAGTCGGAGATGCTTCCTTCTGCCTGTTACATACATTCACACAAATTCATTATACCACTTTTGCCCATTTTCAATGGGCACAGGGTATAAAAACCCATTCCACTTACACCCGATGAAGCTTTGGCTTACCTCCTGGAAAATTCTCTTACAAAACAGCAATACATGAACACTAGACTTATGAATAAAAGTCGCCACAGTGACATTTATCCAACATATAGTCTAGTAATGGAATCTATATTACAATGCCGTCCTGGAGATATAAAGTATCATTACAAAACCTTTTGGATCATACTGCGCATAGAATTATTAAAATGCAAGCCGATGTTTTAAATCAGTTTCCAAACAGTTCTGAAATTAAACTAATATGCAGCTATGGATTTGATGGTTTAACGGGTCATTCAATATACAAGCAGAAGTTCGCTACCAAAACACCTGGCGAACAGCTTTCAGATCACTCCATTTTTGTGACTTCTGTTATACCCATAAAAATTATAGACTCTTTTGATCACAACATATGGAGTAATAGAACACCTCAATCTACACGATTTTGCAGACCTCTATAAATATATATAAATATAAATAGTAAAAAAAACTACGGCCCACATAATGAAGGAAAAGACCCTTTTAGATTTTCAAATTAATAATCTCAAACCTTCTGTTTATAAATTGAATGAAAATCGTGATATAACAGTAACGTATGAAATGCATATGACACTTATTGATGGCAAAGTGCTAAACGTTTTAACTGCAACTAAATTGGATAAAGAAGAAAATTGCATTTAAAAAATAAGTAAGTAATTAAATAGAACAGGAAATAATATATATTTTTTTTTATCTACTATCAATCAGTTTGCGGGCGGCAAGCGTGGTCGTGGTCGCACTGGCCCAATTTTTTTTACACAAATTATTAATGCCATAACAATAAAATGTGCGAAGTTTGAACCATGTAACTCAATTTTTCGACTTTATGCCAAAAAAAACGGCATCTGGACCATAGTGTATTGTGCGAAGTCGACTATGAGAGACCCTTTACTTATTCTTCAAAATGGAAATACTCTTATTTCCACACGGTACATGTCATAAAGCCCGGTGTCATAACGCCCGAGGGCGTTATTTCAAAAAAAAAATGTCATATCGCCCGCGAGACGATATATTTCTTTTTTGTTTAAGCGCGTTAGTTGCCCAACATCCAGATATATTTGGACAAAAACTTTATGGAATTAGTCGCATTACTGTGTTAAGATGGGACTTTGGAGATGCATGGAACGCCGCAGGCTACAATTTTTTTTCAAAAAAATCGCGAGGGCCTTATGACACTAAAAATTGTGTCATAACGCCCATAACGCACCCTTACTCGGGTGCGTGTCATAACGCCCAGTGTCATAACGCCCATGGGTGTCATAAGGCCCTCGGGCGTTATTACACTTTTAAAAGTGTCATAGCGCCCACTCTCAATGTGTCACAACGCCCGAGGGCTTAATGACACTCTTGAAAGTGACATAACGCCCGCGACTTCTTAAAACTTGTAAAATCCATCAAGAATCAATGATATTACCGTTAATAAAAGTACCGTTTAATTTCTTATCTCTCTAAATCAATGAACATGTTTTCAGCATAATGATCTATTCAAAATCTGTTTTGAGTGCTACAAAACTTTAGAAGAATTCGCAAATGGCAAATTAAAAATGTTCCAATAAAGTGACTATAAATTTACTAAATCTCTATCTTTCAATTTATTTATGTTGCAGGCAAAAATTTATTTTCTAAAAAATAGCGCGATTTTTTTTAAAAAAATTTTTGCCTGCGGCATTCCATGCATCTCCAAAGTCCCATCTTAACACAGTAATGCGACTAATTCCATAAAGTTTTTGTCCAAATATATCTGGATGTTGGACAACTAACGCGCTTAAACTTGACCAAAAGTCAAACGTGACAAATTTTCCCTATAAAATATTCTTTATTTTTATAAATAGCCTAATAGCTCCATAGCTGGCGTTTGAGATAATTATAATATTTATTAAATTAGCTTCGAGCGTTATTGAAACTTTAAAGTGTCATAAAGCCCACAAAAAAGTGTCATAAAGCCTCGCGGGCGATATGACATTTTAACCAGTGTCATATCGCCCGCGGGCTTTATGACACAAAATTTTGTGAAATAACGCCCTTGGGCGTTATGACACCGGGCGTTATGACATGTACCCGTGTTACTCTTATTTCCATTTTGAAGAATAAGTAAAGGGTCTCTCATAGTCGACTTCAACTGTAGCCTTTCCGACTGGTTTTAATTATTATATGTTTTTTGCACAATAGTTGAAAATAGTTTTTTATTTTTTTGTGTATTCCTCTTCGTTGTTTATTGTTTTTTATTCTTTATACCGAGACCAAATTAAACTTTAGATTTCATCATATTTGTGACCAACCAAGCATGCGCACGTTCTCTTAATTGACTATCTTTAGAATTAACACGTTCCCAAGCTTTTTCGGCTAGTATTTGATCAGCTTGTTGTCTTTTTTCTATATCTTTCGATTTAGAATATGCAATATCATTCTCTACAAGCTGCATCCAATGTATTTATTCCCTTATCGCCTCTTGCTAAACGTTAGTCTAATTTTGTTCCTGGTCCACAAAATTTATATCCAGGTAAATGTAATTCAATAGGTAATGAGTTAATTATGTTATTTACAAAACCTATCATGTTTATGATTATAATTTATAGTCATTTTTAACTCACAATACATAGATATACAAGTAAAGTGAAGTGTGCTGGTCCAGCGATGTGGCGGTTGCTCCGCCTCTCAGTCCAGCGATGGTTATGTAACCCTTGCAGCTACTGATGCGTCTTCTTATGAAGATTATGGTGGAAAGCTTGACTTCGCCCTCTTTGTTAATTACTGGCCTTGTGGCTCAGCAATGTGATTGTAATATAAAACAATGTTATTTATGGCAGCGTGCCGGAGTAATGCAAGTTAATTCTTAAACGTTAAATACAAAACTGAATTGTAGTACATAATTGAATTGAAGCTAAACCTAAAAGCTGGACCCCTAGGCTACAAAGCTACAGCCGGCAAGCCGACTCAGCATAAGTTATAACGCAGACACTTGCAGCGTAGTCAAGTATCAGGTTACCGCTGCTGACCATTGTGGTCGGTGCGCTGAACTCATGTCACTCCGCGTCAGCGGAATGTGTTTGGAGCAAATGGGTAAAGATAAGTGCTATGCAAGCTTCTTATACAAAATTATGTGTGTGCAATTCTTATGTGTTAACTATTCCCCCCTCAAGTGTATGACCGTCCTCGGTTATTTTATAGCTGTTGATGACCCTTTGTACTTCCCGCGAAGCTTGTCTTCTCTTTGAGATTTGCCATATGGTGACAAGGCCACTTAGGATGACGCTGAGAGCAACGCTGGCAACAATCCATACATTGAATGAGTCGGTGGACGCCAACTCGTTTTTGACATCTTGGATGACACGAAGGTTGTCATTGTTCATCCTATGGAGTTGAGGTATACTCAAAATTGGGTCGTGACTAATGATGTTAAGTAGCGGTGACCCCGCTATGCCTGGCGTCTTAATTAGTATCTCACGCTGGTTCACATATTTTGTGCTATTGATGATTGCGGAGAAACAGAAGGTGACGAGGTGTGTTACGTTTGTAGTGATCTCTGGGCCATCGACTGTATTGACCCTTGCTGTGCTCTCGTTGATAATTATGATTCCATCGTCTACTTGCGAAATAGGTTTCAGGTGGCTTGGCTGCGTGCGGCAGGAGGCCGCACCGCTAGCGTGCAGTGCTCGTGCACATGTGTCTTGTGCTGTTAACCTACAAACGAATGCGAATGTTGTTGTTACGCACTCGTTAACCGCTAGTACGTCATCGTTGCATTCGGCTACGGTGTCATCTTGTAGCTGCAGCGTGACATGTTGATGTGATACCGCGAAGATGGTGACTCTGGTACAGATGAATTTAATTCTAGGGTAGGCTATGAGTATATGAATTATATTCTCGGACTGTAGGACTTTAATTTTCGATGCTTCAGTTAGGCTAACTATGGGGATCTCTACGGGGTGTTCCTTTAAAATTGTCTCCAAATCTTCATGATCAACAAGCCGATCCGTCGAGCGGGCGCGACAGTAGGATACCCTGTGCAGGTCTTCAAAGAAAAGTATTTTCATTATAATGGGATTTAAATATATCGCTTGAAGTCGATGTTGCTTGCATCGAGAGAAGGTTACTTGCAATAGTCTGGCAGCACTGGACTGCGGCTGTTGATTGTTTTTGTTTAGCGCCACAGCAGACGAAAGGTAAATCATACATACATACATGAACAAACGCGTCTTCTCGTTCATTATATCGTCGGCGCGGCGCAGCGACTGCGCTGCGACTGCACTGCAAAGCATCTGCTGCGCTGCATAAATTTGTTTCTTGAATAAATTCTGAGTTCAATATCCAATCGTACTGAAATTTGTAGCACACATTGAGATTAGGATACTTACCATGTGTGCCAAATCTAAAGTCTCTAGCTATAAAACTGCTTTTGTTATCAGCTTTTTCGAGTTATGGGCGAAGGGGGCGTGGCATCGCGATGAAATTTTCTGGACTCATTAAGCCCAAGCATATTATCATGTGTGCCAAATCTCAAGAGTCTAGCTTTAACATTGCTTATGTTATGGTGATTTTTATAATTTTAAAACCAACGGGACTTGGTATCGAAAATTAAAAATAAACTTGATCTGCGTATGGTATTCAGGAACCTACATTCCAAATTTGAACTCTAACTCTTATAGTTGCTGAGATCCACGCGTTCATACAGACGGACGGTCCGGACAGACTGACAGACAGACGGACGGACAGACGGACGGACAGACAGACGGACAGGTGTTAATCGACTCGGCTATTGATACTGATTAAGAATATATATACTTTATAGGGTCGGAGATGCCTCCTTCTGCCTGTTACATACATTCACACAAATTCATTATAGCCTTTCTTGCCCATTTTTAATGGGCACAGGGTATTAAAATAGTGGGATTTATTCTATCAGCTTTAGCTAATGTAATTGTGAGTATCAAGTTTGAAATTTGGTTTATTAACATTCTATTTCTCGCTAATAATGTTTCATATAAATGCGGTGTGTCAACTAGCTCATTCTTTTTTGCTTTAATTATTTCATTTATCGTATCTGTGAGTTTATTAATTTGCATCTGTGTTTCTGAATTAATCACTATTTGCCTATTGTTTGCATTAATTAGCCTTGATTCGGACCACCTAACTTTTTCAAAATCGGCCGCATCTGGCGTGCCAGCTATAACTTTGAGTGCTGAGCCTAGGAAGTCTAGACTTCTTGCCATTCTATGGTGCACTTTTATTACGAACAACAAACTTCTAATATGCTCTATATCCACATCTAACAACTTTCGCATATGCGATTGAGGGAATAATTTCGCTAATTCGGCGGTCTCATCTGTCATACTAGTAAATTCTGTCAGGTTGCTCGAATGCCTTAAATAGTCCCTTTGTTCCCATACCAATACTTTCCCTTCTATCACCGGAATGTAGTTGGAGTGGGAGTAGTCGACAGTCCGACAATGTACTACCCTTAACAATAAAATGACTGCAAGTTTAATCCTGCAAAAGATACAAAAAGAGGGAATAAAAATCGTTGTGCGCTTAAATATCAATCTTAGCCTGTGCGATTCTCTCGCTACTTAAGGTTGTCCTTATGGACCACCCTCCCTTTAATAAGAACGGACGTTCCCAGGTCTGCTTGAATCGTTTCCTCTGTGCAAAGTGGTGTTAACTAGTTTCCTAACCTTTTATTGTTTTTTACGAACACTTTTTCGCCTACTTCAAAAACTCTGTTTTGCCTGTTCGGGTTAGATCTTTCGATATTATCATGTTGGGCTTTTGCAATTTTATTTTTAATGATCTGCCTGTGTTCGCTAGACGCTGAGTGAATTATGTCGATCGGGGTTTAGTCTGTGACCGAATGTATGGATCGATTACAGGCTATTGTTGCCCTCAAAATTAACTCGACTGTGTCAGCAGACATTTATTCAAGTTTAAAAGATCTAGCTGTGTCCCCAAGAGTGCCATGAAAGCGCTGTCCATTTGAACAGCTGTGAAGAGGTGGTGCATTCACAATGTCACTGCAAATTTCGAGAACTTGTCAACGCAAGTAAGGAACAATTTTTTGTCCGTTGAAAAAATGTCCATGTGGAGCATTTCTCCAGCATATGATGGAATTGGTGTCCCCCAAGCATTTGTTTATTTGGGTGTTTTGCTTTTGTACATGTCTTGCAATTTATTACCACCTCATTGGCTAACTTTGCCATTTTCGGAAAATAATAATCACGAAGGACTTGTTTTATATTTTCCTGAGCAGCCCTATGTGCGCGATTGTGGTCAGTGGTGATCATTTTAATTTGTTCGCCTTTGTCTGTAATGTCTACAACAAGATTCTTGCAATGATAGAACTTAGTTGCCGGAAAATGTGACACCAAATCGTGATGTATGCTGGCTAACGTTGGCAGATTACAGTAAATCGCGTTTACTGAGTTGGTATTAATGAGTGGCTTGACTACTTCAAACAGAGTGTTTTTATCTGTGAAGTTTATTGGGTGAAGTATTTTTCTGCCAAAAAGTATGATGTCTCTTTTTAACAGGAATTTGGCTTCTTCGAGAACGAACTGGTTCTTGAAAAAATTTAAAGGCTTTTCTGTCGAATCTATCGTGTAGGTTAGTGATATTTCGCTGTGAATTGTCGCAACGTCTGACTGCACATCATTTTCAAAAATGCTTACATTCTGCCGGGACAGGGCATCTGCCACGAAATTTTCTTTGCCGGGTTTGTAGAACACTTTTGCATTGTGTTCATCAATGTATGATTTCCATCTTTTGATTTTCGCATTTGTGTTCCATCGGAGACAGCGAAAGTAAGGGGTTTGTGGTCTGTAAAAATGTTGATTTCTTTTGACCCATACAGGTAATTTTGCAATTTATCCAAAGCCCAGACAATGGCTAACAGCTCCCTTTCATTTGTGGCATAGTGTGTTTCGCTTTGTTTTAGCGTTCGCGAAATCATGGTAATTGGTTTTCCTCCTTGAGACAGGACTGCGCCGATGCCGTCCATAGAAGCGTCAGTGGTTAAGTCGAAAGGCTGCTTAAAATCCAGGTACATTAGAATAACATTCTCGGATGCTGGTATGTTCCTCAGACTTTCGAAGACGTTTCGTTGAATTTCATTAAACTCAATTTTTACCTTCTTGGACATATGCTTACTCACCGAGCCATTTTCTCATTTGAGGATGTTGGTCAAAGGCCTCGCTATTGCAGCTAAATCTTTAATAAATCCCCTGTAATAACTAGCTAGGCCCAGGAATGATCGTAGACTGAACAAGTTTTTAGGCTCAACGTATTCCTGTATGACCCTAACCTTTTCGGGGTCAAGTTTTGCCCCGTTTTTGGTTACCAAAAAGCCCAAGAATTCGATACTCTCTTTAAAGAACTTCGTTTTTTCTTGTGATACTCTCATATTGGCATCGTATAAGCACTTTAAAATTGTATCGATATGCTTCACATGGTCGACCTCGTTTTCAGAAAAAATTATGACGTCAGCCACGTAAACGTAACATATCTTTCCTATGTGCTCTCTCATGGTTCTTTGAAAAATGCTTCCCGCATTTTTCAATCCAAATGGTAGACGGCAAAACTCGTACTTTCCACCGTTTACCGAGAACGCCGTTTTTTCGCGGTCCTGTTCCCCGAGGTAAATTTGATGGTACCCCGATTTTAAATCTAGGGTTGTGAAAAACTTTGCCTTTCCTAGGTTCGCAAGAATCATTGGAATGCTCGGTATCGGGTATCGATCGGCTATAGTTCGCTCATTTAGCTTCATAAGTCGATTACCAATCGTTTATTTTTATTGCCATTGTTATCAAACCCTTTTTAGTCAACAACCCAAGCAGGCCTGTTATATGGGGATTTTGATGGTCTAATGATACCATCTTTAAGTAGTTGCTTGATTTCGTTGTTCACGAAATCAGAGACCCCATTTGGTTACGGATATAGTTTGGTATAGATTGGTTCGTTCTCTATGGTGCGAATCGTGGCAGTGACCGAAGTGTTAAAGGGTAATGCCTCGTTAGAGGTCGAAAACGCCTTTGACCTTTTCAATATCATGCCTTTGAATTTCTTTTTGACAGACATGGGCACTACTATATCGTTAACATCTGTGAAGTTTACACTATCACAATAATGGAAGTTGAACTGCTCTGATTTGTTTTGGTATTTAATAGTGTTATTTTGTAAGTCCAATGCCGCTCCTACTTGTGTTAACAAGTCAAAGCCTACAATGGCATCAAATGAACTTAATGTGTCAAGCATAAAAAACGGTGAAATTTGCCAAAAATGTTCATAAGGCATTTATTTGTTATCCTGCTCGAACTGTGTACCGAGCTCACAGTGAAGGGTTTTTCGACATAAATTCCTTTTTTAGCTCCTTTGCGGGCTTAACGTAATTCTTTGCCGCCCCTGTATCAATTAATATATTTAAAACTTTCCCACCCAACTGTCGTTTGATGTACGGCAGTCGGGATCGTTCCCTAAAAATGCAGTGAATCATTGTCACACAGCGACTCAGTGTTTTCCTCAATTTCAATCACGGCAACCTCTGCTGCCTTTTCATATCTCGGTTCCTCAGCAACGGGGGCACTCTGAACAACATTATTCAGCTTTTGGCGCCTTGGTCCCGTCATTCTATCGGACGTATTTGGTCTCTTTTGAGCCTGTTCGTTGCTATTTTGAGGTTTAGAAAACTTAGTGTGCTGTCTAAATTTGGAGGAAGAGTCAGTTTACATTGGCACTGGGGCTTGTCCCTGCTTATCTCTATTACTTTTCTCCTGGTAACCATTGTTGTTTTGTTGTTTTCTGATAATGTGAGGGTTTTTTCACTGCCCCGTTCGTCCCTATTATGCTTTCCCTGTTTTGCATGGGGGCGGTTTCTATGGTCCTCTTTTACTTGCTCTCTCTCTGCCATGGCTTTGGCGTATGAGGCCGAAAATATGCTACGCTCGATAGGGGCTTCTGCTTCTCTAGCTAATGCTAAAGCAGATGCTAGATCCCTCGACTGAGCCGGAAAAACAATGGCTTTGAGTTATTTCTTAAGACCTGAAATGAAGGCGTGAAGCGCGTCAGCCCTGACCTAATCATTAAGAAGCGTTTCTTGCACTGCTTCATGTGTCATTATGATCTTGTTTGTCACCAGAGTCAGCTTTCTCTCAACTTCATCATAATACTCCATTAGGGTTAAGTCACCTTGTCTAACCATTTCGAGGCCTTGCGTCAGAAGTCGTAGTGAGGTTTTGTCAGCGTAAGAGCAATCTAGTCTGGCTATGATTGCATCAAAGTTCAGGACAGTATTGTGTGACACTAATACCGCTCTGGCTGCTCCTCTAATCTTGTTCCTAATGATTGTTACTGCTTGGTAATGCGTGCAGCTACCGTCAAAAGGTTTGAATAATTCGAATGCATCAACGGCTGATTGCCTCCATGCTACGTACTCGTCTGACCCACCACAAAATTCTGGGACTGATTTTATTATGTCCAGTGGAATAGTACAATTGATCTGTGGGTCCACAGAAATTCTTTTATAGGGTTCAACTTGTGGTGCTTCGACACGCAAGCTATTTACTCGCTCAGTCACAGCGTCAAGCTGAGTTTGGAACCTTCGTTCTTGCTGCGCTAATGCATCGTTAACAGCGGATACTATTAATGCTTGCACCTGGTTTGCGTCCATGGTAAAGTTAGTTTGGTTCTGTGCCTGGCTAATTTGAGACTCTAGGTTTTGGACTTGGCTATCGTTGTCTTCTGTGTCCCAGTCAATATCACTATCGCACTCGGTTTTTATATTTTTTAATGCGTCTAACCAACTCATATGCTCATGTGCATAAAACAAATTCTTAGTCCAGCGATGGTTATGTAACCCTTGCGGCTACTGGTGCGTCTTTTTATGATGATTATGGTGGAAGGCTTGACTTCGCCCTCTTTGTTAATTACTGGCCTTGTGGCTCAGCAATGTGATTTTAATATAAAACAATGTTATTTACGGCAGAGTGCAGGAGTAATGCAAGTTTATTCTTAAACGTTAAATACAAAACTGAATTGTGTGTTAACTTACATACTGCAATGTTGAACAAGCCGATCAGTGGAGCGGGCACTACAGTAGGATACCCTGTGCAGGTCTTCAAAGAAAAGTATTTTCATTATAATGGGATTTAAATATATCACTTGAAGTCGATTTTGCTTTTATTGAGTGTAGGTAGCTTGCGATAGTCTGGCAACACTGGACTGCAGCTGCTGATTGTTTGTTACATTTCGATCGTTTTCGTTTGTACCAGCATATGTTCGATCAAGGGGGGAGGGGGGTGGTTACCGATACTCCTATCGATATTTTTAGCTGCAGGAATAGTGGGAAATATTGCAGGAACAGATAGAGGGTGGCAACCCACTATTAGCCCGACCCTGATAGGGGAAATGTGAGATAAAGACGGCAATATTGTAGATGCCCATTGGCCGAGAGGGGAAGGGAGGATAGATGGCAGCAACAAGAGGAATAGAAAGGAAAAAGCAGAGGCAGAGATTTTTTCGGTCTGAAAAACACGTTGCTGTGAATTAGGCAGGGAGTCGAATGTGAGAAGCCAACGAAAACGGAGGTGTCCCACAGAAAAATTAGCGGCGAATCAACGAACGCAGGATAAGACCCAACAGGACCGGACGACAGCCCTAGCTTATTTATTTACAAGGCGAACGGGAAAATATTCTTTGGAGACGAGAGGCCAGCAGGGTTACGCCGGACCAGGGCAGCGAGGCAGCGACATTGACTCTTGAGGCACTACAGCGGTCGCGAAAGGCGACGGAAGCTAGCCACAGTGTCACAAAAAATTAGTGAGTCCGTTCCGACGCCACCCAAGGGCGCTAGTGCCAATAGAACCCCGAGTGCCAGAAGAGCTGCAGAGCCGCTGTGCTTTCCTTTTTCGGGTGTCACTGTGCCGTGTTACTACAAAAATATTAGAAAAGAAAAGAACAAGTTGAAGCAAAAGCTGTGTTGAATTGCGTCACAGGCGAACTTATTTATTAAATATTAAAATAAATATTCGACTTAAAAATTAAAATATAAGTTATAAAAAGAATAAAAATAAAAATCTGAAATGTAATAAAAAGAAAAACAAAATAAAGCAGAATTAGAGCAGAAAATTAAAATTAAACAGAAATAAGTCATGATCATGTCAAATTGAAATATAAAAAAAAATCAAATAGTAACGTACAATTATTAGACGATTCAAGCAGAGTAGAGACAACACAAAACGCGCAATATTTATAGTCGAAATCAACGCGTGCATGTATATATATGTGCATGTGGGCACAGACCTATCCCATTCAACATCGCCCTTATACCACCCAGAGAGCTCTTTAGGCAGGTTAAGGTAATGATAAGCGATTAACATATTACATTTTTTTTCACCTGCATGCGAAACACATGCCCCATACTACACAATTTAAACAAACATATACACATACACATACATGCAATCATTCTTTGTCATTTGTCCATACATACTTACGCAGCCAATTGTTCGTAACGTTGTTCCTCGTCTGGCTGTTTTGTTGTTGATAAAAAAAATCCACATGCACCTGTACAAAGTAAATAAAACCAAAATATAAATGTTAGAACCTAAGGATAATACCCGAATTATACTTACATGATGAAAAGAAAAACCATGTCCGGCTAATTTTGTGATTGGAGAGGGGAGGGAAACGAAATGCACACCTACCGGCTGCGAGGCGCCGGTGGCGATGGCCAACATGAGGGAGACGGCGTCGCTGTGGCCGTCTCAGGCAGGGCGGGTACGCCTGGGTCCAATGGAGGCCCTGTTTGGAGAACGAGGATCCGTGATAGGGCCTATTGAATAGTTTTCTTTTTTTTTGTACTCACCACCGTCAGTTAATGTCCGTACTCCAAGTTTTTTTACATTGTTTATATTTTTTTGGCTGCATCTCCAGCTGTTTAGTGATGAGCAGTTTCGATAGATGCGATGAATCGACCAGGATGTATCGATTGTTCGGGCTGAGGGCCAGGGTCGGACTACCCCTGATGAACGATGAGCTAGTCGGCGCGGCCCCCAGGAAAAAAAAATCAGTCCGCAACATGTTTATGTTTAGAGCCACAGCGCCACGCCTCTTTTCGTTCATTATATCATCGGCGCGGCGCAGCGCCTACGCTGCTACTGCACTGCAACGCATCTGCTGCGCTGCATAAATTTGTTTCTTGAATAATTTCTGACTTCAATATCCGATCGTACTGAAATTTGTAGCACACATTGAGAGTAGGATACTTACCATGTGTGACAAGTCTCAAGTCTCTAGCTATAAAACTGCTCTTGTTATCAGCATTATCGAGTTATGGGCGAAGGGGGCGTGGCATCGCGAGAAAATCGCGATCAGGACTCATTAAGCCTAAGCTTTTTATCATGAGTGCCAAATCTCAAGTCTCTAGCTTTAACATTGCTTATGTTACGGTGATTTTTCTAATTTTAAAACCAACGGTACTTGATATCGAAAATTAAAAATAAACTTGATCTGCGTATGGTATTCAGGAACGGACGGACGGACGGACAGACAGACGGCCAGGTGTCAATCGACTCGGCTATTGATACTGATTAAGAATATATATACTTTATATGGTCGGAGATGCTTCCTTCTGCCTGTAACACACATTCACACAAATTCCTTATAGCCTTTTTTGCCCATTTTTAATGGACACAGGCTATACAAATGTAATAAAGAGATGAGTGAGTACTATTAAATATTTATATAAAATAATGATGATTATTTTGAATGTTATTAGTCGATAAGATGCGTTTAATTCAACTAAACAAACAAAGTAAAATTCGAATTATGGATGATATTTGTGAATTGGATACACAACGAAATCAACAACAAAATTGTACATAGCACATTATTACCCAATTCAAAACGTGCTCTTATCGTTGGATTATTAAACTGTGGAAAGACCAATGTGATGTTAAGCCTCATAGAAAGTCCAAAATATACCAAAATACCTAAACATCTAACACGGGATAATGCGAATATAATTATAATAGTCAAACAAGTTGAAATTAATATAAAACATATTTTTAATGATCATGTTATCGGTGATTTGTCATTTAATAATTTTATAAAAAAATTTAGTGAATGTTAGAAAGATAAATATGGATTTGTTGTTATTAATAAAGATGATGACATAGATAATGGACGATTTCCTATATCGTCTTTTTTTGATATTTTTATTTGATTTGATAATTTTATACAATTATAATGCGAAAACGTACATATATTATTAAAATTAGGTCTATATCAGTTCAATATTAAATCAATATCAGATGAATATAAGTTTAATATTAGGTATATAGTAATATTAAAGAAATTGAATGTATTGATTAGTTTACTTTTACATGTTTACGTGATAACATACATATACACTCGAACACAATGCAAGATAAATTCTTATAAGATCTCATAAAAACGAGATCAATATTTAAAGAAAAATTAAGAAATATAAAATCGAATGAAATAGATAGACTTAACATGTAAGAAGATACTTTTAAGCCAATTACAAGACCATTATTGAAATTATTAATCAAATGCAATGTAAATCACCAACAACAACAAAAATAAGAAACGAGGAAACTAATGAAATTTCTGATAGAAAAAGTAAAAAACTAAAGACAAAAAAACGAATAAGCAATTTAAATAATAATGGTATTTGTATGAGACGTTATAAAGTAGACATAAATCACCATCAATATTAAGTAAGAGTCTCAAAATAAATCACCTCGATAAAAGAAAAGTCAATTCAATCAGTAGTCTAAATATAATATTGAAATTAAAAGAACGAAATAATAATGAATTAAAAAAGGAATTGATAGTGAATTAATTGAAGAGGATACAACTTATTTATTAAGGAAGGAAAGTTACAAATTAATGACGATCGACATTATAATAGTAAGAAAAGTAATAATAATGAAAATTTAAATTCAAAAAGGGAGTTAAAATAATTTATATGATTAAATTATTAGTATTTAATACGAAAGAAAGTAAAAATAATAAAAGAAAAAGTAAAAAACAATTATTTAATGATAAAAATCGAGTTAAAATTTTTAAAGAACATAAAAGCAATGATAAAAAACAAACAATAATAAAAGAAAGAGTTAAACTCAATTAAGTAATGATAAACAAGCCGATCAGTCGAGCGGGCGCGACAGTAGGATACCCTGGGCAGGTCTTTAAATAAAAGTGTTTTGGGAAAAGTATTTAAATTATAGTGGAATTTCTCTGCATGTAGTCTGGCAACACCACATGTTTCTCTCACTCACATACATCGGTTCTTCATTGCGCGCCAAACAATTTATTTTTGAAATATAAGGCAATGTTTAAATATAAGGGTTTTGGTAATTCAGCAAATTTAAGTTATTTTAATACTATGATAAACGTAGAATTGTCAACCAATGCGTGGTTATTCTGTTCAGTTAAGCTGAATTATCTTGACAAAGATTGTAAACAATCACTAATATTAATATACATTACAATGTATAGCTCTAAGTGTGGCCGATGGATGGCGCCACATGCCACATGACACAATGCGCCATTCAGCGGCCGACACCGCAAATCATCAGATAATCATATGCTTTCTCGTTTGCGCAAATGGAATTTTTATATGCTCTCTCGCTTTGGCCAAAAAATGGAATTAAAACAAATTCCTTAATATCTCCCTTATTTATGGGTCGATCGCGATGAAACTTGCAGCAAATTGCTCAGCGTGAGTTATACTTTAACTATCAGTCATGTTAGGATGAATTATCTTGGATTTTGAAGTTTTCTTCTTTTTGCGTGGGTGGGGGGTGAGATATCAAAAATTGAAAATAAACTTGATCTGCGTATGGTATTCAGGAACCTACATTCCAAATTTAAAGTGTCTAGCTCTTATAGTTGCTGAGATCCACGCGTTCATACAGACGGACGGACAGACGGACGGACAGACGGACGGACAGGTGTCAATCGACTCGGCTATTGATACTGATTCAGAATATATATACTTTATAGGGTCGGAGATGCCTCCTTCTGCCGGTTACATACATTCACACAAATTCATTATACTACTTTTGCCCATTTTCAATGGGCACAGGGTATAAAAACGAGTTAGAATTTTTAAAGAACATAAAAACAATGATAAAAAATAGTTAAATAATAAATGAAAGAGTAAAACACAATTATATAATGATAAAAAACGAGTTAGAATTAATAAAGAGTATGTAAATGATAATATAGTAATAAATAAAAATCAAATATTAAAGAAATCTCTTAATAAATCTTATTTTTTTTTATAAAATTATATTATTAAAACAAGCCGATCAGTCGAGCGGGCGCGACAGTAGGATAGCCTGTGCAGGTCTTCAAAGAAAAGTATTTTCATTATAATGGGATTTAAATATATCGCTTGAAGTCGATTTTGCTTGCATCGAGAGTAGGTAGCTTGCGATAGTCTGGCAACACTGGACTGCGGCTATTGATTGTTTATGTTTAGCGCCACAGCAGACGAAAGACATATCAAACATACATGAACAAACGCGTCTTTTCGTTTATTATATCGTCGACGCGGCGCAGCGACTGCTCTGCTACTGCGCTGCGACGCATCTGCTGCGCTGCATAAATTTGATCCTTGAATAACTTTTGAGTTAAATATCCGATCGTACTGAAATTTGTAGCACACATTGAGAGTAGGATACTTGCCATGTGTGCCAAATCTCAAGTCTCTAGCTATGAAACTGCTCTGGTTATCAGCTTTTCCGAGTTATGGGCGAAGGGGGCGGGGCATCGCGATGAAATTTTCAGAACACATTAAGCCCAAGCTTTTTATCATGTGTGTCAAATCTCAAGTCTCTAGCTTTAACATTGCTTATGTTATGGTGATTTTTTTAATTTTAAAACCAACGGGACATGATATCGAAAATTGAAAATAAACTTGATCTGCGTATGGTATTCAGGAACTTACATTCCAAATTTGAGGTCTCTAGCTCTTATAGTTGCTGAGATCCACGCGTTCATACAGACGGACGGACAGACGGACAGACGGACAGACGGACGGACAGACGGACAGACAGACGGACAGGTGTCAATCGACTCGGCTATTGATACTGATTAAAAATATATATACTTTATATGGTCGGAGATGCCTCCTTCTGCCTGTTACATACATTCACACAAATTCATTATAGCCTTTTCTGCCCATTTGTAATGGGCACAGGCTATAAAAACAATAAACATTTAGATATGCTATATGAGTTAAATGTAAAAGAGAATGGTGTATGGTATTATGGAAATAATAAATTAAAATATAATAATAATAAATATATTAAAGACTAACAATATAAAATGGAGTGTTTCTCCTGGCCTATTTCAATTAATGTTTTTTTGACCCTTTACTTTAAAAAAGTAAAACGGGTCTATTAAGTTTGTCAAAAAAAAATGTGCGTAACAGGTCGAAGGAAGTCCGGCAGACCCCATAAAGTATATATATTCTTGATCAGCATCACCAGCCGAGTCGATATAGCCATGTCCGTCTGTCCGTCTGTCCTGCTGTCCTGCTGTATGAGCGCCTAGATCTCAGAGACTATAAGAGCTAGGATCACCAAACTTGGTGACAATACTCCTGTGACCCCCGAAAAGGTCAAGTTTGTTTTAGAATTTTGCCACGCCCCCTCCCGCTCCCAAAAATCGGAAAAACCCGAATAACTCGAGTAATTTAAAAGATACAAGTTCCAAAATCGGCAAACATAAAATCTACTTTCCTTTCAATGCGTACTGAAAATTTCATCAAAATCGGACAATAAACATCGGAGATTTGAAGCAAACAAATTATCGAATGTACAATGGCAGAAAATGTGCAGGCAGCAACTTAAGGCATTAAATTATTAATTTCACTTCTGTAGAAAACTAGTAATTGGAAAACTAATGAATATGGCCTCAGTGGTGCAGTGGTTAGAATGTTGAATTCTTGCGCTGGGGTCTTGGGTTCGTTCCCTGCCTGTGACACGTTTTTTTTCTATTTTTAAAAATTGTTAAATAATCGACAATGGCTTCATTGGCGCAATGGTCTGGAGTTCGAGACCTACAAGAGGCTAACTTTTTTTTTGTTTTTTTTTTATTATATTTTAAATTTATAATTACAGTAATAAAATATAATAAAACAATATTTTATTTTTATAAACAAATTCTACCATAAATGCCAATGTATTATATTTAATAAAGTATGTATGCATTACATACATGTATATTAACATAACATTTGTATGTTAAGATTAACATTTGTATGTTAAGATTAACATTTGTATGTTAACGATTCAAGTTTAACATAAACGATTATATTCAATTAATCGGAAGCTAATCTGAGCAGCGTCAAATTTATTTAGGTTTATATATAAGTCTCTAAGTTTGTTACTGTTATTTCATTTTTGAAGAATAAGTAAAGGGTCTCTCATAGTCGATTTCGACTGTAGCCTTTCCGACTGGTTTATACAAAGAATGAATTACAAAACTATAAACAAATTTTAATCTCCACAAATGCACATAAACCTAATTATAAGCAGGATTCTCAAATTAAGGGTACAAAATCATATAAATATCAGTATATAATAAAAAAAACTATTTAAACCTAAATTATTCATCGGTGGAAACGGATTATTGATGAAGTCAACATATATAATTAAAAAGCAAAACTATAGATATTGGGATAATACAAATGAATTAGTAGATAGATTACGTTTATTAGTAACTTCTGAAAGCGCTGGAAATAACAATCATAAAAATTAAATTATTTCTATTATTGAAGAACTTAAAGAAGATATTATTATAAAATGAGTTATATAAATAAATTCGGTGAAGGCTTTAATAATCTATCAACAAACAAATAAAATAAAAATAAAATACATGCACAAATTGAACTAATTGAATTAAAGAAATAGATATTATTAAAGATGATATTTCAACTATTAACCTAATTATAAAAGTGATGTTGAAAAAGATAAAGATATACTGAACACAACACTTAATAAATTTACATCAAATTTACATGAAAAACTAGCTATAAAACTGCTCTTGTTATCAGTTATCGAGTTATGGGCAAAGGGGGCGTGGCATCGCGATGAAATTTTCACATTAAGCCCAAGCTTCTTATCATGTGTGCCAAATCTCAAGTCTCTTTTTTTTAAAACAAACGCGTATAAATATATTAAAAGTGGAACAAAACATACAAAATATTAAAGACATTTTATTTAAAATTATTAACTCATTGAATGCTAACAACAACGACGACGAAGTTCAAATATTAAAAATCAAATTTCCAATAATTAAAACCTAAATTTAAACTATGAATGAAAACGTTAATAAACATAAACGAAATGTTGTAAACGAACTACATAAACAAGCGCGAAAAAATTTTCAAAGATGATATGTTATAATCAAAGGTATCGATGACTTATGGCAAGCAGATTTAGTTAAAATTATTAGTTATGAATCTAATAGTGATGGTTATTGTATATTTTGACAGTTATCAATATTTTTTTTAAAAAAAAACGTGGGCGGTATCTATAAATAATAACACTGCTAATAATGTTATGAATGCAATGAAAAGCATTTTTGACGATGATGATGATAATGGAGATAAGCGAATGCCCAAAAATCTACAAACAGTTTATGGAAAGGAATTCTTCAATAAAATATTTCAAAATCTTATGAAATTAAAACATATTAATCATTATATAACATATGGTGTTTTGAAAGCAAGTATAATTGAACGATTTAATAGAACATTAAAAATTATGAGGTGGAAGGAATTTAGTTATCAAGGGGCATATAAATGGATTACAATTTATTAAAAATTAATAAATAGATATAATAATACATATCATCGAACAATAAAGATGAAACCAAATGAAGTAAATTATTTAAATGAAGAATTAATCTTGAAAACTGCATTCATAATAATATTATAATATTTCAAAAACCTAAATTTAACATTGGTGATAATGTTAGAATAAGTAAATATAAACATATATTTAAGAAAGGTTATACACCAAATTGGACAACAGAAATTTTTAAAATTAAAACTATTCAGAATACTAATCCTGTTACATATATTAAAGAAGATTATAAAGGAAATATAATAAAAGGTGGAGTTTTTGAATATGAATTGATGATAACAAAGTTTCCTGATATATATTTAATAGAAAAGGTGTTAAATAAGAAAAAATATGATGTTTGTTAAATGGTTAGGATTCTCATCAGAACATAACTCTTGGATAAAATGGTAATTATAATATTCACATATATTAATATAAATAAATAAAAATATTATGTAAACTATAAACATATTGATATGAGTTTCTATTCATAAACGAGATTTTAAGATGTCAATAGCACTGACGTTAAGCGGTAACTCTTCAATACTTATAGCAAATTATTATCCACCGATCGAACTTTAAGATGATTATATATGTGGATTAATAAGCTTAGATACATATAATTCAAATCCAAATATTGATTTTGAAAACAATCTATTTCATATTTGAAATTATATAATTGAAATTCCAGTTGGATCATATGAAATAAATGATATTGCAGAGTATATTATAAAAGAAAATCAGAAAAAAGTATTAAAACAAACTATACGACACGTGGACTATTAATTTCACCAAATTATAATACATTACAAACGGAAATTGATAATGAAAGAGATATCATTTATTTTGATAAAAATCGAACAATTGGTTCTTTATTAGGATTTAGTAAGCAAGTACTAAAACCTGGTCAACTACATTATTCAGATAAGACAATAGATATAATAAAAATAAATGCTATACGCATCGAATGTAATATTGTTAGCGGAGCATATATAAATGATATATCATCTCATACAATACATCAGTTTGCACTTGTTGTTAGTCCGGGATATAAGATAACAGAAGTACCTGCAAATGTAATATATTTACCAGTAATAACAAAAAATATTCATTCAATTACATTAAAAATTCTAGATCAAGATGATAATTTAATAAATTTTCGTGGTGAAAGAAAACCAATTCGAAGGCCCTTTGAACCATTAAAACAATGATTATATTCAATAAAACGTTAAAATCAAATCTTTCATCAATCACTTTTAAACCGTCAACAACAATATCGTCTTATAGTACATAGAAAAAAAGGTTAAACAACATCAACCATCTAGTACTTTATCTATTTCCAATCAGAATTTTCTAATTAATTTAGGATTTCAATTGAAAAAACGAAATAAAAATTTAAAATGAGTAATATAATTAATATATTGGAAAAGCCAATAATTGATAATTCAATTATTAGAAAAGATTATCACAGCTATACATCGTATCTTCAATCATTCGAAAACAATGATGAAATTCGAATTGCAATTCAAAATCAAGATTTATATATATTACCAAGTGAAAGTGTATTGTATATAGAAGGAAATATTACAAAGAGTGATTCTACAATCAAAACTGAAAAGGATTTAGCATTATTAAATAATTGTATCGCATATTTGTTTAGTGAAATTCGATATGAATTAAACGGAATAGAAATTGATCGTACACGACATTTGGGTATAACAACTGATTTAAAATATGTTGTATCATTAACTCTACCTAAAAGTATGAAATATATAAATGCTGGATGGTCGCCTTTTACAAATTATCTTACGCTTGTTAATGGTTGCTTCAATTTAGTTGTACTCCTAAAAATATTACTTGGATTTGCTGAAGATTATAATAAGATGATAATAAATGCTAAACATGAATTAATATTATTATGTTCTAAAGATAATAATAGTTTATTTACCAATACAATAAAAGATATAAAATTCAAAATTACAAATATTACTTGGAAAGTACCACATATTCAGTTAGCCGATTCCCAAAAATTATCATTGTTTAAAATAATTAATTATCGACAACCGTTAAATATATTTTTTAGAAGTTGGGATATGTATTATAATCCATTATTATCAGTGAGCACAACATTTTTATGGAATGTTAAATTGTCTACAGAAAATGAACGGCCCCGATTTCTAATTATTGCATTAAAAATAATGTTACCAATAAATATATACATTGTAATCCATCTTATATAAAAATACATTTAAATTCAGATGTATATCCCTATTTCAATCTTAATTTTAAATTTAAAACAAATCGTTTGGCTACATTACATAATATGTATATAGGTTTTCAAAAAAGTTATTATGGTTATGATTCAGCACCAATATTATCACGTGATCAGTTTGAACAATTGCACCTATTATTGTATTAGATGTAACTCATCAAAATGAAACTGTTAAAAATTGTCCAACTGATATAAGAATTGAAATGAAAACTTCTAAAAATATACCAGATAAGACATCTGCCTACTGTTTAATTATACATGATAAAATATTCGAATAAATGAAGTTAAAAAACTATTGTAAACAATTAAATATATATCTCATAAAGCACACAAATTAAAACTATTGTAAACAATATACGTGTATGTTAAATAATAAAGAAATAAGTGTACATCGCTCTGACTTTTTTTATAATTTATATGTATATGTGTGTTACTTATCAGAAGATCTTGTTTAGAAAATATTAACATAAAGACGTTGTAAAAACTATTATCATTATTACAGTGATAATCTTTGAGCTATATACATAAGAAATTAAATTTGTATACATTCTAATTATTCTTTTATTTAAAGAAATAATTATAAATGCTTTGCCAAGCTTAAAGATTTCAAATATTTTAAACGATTTAAATTTAAATAAAAATAGTATTGAATTAAAGGTAACCCTTCCTAATAATGATATTATCAGCGTTAATATATCACGTCAACTGATGATGAATAGTAAAGAATTAAATGGTGATGATTATTCATTGAATGATATTATCTCAACAACGACAACAACAACTGTTTTACCAGAAATAAATCATTATTTTACAGTAGAAGATGCAATAGCTACATTTCGAAATAATCTTGTAAATAAAGAATTACATATAGGTGGAATACTAGATGCGACAGAACCATTTTATAGACATTTTAATCTTCAATATAAAAGGAAAAAAGTACCAATTCGTTGTACTTATGAAAAAAAAAAAATAATAAAAAATAGATTGTTATGAATATCGAGAAATGCGTAAAACAAGAGTTCTAAGTAATGTTGAATTGGAAATAGTCAGATCACCAGACTTTTCAAAACAATTAGAAAATCTTATAATTGAAGATGATATTTAAAACTATACACAAACATATAAAATGAATATAGTTGATAACAAATTAGTTGATAACAATCATAACGGTTGTAACAATAATACAAAATAAAAGTAAAGTGTAGAAAAAAATGATAAATATATTTATTTTATTATTTTTCATTAATAATATTATTTGTCATAGTAATGAATAAAAATATATAAAATTTAAAATACAATTTCCAAATAGAAACATAAACTTTGCTGTATATTTATCATTTCAAATTATTTAAGAGAGAACATTAATAAGAGTAAAAAGATATTATCATATGGAAGAAGAAACATATAATGAGAGATCAAATCGAAAACGTTTTACAGTTGAAGAAGCAATTGAAACATTTCATAAAGATTTAATTGCAAGGGAAAGTCAAATCGGTGGCAAATAGAAAGTCCGTATGCCTACTTTCGTCATTTTAATATAAAATATGAAACATGTGAAATAAGAATTCGATGTTGTTATTATAGTAACTATTCACTTCGTAAACTTAATATTTATTGCTTTCAATTAAATCATAATGAAGTTGAAAAGACTAATAATTATCCAAGAACAGAAGATTATTTAATGGAACGCTTTTATAATCCAACAGAAGCCGATAATAACACATATATAAAAACTCTTGATATTAAAAATTGTAAACAAACTATAAATAACATATGACCATTAATTAACTATAATAATAAAAATGATAAAAATTATTCAAGAAATATTTAATTTTCTTAAACAATTCTCTAAAATAATTACACCGGAAGAAAAAAAAACAACTTTTACACATTCAAAAAAACTTTGAATATGTTAAAAATTTAAATATAATTATGGGGTGTTTTTTAATAAAAAATCCTGATGAATAAATGAACAAGAAGCTAAAGAAATAATGAATTATTATATTAAGATTGATTTGAATAAATGTTAAACAAACTTGTAAATAAAAACTTTATAATATTATAAAACATATGTTTTTAATATATAATGAATTTCAATCGTATTAGATGTTTTCAAATATTTTGATAAATGTATAAATTGTATACATTTCAAAATATAATGAAATTCTTTTGTTTAATATTTCAGCATGTGACGAAATTCAATCATATTTAATAGGATTCCTAAATACATTGATATTTCAGTTAACGCTTCGCTTTACATAATTCCTAAATTTATCAAAAAAAATAACAACAGCAACTATTATTATATTCATGTTTATTATTTATTTATAATTAAATCTCTCTTAAAATAAAATTCTACATTGTTGAAATTGATGATCATAAATGCATAATAATCATCTTGTCTTGTTACATAAAACTTATATCTTATACGCTTATTTAAAGCGTTATATAAATCTAATTTATAGTTTAAATTAAATTCATTAAAATTATACATACCTTGATTTGATTGAATATCATCATTGATCAATATATACATAATATGATCTTTTATTAAATTATTAAAACTTCCTATTAAATCCACATCATCAAACCATGCCTTAGTGATGTAATGAGATTGAATATAATCATTGATCAATATATACATAATATGATCTTTTATTAAATTATTAAAACTTCCTATTAAATCCACATCATCAAACCATGCCTTAGTGATGTAATGAGATTGGATGTCTTCAATGGTTTCCAGCTCGGTCTTCTTCATCAATGCCAAGGTAGAACAGGAGAGGTTCGGGGTCTCAATATAAATTTGGTTGGTTAGCGAACTATTGATAAATGATGCCATTGTTGCCATGTTCACAGTCAATATTTTTCACAATTCACTGCAGCTTTTATACCCACACACATATCACACGCCAGCGCCAGATGCCCAGTGGCCAGACCCAGGGGCCAGTCTCAGGGGTCAGACACTGGCGTAAGCGTTTAATCAGCGACCGCTTCTGTCAATAACAAGGTTAATATAAACTGATTCAACAAAGGTCAGTAAGGGTCAGAAGCAATCACTTACTTTTATTGCTAATCAATTTATCTAACGTAAGTAGAAACCATTTCCAGCATCCGCCCTCCCCCGTCTAAAACCTCTGCCTCAGTAGTATATATATATGACCACTGTAGAACGGTTCACCCTTCCAGCCTCCGCCCCCCGTCTAAAACCCCTGCCTCAGTAGAACATATATGGGGATTGTAGAACGGTACCCCCTTGCAGCCTCCGCCTCGTCTAAAACCTCTGCCTCAGTAGTATACATATGGGGGCTGTAGAACGGTACCCCATTCCAGCCTCCGCCTCCGTCTAAGACCTCCGCCACTGTAGTATATATATATATATATATGGGACGGTTCATTTTTCAAACAACAAAAAAAATTTCAGTATAAAAACCTGTTTAAACCAGTCGGAAAGGCTACAGTCGAAATCGACTATGAGAGACCCTTTACTTATTCTTCAAAAACGAAACAACAGTAACAAACTTAGAGACTTATATATAAACCTAAATAAATTTGACGCTGCTCAGATTAGGTTCCGATTAATTGAATATAACCGTTTATGTTAAACTTGAATCGTTAACATACAAATGTTAATCTTAACATACAAATGTTATGTTAATATACATGTATGTAATGCATACATACTTTATTAAATATAATACATTGGCATTTATGGTAGAATTTGTTTTTAAAAATAAAATATTGTTTTATTTTATTTTATTACTGTAATTATAAATTTAAAATATAATAAAAACACCAGTCGGAAAGGCTACAGTCGAAGTCTACTATGAGAGACCCTTTACTTATTCTTCAAAATGGAAATAAAAGTAGCACTAATAGTTCCCATAGCGCGTTGTAACGTCAACATGCTCTTCTTCTTCCTTTGACCCGATTCTGAGTGATATTAAGTCTTGAATAACTTCCGAGTTTATCATCCGATCGCGATGAAATTTTCAGGATAAATTAGGACTCTGATGCTTGTCCTGTGTGCCAAATTCAAGGCTCCAGTTTTAAAATTATATGTGATTTTAAGTTTTTTTTTAATATCTTCCGAGATTACTATCCGATCGCTTTCAAAAATTTTGTTCTCGATTTATGAAGGCGGAAGGGGGCGTTTCAAAATTTTAAGATAAAGTTGATCTGCTTATGCCATAGACGAACCACCATACCAAATTTGGTGACTCTAGCTCTTATAGTCTCTGAGATCTAGGTGTTCATACAGACAGACGGACAGACGGACATGGCTATATCGACTCGGCTGGTGATGCTGATCAAGAACATATATACTTTATGGGGTCTGCCGGACTTCCTTCGACCTGTTACGCACATTTTTTTTGACAAACTTAATGAACCCGTTTTACTTTTTTAAAGTAAAGGGTCTAAAAATGAACCGTTCTACAGCCCCCATATATATCATACTCCTGCAGCCCATCAAACTTCACTACGTGTGAGTTTTTGGGGTCTGCTTTCGTCAATAGCGTGGACTGCCGTCCACAGTGATATAAAATAAATTTTAAAAGGGCATCGAGGAGTGTGCGTTTGTTTTTATTATTTTTTATGCAGCATATTACTTGATTTCGGTGGGGCCCTTCGGACACAGGGTAAGTGCATATAAGAAACAACTTTAAATTCAATTTGCCGGATATCGTTAACGTATAAACAACTGAGTCATACATTGAATTCTATTTGAAATCATATTTCTATAAGTTATCGCACGAAGCTCGAGGATTTTAAACTCATTCGCTTAGGGGCAAAAAAGAAATAGGTCATTTATCGTCCTGGAAAATCCTTAAATGTAGTTTGATAGAGAATTGTCCAAAATTTTTAAATCCGTTTAGATTTTTTAATTTGAGCAAACGAGATCGGCGATAGAGCCCATCAAACATGAAAAAATTTCGCTTTTTTAAAAAAATGGTTTTTTATGAAAAATTTTTAATTTTTGCGAAGAAATTGCATCCAAATGGTTCAATGAATTCAGTTTCTTAATTTTATCTAATAAATGTTTTTATTATTTTGTTTTGAAGTATTATAAATAATATTTTTACAAAAGCACTATTTTTGACATAGTTTTGCACTTTAGATAGACTTTTATCATAAAGTCCAGGCTTGTCCAGGGAAACGGGTAAATTCACGTTATTTTGTGGATATTTCTGCAACAACTTCAAGAAAGTCTAGATGCCAAGAAGTGCCAGGTAACTTTTTATTTAATAAACAATTCACGCACAACGCTTTTAACTGGGTAAACATTGCGTTGTGGCGCACCCAAATTGGCGCCGGGCACGCATTTTTGTGCTTCCTACGGTACGGAATGGTCATCATATGAACGTTCCGTTAAACTAGACCTTTTATTGAACACTTTACATAAATATAATATTAAGAATTCATTGTCTACCTAAATATACTAATGTAACCCAAACAAACAGGAAGTGATTATGTAATTTTTAACCCTTTTTCGTACTCAATTTCCGCGTTTACCAAACAATTACCTAAGTTTGTAGATTTTAAATGACTACACATGTTTAATCTTTTGTGCTACCTAAGTTGGTAATTAATAATAGGGATTAAGGGTATATATTCAAGTATTTAGGTGCATTGTATCACAGTCTACATTTGGCAACCATCGCGATATTAAACGAAATCAGTGCAGATTAGTATTATGTAATATAAATCAAATATTGAAACCGCAAAATGTATTTAAAAATTCGAGATGTATTTCAGATGTTTATTGATGCTCCAAGCTAAGAAGAGTTTATATTGACCGTTATGAGTACAGTAGACTTTGCTAAGGAAAATATGAAGGAGGTCGACAAGATCAAAAAAAACTTCATAAAATTCTTGGTACACGGAGGAGATCTCAACGAAAACCAATGTCTGTCAATCGGGGGATTATCAGTGCAGAAATCTATAAACAAGGAGTACAACAGGAGTACTTGCAAGGTGACACGGTAGAGACAAAATTAAGACTATTTTAATAAGTTATCAGTTTCTTCAGATCCACTGATATCAACAAAGAGATTTTTGAGAAGTCGCAATGAACTGCAAGAGTTTTATACTAAAGAAATGGTAGATTTAATGTACATAGGTTACGAACTTGAAGACAAGGCTGAGGAAAATTAAATAAACAAGAATATTAATTGAATACTTTTATTGTTATTAATTTATATAAATATAAAATAAACCAAATATATAATATAAAAGTTTTATTGAAATTACCTTTTGTTTTTACGGGAATTTATACAATATATGCGTATTGGACACATGACATCCATCAAAAATGTTCTCTATAGTGTATATATGTATTTAAAACATTTATTTCAAAGCTACAGGAATTAGCTCTTTTAAATGCTTTTTAAATTTGGTGATATCTTACTTGAATCAAAAGATATGATTTTGCAAAGTAGAATGAGAAAATGAGCCACTCTGCGTCGGTCAATTCCTTTTATTTATTTTCCAAGTTCAATCGACTATTTCCTTTTCAATTTTAAATTGTTAATGCCCTATTACAAAGTTAAATTAATTATTAATATCAAAGCAATGTAATTGTGAATTTTTTATTGTTTAATAAATATTCCATAATGTTGGCGTAAATTTTTAGTTTTGTTTTTTCCGAAGGTGATGCAAGTATGAATTAACCCACAGTTCTGTAGCAGGGATTCTCAATAGAAATAAATGCCAAAGTGGAACGATAACATCCGGGTAGCTATGCCAAGTGAGCTCCTCTTCCTTCTTCTTTCCCGATTCAAAACTAGTCCGTCGGCTGGACGTTAGAGACATCTGTCTTTCCCACCTAGTATCATCTCTCTTCTTTAATTTCGTATGGTGCAGTCGAGCCTCTCTTTCAATGCAAAGAACTTCCCTAGCCCATTGTTTTTGCTAGCCACGAGCAGTCTTTAACCCGCTAAGAGGCGGAAGTAGATTCCCCGGATGCATGGAAGAGTGTGGCCGAACTCGATTCGGTTATATACTCCCACCCATACTAGTTCTGTGGTAGTTTTGGTTATTACATAATTTGGCGCCCAACGTGGGGCACAACGACGTCCATTTTTATTTTTAGTACGAACAAACATGTACGAAGAACTCTCTGCGTCAGTTCGTTCAAAAGTCCGAGTGACCCAATTTCTTTTCTTTAATAATTAATAGATATTTATGGTACGTAGTTCATCCGTCGAAGATTTGTCCATTTCATAGAGGCCGCGTTGCCAGGAATTGGTATTTGGTGGATTCGAATCCGCACCGTCAGCAAGCGCTTTAGCAGATTAGTCATAAGTCGACGGGACTTTTTTTTTTTTTTTTTAGTGCGGGCGCGAACTGCTCGTTGGAATTGTATAGTTGGCTTAAGTCAATAACACAACCTCGTTTCCTTTCCTCGTACTGCGAGCTACTTTGTCCGATCACCTAAAAGTTTCGTCAGCAGCAAGTAGAGAAACTATAAGTGAAATTTCTTTAAGGAGATAAACCCGTCGGACACTGTTATAAATTATTTTTGCAATACCTTAAGCGTATGAGATGCAATATTTTTGCAAACTGGGCGTAGATTTTAATAGGAATTTGCTTGGTTAGGGTAATGTAACAAACCAAACCGAGCGATAGCTACTGCTTAAGAAGAGCATTTATTTCGTCATATCCCCCTTTACGTTTTCCTATTCCGATCCCGAGGATTTTCTAGGCATTAGTAGTTGGCGCTTGTGGGTGATCACCTTCCATCACAGCAGGGATAATTATATATCACATGAAGTTGAGTAATTCTTTCAAAAGAACCATTAATAAATATTTTAAAATGAGGACCATGAGGAGTGAAAAAAAATTTCAAGTGGCTGAGGCAAGTGAAAATGTTCCAGAAGGAACTTGCAAAGTGTGCGTGATGCATTTACTTTAAAATCAAAGTTTTGTTATCACCAAATGTAAATGGAATTTATGATATGTGTATTTCCGAGTATGTAAGTGTGCATAACGAGTGTCCTGTATGTACACGCTCGCGATTTACGTCCCATATTGTCGACAGAAAAAGTTTCGCAGTAGTCTGGTGCGGTATAAAGAGTGCATAATACCCGATATCAGGGTACACGTAAGCAAGATGCGAATGGCGCAGGTGTAGAGCGAGAGGATACGAGGGGCAGCCTGATGAAGTCCAATCGGCAGCCACGTCCCCAAATCGTGGGCGTAAAGCCGCCGGACGGTGGAAAAAGCAGGGGATGGCAAATCCAACAACGCTTGTCAAATCCAGGACTGAGAATGAAAGATGTTATCGAACGAAAATTGAGTTCGATGAACCTTTTCAATTCCCAAATGCAAAGCTCGGTTGTTCCTTCGCCGGATCTCGCAAGGTGCGGTCCGAGGACGTCCAGCTTAACTGCTAGGAGTAAAGCGACCTTGAGCCTAGAGAAGGTGACTCAAATGTTTCAGAACTGGGGAGTAAAGTATGATGGGTCACCGAAGGGTCCAACGGTGCAGGAATTTTTGTATCGGGTTAAGTCTTTGTAACAGGATTGCTTGCAGGGGGACTATTCGATTAAATGTAAGAACCTCCATGTACTTTTAATCGGAAAAGCCAGAGTCTGGTTCTGGAGGTTCCGAAAGGAGCACACTGAGTTCAGGTGGCCATAAAAAGCCTCTATCAGGATAACAAAGACGATGACCTAATTTTCGAAGAGATTCGTTCCCGAAAGCAGAGAGACAGGGAGACGTTTGACACATTTTTTTTTTTTTTTTTTTTATTTTATTTATTATAAGAATTTGGATTTTTGACTTAATAAATAGAAGAACAATTCATTTTTAATCTTATGCTAGTCTCTGGTCGAGCTCTCGGGCATTAATTAATCTTATGTGAGATCTTTCTTTTCAAAAAGAAGGTTTAATTATGTACTTATAACTAAGTATAGTGGCGAGAAATTAAATCGCAAGAAAAAAGTTAACAAAAAATTTGCATCGGTAGTAATTGTAATTTTAAGATAAAAATTATAATAAGAGAAAAAAAAATTAGAAAAAAAAAAATGGGAAAAAAGGGTTGGGAAAGGAAAGAGGGACAGGGTTATTCAGTCTGAGACCGAACATCAATATTATCAAGCCACCAGAAACTCTTTCTTGTTGCTATCTGAGTTTTTTGATCTCTGCTTGAGATCGAGGTATCAAATCTTTTATTTTCTACAGTCAATGTATTTGATTGTATCAACTTCTTATTGGCTCTTCTCAAAATGTGGTATATAACTGGAGTGCCATTGGGGTCTTGAATGAAACCTCTTTTATCCAGATGGAGAAATGATTCGGGGGGCACAAATCCGTTACTAATTGCTCGTTCGAAGTAGAGATCGCTTGTATAAAATGGGGCTTTAATAAGGTTATTTTGATTATCTAGGCATCGGTAAATATGCCTTCTGATTAGGTTTATGATGTGGTTATCTATCCTTATGATATTTGCTGCATTGTAAAGTTTGTTGTTGGAATAGAATTTTAAAAAATTACTATTTGGGGTCCTGTACAATGAAGTGCAGGCTCTTAGAATCCTTCTTTCCAATAGTCTTAATCTCTCCATGTATGACGGGGAGATTAAGAACCAGATTGGGCAACCATATATAATTATTGGTCTAATGACTGATTGGTATAATAGGATTTTGACTTTGTTATTTAAGATTTTAGAGCTGAATGCTTTTTTGTAAATCTGATAGGCAGCCATCGTCTTGGAAGTTTGCAAATTTATGTGGTCATTGAAGTACAGGAATTTATCGAAATGTAATCCCAAGTATTTGACCTCCTCAGCAAGGGGTATGGGAATGTTGGAAAGGTTGGAGAAAATTTTGAATCTTCTCCAGCTTTTCCTGACATTGTGATTGCATTTAATGACTGGGGGCGAAAGAGGATTCTTTCGCATTTGTTAATATTTATTTTGAGATGCCAGTTCAAAGCAAATTCTTCTAAAGTGTTAAAACTTGTTTGTAGGTTTCTGTTAATACCGGCTATTGAGCTGTCTGCATTATAAATAACGATATCTTCAGCGTAAGCTATAATATTATCGATTTTCAGAAGTAGGTCGTGGATAAAAAGGTTAAATAAAACTAGTGCATTTACAGTGCCCTGCTGTAGACCATTGATTACAAGAAACTCAGAGGTACTTGTCGAGCCGTTTATATGAACCACGAACTTGCGAGATGAGATCATATTGAAGATTGAGATCAGCAGGTGTACAGGAAATTTATAGCTCATTAGCTTTGCAATTAGTCCTTTAATCCAGACCGTGTCAAATGCTTTTTCTAGGTCAATAAAGCAAGCGCCAACAACATGCTTTTCGTTCCAGTTCCAGTTAAGTTCAGATGTTAAAAGGTTCATGGCATGAAGGGTTGAGTGGCCATATTTAAAACCAAACTGCTTCTGGCAATGGAGATTGTTTTTGTCACATATATTAATTATGTTTGAAGCAGACTTATAGGTCGGAGATTATTTATGTTGTTCTTGTCTTTATTTTTCTTTGGTATTACCACTAGCTTAGCTGTCTTCCAGGTTTGGGGGTAGTAAGCGTTATTTAATATATTATTGAAAATTAAGCAATATTCTAATATAAGGTCTATTGGAATGTTTTTAAGTATTATATTTGGGATTTGGTCGATTCCTGATGAAAATTTGGGTTTTAAATTAGAAAATATAGCGGTTAGATCATTGGATGTAACAAAGTAGTTATCAGCCTGGAGACAAGTTAGGTAGTTAGCTCTTTTACTGTCGTTAAAGCTAGTAAGTGTAGATTGCAAGCTATCAAATCTATTTTTAATTTCTAAAAATTGATTGAAGTAGAGCTCTACCTGGTTATGTACAGCATTAGATATTGCGCTTAATCCAAACTACTCAACCTCACGGATAAGGAGGCCATAAGCGTGACGAAGCGGGTGAGACAAATTCATGCTGAGGCAGGATTTGAGCTATGCCAGTTTGCCTCCAGCTCGCAAGCTGTGATCGACGCGTTGAGCCCGGCTATGAGCGTGCAATGAGCGTGCGTGAAGCGGAAGAATAACCCTGGGAATGTACTGGAAGCCAGCTACGGATGAGTTTAAGTTCAATGTTAAGTTCCACAAGGTGCCACGGAGTGTGGCAAAAAGACGCCCACGAAAAGGGAGTTCCTGAGCATGTTGATGTCAACGTTCGACCCACTGGGATTTCTATGCTGCTACATGGTCACCGCCAAATTGTTACTGAGGGAGATCTGGCGACGAAACATACAATGGGATGAATCCCCACCGAGTGGGATCAGTGACGCCTTCGAAAGGTGGCGCCAAGGTATTGTAAACGTGGAGAAGTTTCGGTGTCCACGTTATTATTTTGGACCTGGAAAGATCGTGAGCACCCAGCTGCACATATTCGTGGATGCCAGCCAATCAGCGTTTGCCGCAGTAGCATACTAGAGGGTCACCAGAGAGGGCGACGTGAGTACATTTTGTATGTGCTAAAACGAAATGTGCCCCGATGAGGACGATGTCGATTCCTTGTCTGGAGTTGCAAGCGGCGGTCCTGGGTACAAGGATGACGAATACTGTGAGGCAAGAGCTCAGTATTGAGATAAACGACGTCATACTCTGGACGGACTCCAAAACAGTGCTGCACTGAATCGGAAGTACGCACCGGAGATATAAGCAGTTCGTCGGAAATCGGATGACGGAGATTCTGGAGTCAACAGATATCGCGCAATGGCGATGGATACCCTCAGCCGAGAACGCAGCTGACGATGCGACAGGGGCTCAGTCCGACGTGGACTTGGGTCAAGAATCCCGATGGCTGAGAGGACCGGGATTTCTGAGGAAGACAGCTGATTGTTGGCCGCAGTCAGCAGAGCAGACTACAATATGCGACGATGAAGAGGAGATGCCCAGTGAGTTTGCATTGGTCGCTTTGAATCCCTTTTTTATATCTTTGCAGAGAATCTCGAGCTACAACCGCTTGTTGAGGACCACGGCATATGTGATGCGCTTTCTACGACGGTGCCGTGGACAGTGGAACGAGCTCGAAGGTTACGGTCTCACTGCTGAAGAGTGCAAGGAGGCAGATTATCTGCTGATACGACGAGCGCAGGGAAAGTCGTTTCCAGACGAGGTGTGAGCAGCCTGCGACGATGTTACGTTCGCTGGACGAACGGATATCGGAGGACTGGCGCCCTATCTCGATAAAAATGGAGTGCTGCGCGCATATAGCAGAATTGACGCAGCTCTTTGCATGCCGTACAGCGCAAGGAGGCCGATCATTTTGTCTCACCGGCACCTGCTATCGGAGATGATCGTGCAGCATTTCCGTGAAAGGATGAGGCACCAGAATCTGGATGCCACCATCAGCGAGATACGCAAGAAGTTCTGGGTGACGAATCTGCGCCGATTGCTGCAGAAGGTAATCCTTGCATGTGATACATTCAAGATAAAAAGGGCACAGCCTTTGCAACCAATTATGGCTCCATTGCCCGAGGATCGTCTTGAGGCCAACGGATGGCCGTTTAAGTACACCGGCCTGGACTATTTCGGACCACTGCTCGTGACAGCCGGTCGGCGGAAGCGATGGGTACCCTTTTTTACCTGCTTGACAACAAGAGCTATTCATCTGGAGATGGCCCACGACTTGTCGACCGATTCATGTATAATTGTTATGCGCAACTTCATGTGTCGTCGTGGTCCAGTCAAGAAGTTACGAAGCGACAACGGCAAGAACTTCATCGGAGCCGACAGAGAAGCCCAAAGATTTACGGAAATTTTTGAGCCGGAGCGCATACAAGGTTAGCTTTCTACCCGAGGGATCGAGTGGGTGTTTAACTGCGTCGAGTCCATCCGAAGGAGGAGTTTGGGAGAGGATGGTGAATTGCGTCAAGCGAGTGTTGCGTCACACGGTGAAGGAGCTGGCGATTAAGAAGCACGTGTTGCAGAGTTTTTTGATAGAGGCGGAGAACGTGGTCAACTCTCGCCCACTTACACACTTGCCGTTCGCAGTTGACCGGGAAGCTTCTTTGACGCCAAACGATCTACTAAAGGGTGCAGCTGACGCACCGGATACGCGAGGCATCGACAGCAGGCAGGAGAAATGCACCACGAGGAAGCAGTGGCGCATTGCCCGACTGATGCGGGATAGATTCTGGAGGAGATGGGTCCAGGAATGTTTGCCTACACTCGCACGGCGCGAGAAATGGTGCAGGCGCACCGAACCGATGCGTGTAGGAGACGTTGTCTTCATTTGCGATCCAGCCATGCCACGCAGAGAGTGGCGCAAGGGTATCGTCGAGGAGGTTTACTCTGGAGTTGATGGAGGGCCCCGACGTGCCAGCGTACGTGTCACAGACGACAACCGAGCCAGGGTTTTAATGCGTCCCGTCTCCAAGATAGCTGTGCTCGATTTTGAGTGAAGCGGCCACTTCACGGGGGTGAGAATGTTAAGGCTATATATATTATAAGTTATCGATAGTTTTAGCATTTTTGGTGTCGAACTAAATGGTCACACTTTGGAGTATATAAACAAATGAATTTGCATAAATTAGGCGTCTAAATTGGAAAAGCGCGGGATATCATAGTTGTAATAATATTGTTATATATTTATAATTCTACAGAATAAAATCCTAAAAACGATAAACGGTTTTTATCGAGGGTTCCTAGCATCTCCTAGTTCCGTGGACGACAGCCTACATTGGGCAAATGCCCTATAGTTCGGCTTAATGTCAGTGTTATCTTCTTCCTTTGGCCCGACACTGCGTAATATCGTGATTTGAATAACTTACGATCGCGAAGAAATTTTTGGGATGCATTAGAAACTTAATTTTTGTCAAAATTCAAGGCTACAGCCATAAAATTTGTCATTATATGGGATTTAAGATATTTTTTTAATAATTTCTGAAATTATAATTCGATCGCGATGAAATTTTCAGGACGCATTTGGGCCCTTATGCTCGTCCGTTATGACTCTAGTTTTTATACCCTGTGCATATTAAAAATAGTCAAGAAAGGGTACAATGAATTTGTGCAAATGTATATAACAGGCATAAGGAGGAATCTCCGATCCTCTAAAGTATATATATATTCTTGATTTGTATCAATATCCGAGTCGACTGAAACCTGTCCGTCTGTCTGTACATCCGTCCGTCTATCTTTCCGTCTGTGTGAACCCGTGGATCCCAGCAACTATAAGAGCTAGACTTGGAGCGTAGTTTCCTGAATACCGCAGATTAAGTTTATTTTTAATTTTCGATGTCTTACCCCCCGCCCACACAAATCGAAAAAAAAAACTATCACAGCCTCAATTTTTCAGATAACACAGCTTACCTCAATAGATAGTCGAAGTGTAACTCGCGCTGAGCAATTTTTTGCCAGTTTCATAGCGAACAACCCATAAATAAAGAGGATGATCTGCACTGTAAGTTATCGAGAGGCTAGGACAGGAAAACCAAATTTCTATTATTGACAGGTTTATCTACACTTTAAGGCAATAGGCAAGATGAGAAATCGACCCTAAACATATTAATAACATCGCTGAAACCTAACAGAACATGTGTCATTTACACCTCCGACGATATTTTAGACTTAGAAAATAAAACGGGTCTATTAGCCCCATCGACCCCAACGTTGCCTGTGAGCAACTTCGATACTTTGACAGATAACGGTGTTCGATTCTTATGTTTCTGTCTCTATTTTTTACATCATGATAGCGCGCCAGCTCACACTGCTGAAAAAACAAGCAATTTTATTGCGATTTTTGGCATCGAAGAAATACGTCCAGCACCATATTCCCTAGATTTTGCACCATGTGATTACTGGTTATTTCCAAAAAATAAAAAAAGTGTGAGGGGAATGTCTTTAACAGCAACGAGGACATAATTAATGCGGTTAATGCTGAACTTGAAAAGCTTCAAAAGCAAGATTTTGAAAAATGTTTTGACAAATGGATTTAAAGACTTAAGAAATGCATTGAAATTAATAGCGATTAGGTAGAAAAGAAATAAAATATAAAGATTAAGAATAAATAACAAAGCCGAACAGTCGGGACCCCAACCGTAATATCCCTGTGGCTCTTTTCTTGTAGTTAGTTTTTTTCAATTTTGGGCATCAACCCCAAGATACTCATTGTGTGCCAAATTTGAAGTATCTAGCTACAAAACTGCTTTTGTTATGAGCTTTTACTTGATTTGTGGGCGAAGAAGGCGGGTCATCCAAATAAAAATAAAGATAAACTCGATCTACCTGCAAAATTTACCAGTGCTGGAAGACCAAGTTCAAGCTTCTAGCTCTTACCATCTCTGAGGTCCTTTCGATCATAAGGACGGTCCGACGGACCGACGGACATGGCTATATCAATTCGGCTATTGATGTTGATCAAGAATATATATACTTTATGGGGTCGGCCATGCTTCCTTCTGCCCGTTTCATACTTTTAACAAACTTAATTTACCCCACAGGATATAAAAAAAAAATGTTTTCGATTTTTTGTTCCGGTCAGCTTGCCGGACTTACGTATATGTGAAAATTTGCGCAGTTTCTGCACGCCTAAGAAAAAAGAATCAAAAGTGCAAACATTATGTCCCATTTTTTTGCAAATTCAAAAACAAACAAGCGGAACAGTCGGGACCCCGACCGTAATATACCCTGTGGGTCTACAGGAACCCGCTCAAATTCACTCCAGATGAAGAAGATGCAGGATGCTGGGATGACCATTCAATTTGATGCAGGAGGTGTGAAAGTCACTAAAAATGGTCAGTTGGTATTCAACGGTACATGTGAGTTGTTAAATTTTTATTGTTAAATTCCAAATGAATCATAAATCATATTTGTCAAAAGATTTAAATAATGCAGATTATCGCTTGTGGCGATTAGGACACATAAGTGTTGGGAAATTTCTAGAAATTCAACGCAATAATTTATTTGATGATATTAATCTTCTAAAAAATGTAGAGCTGAACACTGATTTGTGTGAGGCCTGCATAAATGGAAAACAGTCCAGACTTAAATTTGAAAAATTTAAGAATAAAGACTATATTAAAAGACCATTGTTTGTAGTTCACTCTGATGTTTGTGATCCTATTACTTCTAGTTCTATTGACAACAAAAATTATTATGTAGTGTTTATATATCAATTTACACATTACTGTGTAACATATCTTATAACTTACAAGTCTGATGTGTTCTCCGTTTTTAAAGATTTTATTGCTAAAGGTGAGGTTCACTTCAATGTAAAAGTTGTAAATCTTTATATAGACAACGGTAGAGAATACTTGTCCAATGAGATGCGTGAATTTTGTATAGAAAAAGTCATCAGTTATCATTTAACAGTACCTCACACTTTACAGCAAAATGGTGTATCTGAGCGTATGATCAGAACAATTACAGAAAAGGCTCGGTCTATGATTAGTGGTTCTAAACTGAACAAGACCTTTTGGGGTGAGGCTGTTTTAACAGCAACCTATTTAATAAATAGATGCCCAAGCCGAGCATTGCAAAATGTAAAGAAAACGCCATACGAAATGTGGCATAATAAAAAGCCTGTTTTAAAATATCTTAAGATATTTGGCTCAACTGTATACGTACTAAATAAAGTTAGAAAACGAAAGTTCGATGAAAAATCGACGAAATGTATACTAGTTGGATATGAACCAAATGGGTTCAAGTTGTGGAATATGGAATCGAGGAAGTTTTTGATAGCTAGAGATGTTGTGGTGGATGAAGTAAACATGATAAATTCTAGGACTGTGGATGACTGTGCTCAACAGTCTGAAGACTCTGTGTTCCAACTTGACAGTATGGAACAGATTGAAGACCCTTATTTGGAAAATGAGAATAAAGATGGTAATTTTCAAAACATGAATACTAAAAATAAAGAGTCTGATTTTCCATTGAAAGATATGGATGTTAGTGAGTCTATAAATGAAAAATCTGATAATTCGAATTCAGATATACAGACTAGTGAAAATTCCACATATCTTGAGAATGCCGATCCAGTTGTGAATGCTGGTGATAAATTGAATCATTTAAAAGAAAATATGAAGAATGTAAACATCAGGCAAAGTGAAAGAATAAAAAGTCGACCCAAATTATCTTATAGATTATTAGAAAAATGTTTAATGAATTTACTGGGGATATTGTTAAAATGAGTATGAGCATTTTAACAATATCCCCAGTACCTACAAAGACATAAAGCATCGAAATTAAAGAGTTTATTGGGAAAAAGCAATTCAAGATAAATTGGATTCTCATTTCGAAAATAAAACATGGTCTTTGGTACAAAGGCCAAACGATAACAACATAGTTGATTGCAAATGGGTGTTTACAGTAAAACAAGATGAATTTAGTAATTTGGTAAAATATAAGGCAAGATTAGTAGCGCGTGGAATCACGCAGGAATACTTAACTGACTACGACGAAACATTTGCACCAGTTGCCCGAATCTCAAATTTCCGATTTATTCTAGCACTTTCAAACCAATATGGTTTAAGAATTCATCATATGGATGGCAAGACGGCATTTTTAAATGGAGTTCTAAAAGAAGAAATTTACAAGGTCTAGAACAAGACAAGACTGCAGTCTGCAAACTAAACAAGGCAATCTACGGCCTAAAACAAGCAGCTAGATGTTGGTTAGAGGTATTTGAAAATGTACTAAAAGAAAGTGGCTTTGTAAATCTTGGAGTTGATCGGTGTATTTATATTAAAAACAATGGAGACATTTCTAAAATTATGTATGTATTACTGTATGTTGATGATGTAGTGATAGCCACAGAAAATATTAGTACAATGCCTAAATTAGATCATATTTAATGAACACACTTAAAATGACTGATTTAATGGACATTCGATACTTTATTGGAATAAGAATAGACATGAAAGAAGATAAATTGTGTTTAAGCCAATCTGCTTATATTAATAACGTTTTAAGAAAATTTAATATGCAGGACTGTAAACCAGTCAGTACACCACTTCCAAGCAAGCTCAACTATGAAGCTTTAGAATCAGAAGAATCGTGCGATTCACCATGTCTAAATCTAATTGGATGTCTTATGTACATTATGTTATGTACACTACCGGACCTAAGTACTTCAATAAGTATTTTAAGTCGGTATACCAATAATAATAATAAGGAACTGTGGCAATGTCTAAAAAGGGTTTTGAGATACCTGAAGGGTATGGTCGGCAAAAATCCTCTAACTGAACCCTCCACGAGGGTGCCGGCTGGGCAATGGACTCTGCACTATCCCGATCGATCGGGTTATGCATAGTCACTGGCTTGACCGAGGAATTGTGGAGTCTAGCTGAGGCGGCGGTCAGGAACTCTCAGTCGGTTAGGAAACTAATCGATGGAGTGTACTGAACGCTACCATGGTTAGGGATGCCTGGCGGATAGGCCTAAAACGCTATGGGGTGGTTCCCATGAATAAAATTAACCAATCCCCGCCATGGATGGAAGATGAGTTTTCAACTCGGGCTGGGTTGTCAGCCCAAATGTCGGTGGAAGTCGTGACTCCTTCCACTGGCGGGCACGGTGAGGAGCAATCCTCTCTGTCGCCAGCGGTCACACTGCAGCGGGCTTCGACGGCAGGAAGGCGTCGATCTGGAGCCAGTGGCCACCAAATCGGAATTCCTTTTCACAGGCTCGACTATAACGGACCACGACAACAGGAGGCCCGACGAGGTGACTAAAGCTGACACGGTCGTGCCGGAAAGCAACGTCGAGATGGAAGACCTCCGACGCAAACAGCGCTCAGGGTACAAGGCCTCACTCAAGTTCCTTAGGCGACTTGAAGGCCGCAATCCAGAGTCGCTGAACGCCAAGGAGAGGAAACTGCAGAAAAAGCACGAATACAAGAGAGACGGTACGAGAGGCTTACCGAGTCTGGTAACACTCAAAACCTCTCGCACAGTAGTGCAGTCAATGGAACCGTCGAAGAAGACTTCTCAGCAGGTGACTGAGGCTGCTTCGAAAAGGGAGGCAATACCTTCCAAGCCAGCAGCATGACCTACAGGGAAATCCAACTCCCGAAAAGATCCCTCCATAGCTGCGCCGACCACACCCCCCAAAAAGGGGAGAACGGAAGGCAAAAATAGCAGCAAAACCTCTGTCACTAAGTGGCAGAGGTCGGTCGACCCGGCAAAAGCTTCAGAGAGCAAACGGATGTGTCCAGAAGGAATTCTGGCCAGCTTAAGCTCGAAGCCGGAACTTCAGGTGGCCATTATCGACAGAAGCGACCCGGAAGGGAAACTCACTGCTGGTAATTGGCTCACCTTAAAGAAGTCCATAAAACAGGCCCTACATGATTCCATGTTCCGGCCAGAAAATCCGTTCCTAGCCGAGGTCGATGGCATCAAGTGGTATAAGGGCGCTAAGGCAGTGGCTTTATGACACAAAATTTTGTGAAATAACGCCTTTGGGCGTTATGACATTGGGCGTTATGACATGTACCCCCGATATCAGGGTACACGTACGCAAGATGCGAATGACGCAGGTGTAGAGCGAGAGGATACGAGGGGCAGCCTGATGAAGTCCAATCGGCAGCCACGTCCCCAAATCGTGGGCGTAAAGCCGCCGGAAGGTGGAAAAAGCAGGGGGTGGTAAATCCAACCATGCTTGTCAAATCCAGGACCGAGAATGAAAGATGTTATCGAACGAAAATTGAGTTCGATGAACCTTTTCAATTCCCAAATGCAAAGCTCGGTTGGTCCTCCGCCGGATCTCGCAAAGTCCGGTCCGAGGACGTCCAGCTTAACTGCTAGAAATACAGCGACCTGTATTGACTCAAATGTTTCAGAACTGGGGAGTAAAGTATGATGGGTCACCAAAGGATCGAGCGGTGCAGGAATTTTTGTATCGGGTTAAGTCTTTGACACAGGATTGCTTGCAGGGGAACTTTTCGATTATATGAAAGAACCTCCATGTACTTTTTAACGGAAGAGCCAGAGACTGGTTCTGGGTGTTCCTAAAGGAGCACACTGAGTTTAGGAGGAGCCAGTTTTGTGATTCGTTCCCGAAAGCAGAGAGACGTTTGACTCATTATACGACGACATTATAACCTTGGTCTCACGAATGGCTGTTCCGTTGGATGGGTTCCGGCTTATCCAAAAGCTAAAGCGGAATTTGTTACCCAAATCGCGACAAGCTTTGCTATACATCCAAGTTCACTCCGTAGCCCATCTACGACAGTTGGTGCAGGAGACAAAGAATTTATTAGGAGAAGAAGATTTCAAGCGCTACATTGAGAGCGGAAACGCTCCAAAGCCTTCTCACAAACGTGCGGTAGCTGCAGTTAGTCTTACCAGTACGGAACAGCCTGACGATGAGATCGTTCCAACTGGTGTGGCAGCACTAAAACCGCATCATCACGTGTTGGAATTGTGATGAACAGGTTCTGGGACATGTGCCTGCAGGAAAGGCACATCTTTTTCTATAGCTGCGGGGCCAAAAATATTTACAAGCCGCAATGCCTGACATCTATCCAGCGCGCGGAAAACTTTCGCAAGGTACCAGCCGTCGACAGTAGGTGGATGGCCCCAAAGTAAGCAGCGCTGCTGGAAAGCAATCTGTAGCCGCGGTTGTCCGTGCGTGAAATCACCCCATTCGCTTCCAATACCCAGACTTGCCAATATTTACACCAGATTTCCACCAGATTACACCAGAAGCCCAGCCGTTTCATACTCCGAATGCGGTCGGCTTTACGCCGCAAGATCCTTCCTGGGGAATTCTGAGCATGGCCTACTAGACACAGGGGCTAATATAAGTTGCAAAGGAGCTGATTTAGCAGTCCTAGACTCTTAAGTCCGCACAGCGGATTAGAAGTTGAATACAACAACGTCAAACATCTGGTCACATTTTTCATTATTCCGTCCATTAAGAAGATGGATATATTAGGAATAGATTTTTGGAAGACATTCTAATTAGTGTCAGGTCTCATCTTGGCAATCGATCCTCCCACTTCCGTAGTCCAATCGCCGCCAGATAATGATAACAGTTTTCCGTTGACCCAAAACCAGAAGAAGCGTTTAGAGTGTTTCCCAGTTACGAGGAGCAAGGCCTTGGACGAACTCCATTCCTAAAATATGACATCGACATTGGGAGCTCAAAACCGATTCTATCCAATCTCTCCGGCCGTCGAAAACCTTATGTATAAGGAGATCAACCGGATGCTAGATGCAGGGCGGATAGAACGGTCCGCTAGTGCATGGAGTTCGCCTATGCGCCCTGTCGTTAAGACCGGTAAAGTTAGTCCGTTTTTTTTTTGATGCACGTAAAATCAAAGATTACACGAAGAAGGATGCCTATCCACTTCCAAATATAGACGGCATCTTCGCTCGTCTGCCTAAAACTAACATGATCACGAAGATCGATCTAAAAGATGGCAGATACCCCTAAACGATGGGCGTTCACCTTACCATTTGATGGTGGTGACTTTCGGACTGTGCAATGCACCTCAGACGTTGTGCCGGCTTTTAGATGAGTTGATTCCAGCTGATCTGAAGCACTGCTTATTCGGATATCAGGATGACGTCTATGTCGTCTTCGAAGACTTCGATACGCATTTGTCAGTGTTACTGCGACTGTCTGAACAGTTCCGAAAGGCTAACCAGCGGTTTACTCAAAACTTCTACTGGCCAGGCATGGTGACTCAAATGCGGTAGCATATTCGAAAGAGTTAATCGGTCGTTGGTGGTAGGGACTCGGTCTTTTCTGGTGAGTAACCACTGTGAGTGGGATGTCCATATTCACGCCATCAGTTGTGCACTACGGAATGCAACGCACCAGAGCATCGGTTGCTCACCGAATCACGCCCTTTATGGTTTCGACATGATGACCTATGGCACACATTACCAACTCTTCAATAATTTGGGAATGCTTGAGGAATCAGAGAATGTGTTGCCTCGCGATGACCATTTGAAGTTCATGCGTAAGCAAATACACGACAACATAACTGTCGCAAATGAAAGTCAGACAAATCATTATAATTTGCGAACGAGAGACGTTTCATTTCAAGTTGGTCAAGAGGTGTTCCGGAGAAACTCTGTCCAGAGCAACTTCGCAAAACAATTCAATGCGAAGATCTGGAGTTGTTCTAAGCTGGGTGCAACTCTGAAGAACAATCAAAGCTATGCCGAAATATTTGTTTATATTATGCCGCCAAACTATAGACCCTGTGGTTTCATAGGGTTTTTCAAAAAAGTTCTTGAACAAAAGTTTCTTAGATTTTTGGAAATAACACACTCAAGAAAATTCATTCCGATATCTCAAAGACTTGTCCTTACAAACCAACACACAAGAGTGTTGCAGCCGATTCGCACTCTTCAGGTTAATCAGCTTAGTGGCGAGATTAAGCTGCAGTAATAGTGCCGCAGTTAGCTTACCCGGGTATGCCATCCTCATTACGGGTACCATTTCAGTTGGCATGTCTCTTTCCAACGCGGCAAGTAATGCCATTAGGATCTCATCGGCAGTTGTTGACTAATCAATGTCCATCACCTCGATCATTACAGTGTCATGGACTCCTTTGACCGTGGTTTTATCTGCCAGCAGTGTCTTCAGCGCCAAGTGCAGCTGCTGCGTAGCTGGGTCATCCTGCTTCTGCAACCTGAGGATCAGTTCGCTCGTTGCAGACTTCCTGATGCCGTGCACGTTGTCTTTAAGGCAGTGTTACGTGGAATCTGCAGGCGTTATCCCTCACTCCCGAGTAATAGCGGATCCCAACGCGATGGAGGTCTGAGTCCTCGGCCGAGCTAGTGGGACGACGTACGGCTGGGACGTCGGACCCTCCTCCCTCCGCCTCTGGTGTTAACCTTCCAACGGGCTCCTTGACCGGGCTGACGAACCGGCGACGGAACATCGGGCCTCCTTCCGCCTCGTCGCCCTCGGTGTCGACACTATCGTACGACGCCATATAATCGGCTGTCGGCGACGCATTCGGGGATCCCTTCTCTCGTCCACGCCTCTCTCCTTTGGGGTCTACATGGGGCGACCCCGAGACTGGCGACGGACCACGGAGAGCCTCATCCGGTTCGGCTTCTGGAGTCGACGGCTGCTCCGAGCTTCCCTTCTGTCGTCCTCACCTCGCTCCTTTGGGGTATACGCGGGGCGACCCCGAAATTGGAAACGGACCACGGAGAGCCTCGTCCGGTTCGACCTCTGGAGTCGACGGCTGCTCCGAGCTTCCCTTTTCTTCCCTTTGACCTCCGCGGGAGCAGAGTTCGCGGCTCCTCCACGTAACAGTGGGGATTCGCTGACTGGGGTGACTAAATAAAGACGGTGGTCACCTCCACCATCATGAACATCACCACTCCGTCCAACCGCTCCAATGTCTGTCTGCAGTTGGTATATACCGTGTGCCGGTATCGCCTGGGTGGCTCCTCGTCCTGCCTCTGTCGGTAGTAGGTGAGACCCCAACGGTGGTTCCGCTGACCACCTCCTCTGGGGGGACGACCGAAGGTCTCCGGTTCATCCCTCTCGTGCGATAGCGACTGGAATTGACCGCTAGCGATATTTCGGGCAGCAGCTCATCCCACGTACTCTGGCGGCCCTCAATAAACTGCGCTATCCTTGTTTTCACAGTACGGTTATTTCATTCAGTGGGATTTTCTTGAGAGCAATAAGGAGCAGTGTGTTGAATGACCTAATGCCCTCATGAAAGACTGAAAACATCGGCTGGTAAACCTCACCCCATTGTCGCAAACGAACTTCCTAGGGACCCCGAATCGGGTAAATAGTCGATCCCGGAATTATGATTGCAAATGCGCTGTCGTGGCCCTTCTCATGGGCACTAGTCCCACCCATTTGGAAAATGCGTCATGGTTGCGTAATTTGTAAACATTGCTGGGTTCTCGGCGACTCTTGCTCGCATGCCCGCGATCCACTTGCAGACGGAATCCGCTTCCACTGCTTGTTGGCAGACCTCTAGGGGATGCTTGAGAGCGCATCTGCCACCACATTGAGCTTACCCTTGCGATAGTGGACATCGAACTGAAATTGCTTAAGTTCCAGTGCCCATCGCGCGATCATGCCTGTGGGGCTTTCGATTAAATTCAACCACTTAAGAGATATGTGATAGGTGATCACATCGTAACAGTACCCTTCCAGGTAAAACTTAAGCTTCCTGATTGACCACACGATCGGCACTCTTTCTCCGTGGAGGAATAATTCAGCTCGTCCTTCAGGAGCTTACGACTTGCATAGGCGATGACCTGTTCCTGCCTCTCTGTTGTCTGCGTTAAAACCGCGCTGAGCCCATAATCGCTGGCATCAGTTTTCAAGATAAGCTTAGCGGAAAAATCCAGACATGCCAATACGGGAGCTGTCGTCAAACTCCCTTTCAACTGCAGATCGGTGCGGTTCCCCTCCCTGCTAATCACATGCCCCAAATGAACCAGCCTTTTCCTAAATAAACTAAATTTTTTCCTATTTAACCGGGAACAACCCTCTGCCCGGCACGGTAAACGCAGTACACTCCCTATTGTCCCATGCCATAAATATTTGCCAATAGCCCTGCTTCAAATCGAGTGTCGATATGTGGTACGGCTCAATAGCACATGCCTGGATCAGCTCATCTACCTGTTCATCAAATATCCTCTGCATGGCCGGGTTCTTCGGGTAGTACCGCTGCCTGAGTGGCTTGTCATCTTTCAATCTTATCCTATCTTCCACTATATGTGATACCCCCTGTAGGCCTCCAAAAAGCGCCAGTTCTGCCTCCAAGAACTCCTTCAGTTCTGGTTCCAGATCCTCTGGCCACCCTAACTCCTCCTCTGGGGATTCGCTTTCCTCTTCTTCTTCTAACTCCACCATCGCAAGCTCCGATGGGGATTGCAACTCTACGGAGTTAAACGGGTCCCTCACCTCGAGGTTCTGCTCCATCTCCTTCTTTATATTTTCCTCTTTTTCAAAATACAATGCCAAATCCGTTTCCGATTTTCCTACAACCGCCGGCTGGTCAGCGGGTAACAGCTGAATCCTTTCGAGCGATTCTCCGTGTACAGTGACAAACAATTGGACGGGATCCGTGTAAGGCCTCACTCTAGTCCTCCTCCTGCCTCCTCTTCATGTTCTACGCCCCTTTCCCCTTTGGGAAATGCCTTCGACCGACTCCCTCTCCTGAACTGCCACCGGCACATCAGCTGATGGTAGCACCACTGATTCAAGGATCAGTTCGGCATTGCCACAACGTAGAGTGGGACCCATCTCGCAAAGGAAATCCATACCGAGGATGACGTGATCAAGCATGGATGGCATGACAAGCATTGGTATGCTTATTACCTTTCTACTCAGACCAACTACTACTCGAAGCGACCTTTTGACCCCCAGAGCGAATCCGTCAGCCAACCGGATGCGGGTGCCCACCTCTTGCGGACCCGAATAGGTGCGCACTCCGCACCTGGTTCAGACTTCTGATACCGACCGGAGATGGCACTGGACTCGCCGCACCCACTCAAGGGCTCCAGCAGCTCGGCGAACTGCACTTCGTGGTCGGAGAGCTGGGCCCACATTTTAGGCGAGTGTCCACCATCCTGGATAAATCGGCAAATCCTTTTGCGCAGATCCTCGACTTGCCTTTCATGGTCGAGTCTGAACTCCTGTGCCACGGCAACCAATTCCTCTTTGCGGCGTTGGTAAACCTACCGTACCCCTACCCTTGAATCTGGGGACCCACCTGGTCAAACCATGGCCTTAACCATGGTCTTATTTGTAAGGGTACCTTATCTTCCTCCCCGCTCTAAGTTTTCCAGTCCATGAGAGTATCTTCCTCCAGAAAACAAAATTATTGGCCTTCAACATAGACTCTAGTTGAACATAAAGAAAATAATATAAAATTAAGAAAAAAACAATAGAAAAAGGAAACAAAATAAAGAGGAAGCCGTAGTGTAATAAAATAAATTTTAAAAGGGCATTAGGAGTGTGCGTTTGTTATTTTTTTTTGCAGCATAATACCTGATTTCGGCGGGGCCCTTTCAGACACAGGGTAAGTGCATATAACAAGCAACTTGACATTCCATTTGCCTGATATCATAAACGTATGAACATAGAATTACATTTGAAACCATACTTCGATAAGTTCTCGAACGAAGCTCTAGTATATCAAACTCATTCGTTTACACGTCGGTCAATTCCTTGTATAAGAGCAATCGATTCTTTTCGTTTCCTTTTCAATCTTGAATTGTTATTGCCTTATTATAAAGCTAAATAAATTATTAATCTTTTACCAATGTTATCATGAATTTTGTATTGCAAAATAAACATTCCTTAATGTTGGAATACATTTTTAATTTTGTTTGCCCGAATGTGATGCAAGTATGAATTAACCCACAGGTCGGTAACAGGGATTCCCAATAGAAATACAGGCCAAAGTGGAACCATGGTTGGTTGGGTTTTAAGGCCAGCTACGATAACATCCGTGTAGCATGCCAAGTGAGATCCTCTTCCTTCTCCTTTCCCGATTCTAAACTAGTCCGTCTGCTGGGCTTAAGATACATTGTCTTTTCCACCTTGTATCATCTTTCTTATTTAATTCTGTATGGTGCCGTCGGTCCTCTCTCTCGAAACAAAGAACTTTCCCAGCCGATTGATTTTGCTAGCCGCGAGCAGTCCCTAACCCGCTGATATGCGAAAGCATATTCCCCGGTTGTATGGAACAGTGCGGCCGAATTCGTTTGGGTTATATACTCCTGTGCTATTTTGGGTCATTACATAATTTGGCGCCCAACGTGGGGGACAACGAGCGAAATAATATAAACATTAATATGTACGAAGTATGCCTTGCGTCATTTCATTCAAAAGTCCGAGTGACCCAATTTCTTTTCTTTAAATGTTAACAGGTTAAAGACTTTTCTGTTTCATAGCGTCCGTGTTGCCAGGAATTTGTTATTTGATCGATCCGAATCCGCACCGTCAGCAGGCGTTTTGACAGATTGGTCATAAAACAATGCGCCTTTTAGCGCGGGACGCAAATGGTTTCTTGGAGTTGTATGGTTAACTTAAGTCAATAACACAACCTCGTTTTCTTTCCGCGTACGCCGTGCTACTTTGTCCGATCACCTCCAAGTCGTCAGCAGCAAGCAGAGAAATTATAAGTGGGTTTTCTATCAGAAGATATCCCCGTTATACCCTTATAAATTTATTTAGCAATACTGATTGAATATTACGGATACCTTAAACCTATCCTTTCGTGAATTGAAATATTTATGCGGACTGGGCGTAGACTCTACTGGGAATTTGCTTGATTAGGGCAATGTCACAAACCAAACCGAGCATAAGCTACTGCTTACGAAGAGCATTTGTTTTTTCATATCCCACCATACCTTTTCATATTCCCATCTCAAGGATTCTCTAGGCATTAGTAGTGAACGCTTGTGGGTGTTAACCTTGCATTACTGCAGGGAAAACTTAATATCACATAAAGGAGAGTAATTCTTCCAAAAGAAACATTAATAAAAATTTGTTACTTGAATAACTTCTGAGTGCAATATCCGATCGTACTGAAATTTGTTGCACACATTGATAGTAGGATACTTATTATGTGTGCCAAATCTCAAGTCTCTAGCTATAAAACTGATCATGTTATCAGCTTTTCCGAGTTATGGGCGAAGGGGGCGGGGCATCGGGATGAAATTTTCAGGACACATTAAACCCAAGCTTTTTATCATGTGTGCCAAATCTTAAGTCTCTAGCTTTAACATTGCTTTTGTTATGGTGATTTTTCTAATTTTAAAACCAACAGGACTTGATATCGAAAATTTAAAATAAACTTGATCTGCGTATGGTATTCAGGAACCTACATTCCAAATTTGAAGTCTCTAGCTCTTATAGTTGCTGAGATCCACGCGTTCATACAGACGGACAGACAGACGGACGGACGGACAGACAGACGGACAGGTGTAAATCGGCTATTGATACTGATCAAGAATATATATACTTTATAAGGTCGGAGATGTTTCCTTCTGCCTGTTACATACATTCACAGAAATTCATTATAGCCTTCTTTGCCCATTTTTAATGGGCACAGGCTATAAATATAGATATATAGTTATATAGAAATCACCAAATGAATTCGAAAAATATATAAACTTTGTATTTATATTGATTTAAGTGTTTATTTATTCTGTAAATAACTCCACGTTCTTTCTTTGCCCGTGATCTTAAGTTTAACTTAGGTACTAAGCTTTTAAGCGGGTCAAGCTTGTGACGACCAAAAGCTCAAAGCTCTTATGTGCGTACATACATAGAAGTACAGAATGTTAGCATTTGATCATATGTATGTATGTATATATGACACCCCCATGACAAGTTTCGACATAATATATTGTTGACAAGCCGATCAGTCGAGCGGGCGCTACAGTAGGATACCCTGTGCAGGTCTTAATATAAAAGCATTTTGAGAAAAAGTACTTTAATTATAGTGGAATTACTCTGCATGTAGTTTGGCAACAGCACATGCTTTTTTTCTCCCACACAGCTGTTATTTTATGCGCGCCAAACCATTTATTTTTGAAATTTACGGTAATGTTTCATGTTCCATTCGTGTTAGCAATCGAAAATATATTTTAATTTAATAATAGTAATCATTCAGTTTGTTAGTGCTGGACAACTCTTAAACTGTTGTTGGACAGTGTTGGATAATTGGCCAATTATAATGAAATAATGGAAACTTGCATCAAATTCCTTAGCGTTGTCGTACTGTCAATTTAAGCTGTGCTATCTCAATGAAGATGAGTGTAAACAGTCCCCAATTAATTAATTAAATTAATTTTACATTTCCGAAAGAAAGACAAGACGAGCGATAGTGCAAAGAAGATTGTCATGTCGCTCTTGCCAACAACTATGAAATAGTGTTAATAAAAGAAATAACTTAATATCTCCTTTATTTGTCGATCGCTATGAAACTTGCAGCAAATTGCTTAGCGTTGTTATTCTGTTAATTTAAGCTGTGTTGTTTCAACAATAATGAGTGTAAAGAGTCGCTAATATTTATTTTACATTCCCGAAAAAAAGACAAGGCGAGCGAAAGTGCAAAGAAGATTTTCATATATGTGCTCTCGCTCTTGCCAAAAAGAGAAATTCCTTATTATCTCCTTTATTTGTAGGTCAATCGCGATAAGACTTGTAGAAAATTGTTATATTTTGTTACATCATGTGCTATCTTAACAACCATGCGTGTAAGCAATTTCTAATATTAATTTTACGTTAGCCTATAGCATTCAGCAAAATATAGTTCTGAGTGTGGCCAATGTATGACTCCACATGACACAATGCGCCACACAGCGACCGACAGCGCAAATCATCAGACTATCATATGCCTTCTCGTTTGCGCCAATGGGACTTTCATATGCTCTCTCGCTTTGGCCAAAAAATGGATTTAAAACAAATTCCTTAATATCTCCCTTATTTATGGGTCAATCGCGATGAAACTTGTAGCAAATTGCTCTGCATGAGTTATACATCAACTTTCAGTTATGTTAGGCTGAATTATCTGGAAATTTGATGTTTTCTTCTATTTGCGTGGGCGGGGGTGAGATATCGAGAAATTAAAATTAACTGGATCTGCGTATCGTATTCAAAAACCTACACTCCAAATTTTAAGTCTCTAGATCTAATAGTTCCTGAGATCCACGCATTCATACAGACGGACAGACGTACGGACGGACGGACAGGTGTCAACCGACTCGGCTGTTGATACTGATCAAGAATATATATACTTTATAGGGTCGGAGATGTTTCTTCTGCCTTTTACATAAATTCACACAAATTCATTATACCCTTTTTTGCCCATTTTTAATGGGCACAGGATATAAAAATTATCAAATTATAGGTGGGTAACTATATTTCCATTAAGGCTTACATATTTAAGTCCTGACAGTTATATTCTCTTTTAACTTGATATTTATATATTTTACGTTGTGAATTGTTAACAGATATTAAATAGTTTCCTTCTTGCTTAAATCCTTCTATTTGTTTATATTTTGGTTGAGATTTGCCTATTTTATTGTTGTTTACAAATTCATTCTCGAAATTACGATTAGGTTCATCAATTTTATATGGGATTTCAAGTTTTTTTTTGAATAACTTCCGAGATTATTATCCGATCGCGGTGAAATTTTCAGGATACATTGGGACCCTGATTCTCTTTCTGTGCGCTAAAATTCAAGACTCTATCTTTTTCGATTTATGAGATTTCAAAAATTTTGTTTTCCATTTACGGATACACACTACAACAGTATGCTAGAATAAAACACTAAATCGGTAACTAATTAAAAACAACATGCCGATCAGTCGAGCGAGCGCGACAGTAGGAAACCCTGTGCAGGTCTTCAAAGAAAAGTATTTTCATTATAACGGGATTTAAATATATCGCTTGAAGTCGATTTTGTTTGTATCGATAGCGATAGTCTGGCAACACTGGACTGCAGCTGCTGATTGTTTATGTTTAGCGCGACAGCGCCATGAGTCTATTCGTTCGTTATATCGTCGCTGCGACGCATCTGCTGCGCTGCATAAATTTGTTTCTTGAATAACTTCTGAGTTCAATATCCGATCGTACTGAAAATTGTAGCGCGCATTGAGAGTAGAATACTTACCATGTGTGCCAAATTCCAAGTCTCTAGCTATAAAACTGCTCTTGTTATCAGCTTTTTCGAGTTATGGGCGAATGGAGCGTGGCATCGCTATGAATTTTTAGGACTCATTAAGCACAAGCTTTTTATTACGTTTGCCAAATCTCAAGTCTCTAGCTTTAACATAGCTTATGTTATGGTGATTTTTTTAATTTTAAAAGCAATGGGACTTGTTACCGAAAAGTAAAAATAGGCTTGATCTGCTTATGGTATTCAGGAACCTACATTCCAAATTTGAAGTCTCTAGTTCTTATAGTTTCTGAGATCCACGCGTTCATACAGACGGACGGACAGACGGACAGACGGACAGGTGTCATTCGACTCGGCTATTTTTACTGATTAACAATATATATACTTAATAGGGTCGGAGATGCTTCCTTCTGCCGGTTACATTCATTCACACAAATTCATTATACCGCTTTTGCCCATTTTTAATAGGCACAGGGTATACAAAATTTACGGAGGCGGTAGAAGACGTGTCAAAATTTTAACATAAACTTGATCTGCTTAGCCCATAGACGAACCACCATACCAAATTTTGTGACTCTAGCTCTTATAGTCTCTGAGACCTAGGCGCTCATACAGACAGACGGACATGGCTATATCGACTCGGCTGTAGAGCTGGGACTTTACGATTTTTTTTCGAATCGATTTAATTCGATTTTCTAAGAAGAAAAAATCGATTTAAAATCGATTTTTTTAAAAAAAGAAATTCATTAATTGGCTTTTTCTCTTTTCATTTTTCTTATTTAATTATATGTTTTTCATCACATTTCAGGTTCTTTTCAGTTCATCACTTATAACTATAACAAATAATAATAAAATAATAACATAATTAAAATAAAAAACAATTCAAATTCAAATTAAATGATTTAAAAATTAACGCTCGCTTAATTCATATGACGAGAATATCGTAGTTGTTAGAAGACTTTTTAGTGACTAAATCTAGTTTAACCATTGGTTTTTGTTGCAAAAACATAACTTGTCAACAACTTCTGGTTTCAGACACGACCTTTTCTCTGTTATTGTGTTTCCAGTTGCACTGAATATTCGTTCCGAAGAAGTTGAAGACGCTGGAATGCATAGAAATTTGAATGCGAGTGGCACCATTGGCTGCATTTCTTGTGAATGACTCTGAAATGTGTACATAAAAAGATTCTATATTTTCAAGTATGACATGTGCAGAAAGATTACCTTCCAATACTCCAGTGGACATATAGATTCCGGGGCGTGGGATTTTTCAAAATATTGCCTGGTTAGTATTATTCCATCCACTTGTGGAGTTTTGGTTTTTGTGGCAATTTTCCTTCGCACAAAGGCAAACATTGAAGGCTGAGAGTTATTTTCTCCTATTGGCTGTGTTGGTGACTCTTCGAGGTTTGGAGTTTGGCTCTTAGATTTTATTAAAGCTGCTAGCTCGTTCTGCAAAGTGGTACCTGCCACGTCAGCAATCTCTGAATTAGCAAAGCCCTCTTTCTTTAAACGGGGATCCAAAAGTGTTGCTAATCGCAGGAAACTTCTTCCCTCATAAGGTAGGAGGCGGCGGTTTACTCCATCAATCAAGTGCTTTTGGATTTCAATACCTACTATACTCTTCAATTTGGGTAACGCAGAATTCAATCGATACAGCAAGTCTATGGGTGTCGGAATTATTTTGGAGCTAGTGACTGACTGGCTAGCGGACACCCGAATTGTCGCAGTATTAAATGGTTCTAATAAGATCTCCAAGTCTTTTAGTATAATAATCTCATCTGCAGACAAAGGGCTAGGAGCTTTTTGAAGACTCAGAAGCACTTGTGATACTTCAACGTTAATTAAAATCAGTCGTTGAATCATTTTATAACAACTATTCCATCTCGTTGGGCATTCTTGTGTTAGGCTGTATGGGTTTTCACTGTTCTGCGCCGCCCTTAATTTGGAATATTTTGTTGAGCTTGACTTAAAAAATGAAACTATCCGTTTACATTTCGATATAGTTTCTGTCAGTTGTTCCAAAGCCGAAACATCCTGTATTATTAAATTAAGGGTGTGAGCATAACATCCCAAGTGTCTTTTTTTGAGTAATTGGCAGGCTTTTACCATATTTGCTGCGTTATCGGACACAATTGCAACGGTTTTTTCAAAAATTCCCCATTCTAGTAACACCATTTTGATCGAATCTGCTATATTTTGCGCAGTGTGTGAAGTGTCGTCATCCAGGTCATTGGTTGACAGGACGGCTTCACGAATGACAAAATCGCTAGTTACAAAATGACAGGTAACTGTCTGATAATATTTATTGGCTTTTGATGTCCATCCATCTGTGGTAATAGCGCAATATTCCACTTCACTCAATATGAGTTTAAGTTTATCCTTCATTTCGAAATACATATTTTGTAAAAGCGTGTTCCGAAGGGTTTTTCGGCATGGTAGTGCGTACCGCGGATCTAAGGTATACGAATATTCTCGAAATCCCTCACGCTCAACAATTCGGAATGGTTCCATATCCTTGACGATCAGTGTTATTAAAGCCTTGTCCCGTTTTTTTTTTCCACAGAATTTCTGCCGTACGCATTCCGAACTACAAATGACGAGAGTGTACCTACATGTTTTTTTGCTGGCAGCAATGTCGGGTGCAAACGCTTTAGATGTTGTGTCAAATTGGTAGTGTTACCACACTTTTTTAACACCTTGGCACATTTTTTACATTTTGCAGAAGTTCCTCCTGGCAACCGAACAAAAAATTCCCACGCATCCGACGAGTTTTTTGCTTTGCGAATGGGGGAACATTTTCTGTGAAATACACACACACATCCAGAAATCACAGCGGCCATATAAATAATGATAATATGGACCCTTACCTTTTCCTAAAAACTTCTCCATGACTTCAATACCCCGTTGAGCCACCAACACAGTCAATCTATGCATAACAATTTAATCAATATATTAAATTCGGAACATTTTGCTAATAAATAATCATATGTACTTACTTAAAGCACGCCTGCACGAAGTTAACCTCTCAACCAAAATGTGCCACAAGTAGAGATGGAAAATCATCGATTCTTTAGTACATTTGCATCTCTAGATACAAATATGCATTTTACAGCACTAGTCCTTCTAAAATATCGATTTTTTAAAAAAATCGACTTTTACCACACAAAAGAATAAAAAATCGATTTAAATCGATTTTAAATCGATTTTTTTTAAATCGGTCCCAGCACTACTCGGCTGGTTATGCTGATCAAGAAAATATATACTTTATGGGGTCTGCCAGACTTCATTCGACCTGTTACGCACATGTATCGATCAAGGCGTCACATTTGCACATGGTGGCCCATGAGGGGAACTTAAAGCATAAAAGATTTAAATAAAGCTAATTTCACTTTGTATAATCGCGAATTACATCTATGTACGCATGCTGCTTGCTCTCATACCAAAAAGAGCGTAGCTAGCAGACGACATACATAACAGTCCGTTCAAGTTGATTTGTTGCTGGCTCTGTATGAGCATACAAAACGGTGCGCCCAGCATCTAAAACAAATTTGCACATACATACCTACACCCACCGTTAATATTCGTCGTGGCGCCGAATATTGCCTATTCACCACCAACGGTGCACTTACCGTAATAGTGCGCTGAAGAACTGCGCATACATATCTACAACAACCGTTATCTCGGCGTTTGGCGACAGAAGCACAAAGAGAATCGACGAAGATCAGTACAGTCACGGCCAGCAACTACACAGAGGCGTAGGTAAAAGGGGGTAAGACCACTGTGAGTACATGTGTTGTTGGTATACGAGTTGAGCTGAGCGGTATTCCTACATAATTAACCTATTGTGATCATGACGAATCCCAAAGATGCCAAGGACTCTACGCAATTGGAACATCTTGTTAAGGTTCAGGTGGAGCGGGTTAATAGTTTAAAGCGTATCTTACAGAATTTCAGAAAAGACCCAAGCTCGAGAAAGTCCGAGAAGTACTTTATTAAGCGTCTCCAGCAAATCGAGGATCTCAACGCATCGTTTGAGGGCTCACACAACATTCTAGTTTGTATGGAAGGATACTTAGAAAGCGAATACTGCACCAAAGGCTTTATCATATCATTTGTGGAGAAGTATATGGAAGCCTATTGTCAAATCACCGAAGATCAAAAGAGAATGTACCCAGACGCACCATCCGACACGCATATGCTACATTCCACGGCAGCAACAGTTGCTACAGCTGCCACTTCGGCCGAGGTGAACGTTCAGATGCCAAAATTACCAGTACCCAAATTCTCTGGGAACTGCGTAGACTGGCCAGGTTATCATGACGCGTTTTCTCGCTTAATCCACAGTAAGGAGCGCTTAAATAACATTCAATAATTCCATTTTCTCAAGGAATCATTGCCATCGGGGAAAGACAACGATATACGCCAGATCCCATTGACCGATGCCAACTACCAGATTGCATGGGGCACTTTGGTCAAACGATACAACAATCCACGCCTGTTGTTTGCCAACCACATGAACACGCTGTATACCTTGCCAAACCTGACGAAAGAAAGGGCTGACGATATCCGTTTTATGATGAGAACTGTAAATGTGTGTGTGGCCGCGTGTGCAAACATTAAGGCACCATTAAACGGAGGCGATCTGTGGTTCGCTCATTATCTAGCATCAAGGCTGCCTAAGGAAACGCACGCTGCCTGGGAACACCATTTAGGCAGTGCGGACGGAATCCCATCATATCAACACCTCGAGAGTTTCCTCAACGACCGCCTGGTAACTCTAGACACCATCGAGAACCGAAACATCGCTGGCGGCATTAAGTCTGCTCCAGTGCAGACAGATTATAATAAGCGCATCACTGTTCATAACGCCCAAGCACAGCCGGGCCCCCCAGCACTCCGCTGTCCTCATTGCAGCGGGGATCATATCCTTCGTCGCTGTCAACATCTCCTTAGCCTAGATTATAACCAGCGTAAGGAAGCCGTAATTAAAGCCAAGGTCTGTCTCAATTGTTTGAGCAGGGCGCACAAACTTGCACGCTGTACCAGTGCCAAAAATTGCTTTCAGTGCGGACAACGGCATCACACGTTGTTGCACAATCCGTCGATGACAAACCCGTCATCATCACCACAATCGAACACCGAATCTAACACCGGTACCTCGTCTAATATCAATATTGACCGGAATCTTCAATGTTATGTCTCGACGGCTCCCTCGATAGCCCGTCGGAATATATTGTTAGCCACTGCGCGGATTATCATCCGTAATCCCAACAACGGGCTCCATGCAACTCTGAATGCCCTAATCGACCAAGGATCGGATGCAACATTAATCTCCGAACGGGCAGCACAAGGTCTTGTGCTGCCACGACGCACGATTCGTGCCTCGATCACTGGCGTTGGCAAAGATGCGGGTCGACTTTGCAGATCTATAGTCAGCTGCCACATTCAAACTGCAGCAAACCCAGAATTCGAGATATAGGTCGATACAGCGTACGTTTTTAAATCCTTGACCTCACCATTGCCGGGACAATCATTTCCGCCGCAAACGTGGAAACACATTGAAGGACTCACGCTAGCTGACCCTCAATACTACCGCTCTAAACGCATCGATCTCATCCTCGGTGCTGACCTGATGGCTCAAATTCTCCTACCCGGCACCAAAATTGGAAAACCAGACCAACCTATAGCCCAAAACACTCAGTTTGGATGGATGTTGGTAGGTAAAATCGAAACAACGTTGAGGACACTTAACGTCCAATGTCACCACGCAGTAATAGATACCGAGGCGCTGCTGAAAAACTTTTGCGATGTCGAAGGTGTTCCGGAGCGCCCTCGTTGGTCCGATGATGAACTGTGGTGTGACTCATTCTTCAAACGGACACATACGTGCCAACCAAATGGCCGGTATATGGTCCGATTACCACTCAAAGGGAATTTTGATCATAATATGACCTTAGGAAAATCTCATCAGCTTGCTCTTAACAGGTACCTTCAACTGGAAAGACGTCTTCAACGGCATCCAAACAAATGGAATCGCTATAGCGAGGGGATCGAAGAGTACTTTCAGCTGGGTCAGATCACACCAGCAGTCACCAGTGAGAAGTCGACTATATCAACACAGGCCAACTCTTGTCACGTCGCTTCATGTGTGTTGCCACACCACGCTATTTTTAAGGAGGAAAGTCATACCACAAAGCAACGAATTGTGTTTGACGCTTCGGCAAAGACCTCAAACGGCAGATCGCTCAACGATATTCTGTGTGTAGGACCCCCGTTGCAGAACGAATTACCGGCAGTTCTGCTAAATTGGCGGCAATATCGATATGTATCACCGCCGATGTTCAACGAATGCTCCGCTGTATCGATGTCCACCACGATGACGCGCAGTACCAGCGGATTCTATGGCGGGTGGCGGATGGAAACATCAGGGAGTACTGTCTCACAACCGTGACGTTTGGGACGACTTCGGCTCCGTACACGGCGATCAGAGTAGTTCATCAAATAGCAGAGGATGAACGCCGAAGGTTTCCCAAAGCAGGAATGTTCTTAAACATGAAATCTATGTGGACGACATATTATCAGGAGCTCACACAATTGGCGAGGCGGAGAAGAAACGTTCACAGACTTTGAGTGCTCTAAAATCCGCTGGAATGGAGTTGCGAAATTGGTCTAGCAACGAGTCTACGCTTTTAACAGCAATACCCTTAGAGCATCGATGAAAATTTTCATGGACATTTCGGACACGATCAAAACCCTAGGTATGCATTGGCTACCAAACCAGGACTGCTTCACATACAAGATGCAGGCGGAAATCCCAATAGGCTTAACAAAGAGAGAAATTCTTTCCGGTATCGCTCGACTATTTGATCCCTTGGGACTTATAGCCCGTTATCATTTCAGCGCAAATAATTTTGAAGGAAGTAACAATGGCCAAACGCAGACCAGAAAATGGATCTATTGAGTCGCTGGGTTGGGACGACCCGGTTCCCAGCACAATTGCAGCGAAGTGGCAAGATTTTCGAACAAGTTTGAAAGGCATTGGTCAGATCATGATTCCTCGTAGCATTTACTTTTCGCCATTACTCAACGAATTTGCGATGGATCCAACAGCGCCTACGCAGCCGCTGTTTACGTTCGGGTAAAGCAACCCGACTCATCGTATATCACAACACTGGTCGTCGCAAAGTCTAAAATTTCACCGTCTAAACCCTTGACCATACCACGCACCGAACTGTGTGGCGCGGTATTAGCGGTCAAACTCACCAATTGGATTCTCGCTGCCCAACTCTGGACAAACGCGCGCGTATCCATCAACTTTTGGACAGACGCCTCGATTGTCCTTCACGTCAACAGATGGAGAACGTTTGTCGCAAACCGAATAGCTTACATATTGGAACACATATTGGGGGCTTACACCAACCGAACTATCTAATCCAGAACTCCCATCGGGCGACCCTACACAGCGGGGCCCAACTGACACTGGCCCACATAAGGTACAGATTCTGGATTCCTAACGGCAGGCGATCCGACTTACCGCCATTTTTTTTAGATTTGAGGCATCTTCTTTTTTTTTGTACTATCTATAACGGTATGTTATATGTACTTGTAGAGTGTCTGATAATTCCTTATTTAAGCATTTCGTCCATTTTGTTTATTGACTTCTTCTTTGTGTATGTCGGGGTACTTATAAGCTTTCGAGTAACAAGGGATATCTTTTTTTGTTACTATGTTATGTTTGATTTCGCTGGTAAAAGTTAATTGTTGACCCTCTCTGTAGAAGAGACAATCGAATTTTCTTAAAAGCTGCTCTAGCTGAACTTCGTTTGCTGCCTTAATTCATTTTTGTGAGTGAGGCTATTTATAGCCATACTTTTATCGAAACAAATTTTTTTTCTGAATGAATAGCTCTAAGGAAACGTCATTAATTCTCAGCTGTCTGTTAGGATAATCAATAATTGCATTTAGATCGATAAGTAAGTTTCCTCTAATTAAGCAATCGAAGTGTTAATGAAAATTGAATTCGAGAAACTCGCAACAGTAATTGTCTAAGTTAAATTCTATTAAAAATGATTTGTTGATTTTTATAATGTTTCCTAGAGCTCTTACTTCGATTTCGATATCGAATTTCCATTTTGGAAGGCACACGTTTTCATTTATGATGCTGAACTCTGCTCCAGTATCAATAACAAACCACAGTGTCCTCACATTCGTTTAATAGGGTAGTCTTTTGACCCCTCCAATTGAAAATTTACACTTGATTGACTTATGTCCATTGGCTCAAAGGCTAGCTTGTTTTGTCTAGAGCTTTTTTCTGCTATTTGTTGAAAGTTTTGTACTAGTGCTAGCTGAAATATCTTTTGCCTGTTTTTGAGTTTCTTGAATTTTATATTTGTTATTGGTTCTGTTACCTTCGGTATTTATATTACCGTATTTAAAGGAGCTATTTTTCTGTACTTTATTAGACTCGTCCGTTTGAGGTACAGTTGCTATTTGTTCATTCGTAATCTGGTTGCCATCACTAAAATTAGACCTATAGTTCGGATTTTTTGTTCTTAGACTTACGAAAGGGCCCATAAACTGTATAATTTTGCTGTCGAGCATCTTCGATTATCTTATAGGCGTCATAGAGTGTTTCTGGGTTTCTAGCGAAAATCATGGATTTCGTCGGTTGTGGTAGATTGTCTCTGAAAATGCGCAAAGCAATTCAATTAACCTCGTTTGTACTAAATGTCTGATCGTTGTGGGTTAGTATGCGGTTATGTAGGCGATTCGCGACATCATTAATAGTACTGTTCTGTAGTAGAATCGACCCTACATAGCTTTAACATGTCCATTAATGCGTCACTATTTTCTTTTTCTCCGAAATGCTTAAACAAGATTTCTTTGAGTTTATCCCAGGAATCAAACGTGCCATACCTATGGATAACTGGTCTTGACATTCCTACGCATTTATTTCTTATGAAGCCATATAAGATTTTTTGTGAAGCTTCGTCAAAGTTATTAAGCATTGGTATAATAGCTTCGACTTGGGAAATGAAATCTGACAATTGATTTGAATCGGTGGAGTCAACATTTTGCACTTTTTTAAGCAGTTCAATGTTAAATTGAAAGCGGTTGTTGGACATGCCCATATATATGTTGAATCAAGAGTATTATTGCGTTGCCTAAGACATGACCATATATGGACATGAAGCAAAAGTTTCAATGATTCCTTAAGGAGAGAAAGGGACAAACATATATATATATACCCAGTTAACGGGATCCTTCCAGATATTTTTCTATACTGGCATGAACACTCTGATGAGCGTTCTGCTCTGTCAGTTGCCTTTAGACGACATCAAAAACAAGTAAAATTAAATTGAATTGAATCTGGAACCACGTGTTATTATTGAATTGGATAGCTGGGATATATATGTACATACATGCTTATGTATATGTCGTATTAATATTTATTATTATTAATTTGTTATCGTTATCGTTCTAAGTGACACCACTAATATTAATCTGATTGTCATCTCTAATGAAGAAAGAGAATAAAATGTAAATGTATTTATATGCGAAGTTTTGTACGTCCCTCATTCTATTCTATCCTTCGTTGATTTCTGCATGTGTGATATCGCGCGCCCGACAGAGTTGTCTGTTCTGCGTAGCCTTGGTTGTGCGACTTTGCGTTAGAGCGAGAGGGTTATAGTGTATAACCGACAGGCGTTAGTAAAACGCGAGTTGAGACGAAGTGTATGTATCGATCACGCGTTGTGAAATTCAGCACTCTAAGTCAATTCTTCGAACAAGACAGTCGTAGTAAAAATGTCGCAGCCAAGGAAACGTAAGGCCCGTGGTATTGATATGGAATCAATCGAGGAGGATAACCAAATTCCGACATCAGAAGTGGGATCGCCTCCGCCCCAAGCCAATTCTGATAGCCGTTTGTGCGCGCTTTTGGAGTCACAGCATCGCAATTTGATGGAAGTCATAAATGCCGTTAGAAGCACACAGCCAACCCAAGGCGAACTCATGGAAAATTTGCTGTTACAATAAAAGAGCATGGCGCTGGTCATGTCTGTTACTTTGATTTGGCGCGATTTTCTTTTGTTTTTTGCTTGTTCTAAATTAGTTTGTTTTGATTCTATAATAATCAATTTTTATAAAACATTTATAATAAATAATAACTAGAATGAAAAATAAATATGTTCCAACTAAAGAACAAATGACTCGACGGGGAGTCGAACCCACGAACAGAAATGTCCTCCGACAACTTAGCCGACACGGCCAAAGCGACACTTAAGCTGCCGACGTCATAACCGATAGATGTACACACAACACCGCCATCTGATCTTCGCTTTCGTCGCCAGAATAGAAAAAGTGAGAAACAAAGCATTGCCATTGCGGTGTTGCCATGTTTCATAGAGTTCACGCATACAAGCAAACGTGAGCATGTACACACTTGGACACACACACAGAATCGAAATGAGAGAGCGAGCGTCACAGACGTGCTCATCGTTCTGGTGTCTGTCCAAGACTGAAATCGTTTGCTGCGCTGAGCAGTGCGCTCTCGTTCTTTTGAGTGTCGATCGTTCGCTCTGGGGTTCTATGACTTCGGCTACTCACGAACGGGGTTCTATAACTTCGGCTATTCTGGGGTTCTATGCTTGCTGCAAATTTTGTGCTCACGAAAATCGCTGTTTGACGCCTCTATGTATTGTATGCTTAGTGGTCCAACCCAAATTCCGTCCGTTCATCGGACGCCAAGTCTGGAGGAATTACCTGCTACAAGTGTGGTAACCTTGGGCACATTGCATCAGCTTGCACTACACGCCAGGCATCGGCGACACCAAATAAAATGGGCGAAAAGCGTGTAAACTTATGCCAAGTAACTGAACCAATTGGTACTTTAATATCTTCTGGTGAGTCGTATCCATTTTGTTTTGATTCAGGAGCCGAATGCTCACTTGTTAAAGAATCGATGTCCCAAAAAATTGCGGGCACACGGATCGACAATGTCGTAGTCTTAAGAGGTATCGGAGATAATAGAATTACGAGCTCTTTACAAATATTATCAAATGCAATTATTAGTGGATATTCTCTTGAAGTTGTTTTTCATGTAATTCTAGACAGTTATATTAATTACAATATGATAATCGGCCGTGAAATTTTAGCACAAGGTTTTGGTGTTCAGTTAACAATTGATAAGTTTGAACTATATAAGACAAAATCTGTGTACACCTTGTCTGCTTTGAATAACCGTACCAGTCTTGAGAATGTTGATACCGAATTGTGTGGTGTGGATAAATCGGAGTTATTGGAGATCTTAAATGAATTTATAACCTCATTCATAGACGGGTTTCCTAAAAGCCGAGTTACTACTGGTGAGTTGGAAATACGTCTGATCAACCCTAACAAAACTGTGCAGAGGCTTCCATACCGTCTCAGTATTGAGGAGAAGGAAATAGTTAGGAATAAAATTAAGGAATTATTGGCATCAAATATTATTCGAGCTAGCTGTTCTCCGTTTGCTAGTCCAATGCTTCTTGTTAAAAAGAAAAACGGTTCCGATCGACTTTGCGTGGATTATAGAGAATTGAATGCGAATACGGTCCCTGAAAAATTTCCACTGCCATTAATTAACGATCAGATTTCTAGGTTACGTGGTGCCAAGTATTTTTCATGTTTGGATATGGCAAGTGGGTTTCACCAGATTCCTATTCATCCAAATTCAATTGAGCGCACAGCATTTGTGACGCCAGAGGGGCAATTTGAATTTGTAACCATGCCTTTTGGATTAAAAAACGCACCGTCTGTTTTCCAGCGTGCTGTAATGAAAGCGTTAGGCGAACTTGCACATTCATATGTTATAGTTTATATGGATGATATAATGATCATTTCACAAACAAAAGAAGAAGCATTTGAGAGATTGAAAACGGTATTGAAAATCTTGTCACAGGCAGGTTTTTCATTTAACGCAGCTAAATGCTCCTTTTTGAAGTCCAGTGTTGAGTATCTTGGGTTTCAAGTAAAGGAAGGCGAAATTCGACCCAATCCACGTAAAATACAAGCGTTGTATAATTTACCTCCCCCACAGTCAGTTACTCAAGTAAGGCAATTCATTGGTCTAGCGTCCTACTTTAGGCAGTTTGTACAGAAATTCTCAGAAATAATGAAACCGTTGTATGGTCTAACCTGTAAAAATAAAATATTTGAGTGGAAACTTGAGCATTAGCAAATACGTCAGAAAGTTATTAAAACACTGACAGATGAGCCTGTACTTATTATATTTGACCCACAATTCCCTATCGAACTGCATACAGACGCCAGTATGGATGGATACGGAGCCATCCTTCTCCATAAGATTGATAATAAACCACGTGTAATCGAGTATTACAGTAAACAAACATCCTCTGCCGAGTCGCGTTATCATTCGTATGAGCTTGAAACGTTAGCCGTGTTTAATTCAATGAAACATTTCCGACATTATTTACATGGCCGGCGTTTTACTGTTTTCACTGATTGCAATTCATTGAAAGCTACGCGAAGTAAGATCGATCTAACGCCACGAGTCCATCGCTGGTGGGCGTATATGCAGTCGTTCGACTTTGATATCCAGTATAGGCCAGGAGTCAAAATGGCTCATGTTGATTTCCTTTCACGTAATCCGATACCGCCTAAGCCGTCCGCCCATGTTCATCATACAACTCCAGAGAACAAGCAAGTTTTGTTGACTGAAATATCAGATAATTGGCTCCTTGCAGAACAACAAAAAGATTTAGAGACCTCAACCATTATTTCAAAAATGCAAAATAATGAACTTGGGGAAAGTGTAGCAAATACCTACGAGTTACGCTCAAAGATACTTTTTCGAAGGATCCAAAGAAACGGTAAAACTAGATGCCTCCCAGTAGTCCCCAGATCATTTAGATGGTCAGTAGTAAACCATGTTCATGAGGCAATCATACACCTTGGTTGGGAAAAAACATTGGACAAAATGTACGAATTGTATTGGTTTGAGAATATGGCAAAATATGTTCGAAAATTTGTAGATAATTGCATCACTTGTAAACTGACCAAACCTCCATCAGGAAAACTGCCAATTGAGCTTCATCCCATACCCAAAATAGATATTCCCTGGCATACAATACACATTGATATTACTGGGAAATTAAGTGGTAAAAAGGACCAAAAGGAGTACATAATAGTTCAGATAGATGCGTTTACTAAGTTCGTTTATCTATACCACACAGTAAATGTTAACAGCGAACGTTGTATTGATGCTTTAAAGTCAGCTATATCTATATTTGGTGTACCGGCGCGAGTCATTGCAGACCTGGGTAGATCCTTTACTGGAACAAGTTTCAGTGAATTTTGTTCAATGCAAAAAATTAAGTTACACTTAATAGCAACCGGCGCTAGCCGCGCAAACAGACAGGTAGAACGCGTAATGAGTGTACTAAAACGCATGTTAACAGCTGTTGAGAGTAGTAAGCGTTCGTGGCAAGACGCCCTAGGCGAAATACAACTAGCTATGAATTGCACAATAAGTCGTACTACTAAATCTAGTCCTTTAGAATTGTTAATTGGAAAAGAGGCAAGACCTTTTAATATGTTACCAATTTGCGAGGATATAAATAAAGTAGATCTAATTACTATAAGAGAAATGGCAAAAGAAATCATAAAGAAAAATGCCATTTATGACAAAACTCGTTTCGATAAAAATAAGAAAAAATTAATTAAATTTAAAAATGGCGATTATGTTCTGCTCAAGAATGAAGAGAGACATCAAACCAAGTTAGATGCAAAGTTCAAAGGCCCATTCATTGTCGCAGAGGAGTTAGAAGGAGATCGTTATATTTTAAAGTCCTTAGTAAATAAGCGGACTTATAAATATCCGCATGAAGCCTTGAGAAGTATGCCAAAAGAAGAGATACCCAAAGAGTTGGATTTGTGTGACGAAAGTGAAGACGTTGAAAGAGACGTTGCATATCCATTGGTGGATTCCAATGAGAGTGAAGACGTTGAAAGAGACGTTAGAGATACATTGGTGGATTCTAATGTAAATATTGTCGAAACAAATAATATAGTTGGGTTGGAGGATTCCAACCACTAATAAATATTGATGGATTTCAATGTGAGACTCCAGACATAAATTAACAGGCAGCGGTGTCGAGCTATCAGCGCCAATAGGTACACGAGTTAAAGTGTCGACTTGTTGGTTGCCTGGTGGCTATCATCGTGGTAACAGCCTATAATGATATGCATTGGGGAATTCTCTTCTGGCGGATACATCGCATGAATGAAATAAGGAACATAGGAACATCACCTTCTGGCTCCCTGTCTTGTGTTGGTTTATTAAAAAAAAAAAAAATAAATAATTAATTACTAACTAATTTGTATGATCTTTTCAGATTAAGCTTGACATAATCTAAACTTGAATTCTTTTGTAACACACGAGGACGTGTGATCGCCAGGAAGGCCGTGTCGTATTATTATTTATTATTATTAATTTGTTATCGTTATCGTTCTAAGTGACACCACTAATATTAATCTGATGGTCATCTCTAATGAAGAAAGAGAATAAAATGTAAATGTATTTGTATGCGAAGTTTTGTACGTCCCTCATTCTATTCTATCCTTCGTTGTTTTCTGCATGTGTGATATCGCGCCCCCCTGACAGAGTTGTCTGTTCTGCGTAGCCTTGGTTGTGCGACTTTGCGTTAGAGCGAGAGGGTTATAGTGTATAACCGACAGGCGTTAGTAAAACGCGAGTTGAGACGAAGTGTATGTATCGATCACGCGTTGTGAAATTCGGCACTCTAAGTCAATTCTTCGAACAAGACAGTCGTAGTAAAAATGTCGCAGCCAAGGAAACGTAAGGCCCGTGGTATTGATATGGAATCAATCGAGGAGGATAATCAAATTCCGACATATATATATATTTATTATAAAACTATAGGTTATGGGCCCAGTCACAATTCAGTTCAATAATTAATAATTTGGTGTTCAAACAATTTTAAAATAAACGTGTTTCGTGCTTATTATTCTATTCTTAAAAGTGCATCTCATGTAAATGAGAAAATAAAAAGGAAAATACATTGTGTGAATAAATTAAACTATAAAAAAAGGAGAACAAGCCGATCAGTCGAGCGGGCGCAACAGTAGGATAGCCTGTGCAGCTTCAAAGAAAAGTATTTTCATTTTAATGGGACTTAAATATATCGCTTGAAGTCGATTTTGCTTGCATAGTCTGGCAACACTGGACTGCGACTGTTGATTGTTTATGTTTAGCGCCACAGCAGACGAAAGGCAAATCAAACATACATGAACAAACGCGTCTTTCCGTTCATTATATCGTCGGCGCAGCGACTGCGCTGCTACTGCGCTGCAACGCATCTGCTGCGCTGCATTAATTTGTTTCTTGAATAACTTCTGAGTTCAATATCCGATCGTACTGAAATTTGTAGCACACATTGAGAATAGAATACTTATTATGTGTGCCAAATCTCACGTCTCTAGCTATAAAACTGCTCTTGTTATCAGCTTTTCCGAGTTATGGGCGAAGGGGGCGTGGCATCGGGATGAAATTTTCAGGACACATTAATCCCAAGCTTTTTATCATGTGTGCCAGATCTCAAGTCTCTAGCTTAGACATTGCTTATGTTATGGTGATTTTTCTAATTTTTAAGCTAACGGGACTTGATATCTAAAATTAAAAATAAACTTGATCTGCGTATGGTATTCAGGAACCTACATTCCAAATTTAAAGTCTCTAGCTCTTATAGTTGCTGAGATCCACGCGTTCATACAGACGGACGGACGGACAGACGGACGGACAGACGGACAGACAGACGGACAGGTGTAATTCGACTCGGCTATTGATACTGATCAAGAATATATATACTATATAGGGTCGGAGATGCTTCCTTCTGCCTGTTACATACATTCACACAAAATCATTATAGCCTTTTTTGCCCATTTTCAATGGGCACAGGCTATAAAAAAAAATTATATAAAATAAAACTCAAAATCATAACGTGCAGAAAACGTATAAAACGCGCACATTTCCATATACATACATACACACATATATGTATGTGTCTGTGCGAATAAGCATTTGCTTAAGTGTGATCGCGAAAAATTTTACAAGGAAAACGAAGCACAAAGGAGAGAAAGAAAAATTGAGAGAGAGCCTGGAATTGCTGAGCGTACGTGCAACCACACGAAAACTTAGAAGAGAAATAAAGAAAGGAAACTTACAAAAATGGAATATAAACAAGCCGATCAGTCGAGCGGGCGCGATAGTAGGATACCCTGTGCAGATCTTCAAGAAAAGTATTTTCATTATAATGGGATTTAAATATATCGCTTGAAGTCGATTTTGCTTGCATCGAGAGTAGGTAGCTTGCGATAGTCTGGCAACACTGGACTGCAGCTATTGATTGTTTATGTTTAGAGCCACAGCAGACGAAAGACAAATCAAACATACATGAACAAACGCGTCTTTTCGTTCATTATATCGTCGGGCGGCGAGGCGATTGCGCTGCGACGCATTTGCTGCGCTGCATAAATTTGATTCTTGAATAACTTTTGAGTTCAATATCCGATCGTGCTGAAATTTGTAGCACACATTGAGAGTAGGATACTTGCCATGTGTGCCAAATCTCAAGTCTCTAGCTATTAAACTGCTCTTGTTATCAGCTTTTTCGAGTTATGGGCGAAGGGGGAGTGGCATCGCGATGAAATTTTCAGGACACATTAAGCCCAAGCTTTTTATCATGTGTGCCGAATCTCAAGTCTCTAGCTTTAACATTGCTTATGTTATGGTGATTTTTCTAATTTTAAAACCAACTGGACATGTTATCGAAAATTGAAAATAAACTTGATCTGCGTATGGTATTCAGGAGCCTACATTCCAAATTTTAAGTCTCTAGCTCCTATAGTTGCTGAGATCCACGCGTTCATACAGACGGACGGACAGACGGACAGACAGACGGACGGACAGACGGACGGACGGACAGGTGTAAATCGACTCGGCAATTGATACTGATCAAGAATATATATACTTTAAAGGGTCGGAGATGCTTCCTTCTGCCTGTTACATACATTCACACAAATTCATTATAGCCTTTTTTGCCCATGTTTAATGGGCACAGGCATAATAAACAAACATAACAATAACAATGCCAAGGTAAGGAGTTTACATCGGCTACTTCATCTTTTCTCACGTGCTTTTGTTAACAGTAGCTGGGGCTTGATACGTTGACGACGCTGGTGCTGTCGCTGCTGTTGAAGCCGCCTGATGCTGCTGATGGCCACTGGCGCTGCTGATGCCGCTGAGGCTGGCGCTGATGATGGCCAAGGACGCTACAGCTGCCACTGCTGCTGCGCTGAAGCTGCCTGGCTCTGCTGCCGCTGCTGCCACTGCTGCTGTTGGTCGCTGGCGCTGCTGCTGGCCACTGACGCTACTGCTGCTGTTGGCCGCTGGCGCTGCTGCTGGCCACAGACGCTACTGCTGCTGCTGACGCTGGCGCTGCCGCTGCTGTTGAAGCTGCCTGATGCTGCTGCTGGCCGCTGGCGCTGCTGATGGGCACTGGCGCTGCTGGTGCCGCTGATGCTGGCGCTGCTGCTGTCGTCGCCGGCGCTGGGCTGCACTAGCCGTTGCAGACGCTGCAGATGCTGCCGCTGATGCCGCTGCTGCCGTGCTGGCACTGGTGCTGCTGCTGCTGGTCACTCCACTTCACACACTTGGCCGCTCGAAAAATACTTCGCCGGCAGTCACCGCACTTTCATTTGCCTCGCCACGAGAAAACGGACTGAAAGCCTCCCTCGTCGGACCTAACCGCCTTTTTTCTCTCTCTCGACCGTCTTCTTCCTCCTGGTCCGTTAGGCCACTCCGGATAAAAATCTCCTCGCCCTGTTGAGTCGTTTTGGTAGCCTCTGATTGGTCCAGCTGATGCCGCTTGTTGTCACTAGCGTGCGCCAGATGGCGCTGGCAACAGCTGAATGCCTATCGATATTTCGATACCCAGAGGCTACCATAACAATGTGGCAATTGTTAGTATAAGTTTTGACTTTTCTTAGTTCATTAGCATAAATAAAGTTTTCATAAAGATATTGCTATTTTTTTTATATTTTTAGAAAAAGGTTCAAAAAACTACATTTTTTTGGTTATTGTTGGACATGAAGTAATTAATCTGGCTAGATCCGTCTTTTAAATTACTTTTAAAAAAAAGTTTCAATATTAAAATTTATGTCCTAAAAAAATTACAGTGCCCTTTTTTGCCTTTATTGAGAAAATTTAATTTTAGTAATCGGAAGACAGTACGAATTCCAAATTGAATGCCATTGGTCAGCTGTTTTAGGATCAGAATTGTTTGTTTACTTGATATGCGCGAGTGGCTGAAATTTGGAAATAAATTTCTATAAATAACCATGGAAAATTTTAAGTTAGCATTAAGTTAATTTTTGTAATGATTGACGGAAAAGCTGGTAATGCAATGACTGAGACAACATCAACGTGTAAGAATTAAATTCGCGGAGCAATGAGCAATCAATTTAATTACATTGACGAAATTTTTAATTTTTAAAACAAAAAATTTGAAGTTCGGATTTTAAACTTTACATAGATAGATTGGGTTTTTTGAATGCCTTCGTCCTACAAGTTGTCTATAAGAAGGTGGCAAGACAGATCGACGCAGGACAAACAAATTGTTGCCAAGACAAAAAATCGAAATTTAAAAGAATTTATGGAAAAAGTGACTAACTTATTGATCTCCCAAAGCGTGGATTTGGAAGTAGTAATGATAGTAACACTGCTCAAGGCGATTTTTTCAAATCAGAGAAAACTATAGGATATACTCATCCGATTTTGAAAAAAAATTGTTTAAGTTAAGAATTTTAAAAAATAATCAGTATTGGCTAGTTTTAAACTTCCTATGCTTCGAAAAAAAATTTATTTTGCCAAAACAAGTAAAGATTTTTTATTTATTAATTCTAAAAAATAAATATTTCACTAAATATTTTTAACTTTTGAGTTTTATTTATAATACTTTAATACTCTTACAAAGATGGCATCACAATATTTATGCTACAAAGCTCCGCTGAATTATGGCACGATTTAGGCTTTTTCACCCCACTGTGCGCCGGGCTAATTGCGCAAGTCGAAGACAGCAAAATAAGTGACAGAGGAAGAAGCTCCTCGTAAGCGCAGCCTGGCGGAGAGTAAACTAAGCTTCGTTATTCTCCAGCAATAATTTTTAGGGGAGAAAACAGAAAAACAAATAAAAATGAAACAGCTAAAGTAAATACATATTTTTTTTTTTTTTTTTTTTTAATGCTTTGCTATTTATTTATTGAATCTTCTCCAGAGGGAGACTAACAATAAGTTTATCAAATCTTAAAATAATGCGTTAGATAACAGCCGTGTTGACTGAATCCGAGTTAAAGGGCCCTAATGGATTATTGCTGGGCTGGTAGGTCGTTGCGTTGGAGGCGTGTTCGGTTGCACACCAGAGATAAGCTCCTTGCAAGATGATTTGGGTGCAAAGATAGTTTCAGGTGGTAGTTCGCTTTTTGTTGAACTATCTCATCTTTTACGGGTAGAATGCTTAGATCTCTGTGAATGTTTTCGTTCCGAACATACCATGGCGCCCCAGTGATGGTTCTCAAGATTTTGGATTGTTGGCGCTGTATGATGTCAATGTTGCTGCTACTCGCATTTCCCCAAAGCTGCGAGCCGTAGGTCCAGATTGGTTTTAGAGTGGAATTGTAGAGTAGGACCTTGTAGTCCAAGCATAGACGGGATCGAGAATTTATAATCCAATGGAGGCTATTAGCTTTTAGTTTTAGGTGCATTTTTTTAGCTTCGATGTGTCTCCGCCAGGTAAGTCGCCTATCAAGGTGTATGCCAAGATACGTCACTTCATCAGCTTGGGGGATCTGCGTATTGTATAACGTTAGCGGAGGGCAAGTCTGCCTATTAAGAGTAAACGTAACGTGTTTACACTTTTGCTCGTTTATTTTAATACGCCAGTCTGATAGCCACTTCTCCACCACCACCAGGTGGTCAGCTAGTTGTGCTGTAGCTTGTATTGGACATCTAGAGCGACTTAAGATAGCGGTATCGTCAGCAAATGTAGATGTTGTCAGTCGCTCGTTTATGGGTATATCCGCCGTGAATAGAACATAAAGGGTTGGTCCCAGTACGCTGCCTTGAGGAACTCCAGCTTCTATACTGTGGTCGTCGGATGTAGTAGCGTTGCATCTCACTGCGAAGACTCTGTTGTAGAGGTACGACTCAAATAGCTTGTGAGTATGTTCAGGCAGTAGTATTTTGATTTTATACATGAGACCTTCGAGCCAGACTCGGTCGAATGCTTGAGAGACGTCGAGGAATATCGCACTGCAGTATTCCCGATTTTCGAATGCAGTACGTATTGCTGATGTTATTCGGTTGACTTGCTCGATAGTTCCATGGTTCTCCCTGAAGCCAAATTGATGTGCTGGAATTACATTGTTTGTCCTCAGGTATGGGATTATCCGCGCAAGGAGGCATTTTTCAAGCAGTTTTGACAAGCACAAGAGTAAGCTTATCGGTCTGTACGATGATGGTATTGTGTGGTCTTTTCCTGGTTTCGGTATCATTATAATGGTAGATTTTTTCCATTTTTTTGGAAAGTATCCAAGTCTTGTAATTGCGTTGAAGAGCTTACAAACGAGGCAGATAGCGCAGTTTGGAAGTTCAATTATCATTTTTGGAGTTATTAGATCACAACCTGGTGATTTTTTTGGTTTCAGTTGTTCTCTGATGACTTTCGCAATCTCGTTAGGCAGAAACTCAATTGGCTCAGTCTCAGTTTGGCTACTAGTTGGTAATGCGTCCAGTTCAAATGAATTAGTTGCGGGATTTGGCTGGAACACATTTCGTAGGTGAGAAGCAAATGTGTTGGCTCTGTCTTTGTCGCTGCGGGCCCAGCTGCCTGAAGAGTTTCTTATTGGAATGACAGGTTCGGTCGGTGCGCTAAGATTTGGATGAGCCCTCCACAGCGGATTCTTTGTGCTGGTTGGCGATAGTTGCTCTATGTACCGACGTTGAGCGTCTTCTTCGTCTTGTTTTAGAGCCTTGGTGAGTCTGCGAGTGGCTTCTTTGAGGCGCTGTTTTGAAGATGGCGATCTGTAGGTCTGCCAATCTCGTCGCAATCGTCGTTTTTGCAGAACAAGTTCTTCAATTTGCCGATTGGTTCTGTACTGGCTGGACTGCGCAGATATCCCTTGCGGTGTTGAAGTTTTGGCTGCTGCTACGAGTACAGATTCCAGAGCATCAACAGAGCAGTCGATGTCCTCTTCGATGTTGAGCTGCGGGGTTAGCTGAACATGGGAACTAACATATTTCTTGTATTTAAGCCAGTTGGTTCTGTGCGTTGTTAGCCTATGAGGATGCTCTATGATTTGCGGGCGTTGGAGAAGATTTAGTAGCACCGGGGAGTGATCGGATGATAGGTCCGAAAGTGATTCGGCACTTATCAGATTGCGTAGAATGTTCTTCGTGACTGCGAAGTCAATTAGATCTGGTAGCTTTCTGGGGTCTGCTGGCCAATATGTAGGCCTACCTAGGGAAACGTAGTCCAGTTTGTTGTTTGCTTTGATTTTTGCGTTGTATAACTGTTTTCCTTTGGGGGTCACAAGGCGAGATCCCCAGTGCGTGTGCTTGGCATTGTAGTCTCCGCCTGCTATAAATAGCTCCCCTAGAGTATTGTATAAGTCCATGAATTGACCCTCAGAGATTGTAAAGCGAGGTGGGCAGTAAACAGCGGCATTGGTGAGATTGCCGTTACCCGATTGTACGTTTATGGATGTGGATTGTAAATAACTTGTTGCAAACCTTTTATGAAAATGGTGTTTGATGCGGTTTCTGATTAAGATGCCAGTTCCACCACGAGCTTTGCCATCCGGATGATCTGTACCGTAAAACAAAGAGCCCCGTATTTGAAAGTTGTATTTGCATGTGAGGTGCGTCTCTGCGAGCAGCATCACGTCGATGTGTCGGTCGTACAGGAATTGTGTTAGTTCAAGTTTGTGCCGTGAAACACCATTGGCATTCCACAGAGATATTCGTAGAGACGCCATTGATTATTTGGACTGTTGAGATGCAAGCATCTGTATCAGTATGTTTTGATTTTGCATGAGGGTTTGCAAAGTTGTTTTCATGAATGACATGAAGTCCATCATATTTTGTTGCAGAGAAAAGATCATGGCTTCAATGTTGTTTTGTGGCTGCCCCATGGGCTGGTGAGAGCTTACCATATTTAGCTCTACCTCAGATAAATGTGGAATCGCTGTTGTGTGGCTTGAGTTTTCTAGTCCTGTTTTTAGAGCGCTTGCAAACGAGGTGCCTTTGATAGTGTTTGCGGGACCAAATGAAGATCTTGCTGCTTTAGCGAAGAAGACGTCAGGTGTAGTTTGGGATGGTATAAATACATTTGGTGTGTTCTGGGAGCGTGTCGTTGTCGCTCGTCGGATTCGGCTTTTTAACTCCTTGTAAACTGGGCAGCCTCTGTAGTTTGCTGTGTGATTTCCTCCGCAGTTACCACACATTTTTGCACTTGGGTCTTTTTTGTTAGCAGGGCAAGGGTCAGAGCCATGAGAGTCTCCGCAAGCTACACAGACTGGCCGAAGAGTGCAGTAGGATCGTGTGTGTCCGTATTCTTGGCAATTTGTACATTGCACTGGTCCATTGCGCTTGTGTGGTTCTTCGACAGTGATCCTGCGATGCAACAGGAACTGCAGCTTGTAGATTGGATGTACTTCGTTTTTCTTCAATGTTTTATTGTCTGGCTCAAGCTCGACCTTGAAGAGTGGTTGCGGCTTCTTATTTTTGTTGATAACATTTGTCACCTTCTTGGCGAGAAAACCATTTTCATGTAGAGCTTCTGTGATTTCGACAGGCGTTACCTCTGGTTCTATGCCCTTAAGTACCACTTGCAAGCCCTTACTGCTTTTTAGTTGGTATGTGTAATAGTTCTTCTTAGTGTCATTTAGGTATTTTGACACTATTCGGAAATGCTCCTCAGTTTTTGTTTGTAGCTTGGTTTCACGGATATTCCCTTTAGTGAGTGAAATAACATGAAAGTTGTTATTCCCGACCAGCTCAACAATTTTGTTAACAAGTGCGTTGGAAATCTCCTCCCGAATGTATATTGGTGGGGGCTTTTGTTTCTTTGGGACCTCTTGTCCAGCATCGGGTTGACGAGTCTCAACATCAGCCAGAATGGAGTATCTATTAGAGTTTAGAGTCTCAGGAGTTTCGCTGACATTATTTGCACGGTTAATTTTTGGTTTGTGTCCATCCTTTGCCTTTTGTGGGCTGAGTTTGCGCTTGATTTGGATGTAGCGATCCATTCCAGTCTGCACAGCCGGTCCCGTTTTCTTGACTTGAGTTGGTTCCATTGTTTGCGTTTTGTTGTTATTGCCGGTATTGGCACTTGAGCTTGAAATTGATGATATTGTTGTAATCTGCGCTTGCGCTGCAGAAGTTGAGCGCGCAGTCGTTATCGCATTGTTGGTGACAGAAACCGTTGTAGTTGTTAATGTTGCTGCGGTTGCAGAAGACAAAGAGGTCACTGTACTTGCTGTTGGTGCGGCGTGTGTCGAAATTATTGCATTCAACGTTGTTGGAGAGCTGCACTGCGAACTCCATGACGTGGAAGGCACAGTTAGTAGAGCCGGAGAGCAAGAACGTGCTCTCTGGTTGCCTATGGTCAAGAGAGCTGGATTGCTCTGCATTGATATTTTTTCAGCCTCGTTGTCGCGGGTTGAGAAATATGAATAAAATCCATTTCGTTGATCGATGGAGCTTCTACGCTCTTTCATTTGTTCATTGCTCATTATGAGCGGTTTAATCGTGGCACTTTTTATAACTATGCACTTGTTTTTTTCACATAAAACAGAATTTTCTTTTTATATAAAGCGTCCTTTCGCTATTATTATATAACTGCAATACAATTTGCAATTATTTTACTTTTTAGTTCGTCCGCTAAAAGAGATTTTCCGGAGCGCGCGCGAAACACGTCCGTTCACTACCAAGGTCGAGATAGATAAGTAAATACATAAGTTTAATTTATTAATAATGCGGTGACTCTTGGGATGTTACATAGAATTTCTGCCTCATCAGTTATCTCCATCAAGGACTGAATATAAAATGTCCGAGTATTCATTATGAAATTTTACAAATATGAAACACAATCATTTTTATAGCCTGTGCCCATTAAAAATGGGCAAAAAAGGCTATAATGAATTTGTGTGAATGTATGTAACAGGCAGAAGGAAGCATCTCCGACCATATAAAGTATATATATTCTTAATCAGTATCAATAGCCGAGTCGATTGACACCTGTCCGTCTGTCTGTCCGTCCGTCTGTCCGTCTGTCCGTCCGTCTGTATGAACGCGTGGATCTCAGCAACTATAAGAGCTAGAGACTTCAAATTTGGAATGTAGGCTCCTGAATACCATACGCAGATCAAGTTTATTTTCAATTTTCGATATAATGTCCCGTTGGTTTAAAAATTAGAAAAATCACCATAACATAAGCAATGTTAAAGATAGAAACTTGAGATTTGGCACACATGATAAAAAGCTTGAGCTTAATGTGTCCTGAAAATTTCATCGCGATGCCACGCCCCCTTCGCCCATAAATCGAAAATGCTGATAACACGAGCAGTTTAATAGCTAGAGACTTGAGATTTGGCACACATGGCAAGTATCCTACTCTCAATGTGTGCTACAAATTTCAGTACGATCGGATATTGAACTCAAAAGTTATTCAAGAATCAAATTTATGCAGATGCGTCGCAGCGCAGTAGCAGCGCAGTCGCTGCGCCGCCCGACGATATAATGAACGAAAAGATGCGTTTGTTCATGTATGTTTGATTTGCCTTTCGTCTGCTGTGGCTCTAAACATGAACAATCAATAGCCGCAATCCAATGTTGCCAGACTATCGCAAGCTACCTACACTCGATAACAGCAAAATCGACTTCAAGCGATATATTTAAATTCAATTATAATGAAAATACTTTTCTTTGAAGACCTGCACAGGCTATCCTACTGTCGCGCCCGCTCGACTGATCGGCTTGTTTTAATTGACATTTGAAAAAAATTTTTTGCAACACTGCAATGAGTGGACAATACAAAAAACTAAAACAGAGTAGGCTAACGTTAAGAACTAAGGATGATGCACTGTAAGTTATCGAGAGGCTGGGACTAAATTTATGACAAGAAAGCCAAATTTCTTTTAACGACAGGTTTATCGTCACTTTAAGGCAATAGGCAATATGAGAAATTGGCCCTAAATGTAATAAAACGTCTTGCCAGCTCTATATTTAATTGCAATACGTACACATTACTATCGGTTACAAAATCAATTATAATAGCAAAAATAGATTATGCATTATTTATTTACGGCTTTGCACAAAAATCACCATTAAACAAAATAAAAACTCCTTTCAATTCGGCAATCAGAATGTCTCTTGGAGCTTTCCGATCCACCCCAATAAACAATATGCTCTATTAATCTAACATTCCAACCATAGAAATTAAAAGAGATCTATTAACACCCATCTGTCAAATTGTCTCTTGAACTCTGCCAACTCTTCAATTGCGAATATTGTAAAAAAAAACACAGAAGAACTAAACACAAATTAATCTCAACAATCGACAGGACTATCTCAACTTCCTAAACCAATACCTACCTCATAAAATAACATACTTACAACCCAACATACTTACTTACAACATACTCCTACCCACAAATATAATAGACACTTCACTAAAACTATACAACAACAAAAATACAACGCCTTGCATTTATAGAAAACTGTTTTCAAAAATTAAACATCAATACAAAACCCATAATTTTATATATGTATACTGACGGACCTAAACACAACAATATCACAGCCAACTCAATTACAGCAGAATCTCACACATTAAAATACGGAACTCTCCCACATTATTCATCCGTGCTATCTGCAGAAATAATTGCTATCTTAGAAGGAGTTAAATTTATTAAAGACACGATGGCAGCATTTATACTATACTCAGATTCAATTTCTGCTTTAGACTCTATATAAAATTTAAACAATAATGACCACTATTCATCAATAATCAGGTCATTGATTACTGTTTGCGCAGTTCAGCGCCTGTTTTTTTCTTTGTTCTTTATTTTATTGATTTAAGTTAGTTGTTGCCAAATTCTTAAGTCTAGTGTAAGTTAGGCTTAGGGCGGAGCGAGAGCATAATGAAGTGCTCATTCGTTAATTGCTCAGAGAGCGAATTCGCCTCGCTCCGCCACCTTAGCTCAATGTAGGCTTAGAATATTTGCAAGAGTCAGTTGTCGTATGAATTATAAATCGATCGCACCTCATTTTGTGTTTATTAAAACGCCACCAACAATCTTAATTTCGTTCATAAAAACTCTAATGATTTTTCATGGCGCCCCCGGGTGGACAGTTTTGATAAAGTTTTCAGTGATATAAGTGATTTATAAACAGTGTACATAACTCGCAAGTGCAATAATTTATGTGTGGCTCGCGACGCAAATTGGATTTGAGTTTAACCCCCAACTTAAGAAATATCGCCGGTGCTTAACTAATCAGCTGCTGTTCTTCGTCTACTATCATCGTTGGACAATGCCAAGGACAAGGAAAGTAGCGTCGGAAGTTCAGAAAGCGGAACAGCAGGTACTGTGCAAAAAATTTAAAGCCCAACAAACAGTTTGGCATTGGTTGTGCTAATAAAGCCGACGCTTTCAATTCTTGGCACATATGTAAAGTAGTTGAGAATTTGCATGTACTATTTATTTACCACTTTGGAGTGAAGTAGACAACACCTGTCTGCTGAAGATTCAGTAAAAATCGTGTCCGATGGCTCTAAGTCAGAGTCCACGGCTGTCTCCAAACAAAATCGCAGTTCATTTTCGTGTTCTGTGGCCAGTGTTAGAAACGATCAGGTGTCCCCAAAATGTGTATACTGTAATTCCGAAGGACATTCGATATTAAATTGCTCTGCATACGCTGCACAACCAGTGCAACAGCGGTTTGAGCTCGCTAAGGCGACTCCTTTATGCATCAATTTCCTTCGGAAGGGACACACTGTTCCCAGATGTAAGGCAAACAAGTGCAGAGTATGCAGTCGTTCTCATAAAACGCTGTTGCATAGATACTCTGCAGTTTCTAACACTCGAGCGTTACCACCACCCCTTGACTCCGCACAGGATGTGTCTGATAATGTTATCCTGGCTACAGCAGTCGTTAACGCTAAAACGAAAATTGGCGAGTTCGTTTTGGCCAGGGCTCTGCTCGATTCTAGATCACAAATTAATTTTGTAACAGGCGAGCTAGCTCAACGATTGCAGCTGCGTAGAGAAGAGGCTAGTATCAGCTTACGTGGAATTGCTCAGTGCAATACACAAGTTCGAAAAAAGATACATACAATGGTGAAGTCGCGAGTCAATTGTAGCGAGTTCTCGTTGGATCTGTGGATTTTATAGACCATTTCCGGCTACCAGCCTGACCACACGGTCAATGTTAGTGGTTGGAAAATCCCGGAGAACCTGCAATTGGCTGATCCATATTTCCACAAGCCACAGAAGATTCTTTGAACTTCTTTCTGTCGGTCAAATTAAAAAAGGGCCGAATTTTCCGATTCTGCAAAAAACTCTTCTTGGTTGGATTGTCTCTGGACGCTATACGTCGACAAATCCCAAAAAGTCTCAGGTTGTCAATCTGAGGATCCAAGAAGACTCTTGTACCTCAATAGACAACACTTTGCAGAAATTTTTGTCATTGCAAGAGTTGCCTTCAAATAAAAAGGTACGAACAGTTGAACAGCAGTTATGTGAGAGCCACTTTCTAGATAATTTAAAAATATTGCCGTCAGGTCGATTTGAAGTAAGACTGTCATTTAAATCGGATCCCAATCAGCTTGGACACTCTTACGAAGTTGCTAAGCGACAGTTTCTGTCGCTTGACAGACGCTTATGTCGAGATCCAGAACTTAAGCGTATGTACTTGGAATTTATGAACGAATATGTTTCACTTGGTCACATATAAATTTCATTCCGCATCAGTGTGTTCTAAGACCACAAGTTCTCATGGTTGGACCGACCATTCAAGAAGAGCTATATTCGACTCTGCTTCAATTTAGATTGCATTAATGTAATGAGGCAACCCTTTACATGTGGCGCAGAGTGGCATCCTCACCTAAGATTACGTGATTGTCATCACTCTCTCGTAGAAGTCGATGATGTTCAGCTGCAGTCAAGTACTGTCAAATTATAAAGTTGTCTAAAGTCGTTTAATTATATACATTCATAATACTAAAGTTTTCTTAAAGTCATATCCTTATTTTCATTATTACTTTCATTTAAAATCGCTCAACGGACTATTATTACAATGATTTGTTAATTGAATATATAATAAAGATAAATACGAAATAAACAGTGAATCTGGAGCAGGGCTGCCAATTTGGATTTTTTCCCGTCAAAACTGGCTTTTTTTAAAGGCCAACTGCGGGAAAAATTTGTGAATGGCGGGAAGCCGGAGTTCCGGCTTTTTTAGAAATTCACTTGGCTTTTTCCCGATTTTTTTTGTGTTGTTAACACTTAAGTACAAAATATGAAAAAGTGGCAGCCTTACGATAGTCACTTACAAACAAACCAGAAAATGTGGTGGCGTATCGATTGCTTTTCTCGATATACGCCAATGTCATCACTCGCTTAGTGTTTCTATCTCTGAATCAAAAGTGCGCGTAAATTGTAAGCAAGTTTTGAAATGCCCAAAGAATATGAGCAAAAATGCCGCGATGTGTGGCTTAAAAGCGATGAGTTCAAATCATGGATTCGCAGGGATGACACAGACCAGCAGAGGGTTTATTGCAACTATTGCAAGACCACTATTACTACCATATTACTGCGTCATATGCAAATGAGGAAGACCTAGAAGATATTGATAAAATAATGGAAATCTTAAAAAAAAATATAAATAAAATAAATTGTTATTTTTATGAGATTTTTTTCGCTTTTTTTATCAATTTTTTTATGTTTTTTTTTTGGATTTTTTGATCATTCTTTTCAGCTTTTTTTCCCATTCTTCCCGTCAAAAACAACTTTTCTTGCTGGTCAAAAGTTGGCAGCACTGATCTGGAGACAAGAAAAGCAGCAGTGAAAAGCAAAACGCAGATAACAAAATGGAAGCCAAAGAAACACACACCATGGTGAATAATAACGAATTATCGGCACTCATAAAAATGTTAGCAGAAAAGTGTGACAATAATCAAAGCAAAAACAATATAACAATTGAAAATTGCAAAATTTTAATGAAAACGCTGAGGCATACCGGTTAAGTGAAAAACAAAAATATGTAAATGCGCGAAATAAAATTAGTAGTACTGCAAAATTATTTTTGGAAACAGTTACTGTTGAAAATTATGAGTCGTTGTGTGCTGTTTTAATTGAAGAATTTTATAAAAAACTGAGCAGTGCGGAAATACATAAATTACTATACCGAAACCGTAGAAAGCGTGTGTCAGAAATTGTTTACGAATATATTTTACAGATGCGTAAAATAGCGGCTCTTGGATATATTGAAGACAAGTCGATCATAAGCTACATAGTGGATGGCCTAGAAGTGCGTGAGGACTTAACATTTCCATTTTACACTGCATCCTCGTATAAAGAGTTAATGAGTCGACATGAATTAGTCGACTCAGTTACTAAAAGTAGTGTGTACAACAAAGCTCGCAAAAATGAGAAAACGGTAGAAAAACAAGAACGTAAACAACAACAACAACATTGCTTTCATTGCGGATCTACTGATCACAAAAGATCCGATTGAAAAGAAGAGACAAAATGTTTCAAGTGTAGTGGTGTGGGCCATATAGCAAAACAATGTCCAGGTGCGAAACAAAATGTCAATGTTTTTGTAAAAGAAAGTCACGTTAAGAAAGTTAAAATCGGAGTTACGGATATGTTGTGTTTAATAGAGACTGAGAAGATGTTTCACTCATGCGAAATGAAATATTTGAAAAGACTTTTAATAGTCTCGGACACAGCTGAGGTAGATGGACTAGTTACAGATCACACATTCCTTGTTGTTCCTGATGCAAATCTAAAAGTTGACATAATAATTGGATTTTATTTTTTTCAAAAGTTTACTGTTAAGTTAGATGCCACAGGCTACAGAACAAACGTTTGGTAAAGCTGAAGATGAAAATTTTAATAAACATATTATGAATGTGGTGAGTAACGTAGATGATACTGAAGTTGTTGTGGAACCAAAATACGCAGAACCCAACAAGAAGCTGGTTAACACCTATAAGCCGAGTAATAACATTGATGAATCTCCAATAAAGCTGAGCATAATCCCTAACGTCGATCATGTTGCATTTGTGAATCATGTGAATTTGTAAGAAAACAAGTGGAGGAACGGTTACAAAGTGGTATTATCAGAGAGTCTACTTCAAATGTAGAAGCAAAGTAGTTTTGCAAAAAAGAAAGATGGATTCTACAGACTCTGTGTAGATTTTCGTAAATTGAATTCTCTAGTTATGAAAATAGATTTTCAGTCCCAGTTGTAGAAGAAGTTTTGGAAAAAATGCAAAATACCAAGTACTTTTCTGTTATGGACCTCAAAAATTGGTATTTTCATATTGAAATTGATGAACCAAGTCGTAAATATACTGCATTTGTAACTAAAGAGGGGTTGTATGAATTCAACGGAGCACCATTCGGATTCTGCAACTCTCCAGCCGTATTTGCTCGATATATAAATCACATCTTTCAACCATTAATTAACAAAGGCGTAATGGATATATACGTAGATGAAGAGAAAAATTCAGCATATCAATGTCTTCAAAACATGGAAGTTGTATTAAAGCAAGCGGAAAAATTTGGATTTCAAATAAAATGGTCAAAATGTCAATTCTTGAAGCAAAAAATCAGTTTCTTAGGTCATGAAATTAAAAATGGACATGTATGGTCAGGTCAAGAAAAAATCAAAGCAGTAAAAAATTTTGCGTTGACTAAAAATATAAGAGGTGTACAGGCATTTCTTAGGCTGACTGGCTACTTCCGAAAATTTATCAAGGATTATACTCTGATAGCAAGACATATTACCCAGTTGTAAAGAAAAGACGCAGAATTCAAAATAGGTGGAATGCAGATACAGGCAGTTGACAAACTAAAGTCTTCTTTAACAAACGAACCGGTACTAAAAATATTTAAGCAAAACGCGAAGACAAAGCTGCACGTTGATGCGTCAAAACTTGGGTTTGGAGCAACACTTCTTCAACAACACGACAACAAGTGGCATCTGGTATTGTATTTCAGCAAGAAGACGAATCTACAGGAAGAAAAGATGCACAGCTATTTTCTTGAGGTGAAAGCAGCGTAATTAGATACCAAGAAACTGAGACATCGATGGGCATCGAATTCAACCTGATTACTGATTGCGCAGCGTTCAAGATGACAACTACAAAAAAAGATGTTCCTCGTGAAGTAGTGCAGTGGTTAATGTACCTACAAGATTTTTTGTACACCGTGCTGGCACTCGAATGAAGCATGTTGACAGCTTAAGCCGTTTTTCAGTTTGATAGTCACATCAGAGGTACACACACAATTATTAAGGGCTTAACGCAAAAATGAACACTTAGCAGCAGTTGCAGAAATTCTTAAGCAGAAACCATACGCAAATTACACAATAAAAAATCAGCTGGTGTACAAACCAGTGGGTGGTATTGATTTGCTAGCTGTACCAAAATGCATAGAGATGGAAATAATTAGAAATGCGCACAATTTCGGACACATGGGAGCCCAAAAAACCATACATGCTATAAGCCAGGATTATTTCATACCACACTTAGAGAAAAAAGTTACTGAGTTAATCTCGATCTGCATTGAGTGTATAACTCATAACAGAAAGCTTAGAAAGCAGAAAGAATACTTACATTGTATTGACAAGGGAGATAAGCCGCTAGCCACACTTCACGTTGATCACCTAGGATCTCTGGATATAACAGCAAATAAGTATAAGTATATACTGGCCATGGTTGACGGGTTTTCTAAGTATAGCTGGTTATATCCAACAAAGTCGACTGACGCTACAGAAGTCATCAAACATATCAGCTCATGGGTGACAATATTTGGAAGTCCACAACGTATAATCAGCGATAAAGGGTCAGCCTTCACTTCAAAGCAGTTTAAGGAGTTTTGCGGACAACACAAGATAGAACATATCGAGACGACCACAGGAATCCCGAGAGGCAATGGGCAAATAGAGAGGGTCAACAGAGTCATACTCTCAGTATTGGCAAAAATGTCGGCAGCTGAACCATCAAAGTGGTATAAATATACCTCGCTGGTGCAAAGAGCGATTAATGCACACGTACATTCGGCAACTAAATTCACTCCTTTTGAAATTATGTTCGGCGTAAAAATGAGGAACGAGTTCGACATTGAAGTGGTCAAAATTCTACAAGAAGAGCTGTTTATAGACCTACAAGATAAACGAAATCAAATAAGAGCGGATGCCAGGGTGCAAATTGAGAATGCGCAGGACACCTACAAGCGTAACTATGACAAGAAGCGTAAAGGACAACATGGTTACCAATTAGCAGACTTAGTTGCCATTAAAGTCACACAGTTCGTTAACGGCAATAAATTAGGCAACAAATACATTGGTCCGTATAAAATCGTCAAAGTAAAGAGGAATGGAAGGTTTGATGTAAAGAAAGCTGCTGAGTTTCAGTTCCATCAACCAGTACTGATTACATGAAGCAATGGCGTTATTTAGGCTGCAACGACTATGAAGATGAAGAAGACCACGGCACTGGAGAATTATCTGAGACAGATGAAGAGCAGGATGGCCGTCTCTCGTCGAAGATGTTCAGCAGCAGTCAAGTTGTGTCAAATTATAAAGTTGTCTCAGGTCGTTTAATTATATACATTAATAATACTAAAGTTTTCTTAAAGTCATATCCTTATTTTCATTATTACTTTCATTTAAAATTGCTCATCGAACTATTATTACTATGATTTGTTAATTAAATATATAATAAATCTTACATAAATATGCATTGACAACTGACGTCAAAAAATATGTACAGGCAAGTAATGGTGCACGAAGCAGATCGAAATTTTCTGCTAGTAGTTTGAAGAAAGAACCCATCTGACTCTTTGAGGTCCTTCAGGTTGAACACCGTAACTTACGGCACTGCGCCTGCCTAATTTTTATCAATACGGTGTTTAAAAAAGCTGAGTGAGATGTTCGAATCGTCACACCCAAAATCTGCTGAAGTTATCAGGCACGACTTTTACGTCGACAATTTGTTAACTGGTGCTGCATGCGTAGAGAACCTTCAGACAATTAAGTCGGATGTGTCGCAAATACTACTTAACGTGTTATGGTTGCCAAATGAAGACGTCTTTCAATTTAAGATAGACGATTCACTCATGGGTCTTCAAGTGACAAAACGGAGTATTCTCTCGGTGACTTCGTGGTTATTTGATCCGCTAGGGCTGTTAAGCCCTCTAATCATTAAAGCAAAGATACTGCTTCAAGAGCTCTGCCTTCAAAAGCTAGACTGGGGTGAATCCATTCTTCTTAGCTTGGACCCATCGTGGCAGCAGCTAAAATCAACTTTGATTCAGTTGCTAATAATCAAAATACCACGATACGTGCATACTGAGCCAACTTCACCGATCGAGATACATGGTTTCGCCGAAGCATCAATGATAGCTTTTTGCGCGTGCGTATACATACGCAGTCATACTGCACAAGGTTACCGGATATCCTTATTAACATTGAAGTCCAAAGTAGCCCCCCTCAAGACTAACTCTCTACCTAGACTTGACCTGTGTGCGGCTCACCTTTTCGCAGATCTTTGTCACCGAATCAGAAATCTCATAGGATTACCAATTGGACGGACTGTTCTTTGGTCTGATTCGGAAGTCACGCTACATCGGATTTGAACACATCCTTCGTCCTTGGCAACATTTGTGTCAAATCGTGTAGCTGAGATCCAAGAGTGGACAGAGAATGCTGAATGGCGTCATGTACCTACAAAGCAGAACCCAGCAGATATGGTTTCGAGAGGCTGCAATGTGGATGAATTCTGTCCGGTTAACCAGCATCTGGTTACAGATGAGATGCTTACGTTGGAGGTGCGTAGAACAGCTGTTGGACTGGCAGCAATGGTAGACCGACCAGATCTTGTCGTCGCGATCAATAGTTATTCATCGTATGCTAGACTGCGGAGGGTGTTCGCTTATGTGTTCCGTTTCATTAGGAAATGCAAGCATAAAGACATACATTTTGAGGAAATACCTGCGGCACTTGAAAGAAAAGAAGCTTACGAGAAAATACTTGAAGTCATCCAACAAGTTGAGTTTAAAGATGACTTAAGTAGGGTTCGAAACGGCACGCGTGTGGGTCATAGCCTGTAGCGTCTCAATCCGTTTATACAGGGGTATACCGGATCTTGGTGCTCTTTCTCGATGTTGCGAGTAGGGGGACGACTTGCGAATGCTCCTCTTTCATATGATGCTAAGTTTCCGATGCTCCTTACGAAAAGCTCGCAATTTGCTAGAAGCTATATAAGATACTTGCATCAAACAAATTGTCATGCTCGTGAGCGACTTTGGATAGTTAACGCTCAAGAGGTCTGTGAGATCATGAATCCGTTGCTTTAGATGCAAGGCTCATCTCGCGGCCAATAGGAGCAATGAGCGAGGACCCCAGCGTCGGCGAAGTAGTCACGCCAGGCCACCTGCCCGTGGGAGGGCCATTGAGCGCAATGCCAGCAAGGGGACAGGAGCTCAAGCTTCAGTTCTGAAGACGATGGTCGAAGGAATATATCCTGGGGCTCCAGCCACGAGCCAAGTGGCACTAGCGCGAGCCAGACGTCTCCGTTGGAGAACTGGTTGTCGTCGCCGAGGACAATTTGCCGCCGCAGACGTGACTGATCGGCAGGGTGACGGCAGTGCACGCGGGACAGGACGGGGTCGCCGAAATTAAGACGGTCAATGGAGAAAATTTTAAGCAGGCGATCCACAAGCTGGCTCGGCTACCAGTCCGATGAAGCCCACAGCGCTTCATGGGGGCCGGTGTTGGCGCAGTTCAGCGCCTGTTTATTTTCTTTATTATTCTTTTTATTGAATTAAGTTAGTTGTTGCCAAATTCTGAAGTTTAGTGTATGTTAGGCTTAGGGCGGAGCGAGAGCATAATAAAGTGCTCATTCGTTATTTGCTTAGAGAGCGAATTCGCCTCGCTCCACCACCTTAGCTTATTGTAGGCTTAAAATATTTGTAAGAGTCAGTTCCTGTATGAATTTTAAACCGATCGCACGAAATCGTCCTCATTTTTCGTTTATTAAAACGCCACCAACAATCTTTCTTTCGTGCATAAAAACTCTTATGATTTTTGATGATTTTAGAATTCAATTTTGTGTTTAATTAATAAATAATAATAAAAATTTATATTTTATAATTAACAATAGTAAAAATTAATTTTTAATTAATTTTTTATTATTGTTAGCAAATATCGAGTAATTAAAATATTATTAAAATTGTTTGCGATTCATGATGATTCACCATGAAAAATCATAATTTACACTAGTTGACAAACAAGTCAATGTTGATATCAACTTAATCAATCCTAGTGTAAGCAGATATTAACTTGATCAACTTTTGCGTTGCCTGTAGATTGACAGTGCGAAAAACGTCAGTTGACCTTAAGAGTGTGAACATATTGTGAATGTATTCTGGCAACAGTTGATCTTGAACCCGTATGGTTCGTTTACGTATTTTTACTTCTTCTTCCTCCTCGTCCTCAAAAGCTAGCATCAAAACCATCACTGAAGCCATTTTCCTATTATTTGCTGATGCCATTGTACTCATTTTAATTTATAGCAAACAAATTTCATATCAACAACGAATGTGCATATCAACTAGTTTAAATTACTGTCAACTTAATCTTCAACGCGTTGACATCTTGCGAGTTGCTCAACTTAAAAATTTGTTGGCAAACCGGTTTTTTTGTCAACTCAGTCAACTAATGTAAACACAAGTAATTTGTTGAGCTTGGACGCCAATTGTTGATATCGCGAGAATTGACGATGCGTCAACTAGTTTAATTGCAGCATTACATCTTAAAACTCATACAATTATGTATATAGCCGAAGGCCTTAGCAGTCAGCGCTATTATTTTCTTATTATTCTAGTTTTTAAGCTTTAATATCAATATTAAATAAATAAATAACAAATAACTTTATAATAGGCCATTAACAATTAAAGATTGAAAAGGAAACAAAAATAATCGATTGAACTTGGAAAAAATAAAAGGAATTGACCAACGTGTAAACTAATGAGTTTAAAATACTCGAGCTTCGTGCGATAACTTATCGAAATATGATTTTAAATGAAATTCAATGTTCATACATTAAAAATATCAGGCAAATGGAATGTCAAGTTGTTTGGTTTATGCACTTTCGGCATTACTCAGGAATGAGTACGACCTCGATATCGGGAAACAATTATTTATATTTTTTTATTACGGAAACTAACACGGACTTCGGTCTCAACACACCTCACCACAAAGACTTCACTAACAAATCATATTTATATATTTTACCATTACGAAATTAATTTATTTATAAGTTCTCTTTTTAATTTCATTTCAAATTTTATTTTAATTTAAATTCGATAATATATTTGGTAATTTCAATCGATGATTTGTTGCGATAGTTTCGGTAGACAACTCAACGAAACTTCCTATTTTGCCTGTCTGGCAACTCCCTCACTTTGCTCGTCACCACAAAAGCAAAAAAGGGGGCAATCAAACAGAAAAGTATAAATTAACTATACTAATGAGGAAAATACACAAAAATAATCCAACGTAAGCACTTTAATCTTATACTTCATCTTTTCTCACATACTTTTTATCAACAGGTCATCGGAGCTGGACGTGTTGACGGTGCCTTTTTTGGCGGACTCACTGCTGCTGCGCTGGGCGATGCTGCCGCTGCTGTTGGTGCTGCTGGTGTTGCCCGCTGCTGCCCGCTGAAGGTGCGCTGCTGCTGCACTGGCTCTGCTGTTGGCTCCCGTGGCTGGTGCTGCGCTAGCCAACTCTGTGAGCGCTGACTCAGCGCTGCCGCTGCTGCTGACGTTGGTGTGGTCGCTGGTGCTGCGTCTTGCTGCTGTCTCCCGTGGCTACTGCTGGTCTGACTCGGCGCTGCTGTTGACGCCGCCGTTGGTGCTGTGCTGGATGCTGCTTTTGGCTCTTGTGGCTGCCGGCGCTGCTGCACTAGCCGAAGCTGTCCACGCTGCTGCTGGCAACTAGTAGCGTCAGCTGGTCGCTGACGCTGCGCAAGCCGCTGCTGTTGTGCCGCTGGCACGGATGCTGGCCGCAGCTGCTGACGCTAGATGCTGCAGGTACGCTGCTTCTGGAGCTGCGCTGCTGTTGATGGCTCCTCTGGCTGCCGTATGATGCTGATGCTGACGCTGCAGATGCTGCCACTGGCGCTGCTAATGGCCGCTGTCCGATGCTGCTGCTGCCTCCTGCTGCCGCTGATGCTGCGTTTTGCTGCTGACGCTGGTGCTGCTGTGGCTGCCTGCTAGTGTCAAGATGGCCACCACCCTCACTCCCGTATCAAAAACCTTGGGCACGCTGCCACCGCACTTGCGTTTGTCTCGCCACGTGAAAACGGACTGGCCTCGTCAGACCTAACCGTCTTTTCCTCCCTGGACCGTCTTCTTCCTCCTGGTCCGTTAAGCCTCTCCGGATTAATTTCCTCGCCCTCTTGAGTCGTTTTGGTAGCCTCTGATTGGTCAGCTGTTGCCACTAGTTTGCGCCTTGTGGCGCTGGCAACAGCTGAATGTCAATCGATATTTTGATATCCAGAGGCTACCATAACAAAAACAAATAAAAATAAAATAATAACAATTAAAACAATATATCAAATTTGGAACATGTTGCTAATAAATACTCATACTTACTTAAAGTGCGCCTTGACGAAGTTAACCTCTCAACCAAAATGTGCCACAAGTAGATATGGAAAAACATCAATTCTTTAGTACATTTGTGTACTCAAACATCGGTGCCCTTACATTTCTAGATAGAAGTATGCATTTTACAGCACTGGTTCTTTGAAAAAAATCGAGTTTTACCCCACCAAAGAATAAAAAATCGATTTAAATGGATTTTTTTTAAATCGGTCCCAGCACTGCGTTACCGCATACCCATCTCACTAAAATTACTTTTTAACACATCATGTTCTTTTTGCTAAACTTTATAAACTTAATTTTTATAGCCTGTGCCAATTAAAAATGGGCAAAAAAGGATATAATGAATTTTTTTTATTATTTTTATCATTAATTACGGTTGTTTCATATAATTTCCAAACATTAACATGTTTGGGAAAGTTTTTAATAACTTATCGAAGACTCTTCTTACTCCGCCTATCTGGCAACTCCCTCACTTTACGCGTCACCAACGAAACCAAAATAATGCGCAATTAAACACAAAAGTGAAAATTAATTACAAAAACTAGGAAAATATACAAATATAACAATAATAATGCCAAGGTAAGGACTTTTGATCTGCTACTTCATTCTCTCACGTGATTTGCTTTGCAGGTCATCGGAACTGGAAGTGCTGACGGGGCCGTTGGCTGCCGGACTCACTGCTGCTGCTGGTGCTGCGGTGGCCGCTGCTTCTGCTGGTGTCACGCTGCCTGCTGGCCGATGCTATTGCTGGCACTGACACGGCGCTGCCGCTGACTCAGATGCTGGCCGGTGCTGCCGCTGCCGATGTTAGCTGCTGCCGCCTCTGATGCTGCCGTTGGTGATGCTGGAACTGCGCTGCTGCTGGAGTTGCGCTGCTGCTGAAGCTGCGTTGCTGCTGACGCTGGTCTGTTGTTGCACTGCCGATGCTGTAGGCGCTGACTCTGCTCCTGGCTCCTGTGGCTGTCGCCGCTGCTGCTGTGGGTGCTGCCGCCGATGCTGGGTCCTGCTGCCTCTGGTGCTGAGGTTGGCTGCTCCTGTCCGCTGGCGCTTGTGCCGCTGCTCTTGTGCCGCAAGCAGGGATGCTGGCCGTTGCTGCTGCTGCCGGTCACTGCACTTCAATTCGCGCACTTGTCTTTCTGAAAAAACTCCGCAGGCAGTAAACGCACTTGTCTCTGCGCCACGTGAAAATTGACTAGCCTCACGGTCAGCCCTAACTGTCTTTCCTGCTCGTCCGTCTTATCCCTCCTGACCCGTTAGCCCTCTACGGATAATCTCCTCGCCCTCTTGAGTGGTTTCGGTAGCCTCTGATTGGTCCAGCTGTTGCCGCTTGTTTGCGCCATGTGGCGCTAGCAACAGCTGAATGCCTATCGATATTTCGATATTCAGAGGCTACCATAACATATTATTAAACTACAGGTTTCTCATTTGTTTCTATAGTTGATTTCTAGTTCTTTGTGCTGAATAAGTTCACTCGTTCATTTTACAGTCGTGAACTAAATCAGTCATTTAGTTCATTATTCAGTTGGTCAGTTGTCATGAACTAAGAACGATTTGGTTTCTATTCAGTTGTCATATAGTTCATTATTCAGTTGTCATATAGTTCATTATTCAGTTGTCATGAACTAAGATCAATTTGGTTTCTATTCAGTTTGTTACAATTCGGCGCCAGCGGGGTTCCGGACCAGGTCAGCGAGGCGGCAACCACCGACTCTGGGGGCACTACAGCGGTCGCGTAAAGGCGACGGAAGCTAGCCGCAGTGTCACAAAAAACTAGTGAGTCCGTTCCGACGCCAACTAAGGGCGCTAGTGCCAAGAGAAACCCAAGTGCCAGAAGAGCCGCAGAGCCGCTGTGCTCCATTTATCGTGTATCACTGTGCTGCAAAAATATTTAATAGAAAAGAACAAGCTGAATTTGAAACTATGTTTAATTGCGCCAAGGGCGTACTTATTTATTAGCCGGCAGACTTAAGCAAATATAAATATTCGACCTAAAAATAAAATATAAGTAACAAAACAAAATAAGAATAAAAAAATCTGAAATGTAAATATAAAACAAAAAAGAAAAAAAAAATAATAAAACAGAATTAGATCTGAAAGTTTAAAGTGAAGTGAAATAATTAAAATTCACGTAAAATTGAAATTAAGAAAAAAATCAAGTAGTAACGAACAATTATTAGACGAATCAAACAGAGTAGGGACAACACAAAGCGCACACAATTTTAAATTTAAATGAACGCATGCATGTATATATATATATGTACATGTGCACACAGACATATGCTACTCAACATCGCCCCTTATACCACCCAGAGAGCTCTTTAGGCAGGTTAAGGTAATCATAAGCGATCAACATATTACATATCTTTTTTTTCACCTGCATGTGAAATACATGCACACCTGGTACACAATTTAAACAAACATATACACATCCATGCCAACATACTTTATCACTTGTCCAGACCTACTTACCAAGGCAATTGTTCGTACCGTTGTTCCTCGTCTGGTTGTTTTTTTGTTGTTTATAAAAATTTCACACGCATCTGTACCAAGCGAATAAAACCAAGAAAATAAATGTTAGAATCTAAGAATAATACAAAAAATATACTCACCTGATGAAAAGAACAAATATGTCGGGCTAATTTTGTGATTGTAGAGGGCAGGGGAAACGAAACGCACACCTACAGGCCTGTGGCCCACTTGTGTGGCACATATTTGCGCAGAGTGCGCGTAATCGCGGTGGGCGATGGATATGTTCCTGAATGTCCCTTTTGTTTGGTTCTGTTTTTGTTACTGTTGATGTACGTGTGTCACGTTCACATGTGAGTGAGTCGTTCGCAACGAACATCGTCGTGACATGAACAAAACTGTGATAAGAAGGTGATATTAGGTTTAGTTTGTCTAGAGTAGGTGATTTTTTTTTGTTATTTATTTTTCTTTTGTCTACTATTCGTTTTATCTCTTTCTGTTTTACGTTGAGTGTGTGCTGGCCTTAGTTGTTGAAGAGCTTCGGTGACAGGTTTCCCAGACCGATATAGGATCGAGTCTGTGTCGCACCTGCCTCACAGCGCACCCCAACCGGAAGCAGAAAGGAGATAGAAAAAGAATAGGCATCAGGAAGCGCTCCTCGGATGCCGTTTCTCATTAAGTTGAGAAGCTGCGCATCCGACAAGCGCTTAAATGTATAATCGTCGTCCAAATTGTGCGTAGAAAAGTGTTGGTGTAGCCAGGTGTGGCAGTTGTTTTCTCTCCCCTCTTTGTTTGTATTTGAAGTACAGAATTATTTTTGCGAGTGTATTTATTTATACAGTAATTATTTTTTTTGTATTTCTTTATTTATTTTTCCATAATTAGGATTTATAATTTAGGTGGGTTATTTATTTATTTATTTTGATAGTTCTAGTGTTAGAATTTATTTATTTAGGAACAAGAAGGGGATTGGGAAGCAGACGCCCCGCGTTGCCGCCATCGCGTCCTTCGGTGTGTTTGCCGAGGACGCCTATGAATTTCAGAGGATTTCCCGAGAAACCATTCCAACCGCTGGTCACTCTAGCGGACGCGGAGCAAGATACGGCTCCTCGAGTTGGCCGCAATCACAATCTGGAGTTCCCAAAGCAGGCGTCCGTACAGGAACCGATGGATTTCGTGATCTCCTCAGCGGTAAACGCAGCGCTCGCTCAGGCTCATGCGACGTACCGAAGCTCGATGCAGGAGGGTATCGCTGGATCGATTCGCGACGAGATCCGGGGGGGATTCCTAGAGATGATGAAGCTTCTGCAGGATGTCATCAGGCCGCAGAAGGAGAGCTCGGTTAGCTGTGCCGCCGCACCGACGCGCCCTGCAATTCCTAGCACGGGGACCATCCCGAAGCAGCGCGGAGGAAATCAACCTGGATGTAGCCCATTATCGTTGCCGCCGAGACAGCCAGTACAGGAGCCAGACTACGTCTCCAGTAGCCCCGGGATGGCACCTGATCCTTATGGGAGGATCTGGAGAAATCCCAACGCCCGCAACCAACCCTGTGTAGAGAATAGAAGGCATGAGGAAAGAGCCGAAAACGCGTACTCGAATGGCCGAGACCGAGCTTACCTGAAGCTGGAGCGCTGGAACGTTAAGTTCGATGGAGAGGACTCCATGCACTCGGTGGAAGACTTCGTGTTCCGGATCGAGTTTTTGCAGAGGCAGTACCAGTGCCCGTGGAAGGAAATTCTACGTGGGTTCCACATCCTGCTGGCGGGCCAAGCCCGAGAATGGTACTGGGTACACGTGCGACACTCGAGGGTCGATAGCTGGGTACAGTTACGTCAGGCCATGCTGGACCGCTTCCGAGGGTACCAAACGGAGCACGATCTGATGCAGGAGCTGCTGCAAAGGGAGCAACAATCGAGCGAAGGTGTCGATGACTACATCCACCACATGCGCCAACTTGCATCACGTTTCCAGAAGCCTATGAGAGACCGGGAGCTGGTGAAGGTCATAAAACGAGGATGAAAGGAGAGCTTGGCCAGATTCGTCTATTCGATGGATGTGCTTACGGTGGATGAGCTGAGACAAGAGTGCATCGAGGTGGAAAGGCACGTGAGTCGCCGAGGACGATCCGGGTATGGGCAGCAGCCGCGCTACTCCTATGGGTCAAAGCCGATGGTCCACGAAGTCGATTTTCCACCACGCCCAGGCGAAGTTCCACCGGAAGAGTTGGAGGAGGCTTTCCTTAGGGCCAGACCATCGCCGAAGTCCCAATGTTGGAACTGCGAGTGCCGCTCAAGAGTGCGGAATATCTTCTGCTACCGGTGCGGGAAGCCAGACACGTTGAGTCCCGAGTGTGACAGCTGTCCGGGAAACTCCCAAGTGAGCGCGGTGAAAGCGGGACAGGCGCGTTCGGAGACGACGTCCGCGGGAAAGCAGGAGTGGAGCGCTGGTCAGAGCAAGTAGAGGCGACTGGAGGAACAGAAACAAAATGAGTACGATACATAAGGATACTAATATAGATACAAATAAGGATAACAATAAGGATACGAATAAAAACATCACGGCAAGAGGAAACACAATAAGAGGCTTACCATATGAAGAACGTGTTCGGGCATACATGTCAGCCCGAAATAGAATTTTTGGTGATCGACAGCTGGAAGGGATGACTCTGGCCACCAGACGCATTCTGAAAGCGCGTGCTCGATTTCGGAGGCGACGAATGGTCAGGAGACAGGTTGTCGAAGCTGTCAGGAGAGAGGGATCTGGTGATCCAAGAGTGTTTGCCGATGTGGAGATAGACGGACGCACAATGAAAGGTTTGCTGGACACGGGAGCGTCTATTAGTCTGCTGGGACGACGATGCCGAGAGTTGGTGGAGGAGCTGGAATGGGCGGTGCAGCCATACGCGTCGATGGTGAGGACAGCAGCAGGTGCCAGTCGTCCAATTTTAGGACGCGTCATGCTGTCTGTAAAATACAAGGAAAGAGTCGAAGATATTGTCTTTTACATGTGCCCGGATTTGCAGCAAGATCTATACCTTGGCATCGTCTTCTGGAGAGCCTTCAAGATCGCGCCCGAATTGCTTGGAGCGCCAAGCACTGCTGGAGCACAGGCCGAGGCATCCGAAATGACGGTAGTCAAGACTGGCGTGGAGCATTACCGGGACGAGGACGTTGTCGTGTCTGATCCGGAGATTTGGGACCTGGAAGAGAGGCAGGTGAGTCAGCTGGAGGCTGTGAAATGCGAATTTCTCCAGTTCGAGAGAGTCGAACTTGGAAAAACTCACCTGCTACAGCATCGGATACAGCTGATTGAAGGAACCGAACCCGTGAAGGACCGACATTACCCTTTGTCCCCGGCGAAATAGGAGATCGTGTGGACGGAAGTGGACAAAATGCTGCAGTTAGGCATTATAGAGGAGAGCGACAGTCCATGGAGCAATCGAACGACGATGGTGATGAAACCCGGGATGAACAGATTTTGTTTAGACGCTCGGAAGCTCAACAGCGTGACCATAAAGGATGCTTACCCACTGCCATGCATCGAGGGTATCTTGTCGCGCATTGACGAAACGCACTACATCTCGAGCGTCGACTTGAAGTTCGCGTTTTGGCAGATTGAGCTGGAGGAGAAGAGCAGGTCGTATACAGAGTTCACCGTACCGGGCAGACCACTGTACCAGTTGCGCCACATGCCGTTTGGGCTCTGCAACGCGGCTCAACAACTCTGCAGGCTCATGGACAAGGTAATCCCGGTCGCTTTGAGGTCCAACGTGTTCGTTTATTTGGATGACTTGCTGATCATCTCTGCGGATTTCCAGACGCACCTGAAATATTTGAAGTTAGTGGCGGAATACTTAAGGAAGCAAATTATACCATCGGCATGGCGAAGTCTAGATTCTGCTTCCGCAGTCTGAATTATCTAGGTTTCATCATAGGTGGCGGTACGTTGAGGATGGATCCAGGCAGAGTCGAGGCGATCAAAAATATACCGACTCCAAGGAACGGCAAGGAACTGCGAAGTTTCCTGGGCTTTGCGGGGTGGTATCGCCGGTTCATCCAAAACTTCGCCGAGATTTCCGTTCCGCTGACCGATGCCCTAAAGAAAAGGAGCGGTTAATTTCAGATGAGCCAAGAAGCCATAGAAGCGGTGGACAAACTGAAAGAGGCCCTTACCACAGCTCCTGTGCTGGTCCACGCAGATTTCAAGAAGCCGTTCTACATCCAATGTGATGCGTCACACTTTGGGGTAGGAGCCGTCCTGTTCCAACTGGACGACGAACAACAGAAGAGACCGGTCGCGTTCTTCTAAGCCAAATTGAACAGGCACCAGATCAACTACACGGTGACGGAGAAGGAGTGTTTAGCGGCAAAACTGGCCATCCACCGATTTCGACCGTACGTCGAAATGATGCCGTTCACAGTTATAACGGATCATGCGAGTCTGCAGTGGCTTATGAGTCTCAAAGATTTAAGCGGCAGGTTAGCTAGATGGTCGTTGGAGTTGCAGGCATTCCCGTTCGCCATGAAGTATAAGAAGGGCGCCGATAACGTTGTCGCTGACACATTATCCCGCAGCGTGGAAGAGCTGGAGGCGAGACCAGAAGATCTGCTGGGGTTCCAAACGCTGGAGTTTGAATCTAGTGACTACCAAGCGTTGATCCACGAGGTGGTGAGTCAGCAGCACCAAGTACCTGACTTAAAGGTGCGGAATGGAATGGTGTTCAAGAGGATGACCCATTAACCGCTGGAAGACGAACTCGAAGGCACGAGTTGGAAGCTCTGGGTTCCCAAATCCTTGACAGCAGGACTCATCCAGAGCGCACACTCCAGTGAGACGTCAGCTCATGGAGGCATGGCAAAGACCTTGCATGCATTGCGCCGGCAGTTTTATTGGCCCGGCATGGCGATCCAGGTTCGCGATTTTGCCCGGAGGTGTGAAACCTGCAAGGAGACGAAGGCGCAAAATTACTCCACGCAGATGGGGATCGGCAAGGAAGTACTCACCGAACGCCCATTCCAGAAAATCTACATAGATTTCCTAGGAAAGTACCCACGGTCGAAGCGTAGACACGCCTGGATTTTTATTGTAGTGGACCAATTCTCGAAGTTCACCTTCCTGAAAGCGATGAGAGAGGCCTCAGCAGCAGACGTCGTGAACTTCCTAGTTCATGAGGTTTTTTTCAAGTTCGGCGTGCCTGAGGTGTTTCATTCGGACAACGGGCGACAATTCATCTCGAAGTCTTTCGAAGCGTTCGGAATCATTCACCAACGCACGCCCGTGTATTCGCCCCAGAGCACCGCCGCCGAACGGGTCAACAGGAGCATACTATCTGCAATCAGGTCGTATTTCGAACATGATCACCGAGAGTGGGATGCATACTTACCCGAGATCGAAGTAGCCATTAGGATCGCGGTGCATTCCGCCACAGAAGTGACTCCGTTCTTTGCAGTGTTTGGCCAACACATGTACTTGAACGGGTCTAGCTACAGACTGGCCAGGAGGTTGCGATTACTCTCAGATCACGACATTTCCGATCTGGAGGCGAAGGACAGACTAGCCGTGATCCGTGACCAGGTCAGACAGCATCTGCACAAAGCGTATGAGCGGAGTCGACAACGTTATGATCAACGTGCACGCCAGCTCCACCTAGAACCGGGACAGGAGGTATGGAGGCGCAATTTCGTCCTGAGCAATTTCAGTAAAGCGTTCAACGCGAAATTTGCGAGGAAGTTCCTGAAGAGCCGCGTCGTCCGAACAGTTGGCACCAACGCTTATGAGCTAGAGGACCTGCAAGGAAAAGCGTTAGGAGTGTTTCATGGGAAGGATCTGCGTTTATAGAAATCTGAACTTACCTTCGATGGACGCTGATGGCGGTAGTTCTGCGTTCCCATTCTGTTTCTCCTCTAACTTTGAGTCGTGGGTGTGGCCTACGTTGGGCGCTGCACAAGATGTGGCTGGTCACAAACGATCTAGGGGGGGGGGGGGGGGGGTGTTGTTACAATTCGATTGTCTATCGTTTGCGCCAGCATATGTTCGATCAAGGGGGGGGTCACCGATAGTCCTATCGATATTTTTCCCGGCAAGAAATGATAGAGGGTGGCAACCCACAATTCGCCCGACCCTGATAGGGGAAATGTAAGATAAAGACGGCAATATGGTAGATGCCCATTAGCCGAGAGGGGAAAGGAGGATAGATGGCAGCAACAAGAGGGATAGAAAGGAAAAAGCAGAGGCAGAGATTTTTGCGGTCTGAAAAACACGTTGCTGCGAATAAGGGACGAGAATCGAATAGTCAATGTCAACAAGGACGGAGGTGTCCCGCGACAAGAATAGCAGTAGAAAAAAAAATCAAGGCAGAGGAGTCGACCAGACCGGACTGCAGCTTCAGTGTGATTTTCACAAAGGGGACCGGGAAGCAACACCGAGTTTTTGGCGCCAGCGGGGTTCCGGACCAGGTCAGCGAGGCAGCAACCACCGACTCTGGGGGCACTACAGCGGTCGCGTAAAGGCGACGGAAGCTAGCCGCAGTGTCACAAAAAACTAGTGAGTCCGTTCCGACGCCAACTAAGGGCGCTAGTGCCAAGAGAAACCCAAGTGCCAGAAGAGCCGCAGAGCCGCTGTGCTCCATTTATCGTGTATCACTGTGCTGCAAAAATATTTAATAAAAAAGAACAAGCTGAATTTGAAACTATGTTTAATTGCGCCAAGGGCGTACTTATTTATTAGCCGGCAGACTTAAACAAATATAAATATTCGACCTAAAAATAAAATATACAAAAGTAACAAAACAAAATAAGAATAAAAAAATCTGAAATGTAAATATAAAACAAAAAAGAAAAAAAATAATAATAAAACAGAATTAGATCTGAAAGTTTAAAGTGAAGAGAAATAATTAAAATTCACGTAAAATTGAAATTAAGAAAAAAATCAAGTAGTAACGAACAATTATTAGACGAATCAAACAGAGTAGGGACAACACAAAGCGCACACAATCTAAAATTTAAATGAACGCATGCATATATATATATATATATATATATATATATAATATATATATATATATATATATATATATGTACAAGTTAACACATAAGAATTGCACATAAATACTTTATGTAAGAATCTTGCACAATAATAATATTTGCACATTTACTCCAACCATATTCCGCTGACGCATGAGTTCAGCGCCCCGACCACAATGGTCAGCATCGGTAACCTGATACTTGACTATGCTGCAAGTATCTGCGTTATCGCTTATGCTGAGTCGGCTTGCCGGCTGTAGCGTTGTAGCTCATGCGCCCAACTTTTAGGTTTAGCTTTAATCCAATTTTGTAATACAGTTTAGTTTTGTATTGAAGTTTAAAGAATAAACCCGCACTACTCCGGCACACTGCCGTAAATAAATTTGTTATATTTTCTGATTATTGCTGAGCCACAAGGCCAGTGAGTAGAAAAGGGGGTGAAGTCAAGCCCTCCAACGTAATCGTCATAAGAAGATTATAATTACTCTATCAACGCTGGACCTGCCTTCAACGCCTAGTTCATCGCTGGACTAGCACACTTTTAATTAATTGGCGCCCAACATAAAAGATTCCCACATTAGTTAGAGTTAGGCTTACTCTAATTCCCACACTTTGTAAGTTTATTTAAAATTGCTTCTTCAAATCGCACACCAAAATTAAAATTAACTACAAGTGTATTTAATTGTGAATGTGTCGGTAAAAATACAATCGACAAGAAAAAAGCCACACCAAATCAAAGATCTTTCCAAATTCACGTTGTGTATCATATTTATGCGGTTCAACTATTTCATTCTCATTCTAAAACAAATTCCAAGCCGCTGTGTGAAACCGCTGCTAAGAATTTGTTTTATGCACATGAGCATATGAGTTGGTTAGACGCGTTAACGTTAAACGCGATCTTTAGCCAGGTCTCAAACCTAGAGTCTCATATTAGCCAGACACAGAACCAACTGAACTCCACCATGGAACCAAACCAGGTGCAAGCAATAGTAGAATCTGCTGTTAGAGAAGCGTTGGCGCAGCAAGAACAAAGGTTCCAAACTCAGCTTAACGCTATGAGCGCGCGGGTAAATAGCTTGTGCATCGAAACACCACAAGTTGAACCCTACAAAAGAATTTCTGTGAACCCACAGATCGGTTGTAATTTTCCATTGGACATAATAAAATCAGTCCCAGAATTTAGCGGCGGGTCAGACGAGTTCGTAGCATGGAGGCAATCAGCCGTCGATGCTTACGAGTTGTTTAAACCCTTTGATGGTAGTTGCACGCATTACCAAGCGGTAACAATAATTAGAAATAAAGTTAGAGGAGCAGCCAGAGCGGTATTAGTATCACACAATACTGTCTTGAATTTTGATGCAATCATAGCCAGACTAGATTGCTCATATGCTGACAAAACTTCTCTACGACTTCTGAGGCAAGGCCTCGAAATGGTTAGACAAGGTGACTCGACCCTAATGGAATATTACGACGAAGTTGAGAGGAAATTAACCCTTGTCACTAACAAAATCATAATGACCCATGAGTCAGTACAAGCAACGCTTCTTAACGATGAGGTCAGGGCTGATGCGCTTCACGCCTTCATCACAGGACTTAGAAAGTCACTTAAAGCCATTGTCTTCCCGGCTCAGCCCAAGGATCTAGCATCCGCCTTAGCGTTGCTAGAGAAGCAGAAAGAGAACATGCAAAGGAGGACCATAAAAATCGTCCCCACGCAAAACAGGGAAAGCATAATAGGGACGAACGGGGCGGGGAAAAAAACCCCCATTTTGTCAGGAAACAACAAAATAACAGCTACCAAGAGAAAGGCAAGAGAGATGAACAGGGACAACCACCGGAGCCAATGGAAGTTGACTCTTCGTCTAAGTTTAGACACCGTACTAATTTCTCTAAACCTCAAAATAACGCCGAACAGGCCCAAAAAAGACCAAACTCGTCCGATAGAATGACAGGAACAAGGCGTCAAAAGCTGCACAATGTTGTTCAGAGTGCCCCCAATGCTGAGGCTCCTAGATATGAAAACGCAGCAGAGGCTGCTGTAATTGAGATTGAGGAAGACGCTCAGTCGCTAGGGGACGATGACTCACTAAATTTTTAAGGGAACGATCCCGACTGCCGTATATCAAACGACAGTTGGGTGGGAGAACTTTAAAAATACTAGTGGATACAGGGCCGGCAAAGAATTACGTAAAGCCCATCAAGGAGCTAAAAAAAATAATTCATGTCGAAAGACCCTTCATTGTAAGCTCGGTACATGGCTCGAGCAAAATAACAAATAAATGCCTTTTAAAAATTTTTGGCCAAACCTCACCATTTTTTATGCTTGACACACTAAGTTTATTTGATGCCATTTTAGGCTTTGACTCGTTAGACAAAGCAGGAGCGGTATTGGACTTAAAAAACAAAATTATGAAATACCAAAATAAAACAGAGCAATTGAACTACCATTACTGTCACAGTGTAAACTTCACAGATGTTAATGATATAGTAGTGCCCATGTCCGTTAAAGAGAAATTCAAAGGCGTGATATTGGAAAGGTCAAAGGCGTTTTCGACCTCTAACGAGGCATTACCCTTTAATACTTCGGTCATTGCCACGATTCGCACAATAGATAATGAACCAATCTATACGAAACTATATCCGTACCCAAATGGAGTCTCTGATTTTGTAAACAACGAAATCAAGCAACTACTCGAAGATGGTATCATTAGACCATCGAAATCCCCATATAACAGCCCAGTATGGGTCGTTGACAAAAAAGGAGTCGATAACAGTGGTAATAAAAAGAAACGGTTAGTAATTGACTTTAGGAAGCTAAATGAGCGAACTATAGCCGACAGATACCCGATGCCGAGCATCCCAATGATTCTAGCGAATCTAGGAAAGGCAAAGTTTTTCACAACCCTAGACTTAAAGTCGGGGTACCATCAGATTTACCTAGCAGAACAAGACCGCGAAAAAACGTCGTTCTCGGTAAACGGCGGAAAGTATGAGTTTTGCCGCCTACCCTTCGGCTTGAAAAATGCGGGAGCATTTTTCAAAGAGCCATTGACGACATCCTAAGGGAACATATAGGAAAGATATGTTATGTTTACGTCGATGACGTAATAATCTTTTCTGAAAACGAAACTGACCATGTGAAACATATTGACACAATTTTGAAATGCTTAAGCGATGCCAATATGAGGGTAGCACAAGAAAAAACGAAGTTTTTTAAAGAAAGCGTCGAATTCTTGGGCTTTGTAGTAACCAAAAACGGGGCAAAAACTGACCCAGAAAAGGTTAAGGCCATACAGGAATATATTGAACCTAAACACTTATTTAGTTTAAGATCATTCCTTGGCTTAGCTAGTTATTACAGAGGGTTCATTAAGGACTTTGCGGCAATAGCAAGGCCTTTGACTAACATACTCAAGGGAGAAAATGGCTCGGTTAGTAAGCATATGTCCAAGAAGATAGAAATTGAATTTAATGAAATTCAACAAAACGCCTTCGAGAATCTGAGGAACATCCTGGCATCCGAGGATGTTATCCTCATGTACCCGGATTTTAAACAACCGTTCGATTTAACCACCGACGCTTCCATGCACGGCATCGGTGCGGTTCTTTCCCAAGGGGGAAAACCAATCACCATGATATCGCGAACACTAAAGCAAAGTGAGACGCACTATGCCACAAATGAAAGGGAGTTGTTAGCCATTGTATGGGCTTTGGGTAAATTGCAAAATTACCTGTATGGGTCAAAAGAAATCAACATCTTTAGAGACCACCAACCCCTTACCTTCGCTGTCTCCGACAGAAACACAAATGCGAAAATCAAAAGGTGGAAATCATTCATTGAGGAACACAACACAAAAATGTTCTATAAGCCCGGCAAAGAAATCTTCGTGGCAGATGCCCTGTCCCGGAAGAATGTAAATAACTTGGAAAATGAAGTTCAATCAGACGCTGCGACGATTCACAGCGAACTGTCATTAACCTACACGGTTGATTCAACAGAAAAGCCGTTAAATTGTTTCAAGAACCAGTTTGTTCTCGAAGAGGCCAAATTTCCCCTAAAAAGAAATATCATACTTTTCGGCAGAAAAATCCGACACATTATAAATTTCACTAATAAAAGCAACCTATTTGAAATAATCAAACCACTAGTTAACACCAACTCAGTAATCGCGATTTACTGCGACTTGCCAACGTTAGCCAGTATACAACACGATTTAGTGTTAAATTTTCCGGCGACTAAATTCTGGCATTGTAAGAATTTGGTTGTAGACATTACGGACAAAGGTGAGCAAATTGAAATTATCACCACTGAACACAATCGCGCACATAGGGCCGCTCAGGAAAATATGAAACAAATCCTTTGCGATTATTATTTTCCGAAAATGGCGAAGTTGACCAACGAAGTGGTAATAAATTGCAAAACATGTACAAAAGCAAAACACGATAGGCACCCAAAGAAACAGATGCTTGGGGAAACGCCAATTCCTTCATATGCTGGAGAAATGCTCCACATCGACATTTTCTCAACGGAGAAAAAATCGTTCTTAACTTGTGTTGACAAGTTCTCGAAATTTGCCGTTGTACAACCGCTCGCGTCTCGCACTATAATGGATGTGAAAATTACCATTATTCAACTTTTAAACTTGTTTCCTCAAACGAAAACAATTTATTGCGACAATGAAGCCGCCTTCAATTCAGAGACAATCAGAACGCTTTTAAAGAACGGATATAACATAGACATTGTGAATGCACCACCTCTTCACAGTTGTTCGAATAGGCAAGTAGAGCGCTTTCATGGCACTCTTGCAGACATAGCTAGATCTTTTAGACTTGACAAAATGTCTGATGATACAGTTGAGCTAATTCTGAGGGCAACAGTAGCCTACAACCGATCCGTACATTCGGTCACAGATCAAACCCCGATCGATGTACTTCATGCGGCGTCTAACGAGCTTAGGCAGATAATTAAAAAAAAAATCGCAAAAGCCCAACGTGACAACATTGAGAGATCCAACCCAAATAGGCAAAATAGAGTTTTTGAGGTAGGCGAAAAAGTGTTCGTAAAGAACAATAAAAGATTGGGAAATAAGTTAACACCCCTTTGCACAGAGGAAGCGATCCAAGCAGACCTAGGAACGTCTGTTCTTATTAAAGGGAGGGTGGTCCATAAGGACAACCTTAAATAGCATTTACTTACACGCGAAAAAATCGCATAGGGTAAGATTGACAATTAAGCGCACAATGGTTCTTACTCCCTCCTTCTCTATTCTTTCGCAGGTTTAAACTTGCGGTCCTCGTACTGTTAGGGGTAGCACATTGTCGGATTATCGACTACACCCACTCCAACTACATTCCGGTAATAGAAGGGAAAGTGTTGGTATGGGAACAAAGGGACTATTTAAGGCATTCAAGCAACTTGACAGAATTCACTATCATGACAGATGAGACAGCTAAATTAACAGAATTATTCCCTCAATCGCATATGCGAAAATTATTAGATGTCGACGTAGAACACATTAGAAATTTGTTGTCCGTGGTAAAAGTGCACCATAGAATGGCAAGGAGCCTAGACTTTTTAGGCTCAGCACTAAAGGTAATAGCAGGCACGCTACATGCGGCCGATTTTGAGAAGGTTAGGTGGTCCGAATCGAAGTTAATTGATGCAAACAATAGGCAAATAGTGATTAATTCAGAAACACAGAAACAAATTAATAAACTCACAGATGCTATAAATGAAATAGTTAAAGCAAAGAAGAATGAGCTAGTTGATACACCGCATTTATATGAAACACTATTAGCGAGAAATAGAATGTTAACAGACCAAATCTCAAACTTGATACTCACAATTACATTAGCTAAGGCTGGCATAATAAATCCCACTTTTTTTAATCACGAAGATTTGAAGACAATTTTAAATGAGCACCGTGTAGAGATCCCCATAGTAAGCCTAACTGAAGCATCAGAAATTAAAGTCCTACAGTCCGAGAACATGGTTCATATACTCATAGCCTACCCAAGAATTAAACTCATCTGTACCAAGGTCACCATCTTCCCAGTATCTCATCAACATGTCACGCTGCAACTACAAGATGACATAGTAGCCGAATGCAAAAACGATGTTCAAGCGGTTAACGAGTGCGTAACAACAACATTCGCATCCGTTTGTAAGGAAATGACACAAGACACCTGTGCACGAGCACTGCATGCTAGCGGCGCTGCCTCCTGCCGCACGCAACCAAGCCACCTGAAGCCTACCTCGCAAGTGGATGATGGAATCATAATCATCAACGAGAGCACAGCAAGGGTCAGTACAGACAATGGCCCAGAGATAACCACGAACGGAACACACCTCGTCACCTTCCGTTTCTCCGCAACCATCAATGGCACAGAATATGTGAACCAGCGTGAGATATTAAATAAGGCGCCAGGCATAGCAGGGTCACCACTACTCAACATCGTCAGTCATGACCCAGTTTTGAGTATGCCTCAACTTCATAGGATGAACAATAATAACCTTCGTGTCATCCAAGAATTCAAAGACTAGTTGGCGTCCGCCGACTCATCCAATATGTGGACTATTGTCGGCGTTGCTCTCAGCATCATCCTAAGTGGCTTAATCATCATATGGCATATCACGAAAAGGAAACAGGCTTCGCGAGAGGCACAAAGGGTCATCAACAGCTACAAGGTGACCGAGGACGGTCATAAACTTGAGGGGGGAGTAGTTAACACATAAGAATTGCACATAAATACTTTATATAAGAATCTTGCACAATAATAATATTTGCACATTTACTCCAACCATATTCCGCTGACGCATGAGTTCAGCGCCCCGACCACAATGGTCAGCATCGGTAACCTGATACTTGACTATGCTGCAAGTATCTGCGTTATCGCTTATGCTGAGTCGGCTTGCCGGCTGTAGCGTTGTAGCTCATGCGCCCAACTTTTAGGTTTAGCTTTAATCCAATTTTGTAATACAGTTTAGTTTTGTATTGAAGTTTAAAGAATAAACCCGCACTACTCCGGCACACTGCCGTAAATAAATTTGTTATATTTTCTGATTATTGCTGAGCCACAAGGCCAGTGAGTAGAAAAGGGGGTGAAGTCAAGCCCTCCAACGTAATCGTCATAAGAAGATTATAATTACTCTATCAACGCTGGACCTGCCTTCAACGCCTAGTTCATCGCTGGACCAGCACACTTTTAATTAATTTACATGTGCACACAGACATATGCTACTCAACATCGCCCCTTATACCACCCAGAGAGCTCTTTAGGCAGGTTAAGGTAATCATAAGCGATCAACATATTACATTTCTTTTTTTTCACCTGCATGTGAAATACATGCACACCTGGTACACAATTTAAACAAACATATACACATACACATCCATGCCAACATACTTTATCACTTGTCCAGACCTACTTACCAAGGCAATTGTTCGTACCGTTGTTCCTCGTCTGGTTGTTTTTTTGTTGTTTATAAAAATTTCACACGCATCTGTACCAAGCGAATAAAACCAAGAAAATAAATGTTAGAATCTAAGAATAATACAAGAAATATACTCACCTGATGAAAAGAACAAATATGTCGGGCTAATTTTGTGATTGTAGAGGGCAGGGGAAACGAAACGCACACCTACAGGCTGCGAAGCGCCGGTGGCGATGGCCAACATGAGGGAGACGGCGTCGCTGTGGCCGTCTCAGGCAGGGCGGGTACGCCTGTGTCCAGTGGAGGCCCTGTTTGGATGACGAGGATCCGTGATTAAGTTTTTTTTATTGTTTTCTGTTTTTTTGTACTCACCACCGTCAGTTAATGCCCATATTCCCAGTTTCTTTCATTGTTTACCTTTGTTTTGGATGCATCTCCAGCTGTTCAGTGATGAGCAGTTCGATGTCAATGATGCGATGAATCGATAAGAACGTATCGATTGTTCGGACTGAATGCCAGGGTCGGACTACCCCTGATGACCGATGAGCTGGTCGGCGCGGCCCCGAGGAAAAAAAATCAGTCCGCAACAAGTTGTCATTAAGTTCATTATTCAGTTGTCATGAACGATGTAAGATGAATAGGTCATTCTGATCAGTTGGTCAATTGCTTATAAACGATGTAAAACGGTCATCGAGACCGGTCAATTTGTTTAACTGAGATGATTTCACAACCATTCCTTTATAGAAAAATTCATTTGAAGCTTATAATTAGAAAATAAAATAAATGTTTGTTAGTTTTAGGATTTCTTCAAAGTTTTTCCATTTGTATATATATTCTTAACTTAATTCAGAAGCAGCCGTTTTACTTGAAGACTGACAATAGAGCGAGACTTTACGTCGTAGCAGTTATAAAGGCTGCCTCCTGCGGTATTTTTTGTACATTTTAATAGAATTTTAATAAAAAGCAAATATAATTCTTCGAATTTCAACGACTCCAGTGTTGAAAAGGATAAAAAAAATTTGTTCACATGCAACGGACCCGCTGAGCAAAATGAACTATATAGTTCATGAAAGACTGAATAAGTTCACTCGTTCATTTCAATGACTCGTTCATTTGAACTTTTTCAGAACGAAACGACCCAACTCTATTTGTTTCCTTTCCCTTATATTTATCTACATGACAATATAATAACTAAAATAAGGGAGTGCTAGCAACTTCCCTTTCCTAAATATTATTTTCTTAATGTTCAACAAGAGTATGTTTTTGGTTTTAATCAATTACATACTTTTCTTAGCTTACAAGGGTATTGTGACATTGCATGTATGAGTGTGTGGGTATGTGCATAGGTAGCTAGTGCTGGCAAACTATCGATATCGGCGCCATTCGATATTTTGAGACGGCAATATCGATAGTATCGCTGGAAAAAATTTTCTACCAGAAACCTGATTCCGATTTATGTATATATAAAAAATATATTATGCATTTATCCATAGTAAATATTTTTTATTATACCCTGTGGGGGTATATTAAGTTTGTTAAAAATATGTAACGGGCAGAAGGAAGCATGGCCGACCCCATAAAGTATATATATTCTTGATCAGCATCAATAGCCGAGTCGATATAGCCATGTCCGTCTGTCCGTCGGTCTGTCGGTCTGTCGGTCCGTCCGTATGAACGAAAGGATCTCAGAGATGGTAAGAGCTAGAAGCTTGAACTTGGTGTCCCAGCACTGGTAATTTTTGCAGGCAGATCAAGTTTATCTTTTTTTTGGATGCCACGCCCTCTTTGCCCACAAACTAAGCAAGAAAAAAGTATGAAACAAGCAGTTTTGTAGCTCTAAACCCTCATAACAAGAGCAATATAACAGCTAAAGACTTCACATTTAGCACACATAATAAATATCTTGTGGTCAATATGTCCAGAAAATATTATCACGATGCCACGCCCCCCTCGCCTACAATTCGGAAAAGCTTATAACAAGAGCAATATTACAGTTAGAGACTTCAGACTTGGGACACATGATGAATATTTTGTGGTCGATGTGTCCAGAAAATTGTATCGCGATGCCATGCCCCCTTCACCCACAAATTAAGTAAAACCTCATAAAGCAAGCAGTTTTGTCACTCAAAAACCTCATAACAAAAGCACTTTTGTAGCTGGAGACTTGAGATTTGGCACACATGATGAATATTTTGTGGTTGATGTGTCCAGAAAAATGTATCACGATGCCACGCCCCCTTCACCCACAAATTAAGTAAAACCTCATAAAGCAAGCAGTTTTGTCACTCAAAAACCTCATAACAAAAGCAGTTTTGTAGCTGGAGACTTGAGATTTGGCACACATGATGAATATTTTGTGGTTGATGTGTCCAGAAAAATGTATCACGATGCCACGCCCCCTTCACCCACAAATTAAGTAAAACCTCATAAAGCAAGCAGTTTTGTCACTCAAAAACCTCATAACAAAAGCAGTTTTGTAGCTGGAGACTTGAGATTTGGCACACATGATGAATATTTTGTGGTTGATGTGTCCAGAAAAATTTATCACGATGCCACGCCCCCTTTGCCCACAAAAATTAAAAAACGAATTACTAGAGAATTTCATCTGGAGTGAATTTAAGCGGGTTCCTGTAAACCCACAGGGTATATTACGGTCGGGGTCCCGACTGTTCGGCTTGTTTTGAACTTAATTTCATGTTGCAACAATAACGTAAAAATTTACAAGTTAAAATTAGTCAGAGATCAATTCATGTTTGACTTGGTTTAACTTAACTTAAACAAGCCGATCAGTCAAGCGGGCGCGACAGTAGGATACCCTGTGCAGGTCTTCAAAGAAAAATATTTTCATTATAATTGTGATTAAATATATCGCTTGAAGTCGATTTTGCTTGCATCGAGAGTAGGTTGCTTGCGATAGTCTGGCAACACTGGACTGCGGCTGTTGATTGTTTATATTTAGCGCCACAGCAGACGAAAGGCATATCAAACATACATGAACAAACGAGTCTTTTCGTTCGTTATATCGTCGGCTCGTGCGGCGACTGCGCTGCGACGCATCTGCTGCATTGCATAAATTTGTTTCTTGAATAACTTCTGGGTTCAATATCCGATCGTACTGAAATTTGCACACATTAAGAGTAGGATACTTAATATGTGTGCCAAATCTCAAGTCTCTAGCTATAAAACTGCTCTTGTTATTAGCTTATCCGAGTTATGGGCGAAGGGGGCCTGGCATCGAGATGAAATTTTCAGGACACATTAAGCCCAAGCTTTTAATCATGTGTGCCAAATCTCAAGTCTCTAGCTTAGTTATTAGTTATGTTATGGTGATTTTTCTAATTTTAAAACCAACGGGACTCGATATCGAAAATTGAAAATAAACTTGATCTGCGTATGGTATTCAGGAACCTACATTCCAAATTTGAAGTCTCTAGCTTTTATAGTTGCTGAGATCCACGCGTTTATACAGACGGACGGACAGGTGTAAATCGACTCGGCTATTGATACTGATCAAGAATATATATACTTTATAGGGTCGGAGATGCTTCCTTCTGCCTGTTACATACATTCACACAAATTCATTATAGCCTTTTTTGCCCATTTTTAATGGGCACAGGCTATAAAAATTCAATTAAGTTTAGATCCAGTTCCTGGAATAAATTAATGTTTACATGTAACAAAATTACTTTTTGTAGGAATACAAGCATGTCAACATGGTCTGCTTAAAGGGAAGCCCGACGATAAATTATAATAATGTGTAATATTTCCGAACGATTAAACAACACGACTTGGTTCATGCAGAATGATTTATTGAATGTTCTTTATTCGGCACTCTGTCCGCTTCGAAACCTAATATATAAATACTATTAAATGTGTAGCTCTGTCGCAGCAGGGCATAATTAAGAGAGAGTGTGAGGTATGTGTATGCAATAGTGACCTATATGGTGTGACCTACAAAAGCAAAGCGTGGGATATGCGCTGTCAGCTAAACGGCCGGCTAGAGTACTAGCGCTTCGCGCTGCGTAATATGAGCCTGCCTCAATAGACTTAAAGAAGTTTTGCGCTTTTGGCTTTATGTTTGTTATTGTAAGCAACAAAGTGTCGCATACTTATGTATTTAAATACAGGGTGTTATTTAATGCTTATACACACTACACCAGTCTTACTAAACATTCATTCGGATTCCGTAGATGCTGCATGGATACATAGGTACATCCTCGCTAAATCTCTAAGGCCGCGCGCACACTGGGAGCTGACAGCTGAGCTTATAAGCAAGCTTATCAGCGCCGAAAAACAAACGCACTGCTAGTATGAAAGCGCGCACACTGAAAGCTTAGCTGAGCAAGGAATTAAGGATTTTGTTTTAATTTCATTTTTTGGCAATAGCGAGAAAGCATATGAAAATTCCACTTGCGCAAACGAGAAAGCATATGATAATCTGATGATTTGCGCCGTCGGCCGCAGTGTGGCGCATTGTGTCATGTGGCGCCATACATTGGCCACACTAAGAACTATATTTTGCTGAATGTTACAGGCTAACGTAACATTAATATTAGCAATTGCTTACACGCATGGTTGTTAAGATAACACATGATGTAACAAAATATAACAATTTGCTACAAGTCTTATCGCGATTGACCCACAAATAAAGGAGATAATAAGGAATTTCTTTTTTTTGCCATTTTTTCATAGTGGTTGGCAAAAGCGAGAGCACATATATGACAATCTTCTTTGCACTATCGCTCGCCTTGTCTTTCTTTCGGAAATATAAAATTAATATGTGCGACTGTTTACACCCATCTTCGTTGAGATAACACAGCTTAAATTGACAGTACGACAACGCTAAGCAATTTGATGCAAGTTTCATAGCGAACCACCCACAAATAAAGGAGATATTAAGGAATTTATTTTCTTTCCATTATTTCATTATAATTGGCCAGTTGTCCAACACTGTCCAAAGTTTAAGAGTTGTCTAGCACTGACAAACTGAATGATTACTATTATTATATTAAAATATATTTGCGATTGCTAACTCATAAGGTTGACAATTTCACGTTTCTATCATAGTATTAAAATAATTCAAATTTTCTGCTTTACCAAAACCCATATATATAAACATTGCATTAATGGTTTGGCGCGCAGTAAAATAACAGCTGTGTGGGAGGAAAAAACGTGTGGTGTTGCCAGAATACTACATGCCGAGCAATTCCACTTTAATTAAAATACTTTTCCTCAAAATACTTTTATATTAAGACCTGTACAGGGTATCCTACTGTCGCAACCGCTCGACTGATCGGCTTGTTTTTATTTAAAAATTCTGCATCAGCCCCATCAACTGTTATTTTTTTTTTTAAAAATTTGAGGTACGTCACACCCTATAAGCCGGTCGGTCAGTCAGGTCGCTTTCAACAGTAGGGTACCCCGAGCCAGTCTGCAAGTTATTTTTGACACGCCAATTATTTCTTAACCTTGTAGAGTCCTGTATTCAATTTTCGACCTATCTTTCCTATGACAACTAAATTATATAGTAGTCCGAGTCTAATCAAATTTTGTCAGAATGTAAATGACAATTCTAATGACTCAATATGTGAGCTTGGTTGAAAAATTATGAGATACAACAAAGATATTCCTACAAAACCTTAATTTTTGTCCGATCGCTCCTATAACAGCTATGATAGATTTTATCCAAGCTTGATCAGTATGTTAAAGACAATACCAAATATACAATATGTGTTTGGTTAGGATATTTCAATAATTCACAGTGAATACCACGGTTATAATTGGTTACACCACATTTGCTTTATTGTAATTGTATCGTTTATCAAAAATTTTAATGTATGTACTATGTAGGCATGTTTGTATTTTTTTTGTACATTTTTGAGAGCTTAGATAGTAAGGCACAGTTATAGCATAGTAATTGTAGCGTTTATCAAAAATTTTAATGTATGTACTATGTAGGCATGTTTATATTTTTTTTGTACATTTTTGAGAGCTTAGATAGTAAGGCACAGTTATAGCATAAAGTATATAAGATTTGATTGATTGCTAATTACGGTTCGAGTATATCGTTTCTACAATTTGGTTCCAGCGCTTCAGGGTATTTATACCTTATATTTGTGTGTATTATTTATCTTTAAGTTACAAAATGCGTATAAAATTAGAATCCATTAAGTGAAATGCTTGATATATTCTCATAAAATCAATTTAATTTTTTTTGTTTTTGTACGTAATTTGCATCTCACCAGCAATTCAATTAGCCTCTGGGAATTTAAAATTGTAGCAATTACTTATGTTTAAAACTATTTATCTATGTATTTATGTTGAATGTATAATATCTATCATACATATAGTTGTCATAATGTTTTAAGTGACCTATGTGTATATTTATGTTGGCTTGTGACGTCCGCACCAACATGAGTCTCCCTATCACTCTCCCACGCTTCTCCCAACTCGCATGTGTACTCTTTATCTCTCCATTTCTCACACCCTCACTCTATTTGCATTTCAAGCTTAAAGAAAACAATAAAAATTTTAAGTAACTAATAATTTTCTTTTCCGCTAAGACAGTCGTATGGTAGCAGTTGATAAACAGCCCTTGCTAAAAACATTACTATTGTTGAGCTGTTTCAGGCGTCTTCGTCAATCGTTGTACATGCCATCAACTAAAAAGTCCATGCGCCTGTAATGTCGTGTAGTCCAAAGATCCCGAAAACGTCGATACATAATTATGAATACGATAACGGCAAGAGGTACGGTTAACATTATAGTTGCAATTGGCACAATATACTCGTTATCGTCATGATTCGGTAGACTAACAATTTCCTGCATAAACTGCGATATTGGGTCTGACTTCATAGATACATCGACGCTGGCACTGCCAATAGCAATCGAATCCAGTTGTTGATGCGTTTCGTCTGCAACTGGCACGTCCATGCTTCTTGTAATATTGGGCTTTAAAGGATGCATTATGGTTCTGGTAGTTATTGTTGCTGTCCTTGGTGCCGCCGTGATAGTGGTGATGATTGTGGCAGAGCTGTTGCTGCTACTGCTGGTGGCATTGTCATTGTCACAACATACCGGCGTCGCTTTGCTTCCGGTACTGTTGTTACCCTTGTTGCTGTCGATGTCACTCCGTGAAACGCCTTCGGCCAGCGACTTGTTTTTTTTCATTGCTTGCGTGTTTGTTGTCACCGTTGTTGATATTGATGCTGCATTTAGTGACTGAGGTGTCTTTAAAATAGTTGTTAAAGTTGTAGGATTTGCCGATGTAGCAGCTTGGACTGTAGTCGTGTTGGTTACCCTGCGCGTGGGCACAAGATTGTCAATCGCGCTGTTAAACTTGTCCGGCTTGTCGCTGTCCTCCATTTGAGGTTCCTTGGTATCCTCTGTAGGTTTAGAGGCCTTTTCTTCACTTTTTACTTGATTAAATAGAATACTTGCACCTGGGCTAAGCACTGTTGTAGTGATATTGGAGTCAGAGGATTTTCCACTTGCAGTCTCGTTGGCACCTCCTAGTACTGCTGTCACAAACTGCATAAACAGCAAAAACACCGGGAACACGTTCATTTTTACCTAGATCGCAGACTGAATGAAGCTCTTGTTGCTAAAATTGGCGGCAGTTTTTATTAGTTCTTATGTTGTTTTTTTTTAGAATAAGAGCTGGAAGAAAATCGATTTATGTATCGATATTTTCAAGAATTTTGTAAGAGCACTAACACTAAGTAAATAACCTATAGAGGCAGTGTTGCCAACTTGGCTATTTTCTAGCTAGATCTGGCTATTTTGAATAATCGAATACTGGAAGCCACTTAATTTTGCAGGCTCCTGCATTTCTGGCAATTTTTAAAAATCAATTGGCTAGTTTTTAGCTATTTCTAATTTAAATAAAAATAAACTTTTTAAGTAGTTATGATAATAAAGTATTCGTAAAATATTTATTGGTTTGTGTTATCGCACATAAAGTACCAACTACAAAATGGAAAATTCCAGCAGCTTTGTTTTCGACATCGATAAATTGTTCGATTTACAGGTACAACATACCTACCATCTCTAGTTTGCCATATAAATTTTCATTCATTCTCAACGTGTTAATTGAATCTTATTTCCTCGTCAATTAAAAACAATCATACAATTAATCACTGCGACATCAGAATAGGAAGCGGCTCTTTGCCTTTTTGTTGCAGAACATTGTGCCATTTTTTCAGTGGATCATTTCAATAACTTATGCACGCATTTTTTTAAAGAGCCTGGTCTCAAAATACAAAGTACCAAGTGTATTAATTTTATTAAAAACGTGATATCGCTACATTAAAAAAAAATCTGTGGAACGATATTGGTGATTCCAAATGGTTAAGCCAAATTGGTACCAACGAATCGTAGAGCAGCACTTCTGATGAATCAAATGTGGATGCAATTTTGAATACTTTAGTCGTTGATGCTTAATATATTGCATTGAAAAAATTATTCTTATCTAAAAAGCTCAGCTATTTTTTTCGCTATTTAAAAAAATATTTAGCTATATTTTGGCTATTTTTAAAGGCTAAGTCAGCTATTGAAGACTCCAGACTGTTGGCAACACTGTATAGAGGGCCCATTTCATACATTGCCACTGTACAGCCGAAACGGCTTGCGACACGGACACCTCCGAAATTCCGAAAAATGCGACAGAGACCCTCGACAGAGACACTCGCTTTTTCGGAATCATTTGACGAGGCCGATTTAGTCGGCAGCAAGAGCTCGTAGAGGCCACAGCAAAGCGATAGCGGAGAACGCCGCGACGCTTGCTGTGTGCCATGACTTATCATGTATGTGTGCATATGTGTGTGCATTGTTGGCATATGTATGCATGTTTTTTATGCTTTGCTTTTGTTTTCAGCTTTTTCTATTGCAGGGCAAGCCAGCTGAGATTTGTTTTGATGGTGGGTGATAAGGGTGATAAGAATTTGTATTTATTTTATATAAATGCATTTATATTTATTTATATACAAATGCATAGTTTATTATACATGTGTAACTATAAAATTATTTATTATTATTATAATTATTATTTATTAATTACAAAAATATTAATTAAAGCAATTAAATACCTCAACTTAATTAAATGATAACATTAATACTTAATTAAATTAATAATTAAATACATAATTTATTGATGTTTTATAATAAATAATTGTAAATAATATATAAATATATAGATCCATTCAAAATTATATTATTTTTGATATCATAATCTGTTTATCATTTTAATTTGCCCTGCAAAAATATATCTCCGCACTCGGCACACTCCGTACTTTTTATAGCCTGTGCCCATTAAAAATGGGCAAAGAAGGCTATAATGAATTTGTGTGAATGTATGTAACAGGCAGAAGGAAGCATCTTCGACCCTATAAAGTATATATATTCTTGATCAGTATCAATAGCCGAGTCGAATTACATCTGTCCGTCTGTCTGTCCGTCCGTCTGTATGAACGCGTTGATCTTAGCAACTATAAGAGCTGGAGACTTCAAATTTGGAATGTAGGTTCCTGAATACCATACGCAGATCAAGTTTATTTTTAATTTTCGATATCAAGTCCCGTTGGTTTAAAAATTAGAAAAATCACCATAAAATAAGCAATGTCTAAGCTAGAAACTTAAGATTTGGCACACATGATAAAAAGCTTGGGCTTAATGTGTCCTGAAAATTTCATCGCGATGCCACTCCCCCTTCGCCCATAACTCGAAAAAGCTGATAACAAGAGCAGTTTAATAGCTAGAGACTTGAGATTTGGCACACATGGCAAGTATCCTACTCTCAATGTGTGCTATTTATAATTTCAGTACGATCGGATATTGAACTCAGAAGTTATTCAAGAAACAAATTTATCCGCGACGACGATATAACTAACGAAAAGTTGCGTGGCGCTGTGGCGCTAAACATAAACAATCAACAGCCGCAGTCCAGTGTTGCCAGACTATCGCAAGCAACCTACTCATGATGCAAGCAAAATCGACTTCAAGCGATATATTTAAATCCCATTATAATGAAAATACTTTTCTTTGAAAACCTGCACAGGCTATCCTACTGTCGCGCCCGCTCGACTGATCGGCTTGTTGAATAAATTAATAATAAATTAAGGTTATAGATCAAACAAATATAATGATTTGTTTTATCATTTATATATATTTATATATAATAAATACAAATTCTTATCACCCCTTATCACCCACCATTAAAACAAAACTCAGCTGGCTTTTCCTGTAAACGAAAAAGCTGAAAACAAAAGCAAAGCATAAAGAACATGCATACATATGCCAACAATGCACACACATATGCACACATACATGAATATTCATGGCACACAGCAAGCGTCGCGGCGTTCTCCGCTCTCGCTTTCCTGTGGCCTCTACGAGCTCTTGCTGCCGACTAATTCGGCCTCGTCAAATGATTCCGAAAAAGCGAGTGTCTTTGTCGAGTGTCTCTGTCGCATTTTTCGGAATATCGGAGGTGTCCGTGGCCGTTTCGGCTGTACAGTGGGAGTGTATGAAATGGGTTCTCTATAGGTTATTTACTTAGTGCTATTAGCGACAGAGCCTTTTCGAAAATCTTCAACAGAGGCCAAATCAGTCGGCTACCAGAGCTGGAGAACTCCGCGACACACAGTGGGCGAAAAGGCTCATATAGCTGCGTTTAATTAATAACTCTTAGGGTAAAACTTTTTATACCCTTGCAGGGGGTATTATAATTTTGTTACGAAATGTCCCTATAAAGTAAATATATTATTGATCAGCATCAACATCCGAGTCGATATAGCCATGTCCATCTGTTTCTATGCAAACTAGTCTCTCAGTTTTAAAACCATCTGGATGAAACTTGGTACAGATCAGTCTTTTTGCTACAGGCAGTACATATATGTCGGAACCGGTCGGATCGGATCATAATATCATATAGTTGTCATAGGAAGTATCCGACGAAAATCATACTTTTGTATGACAAACTTTCTTATTTTTCGACATACTTTAACCAAACTCACAGATTATGTATTTGCTCCTGTCTTGAATATCCTGACCAAATTTGGTTTAATCGGATTGCTATATCATATAGCTATATATCTAGCGGTCGAAAGTCCTACTTTTGTATGACAAACTCTTTTATTTTTCGACTTACTATATCCAAATTAGCAGATTATGTATCTGGGCATGTCCTATACAGCCTGACCAAATTTGGTTAAAAATTCGGATCACGATATCATATAGTTGCCATAGGAAAGATCGGTTGAAAAATGCATCAGGGTTCTGCAAGGCCATGAAATCTTTGGTGTGCTAAAAATAAACCAGTCGGAAAGGCTACAGTCGAAGTCGACTATGAGAGACCCTTTATTTATTCTTCGAAAAGGAAATAAGATTAACACTAATAGTACCCCATAGCGCGTTGTAACGTCAATATGCTCTTCTTCTTCCTTTGGCCCAACACTGAGTAATATTGAGTTTTTAATAAGTTCCGAGTTTATAATCCGATCGCGATGTCCTGTGTGCCAGTTTTCAAATTTACCATTATATGGTCGTGACAATATTTTCAGGATACATTGGGACCCTGATGCTCAGGACTCTAGCTTTAATATTTCAAAAATTTTGTTTTAAGCGGCCCATCCACAGTAGAACATGTTGGACGAGCCGCTCGTCGAGCTAGAATCTCATTTGCCCACCAACTAGTGCCAACATTGCTTGCCAACATCATTTGTCGGCAAATTTTAAGCAGTCAACATGGCAACGGACAATGACAGCGCCACTGTAATTGCACTGATGGCAATAAATATTTGCTTGGAAAAAGATAAAAAAAAGAGGAAGCGCAGAAACGGAAGAATAGTATGATGTTCGTGCCAGCGTTGCCATCCATTGCCGAGCATGTTGTTGCCAACACAGACAAGATAGAATGATTTCTATTTCTTTCGAGCATGTCGGCCAACACGAAATTTGGAGACGAGCACTACCACCAACGATGAAAATTTCGTCGAGCCCAACATGCTCGGCCAACATGTTCTCCTGTGGATAGGCCGCTTTAGATTTACGGAGGCCGGAGGGGGCGTGTCAAAATTTTTTTTCATAAACTAGATCTGCTTAGCCCATAGACGAACCACCATAAAAAATTTGGTGACTCTAGTTCTTATAGTCTCTGAGATCTAGGCGCTCATACAGACAGACGGACATACGGACATGACTCGGCTATTGATGCTGATCAAGAATATATATACTTTATGGGGTCTGCCGGACTTCCTTTCGACCTGTTACGCACATTTGGACAAACTTAATAGACCCTATTTACTTTTTTAAAGTACAGGGTCTTAAAAGAAGATTGGCTCAGGTCACCCTACTGTCGCTCCCGACTCGACTCTCCGGCTTGTTTTGTATACCCTGAAGGAAGCATGGCCGACTCCATTAAGTTTAAATATATTCTTGATCAGTATCAATAGCCGAGTCGATATAGCCATGTCCGTATGTCCGTCAGTCCTGCACATAGATCTCAGAGACTATAAGAGCTAGAGTAACCAAATTTGGTGACAATACTCATGAGGCCTCCGAAAAGGTTAAGTTTGTTTTAGAATTTTGCCACGCCTCTCCCCCCAAAAAATCGAAAAAACCTTGAGCATTTTAAAAGATACAAATTCTTTTCATCGCAATCGGAAATTAAACACCGGAGATTTGAAGCAAACAAATTTTCGAATATACAAAGCTTGGAGGCAGCAACTTGAGGCATTGAAACAATATTATTATTAATTGCATTTCTGTGTGGTCTAGAGTTCGAATCCCGCCATAAGCACGGTGGGAATTAATGTTAAAAACAAAATCCAGAAATCGCAAAAACTTTTGAAGCCATCTTAAAAAAAAATAAAATGCCCTTTCATAATCAGTATAAAGTTTTTAATTATGTTTTACAGGACCAACATAATCCCGTCTCAACGATACACTTTGATTACCATTTTTCTAAGAAAATTTAAATTCACTTGTTTCTTCTTGTTTAAATAAATATATCGTAAAACATTCTAGATTTATCAAAAATGTTGGTATGCCATCATTATCTCTGATATATAGACTAATTTTGAATTAGCATACTACATTAAAATAGTAATGTTTTTAATTTTTAATTATAGTTTAATTCTTTTGAACTGTCGTGACCAGTTTCTGTAGAAGTTATATTTTCTTATGTATGCTAGCTAAGACTTAATGTTGTAGATCATATATCAACGGTCGCATACGTAATATATTCAAATATACTGCTTGCAGTAAAGATCTGCACGCGTACCAGTGTTAACTGCTTGCAATTGCACTTCTGCTTGCAGAAACCATACATGTGCTTTGGTATTAGTATTACGCGCAGCCGCCGCTACGCTGCAGCTGGTTTCTCCTATCTTATCTATGCATTGTTTTGTTTTTGTTTTGCTAATTAGCATACAAACTGCCCTATCGGCTCCCTTGTGTCACCTTGGATAAATTCGGCAAAATCATACGATTTCACCGTTCTTATCTCTCGCCGCCCACGCTTTTACTAAATTCGGTTTGAGCTTAGCTAATTAGCTGCTGATCGAATTTAGCATAGAACATTAAGCGAGCGTCTCTTGAGTTTAGCACAACATATGTGCTCCGTCGAATTTATTACAATATTTCTTTTGTTCACGTGTCGTGACATAACACCTTGAGTGAGACGTGGGAAATTTTTATAAGACGATTCAGTCTGGAGCTGCTTCCGCATTTTTCATCTGGATTTTTATCTCGGAATTGTGATTCCGACTATATTTCTGGATTTTCTTTTCGCTGCTGAGGAATATAGTAATTCGTTTACGTGCCTTTTCTCCAATTAAGCCAGGTATGTGATTGGAATACAGTGTTACCCATACTAAAGTAAATCTTTTCGACAGTACCCCGTGCCTGATTTTTTTTTTTTTTGGAATTTATTAATTCCGAATTGTTTGGAATCCTCAATTTGGGAATTGGAAAATCAGTCCTTCCCCACGGAAGCTGCTGTATGAGCCGTCACCGGCCAGAACCCGCCTGCAACCTGTTTCTGTCCAAACTTTTAAAGTGCATTTGATTGACCGCTGCTGCTGATCGGAATGCTGCAAGGATTGGTCACTGCCGAGCGAACTTTCCTTAGTTTCCAAATCTGTGCTAGGCATACATGCGTACTTTATGTCCAGATTAGTAATTTGAATATAAAAATGTGGATAAAATTTTGAGAATAATATTTATTCTTAAATACAGTGCTGTGCACATATATATGTCAACTCAGTGGTGCTCTCATAAAAGATAAAGGATTTTAGGATTGCGATTTTAGAGAATGGTTTCTTAATATCAATTTATTTTTTAGACCCTTTACTTTAAAAAAGAAAATAGGGTCTATTAAGTTTGTCAAAATGTGCGTAACAGGTCGAAGGAAGTTCGGCAGACCCCATAAAGTGTATATATTCTTGATCAGCATCACCAGCCGAGACGATATAGCCATGTCCGTCTGTTCGTCTATCCTGCTGTATGAACACCTAGATCTCAGAGACTATAAGAGCTAGGGTCACCAAATTTGGTGACAATACTCCTGCGGCCCCCGAGAAGGTCAAGTTTGTTTTAGAATTTTGCCACGCCCCTTTCCGCCCCCAAAAATCGAAAACAAAATTTTTGAAATACCATAAAACATAAAATATTAAAGCTAGAGTCCTAAATGTTGGCACACAAGACAAGTATCGACGTCCCAACGTATCCTGAAAATTTCATCGCGATCGGATAATAATCTCGGAAGTTATTCAAAAAAAACCCATATAATGGGTGCCTTTGGCACACAGGACAAGCATCGGGGTCCTAATGTATCCTGAAAATTTCATCTCGATCGGATAAGTAACTCGGAAGTTATTCAAGACTTAATATTACTCAGTGTCGGACCAAAGGAAGAAGAAGAGCATAATGACGTTAAAACGCTTTATAGGAACTGTTAGTGTTACTCATATTTCCATTTTGAAGAATAAGTAAAGGGTCTCTCATAGTCGACTTCGACTGTAGCCTTTCCGACTGGTTTTAACTAATCAATTTAATTGTTATTTGTTAAAAGAAAAATTTTAAATGGTAAATTAATAGAAATATAAAAACAAGAAAGAAAGAAATGTAATTAATAATATAATAGAGCCCACTGGAATAGGTCAAACGTAGGTATATATAGGGATATGAGACCATTATTATTGTTTTTATGCGTATCAAGGTAGCCATATCGTCATCTTGAGCTCAACGACGGCAGTGCTTGGTGAGTCCTATGTATCGAACCAATTTAAGTATCTCTATATTTATCATACCAAATACATACATACTTTAGACAATACTTTGGTAAATGCGGTTTCATCAAAAGAGAAGAATAGTATCTGAAATAATGTTCCCTTACTTATTTTTTCATTATTGTAATTTTTTCTTTGATTTTCTTTCACATACATATATATATATATATATATATAAAAACAAGTTAGAATATAGTCACTTATTTATAAAGCATCATCACATATATTAAACATACTCAATATTAAAAATGAATTTGATAAACAATGAACACACTAACTTTTATCGTTAAGAATAAATGATTGTCGAAATTCTTTATGAAATCATGAGAGTCTAATACTTATTATTTTTTTTCCGATGCCGATCAACTCACCAATGCCAATTTTAATTTAAATAGTAGCTAGTATTGCTACAGGGGCAATTCAGAGAAAGTAAACTAGACATTGCCAAGGTAGGGAGGGTATATAATAGGGTATGCACAACACCAAAATACCCTAGAACTAAACTATCTAGTACCAAATTGTCTGTCTGTTAATCTCTGTTCCGATTCATATTTTCTTTTCTTTTCCTCCTGTATTCTGCGTAGTGCACTTTAATTTGTTGTAATGTGTGTATGCCACCATAGACGAGGAAGAGCCCCGCCCCATCCGTCGAGCTGTTTCTAGGCTAAGCGAGAAGCGCACGTCCCGAATCTTATGTGGCCATGCCTGATCCTACCCGACATTAGTCAGATGTTTCAGAATCTGCAGGATATTGAAGTCGCTATCAACGATCCAAAACTGCCTCTACATAACTTAACGTTACAACGCGTTGCCTGTGAGCAACGTTGGGCCGTCGCGACGCGTCGTAGTGATAAATTTTAACTAGCTTACATTACATAAATCTACCAATTTAAAAAAGGGTTTAGAATGAAATGTTTTTTCCAATTATTGATTTTATTGTTGGTTATACCCCAAAAAGTAGTTCAACAGGTAAATGTTTTAAATATTGTATCCTACATTTTTAGAATGGAATACCCACATTTATTGCAAATTTCATACTGAATTGTCACAGGTAGTGAATTAAGGGTTTACAACATTATGGAAACCTATTATTCAGGTTTACAAAATATTGGTAACTTCTTATTCTCTACCTAGTTCAAAATATTAGCACATTTTTACCTGAAAAATTGGGAGCAATTAGGTAGCTAGATGATTTACACAATTCTTCTTATTTTGTGTGCGAAAGGTGACGTTAACCTAAAGTTGTGCGTGATATTTATTATAAATTAAAATAATATGAATATATAATATTACACACAAAAAAAATCAAAACAAAACTTCTGGAACGGGACATAGCGTATGTTTTAGGTAAAGTTAAATAGAATTTTGTGGCATACTAGAATTTTTTGGATCACATCGAAATTTTGAATAACGGAAAAAAAACTTTTTTTTCACATACGGTTACTTTTACGCCCATAGCTTCGTCAAATATCCACTGATTTTCATTTTTTTTACCAGTTTTGGAAAGAAAAAACTTAGGTCTTTAAACGTGCCATACATGACTTAAAAGGTTTAATTTCCTTTATTGGAGTATTTGCTATTTACACTTTGTTTTGTGTATTTTTTTTTAAATTTTTAGACTTTGGTTATGATTTTGAACACTATTTCATTAGAAACGACGTAAATTTGTTATTTTATTTAAAAAGAACACATATTTACGAGTAAAACGCGTGTTTATTTTCTAAAATCGCTCAATAATTCGCAAAGTTATAATTGATTTCCGAAAACGAAATTTCCGCAATACGTTGAAAATGTATGGTCACTGTAAGCCCTTAAAACTTGTTTACAACTGCCACATAATCGGCGTTTCTGTTATTGCATAGAAAATGTGCCCATATGTCAATGACTTTTTTCCTTAAAAATAGAATAACTCAATTAAATATTACTCCATTTTTAAAAACAAAAGTGCAGAAGTCGCAAAATTAAATGTTTTTTAAAATTGCGTACCAAACTTAAATAGTTTTATACAAATTTGACTTATTAATTTTCGTTCAAAGTAAGGCAAAGTCGCAAAAAACTTAAAAAATCATTATATTTTTACATGTAGCCTCCTAAATTTTTATCCGAGATTGCAATGTAATACACCGTTGGAAAGGTGCTACTTCTTTTCCTTTTACTTTTACTTTTACTTTTCCTTCCAACGACGTATCACATGCTATTGTACGAAGCATAGTTTAAGACATATGATTTTTTAACTCCAACAACCTCGCAAATACGGGTTTTTAACCGTTATTCCAAATTTTGACGTGCACGAAAAATTTGTGGTATGCCACAATGTTACATTTAACTATATCTACAACCTATGTCGCATCCCAGAAGTTTTTTGACTGCCACACCGTGTTATACTATATTCATTAATTTTTTTACTTTTGTGAGACGTGTGAACAGTAAAGTTGTGAAATACAATGGATATACAAGTAAAAGGTATGTCTATACGTGTTAATAACACTAGATTTATCAAGCAATATCGTGGGACTGAGTGCGTTTTGTTTATGACGTGTCCGTCTAGGCCTGAAGGGGAATCGATGCTAATGAAATGTTGGGTGAATAGTTATGTCAATATGTCACTATATATTCTCGATTTGTCTGTATATATAAGAGCTAGAGACACCCAACTTGGTATGTAGGTTCCTCTATAACCTAAGCATAAAAATATTAAAAAAATTTTGTAAAGGAAGGCCTGGTAGTTATGTCTGTCACAGAGTAATCGCAACAGGACTGGTGCAACTGGCAAAGCGGCTTTCCGGGCGCTCAGCCGGTATCAATAGATAAACACAACATCAAGAAACTCAGCGAAATTCCGTATAGAATGTCATGGAAAGCTGACGGGACAAGATACATGATGCTCGTTGATGGACGCGACGAGATCTTCTTGTTTGATCGCAATAACTCTTGTTTTCAAGTGCAAAATGTGACAACTCTGCTTGGCAAAAATCAGCACAAGCATCTAGATGGCACGCTCCTGGATGGTGTAAGTGGATAACTCTCTTATTTTCTGACTTACTGCTTTACGTTTTTGATTTATTGCAGGCAATGGTTTTAGATAAGATTGGAAAGACGGTAACACCGTGTTTTCTTGTATATGATTTTGATCGCCTCGTCGGACGTGATGTGCTTTAGAAGTCCTTTTATATGCATCGTCTGGATTATATTAAAAATTATGTAATAGGTACGTATTGTAACGATTATTGCCGATCGGCTCGTCACTGGCGGTTGCTCGAGCGGATTAATTTATAGGTGGAGGAGTTGCGGCGTAGCGAAAGTGGCCAATCCTGGTGAAGCCGGCGGCGATATGGCGGAATGCGAGACCGATGAGTACCTGCCCGCCCAAATAGAACAAAATCAATTAGAAATTCGTTGAGATGGCTTTTATTAACCCAGATTTATAATAGCAGGCTCCGTGCGTGTTTGCAGTCTGTTTTCCAAGTGCCGGTGGGAAGCGGAAGTGCCGCCATCCTTTTTGCATTGCAGGGACGCTTTTATCAGGGTCGCTCCCCCACCGCTCGGTGTGACCGTTCTCCTGCCCCCACTGATGAGCAACAGTTGTGTGCATTGGCAACCTTGGTCGCCATGGTCGCTCCCACCTGTTGAGCAACAGCTGTGTGCAGTGGCAACCTTGGGCGCCAGGGTCGCTCCCACCTGTTGAGCAACAGCTGTGTGCAGTGGCAGCCTCGGGCGACAGATGCAATATTGCCAATTTCGTTACATTACCCCCTTCCAAGACTCAAGCCTCCTGGCCGAGTGCCTCCAGCGGGGAACCTTTAAAGCGAGCGAGGCGGTTAACGTGCACAGTCTTTGTGGTGCGTTTCCCGGGTAGTCTTATTTCATAGACCAAATCCGAGAGTGAACGCACCACCACGGCTGGTCCGACCCAGTCTGACTGTAGCTTCGGACATCGCCCAACTTTGCGAGTGGGTGTATAGACCCAGACTGCATCACCAACGGAGAAATCCTCGGGACAGGCTCGAAGGTCATACCGCGCCTTGTTCGCTGTAGCGGCTGCCGTTAACTGCTTCCTCGCAATCTGGTGGGTCTGCTGGATGTGTTCCTGTAACTGCTCCACGAAGGCGGGATAGCTACTCGGGTCCGGAGATGGTCGGCCATACAAGAGCTCCTCAGGCACACGCATCTCGCGTCCCAGCATCAAGAGAGATGGCGAGAAGCCGGTGGCTTCGTGTGGCGCCAAACGATAAGTCCAAAGCGCTAGAGGTAACAGCTCATCCCAGTCTCTCTGGTCGGCGGCGACGAATTTGGCCAGGTAGTCCAGCAAAGTCCGGTTAATCCTCTCTACCATGCCGTCGGATTGTGGATGTAACGGAGTAGTGCGCGTCTTCTCGACGTCGAGTATGCGAAGACATGCCCGGAACAACTCAGATTCAAAGTTTCGACCCTGGTCCGAGTGCAGCGCGAAGGGAACACCATAACGACAGAAAACTTCTCGGATCAGTGCACAGGCTATGGTCTCAGCGGTCTGATCGGGTAAAGCCAAACACTCCGGCCACTTGGTGAAGTAGCACATCACGACAGCGATATAGTGGTTGCCTCGGGTCGTCGTAGGCAGGGGGCCGAGGATGTCGATGGCTAGGCATTCGAATGGCGCGCCGATCACACTAGGCTTCAACTTACCCACCGTTTTCCGAGCTGGACTCTTTCGAGCATTGCAGGTGAGACAACGACCGCACCAAAGGATCACGTCGCCCGTCTGGCCTATCCAATAATAGCGCCTTTTTACCTTGGCTAGCGTCTTCTTGATGCCGAAGTGCCCGCCTGTGGTTGAGTTGTGCGCTCCTAGCAAGGTGTCTTCCCGCAAAGCTCGTGGTACCACCACCACCGCGTCCCCCTGCTTACTCTTCGTCATAAGCACGCCTGCGTCCAGATATAGATTAGCATACATGTGCCAGTATGCCTTCACATCCGGGGATTCTCCCCAGGGAACCTCTTTGGGGGGTCTCCCGTCCTTGGTCAGCCAAGAGATCACTACTGCCAGATCGGGATCGTCCCTTTGCTGTTGGGAGTAGTCTTCGGGTCAAATCTGCAGGTACATGATAACCTGTCCGTCCTGCTCCTCCGCCCTCTCACATAAGCGGCACTCTCCACAAGGTCGGCGCGATGGGGCATCGGCGTTACCGTGTTGCTGGCCACTTCGATGTCGGATCTCCAAGTCGTATTGCTGCAACCGTTCGATCCATCTTGCGAGCTGCCCCTCCGGAGCCTCGAAAATGAAAAGCCACCGCAAAGAGGCGTGATCGGTCCGGAGCAAGAACTTGCGGCCAAAGAGGTAGTGGTGGTAATGCTTGGTCGCCAGCACCACAGCCAGTAATTCCCTTCTGGTGACGCAATAGTTCCGCTCGGCAGAGCTAAAAGTCTTGCTGTAGTACTCCAGCACACGCTCTTGTCCGTCCTGTTCCTGGCTGAGGATCGCGCCTGCCCCATGGTTGGAAGCGTCGGTATCCAGGATAAACAATCCGTCCGGGTCCGGAAAACTTAGTATGGGGGAGGTGGTAGGCTTTTCCTTCATCATGTCGAAGGACTCCTGGGCCGCGTCCGACCACGTAAATACGCGCCGGCCACCGTCAGCTCGTGCAGGGGTCGGGCTATGGTGGCAAATTCCTTGATGAACTTCCGATAGAAGGAACACAAACCCACGAAAGATCGCACGTCCTTCTGGCAACGCGGCCGCGGCCAGTCAACCGTAGGCCGTCTTGACTCACGATGTGGCCCAGATATTTCACCTCCGTCCGGAAAAAGAGGCATTTATGGGGGCTCAACTTCAGCCCAGCCTTCGCCAGCCTGTCGAACACTTCCTGGAGGTGTATCAGATGCTCCTCGGCCGTACGAGAGTGTACAATGATGTCATCCAAGTACACCAGGGCTGACTTCCAGGTGACGCCCGAGAATAAACCATCCATTACGCAGGGTGGTTATGCCGTTCGCCATATCCGCGAGGCTGCTACCCAGAATCACCTGGCCAGGAAGTTGGGAATAACGGCAGCGCTCCAACATGACGGCGGAGTTGTTTCCCGGCGGGGAGCATCCAATTTGCAGACGTGTGTCGCTATGAGGCGGTATACACGTAGCTGCCGTCGAATACAGCAGGCTGAGATGGTCCGCGCTGGGTGCATGCAGCGGTTCGGAACCCCACGCAAACTTGAGACGCAGAGCTTTCAAGTCCAGGGTGGCCTGATGTTGGAGCAGGAAGTCTACTCCCAGAATGCTGGGTATGCGTCCGTCAACCAGATGAAAGTCGCGGATCCGGCTGCGCGCGGTAGCCACAAACTGTTCCGCCGACGGGCCCTGGAGCAGCACTCTACAACGAGTAGTGGGTACGGACTTTGGCAAGGCGTTCCGGTTCAGCACAGACACTGCGGCACCGGTGTCGACGATCAGGCGCACCAGGTGCTTCTGTAAAAAAAGAAAGCAATGTAAATGGCGATCGCCAAGGCTGCCCACGGAAAACATAGCCTCGTAGGTGGGAAAACCCGCACTTCTCTGCGTTCCTTCAACCTCATCGATGTCACAGGTGACGCTTGGGTCTTGGTCTCTGGGCCGGACCGGCGGTTCGACTGACTGCTCAAGCTCCCTCGGCGGCTCCTCAAACAGGCGGGCTAGGACGGACTCAACTTCGGGTGAAGGAGTGCTAGATCCTGAATCCGGCAACTCGGCGCAAAGACTGCGCGAGGTGAGGCGCTCGGGCCGAGTCCACGCAAGCGAAGAGGCGTGGGCGATCTTTAAGGACGGCGGGGCCGCATTCTCTGCTACCGGGAGGGAAGGTCCTGCATCCTGGGTAACCACTGCAGGCGTCTCGTTGATCGTGGTGGGGCTGGGTGAACCTGGCGAACTTTCGCCAAACTCACCGGCGTCTCCGGCCAACCTCCGCCCCGGGAGGTTGACAGGTTTTAGTTTTCCGACCGATAGGACGGAACGGGAGCCTGCTCGTCTGAAACAGCTGATAACTCGTCCGCGCACTAAGCGTGAATTGCCTACTCATCGCTCCAGCCACCGCCTGGTATGAGCCCCGGGTATATTCGGGTAGCGTTCCGTTAAACATTTGGGCTCGGCCACGCAAGCTGGCATACAGCCGCCGACACTTGCGATGCTCGGACCAACCTTGCTCGGCGGCCATGCCGTCCAGAAGGCTCTAGAACTCACCCCAGGGTCGATTCCCGTCGTACTGCGGTAGCGACTCCGTCTCGATCGGCTCAAAGCGAACCACCGTCTCGGTGGGCGCGGCGTGGGCGGAGTAAGACGGAGGACCACCGACCGGAACGGCGGTAGTTTTTCGCAAAGCCTCCGGTGGAGGCTCTCTACGGTGCACCTCGGGGCAGAAACCCCCCTTATCCTCATGTCCGATCACCGGTGGCATCTGCGGTGTGCTGCATGCTAACTGACCGCTTATAGTCTCCACCGCTGGGGCCGCGACAGGTCGCGCGCTCGGGCCGCATCCTAGTGTCCGCTCGAAGGATGTCCACATCCGCTCAAACCTTTCCTCGAAAGAGCGGGTCCATTCCGTCATGCGGGCCTGCAGCTCCTGTTGCTGCGGACACGGCCTCGGCCATGCGGAGGTGTTCGGCACCCCCCGGCCCATCTTCCTCGTCGCTTGTTCCATTCCGGCACGGTGCTCTGGCTCGCTGCTGCCAGGCCTGCGCGGCCTTTTGGCGCGAAGCATGCTTACGCGGCATTGTGGGCCTGTATTTTCGCAAATCACAACAACCCCACACCTGACACCAATGTAACGATTATTGCCGATCGGCTCGTCACTGGCGGTTGGTCGAGCGGATTAATTTATAGGTGGAGGAGTTGCGGCGTAGCGAAAGTGGCCAATCCTGGTGAAGCCGGCGGCGATATGGCGGAATGCGAGACCGATGAGTACCTGCCCGCCCAAATAGAACAAAATCAATTAGAAATTCGTTGAGATGGCTTTTATTAACCCAGATTTATAATAGCAGGTTCCGTGCGTGTTTGCAGTCTGTTTTCCAAGTGCCGGTGGGAAGCGGAAGTGCCGCCATCCTTTTTGCATTGCAGGGACGCTTTTATCAGGGTCGCTCCCCCACCGCTCGGTGTGACCGTTCTCCTGCCCCCACTGTTGAGCAACAGTTGTGTGCATTGGCAACCTTGGTCGCCAGGGTCGCTCCCACCGGTTGAGCAACAGCTGTGTGCAGTGGCAACCTTGGGCGCCAGGGTCGCTCCCACCTGTTGAGCAACAGCTGTGTGCAGTGGCAGCCTCGGGCGACAGATGCAATATTGCCAATTTTTTTACAGTATTTAAAGCCATTACCAGTATATTAAGTAATATACACAATGTCGCAGGAAAGCGTATCCTGGCAATGAAGCATGGCAACATTAACCGCGCGTTGGAGCCTTTCAGTGTTCGGTACAAAGACTTTTGGGATATACGTACTCAGCCCTATTATTCAGAAAAACATTTTCCCGTTCACTGGCCAACGGACCCGACGGCCTCATTTTCCAACCCTCTCACTCTTGACCCTAAACTCTTTAGACTTTTGACTTAAGATTATTACAGAGCGAGGGGTAATTCGACGAAAAAACCGTTGGTCCCCAGATTTATATATCCTTGTAGATGTTATAAAATGTGCTGCTTTGTTAGCAATATTTTCAAATATCAAATTCGGTGGATATTTTTTAAAAATAACCAATAATGGTTTTAAACAAGGTTATATTTGGCTTGTTTATAATTGTATACCCTTGCAGAACCCTGTATTTAAATTATTACTGATGTTTCATATATTTCATCACAATATTTGACTTAACAAATTATGCACCTTGAATATGATATCGCCACTAGAATTTTAACTCGTGTAGAGGTTTGTACATATTTATTAATATTAAAGTATATTAAAATAAAAATAATAATTTTGTTTTCCACACCTTGATCTAGCAAAAAAGGTCTAGCTTATTTGAATCTAAATATAACTTCTTGAACTGTGTCGAATGCCAAACTTGTTTTACCCCTGCAGAGGGTATTGAAATTGTTGTCCCGAAATGTGTAACGCAGTAAAGACCCTATATAGTATATACATATATTCTTATTCAACATCAACAGCTGAGTCGATATATCCATGTTCGTCTGTTTTTATGCAAACTAGTCTTTCAGTCTTAAAGCTATCTGGATGAAACTTGGTAAAGGTACGTCTTTCTACTGCAGGCAGTACATTTGTCGGAACCGACCGGATCGAATCACTATATCATATAACTGTCATTGAAGCAATCGATCAAAAATCAGACTTTTGTATAACAAACTCATTTGTTTCTCTCATATCCCAACCAATCTCACAGAATATTTTTTTTCTTGGTATTGTTTTATACACTCTGATCAAATTTAAATAATAAATAATAATAATAATAATAATAATAAAATAATAATACAAATTAAATAATCGGACTACTATATCATATAGCTACCATATAGCTGGCCAACATTTAAAGTTAATTATGACAATTTTTGTTGTTGCAAAATTTTACAAACTCAGATTGTGTATTTGGTATTGTTTTAGATATTCTGATCCTGATTTAAATCAGACTACCTTATCATACCGTCTAGTGTTTTTCAGGCGGAGATATGCTGTCTGGCAGTCGACCAAACTGATATCCACCTTGGTGGAACCTTCAAGAAACATATCTATTGACGTCGACAGTCAGGCAGCCCTTAAGGCTCTGTCCTCAAACACCACCAAGAGCAAACTCATTGGAAACATAGTCACAGCGCTGAACCGTTGCCACCAATTAAATCAGACTTGTCTGGGCACTCCGGTGTACCAGGAAACGAGAGGGCTGACGAATGTGCAAGGCAAGGATCAACGCTACCGGCAGGTAGTGCGGTAACTGATGTACAAAGACCTCTTCAGTATGTCCTCTCCGAACTAGCAAGAACGGCGAGGACTGCGGCATAGGAGCAGTAAAAAACGACCCAGAGATGCAATATATCCACAGCACTCTGGACAGACCGTAACCCAAAGCGATCATCAGACCTCCTACACTTTAGCAATAACAGGATAAGGGTGTTGATAGGAGTCTTGACGGGTCACTGTCCCATTGGCCGAATGGCATTAAGGTATGGTGTACCATCACAAAACTTCTGTCGTAGCTGAGAGAATAAAGAGGAAGAGGAGAGCATCCAACACCTTCTGTGTGACTGCCCTGCACTTCTTAGAAGGAGAAACCGTTTTCTCGGGGAGCCCTTTTTCGAGGAACTGGACAGTCTCGCAAAACTGCGACTGGAGGATCTGGTACTCTTCCTGGACTCCACTGGTTCGTTCTAAAGGCGAGTCCCGCCAAACGGGACCAATTAGGGTTTTCGGGACCAGGACAACCCAAACTCCCTTTCCCACTCCCTTCAACCCTCCAACAATCCTTTTTCTATTCCTACAGGTGACGGACATCACAATGGGCCGAATGGGTGAACTTAACATACTGTTGAGCAGTCCGATGAACCTAACCTAACCACCTAACCTTATCGGAGAAACGATCAGTCGAAAATTTAATACAGTGCTCTGCAAGGGTATGACATCTTTGAAGACTGGTTCAAGGTACCCTACTGTCGCACTCGCCCCTACTGACCGAATTCTTAACATTTAATTTATTTTATAATGGTTAAAATATTAAATTTTGTATATTTCGTCACAATATTTGTGATCAGAAATGTTGGTGCTTGAATATGCTATGGTTTACATCGTGTAGAGGTTTTATACCCAATGCCCATTAAAAATGAGCAAAAAAGGGTATAATGAATTTGTGTGAATGTATGTAACAGGCAGAAATAAGTATCTCTGACCCTATAAAGTATATATATTCTTGATCAGTATCAATAGCCTAGTCGATTGACACCTGTCCGTCTGTATGAACGCGTGGATCTCAGCAACTATAAGAGCTAGAGACAAATTTGGAATGTAGGTTCCTGAATATCATACGCAGATCAAGTTTATTTTCAATTTTCGATATAAAGAACCGTTTGTTTTAAAATTAGAAAAATCACCATAACATAAGCAATGTTAAAGCTAGAGTCTTGAGATTTGGCACACATGATTAAAAAAAATCTTGGACTTAGTGTGTCCTGAAAATTTAGTCGCGATGCCACGCCCCCTTCGCCCATAACTCGAAAAAGCTGATAACAAGAGCAGTTTTATAACTAGAGACTTTAGAGTTGGCACCCATAGTAAGTATCCTACTCTCAATGTTTGCTACAGATTTCAGTACGATCGAATATTGAACTCAGAAGTTATTCACGAAACAAATTTATGCACCACAGCAGATGCGTTGCAGCGCAAGCGCTTCGCCGCGGCGACGATATTAACGAACGATAAGACGCGTGGCACTAAGCATAAACAATCAACAGCTGCAGTCCAGTGTTGTCAGACTATCGAAAGCTACCTATTGTCGATGCAAGCAAAATCGACTTCAAGGGATATATTTAAATCCCATTATAATGAAAATACTTTTCTTTGAAGACCTGAATAGGGTTTCCTACTGTCGCGCGCGCTCGACTGATCGGCTTGTTTTTTATGGGTTATCAGCAATTTTTGGCTGAATTAAAATTATAAGTAAAATATCATTTGGTTTCTTTACATTTTGCGTCACAAACTAAAATCACAAAAATGCAAATGCGAAATTGTATATGAATCGGCTTAGCGAAAACAAATACCCTAGCGTCATTTGATTTTAATTTGCTAACTTAAAGTTAAGGAAAATCAGTTTATTTAAGCACAATGAAACAGCCTAATTAATTTGAACTATTCAATGCCCCCATTGTCAGGATAATTAAACAAACTGTCTGGCTCAACCGACTATAATATATGCTGGCCATATTGTGCAAAAATGAATTATCTCATAAATATATATATATATATATATATATATATATATATATATATATATATGTTTAAATGTAGGACGTCGTTTTCTTTTTATTTTATAACTACACCCTTATGAATAATGAGGTACATGAGGTAAAACTCTAGTGACGAAAACAAATTTTATGACGAAAGATATTAAATTTAATAAGTGAATTACTCTAATAACTAAAAATTTGGCATTGCAAAAAATGTCTGGTTTCTATGTACCTAAAAGTAACTGTTTGCGCTGTGTTGAATGCCAAATTTGTATACCCTGTGGGGTTTTATTAAGTTTGTCAAAAGTATGTAACAGGCAGGAGGAAGCGCGACCGACCCCGTAAAGTGTATATATTCTTGATCAGCATCAATAGCCAAGTCGATACAGCGATGTCCGTCTGCCTGTCCGTATGAACGAAAGGATCTCATCGATGGTAAAATCTAGAAGCTTGAACTTGGTTTCCCAGCACTGGTAATTTTTGCAGGCAGATAGAGTTTATCTTTTTTTTGACGCCACGCCCCCTTTGCCCACAAATCAGGTAAAAGCTCATAACAAAATCAGTTTTGTAGCTTGAGATTTAAAATTTGGAACACGTGATAAGTATCTTGGAGTCGTTGTGCCAAGACCATTTTATCACGACGCCTCGCCCCCTTCGTCCACAAATCGGAAAACCTCATAGCAATAGCAATTTTACAGCTAGAGACTTCAGATTTGGCAGACATGATGAATATTTCGGGGTCGATCTGTCGCAGAATCAGGATTCTACGCCCCCTTCGCTCACAAATTAAAAAAAAAAAGTGTCATCGGGAGTGAATATGAGCCTGTCCCTGTAGAGCCACAGGGTATATTACGGTCGGGGTCCCGACTGTTTGACTTGTTATTTATTAGAATAGTTCACATATTAAATTTAATATCGTTCGTCCTAAAATTAATATCAGAAATTTTGGGGCTTGAACAAGCTTTCGTCACTAGAGTTTGGCCTCGTGTAGAGTTTTTATTTGGGAGAAAATCAGATATTTTTGGAATTCCATATGACAACGTTACTTTGTCGGAAGGAATTTAGTATTGACCCATGCGACTAATCCGTTGTGATTAATTCGTTGCTCATCAATAATAAGCTTTATTAGTATGTTTAATAGAAATATTAAACAAAAGTTGTTATTGGGATTATTGAGGTACCAAGCGATCCGTAATTGACATTGCCATCATTAAACATTAAATTTTATTCACATAAGGAGCCGACGGCCCCATCAACTCCAATCTAACATCTGATTTCTCGACCGATTTTGTTATGAACCGACCTATCGGTCGCCGCCAGGTATCGATATGCTGGCTAGCTATCGGGCGAGTCGGATAATAACAAATGGCGCCCAATAGGAAAATTATCGGAAAAAGATTCCGTCTGAAGACGGTTAAACCTTTTTTGGATCGTTTTTGTGACAAATAGCAAGCAGTTGCTGGACCGATGGGAGAACCTTCAGGTTTGCGTTTTGGGTGAAAGTAGCGATCCCTTTAGTTGTCAGGTTTAGGGTCTGGTCCCAGTGTGGAACCAGAAATTCCAGAGCTGCGATGCCGTCCCTAGGCCAAATGAAGTTCAAATAATTGATTTAAATAAATATACAATCAAATAAATAGAGCTCGTTTAAGATATATTTTTTCGGTGTTACCTTAGCTTTTCCTAAATATACCGATTATTAGATAGAATAGTTGAATTTATTAGTAGGAGCTTATGAGACTGTAAAGGCTTATTTTAGGACTATCGTTATATTATTTATATAGGACCTATATTAATATTTATAGAATAAGATTAAAATAGCCAGTCGTTTTCATAGTCTTTAGTGTATTTCATGTTGCATGTCTGGCACTACTAAGGCTAACTTAAATGGTAAGACAGAGTAGCAAGAAGAAATACATAAGAAGATTAGCGAATAAATACAAGGACGTAGAGCAGCTAGTTCAGCGAGGTAGTGGCATGAGCGTTTCCGATAGGAGCCGACAGTCGGTGGATCGCAGAATAAGGCGGAATCTGGACTTCCTTCGAAACAGGTGTGTAGGAAATGGGTCGTAGAACCCGATCGAACGCCGCCAAATCCGATGCTGAGCCTGGTTCAGGGAGGCAGAGTCCATCATTAACGGCAAGGGACGACTCTTCCCGAGGAGCAGTTGGAGGCGCACAGCAACCGGCCGCAGCGATCCCGAACAGCGGTACTCCGAGATTCCAGCCCCGATAACCCGAGCACAGGAGACGTATAGCACGGTGATGGCCACACAGCTGTCTGAATTCCAAGCTGGGATCCGCCGCGAAATGTTAGACTTCATGCTGGAGATCCAGGAAGTGATCAGAAGCGGCTTGTACGTGAACCCGGAGACAGCAAAGCCACAACAGATCCCGCCGCCAGTAGCTCCATACATGGTGAAAGCGCCTGAGTCAACTCCAAATTATCCTGGTCACTGGATGGACAACAGGGCATTGGAGGCACAGTGTCAGGGACGACAGCACGTGGATGAGAGGACAAGGGTCGAGTCCAGATACCACGGAGTCAGCTCGACAGGTCGCGTGGAGTATGTCCAGATTTGCCACTGGGGCCTCACGTTTGATGGCAGCCCTAAAACAATGCCAGTTAAGGAGTTTGTCTTCCGGGTTGAGCACATGCAGAAGACTTACCAATTGCCCTGGGCAGAGGTGATCCGCGATTTCCACTTGCTGGAAGACGGGCGAGCCAAGGATTGCTTCTAGATGCAGGCGAGAACCGGGGAGGCGATGAATTGGCCCAGCTTGATGTATTCCCTGGAGCTGCATGTCCAGACTAGAAAGACACGCTTTGAACAAAAACAGGAGCTCCGAGAACGACGACAGCGGCCCGGCGTGAGCATCGACGACTATCTAATAGAGATGTTGGAACTACGGTCGTGATTGGAAACTCACTTCTCGGATCATGACTTGATCAAGGTCGTCAAGGCGAACATCAAGGACAGCATCTCGATCGTTATCTGAACAATGTTCATCACCAGTTGGGAGATGCTGCAGGACGAGTGCGGGACGCCAAAAAATGGGTGACCAACCGGTGGAGTCGACCGCCGTCAATGAAACCGTTCAGGGAACGACACCAGGTCCAGGAAGTGTGTGCTCGGGACCAGAGGATGATCTGTATGAATCCTCAGTAGAGGCTGTGGAGGCTTTGTAACAGCCTCGTCAAGGCGGCGGCGATAGGGCGCGCAGGAACTGCGGAGAGCACGGACACACATTTTGGGACTGTGAGTCCCCTGTACGCAAAGTCTTTTGCTACCGGTGCGGACAGCCGGATGTGGTGGTGAAAAAGTGCCCGAAATGCCAGGCGGAAAACAATCGTCAGGGCAAGAGAATTGTTGTTAATCTAAAATTAACTCTTTTCTTTTAAACCTAATTAATATTTTTGGTAATAAACAGCGAGGGCAAGTCCCGTTGGCCGAGCGAGTAATCCCGGCATTTTGCGTAGTAGAACTAACCTTCTTAACCTTAACAGCGAGGGCAAGTCCCGTTGGCCGAGCGAGTAATCCCGGCATTTTGCGTAGTATAGCTAACCTTCATAATCTAAACAACGAGGGCAAGTCCCGTTGGCCGAGCGAGTAATTCCGGTTTCTTGAGTAGTCTAATAACTTTCTAGGTGAATCTTTCCATCCCCTCTTCCAGCGTCCAGCGAAATTTACAAATATCTTGTAAATTCTAGACCCGGACAGACTGAGATCTGTACCTCGGCTGGAAACTTCTTTACAATAGGATGGAATGACACGCACTTACGTGAGCCCAAGTGGTCGGTTCGATCCCTACCAGAAGTCCGAGCACAAATCTGTGAACAGGAGTCAGCGGGGGAGCAGTCAAAAATAAGAGTAAGGCAACGAGTGCTGCTGGCAAGATCGCGGTACCAGAAGCGATGCCGAGAGCGTCGACGGGTGTGCGCATCGGTCAAGATGGTGGCGAGTAGCGACAGACGCGCGTATGCCGAGATCCAGCTGCAAGGTCGTATCGTGGATGGACTGTTAGACACCGGAGCATCCGTTAGTCTGCTAGGAGCCGGCAGCCCAGAGTTGATGCAGCAGCTGGGATTGAAGTTTAACTCATCGACAACCATCGTACAAGCATCCGGAGGCACAAGGCACAGAATCATCGGCGATCACACACCTTGTACGTGTGTCCTTTAGTCCAGCAGCACCTGTATCTGGGCGTTGACTTCTAGCGGAAATTTGAGCTCGCACCCAACATCGTGGGAGTCCAGGCAGCCCGCTGAAGATCTTCCACGCCAAAGATCGCGTACAGTAAGAAGGATAGTTGGTCTGGCCCGGCTAGCTCAGTCAGTAGAGTGGGCGGTGGCCTACGTTGGCGCCGATGAACCCTGGATTCTTAATATCTCTATTCCTATTTATCTATCTATGCGTCGATAGTAGCAGCGGCCAGCATCAGAGACAGCAGCAGCACCAGCATCAGCACCAACGGCAGCATCACACAGCGGCCAGCATCCGAGTCAGTAGCAGCAGGAGGCAGAACCAGCGTCAGCACCAGCCTCACCAACTGCCAGCATCAGTGCTAGCATCAGCAGCAGCGGCCAGCGCACCACCAACGGCAGCGCAACATCAGCGTCACTAACAGCAGCGGTGAGTCCCTCACCGGCAGTCGCCGGCCCCCCGCCTGCACTTCCGGCTGCAACTGACCTGAAAAGAGAGGCGCGTTAATGAGTGTGGAGTGACCCTTGGTGTACCAACAATGTTATATAGTTTATCATATTTGTATTTTTCCACATTTTGTAATTGATAGTCCGCATCAGTGTTTACTTGTGCTCTTAAGCTGTTTTGTTTTAGTTTTTTAGGTAGTTTGTGACGCCTAAAGAAAAGGGAGTTGCCAGATGGGCGAAATAATAAGTTGTTTCGTTAAGTATCAAAAACTATCGCAAAAGAAATTAATAACTGAAATAAAAAAAATTTGATAATGCAATGAGAATTAATAAATAAAATAAATTTTTCAAGTAAAAAAGGGAACATGACTTATTATTGAGTTATTTGGGGTAAGATGGATATTGAGTAAGGTTGAGTAACGTTTGGAATGGGAAGTTGGCACAAACTATCGAATCCGACAGTAGGATGGGAGAGCGTTGCAAGGTGGAGAGACTAGCTATCCACCTAATCCTTGTCAGCAATTTGTCCGTGTAGCTGTGCTTAAACCAAAGTCCGTGTAAATTTCCGGAATTACAAATATAAATATTTAGTTATCCGAATCGCCCAGTATCGAGGTCCTACTTATCCCTGAGTAATTTGATAGCTATCCGACAGATCGATATCTGGCTACGAACGACCAGTCGGTTCATAACAAGATTTCTTACGGCACCAAACTGAAAACTCTATAATTTTTAAACCAGAATTTTTCCCGACAAGTGCTACGAGGGGTCCAACAAAAGTTCGGTAAGTTAGCGACTTTTAAATCGATTTTCAATATTCCAAAAGTGTCAAGTCTTTCGCCATAATTTTACGAGATTGTATTGTAAACTTTGGACAAATCGGCTGAAATGGAGAAAAGAAAACGCAAACTAGCTGAAGGTGCCTTATAGGAAGTTCCACCACAAATGAAAAAAGAAATTCGCTAAAACATTTTATTTGGATTTCGATTCAAATTAAAGTCGGTACAAATATTTGATGAATGTCAAATTGCATATGGAACGATTGCACCATCTCTTAAGACTATTTTAAAATGGTTCCAAAGATTCCAGACAGGAGATTTTTTTGTAGAGGACGATGAGTTCCACGCGAGTGCATTTTGCCCAATATTTTTTGAATACATTTGAAAATGGAAAGTCTAGCCACTTTAATAAAGTAGTTACTGGTGACGAAGCTTGGTTTTATAAATACGACCCGGAAACCAAACAGCAGTCCATGGTATGGATCGCAAGAGGAGCTAACCCACCCATTAGAGCTAAGCAACAAAATTCAGCAACAAAAGTTATGCTATCTGTATACTTTAGCAAATTAAAAATGTTAGCTGCTATTCCCCTGAAAAAGAGTCAGAGGTAGCTGCAAAATGGTATATAGAAGACTGCTTACCAATAGTTTTTAAAAATTTGTTGGAACTCCGAAAAAATGAAGAGCTGCGACGCTATTTTTTACATCATGATAGCGCGCCAGCTCACACTGCTGAAAAAACAAGCAACTTTATTGCGATTCTTGGCATCGAAAAAATACCTCCAGCACCATATTCCCTAGATTTTGCACCATGTGATTACTGGTTATTTCCAAAAATTAAAAAAAGCTTGAGGACAAAAGTCTTTAACAGCAACGAGGACATAATTAATGCGGTTAATGCTGAACTTGAAAAGCTTCAAAAGCAAGATTTTGAATAATGTTTTGACAAATGGATTTATAGACTTAAGAAATGCATTGAAATTATTGGCGATTATGTAGAGAAGATATAAAATACGAATATTAAGAATAAACAAACAAGCCGAACAGTCGGGACCCCGACCGTAATATACCCTGTGGCTCTACAGGGCCCCGCTCAAATTCACTCCCGATGTAATTTTCTTGTAGTTAGTTTTTTCAATTTGTGGGCAAAGGAGGCATGGCATCGTGATGAAATTTTCTAGACACATCAACCCTTTTCAAAGCTTTTACTTGATTTGTGGGCGAAAAGGGTGTGTCATCCAAAAAAATAGAAAGATAAACATGATCTGCATAAATTACCAGTGCGGGGAGACCAAGTTCAAGCTTCTTGCTCTTACCATCTCTGAGATCCTTTCGTTCATACGGACGGACAGACGGACATGGCTATATCAACTCGACTATTGATGCTGATCAAGAATATATATACTATATGGGGTCGGCCATGCTTCCTTCTGCCCGTTACATACATTTAACAAACTGAATATTCCCCACAGGATATAAACAAAAATTTTCGATTTTTTGTTACGGTCAGCTTACCGGACTTTTGTTAATCCCCTCGTATATGTCAAATTTTTCGCAGTCTTTGCACGCTTAAGGAAAAATAATCAAAAGAGCAAACATGATGTCCCATTTTTTTGAAAATTCAAAAACAATAACTTATAAAAATAAAATTAAACATGTAATTTTTACATGAAGTAAAGGGGCAAAGGTTTAACCGGGGCATGTCATAGCTCCCAGTGTCATAACGCCCGAGATCGCTATGTCATTTATAAAAGTGTCATATTGCCCACTCCCAAAATGTCATAGCGCCCGCCGGCATTATGACACATTTAAATTGTGTAATAACGCACGCGGGCCTAAATTTCTAAAAACTTACTAAATGTATTAAGTATCAATGAAAGTACCGTTAGTGCTACAATAATTTGGAAAATATATGTACTAGTTCTCTGCTCATATTGAAGACGGATAGATAGAGATTGAGAGTCATCTTAAAATTATTCAATAAAATATTAATTAATTGTTATTCAATTTTTGTCTCAAAATTTGATTAATTAAGGGCGCAGGAAAAAATATTTTTTTCTAAAAAATTACGCACAGCAAGCTGAATAGGAGTGCTAAGAAGTTGAGGGCGCAGGCAAAAAGTTTTTTTTTTCTGAAATATCGTTTGCATCGTCGCTTTTGAGCACTTTTACCTCAATACAATGTACGCAGGATAAAGCCCCGCGGACAATATGACACTTTTAAAAGTGACACTGGGCGTTATAACATGCACCTGGTTTCCCCTCAATTTCCAATTGAATTTTTAACTTTTCTAGCTGTTTCCCGCCAAACTAGCGGCTTAAAAAAATTGGAACAAACGTTTCTTCTATTTTTGTAAGTAACACACTTTGATTTAGGTGAATGAAGTACCGTTCGACGCGTATTCATTTGTATCAAATACCTGTATCCAAAAAAATTGGGCATTATGCCACAACCGAAGTCCCACATGCAATCGTGCAAAGTTTGACAAAGAAATACAAATGTCTATATAAATGTCATATACAAACAACAGGAATTACCTTTCGAACAATACATCACTCATTGCGATCGGCCCGGCCGATCTCTATATCCAATATTGCGTTTTATATAGCTAGTGATCTGCAGTCCAGCAAGCTTGTCAGTTTTTTGGGTCAATTTTTTAGAGTTTTCCCTGCTAATCTATCGGTTTTTTTTCAAAAAGTCGTAAAACAACCATCTTTACTTTTGCTTTAAGTTTGTATGGAACAGATGATTGAGTATATACACAAACAAAATAAACTGTATGGAAACACTAATTATATCTGTAAATCACAAGCATGGAGTAGTAGTAGGAGTGGGTCCACTAAAGAGGCAATAGCATGCAAACACGAATAAGGCCAGATAACGTCGTTTTCTTTTAAATTGCCAAACGTGAGAAAACTACTTCAAAAGTATATAAAGATAAAAACCCAAGGCAAGTCTAAAAGCTCTTTAATATACTGTGTTGTGGTTTGGAAACTGTAAAGGTGTAAATTGTGCGGTTCTTAACGTTTTTCCGCTTAAAAACCGATTTTCAAAACTTCAGAAAGCTTTCTTAACGCTTTGTTACAAACAAACAACTCTAGATTTCATCCATGGATCACAAATAAGAGTTATGAGCTTAAAAAATCAAGCCTGAAAAACATTATCTAGATAAATGGGAAAATCTTGAAAATACTAATTTGGGATTCAGAATCATGAAAACGGATAAACTTTTATTTGTAATTTGTATTCCAAAAAATAATTTTAAATCTTTTTTTTCGATCAAAAACTATAAATAATGAAATAATAATTAAATTTAAATATTTCAATTAAAATCAAAACATTACTTATTTTTAATTTAAGTTATATAAATCAACAAATAAAAATTATTTTTTAATTTTTAAAATATAAATAAAATAAGGTTATTCAAGAATTTATATTATAGAAGTCAAAAATAATAATTGAAAGTATATATATTTGGAACAAAGTGGTTTATTTCAAAAATTCAAAAACATTCATAATGGGTGACTCAATATCTTTCATATGATGTCACACATTCTTGAAGGACCAATATTAAGGATTTTTAAAGTACTTATCATTATGTCCATGCTCATTATGAGGAAACCCGGTCAACCATTTTTTTATAAGGGTAATCGAGGGGACTTCTGTCAAATTTTGAAGAAGCTAAAGCATTTAGCTTGTCAGTCATTAATAAAAAAGGGTGTATGCAATAACGTCTAGTGCAATAACGCCCGCGACAAGTGTGAATTAAGGACAATGGGCAATGTGCAATAACGCCCAATTTTAAATATAACTCTCTATTGCTCTGCCAATATTGCCGACAGATAGTAGAAAGTCATTATAAAATTTACCAATAAAACAAAATAAAAATATTCTTCAAGTTTCACAATCCGTTGTACAGTCTCCGATTCCGTTCGCTTATTCCTTTAGTTCTCAATCTTCTTTTTCAACGGAATTGAAACTTCGAAAAATATTGAAATGTATAGATATTTTTCATGACATTGTTCTTAGATTTAAACAATAATATTTAGACATCTATTAGATTCTGCGTTGCTGAAGAGGACAGATCACATGTAAGTAGTGTTGCTAAACGGGTCGCGTAATAATGACATTTTGTATTATTCCAATTAAGATTCCCAACTAATTTTTGTATCTCAAAATTCCTCATAAAACGACTTCTATTTGGGATTTTTTAGATGGACCCCGACTATTACCAAAATATGAAATAGCGCCCGTGGGCGTTAATGCAGTTTGAAACGTGCAATAATGCCCGTGGGCGAACTTTGCATTAAGGTTCCGTCGAAAATCACTAAGCACGAAGTTGCGCTTATACAGCTCCTGGCCAGGCGAGTATGTCACGCAGAGCGTCTTGAGATTGTAGCGCCTCTCAGCTCGCTCATAGGCCGTGTGCAGCGTCTGTTGGATGCGGGAGCGGTAGATCTGCTGCTCTTCAGATCTCTCCAGAGGCGCAATTGCTGCATCTTCTAGTGCGCCCAGTTTCTTTGCCCACACGTAGTCTTTGCCATGCAAAAACATGTTCTGGGCAAACACTGCAAAATATGGCGAGACTCCAATGCTGGCGTGTATAGCACTGCACAGCGCGGACTGCATATCTGGCAGTTTCTCGTCCCACGTCGTTTGGTCCGCCTCCACATGCGTTCGGATCGCTGCCGATATGGACATGTTCATACGCTCTGACGCATTTGCCTGTGGTGCGTAGTGAGGAGTCCTCATGTGGTCGATCCTCAGTAATAAAACTGTTTCAGCCTTGCCAACGTCTTAGATATGCCTCCTTGCATCCGGCTTTCGCCCTCGTGTGCTTGTTCGATGAGTGTGTTAGCGATCGATTCCGGTATCCACAATTTCCAATGGAATTCCTGTCGTGTCGTTCAAAATGGACGCGCTTGAACAAGGGGCCCTCCTTGACACGAAGATTGTGAAACTGATCCTGGTTCTTCTTGACGACTTTCAACCGTTCAACGTATTCCTCATCCTCAAAAGCCGTGGTCTCAAAGTCGAACAGGTTGAGCTCCTCCACTTAAAATGGACGCGACAGCATGTTAGCCACCACGTTATCCTTCTCCTTGCGGTGCTCCACATTGAAGTTAAAGGCTTGCAGAGACAACGACCAACGTGCCAACCGTCCGCTCAGGTCTTTTAACGTGGTGAGCCACTGCAAACTCGCATGCTCTGTGATGACTGTAAAGGGCATACGTTCGACATATGGCCGAAACCGCTCGATCGCCTTCACTGCTGCCAGACACTCCTTCTCGGTCACGCTGTAATTGAGCAGGGCACCTCTAAGTTTGGCGGAGAAAAACGCTATGGACCTATCCCTTCCTTCGTCGTCCCTTTAAAAGAGCACCGCTCCAATGCCAACATGACTAGCGTCGCACTATATATATAGTAGTTTCGCTTAAGGTCGGGATGCACCAACACGGGTGCACAGGTGAGTGCCTTCTTCAACGCATGAAATGCTGTCACAGCTTCCGCATCCATCACTAATTTGGCATTCCCTTTCAGGCGATCGGTCAATGGAGCTGATAGGCTCGAGTAGTCACGGATGAAACGTCGGTACCATCCAGCCGTTCCCAAAAAACTGCAGAGCTGCCGGACTGATTTTGGCACCGGGATCTTGACTATCGCCTCGACTTTCTGTGGATCAGTCCTCAATGCTCCATCTCCAATCACGTATCCTAGATACCTGAAACAGAATTTTGACTTACCCAGGCCTATGGTAAGATGTGCATCTCTTAACGCCTTCGCCACATCCCCTAACAAGCTCAGATGCTCCAGGAGATCGTCCAGATATACGAACACCTTGCTTCGTAACGACTGCGGGATAACTCGGTCCCCATCAGCCGACATAAACGGTGCGCCACATTGCACAGACCGAAAGACATCATGCGGAATTGGTAGAGAGGTCGTCCTGGAATAGTAAAAGCGGTATACTCCCGGCTTTTCGGCTCCAACTTAACTCGTTCAGCTTGCGCGCATCTAAATACAATCGGTTCTTCCCAGGCTTTCGTACCAGCATCATCCGATTACTCCAAGGGCTCTCGCTCGGCTTAATTTCCCCAAGCCTCAGCATCTCATCTACTTCGGCATGCAACAATTCTTGGATTACGGGCGAAACTGGATAAAAACGCTCCTTGACGGGCACGGCTCCTTCGGTCAATTGAATCGTATGCTGCTCCAGGTGAGTCTTTCCCAGACCGGTGTTCTCGTACGACAAGAACTGACTCTTAACCTCTTCCAGTTTCTTAGCTGCTGTAGATCCAGAATGTGCGGTTCTACGTGCTCGATATTGGTTACGAATTCGGACTCCACATGATCTAAGGATTCTACACCCAGAACCTCTGGTGCGAGCTGGAATTTTTGCAAAGTCGGGCATACATACAACGTGAGGTCTTTGGTGCACACATTGTATCGCACTGGCTTCTCGACTTTCCCTACGATGGTATGCCTGGTTCCTCCAGCCGCTTGATCTGTGAATGGCAAGTAAACCAACGATGCTCCTATATTCTCCAGGAACTCGATGCTACCGTTTCCCAGCAAGCTAACGGAGGCCCCTTGTCTAGCATGCAGCCATTTATCTCCACGATTGTGAAGACACGCCTATCGTCCGTAGCTGCGGACTTAATCGACGAGTACACCATTCTTCGTTCTTGTCGTCTCTGCTGGTATCGTGCTCTGGCGCGCTGCACTTTCAATGTGGTCTCACCAAAAATGAGAGCTCTTGCCTTCTCATACGCTGCCTGCTGAAACTCTAAGGGAAAACGCAACGAGTATTCGCCAGGTGGTATGATATTCCAATTTCTATTAATTAATATTTCCTTAACGCATGCTGTATCCTTAATATTAGTGCCTACATCTAGCATACAATGTTCGGAGGAAACTATTTTGGCAACGGAGGATTGGAGCGCAACTCCTCCGTTTGTGTCTTGCTCCGGTTGATGTTTCCCAGTTGGCATCTGGGGCATTTCGTGCACACCGTGCCCGGAAGACCGCACTTATAGCAGAACACAGTGCGCACAGTCGACTCGCACTCCCAAAATCGTGTGTCCCGCCTGTGCACAGTTCCAACAGATTCTGTTGCTGCTGATCTCGCGAGGCTTATACAAGGCCTCCACGACTGGCTCTTCTTCTTCCTCGGTGTCCGGCTCTGTTGGTGGAGCATTGACTTCCTGGTCATGATGTCGTGGTGTCTTCAGTGGCGGTGGTGGGGGTTGCACTGGTCTGGTTCACCTTTTTGACAGCCATCGTTTCGCCTCGTGGAACTCATCCCGCAACTGCTCTAGGTTTGTGATCATAATCGGATAAGTCACTCGCGAAATATTATCCCTGATTTTAATTTTTACCGTCTTTATCAGGTCATAGTCCGAGTACGATGTTGGCAATCTTGAGCGGAGCGATATAATATCCTGCAGGTACTCATCCACGCTCTCTCTCCTAGCTGCTGCCTACGCTCACGCAGCTCCTGCTCAAAGCTCGTCTTCCGACATTGGAAATGCTGCTCTAAGCTGTGGCGTAGATATGGCCAATCCAAAATCGGCGCGGTGCGGACATGTGCCCACAACCAGTCCCTGGCTCTGCCCTCTACTAGAGTATGGAAATCTCGGATGATATCGGACCACGGCACCTTGTACACCTTCTGCATGTGTTTTAAACGGAATACGAACTCCTGAACTGGCATTCCTTTTGGGTTTCCATCAAACAGGATGCCCCATCGCTGGATCTTGATGGGATCAGCGTGCCGCTCCGAACCTTTGGATTGCCACGGTGGTTGGGCATCCTCTCCGGGTGGATGCATGCTGGACGGCTGCCTGGTGTTGGCCCTTGTAGCCCCTCTGATCCTCCTCCCACATCCGATTCTCACTCCAGTGATTTCGTGGCACCGACGCTAATCCAGCTGGTACTCCACTCGGTACTGGTGGTGGCCCATGAAATGCATGTGCTGCTGCTGCTCCGGCCAAGGTTGTTGGCGATGGCACGCTAAACCTCACGGGAGCAGTAGGAGGATCCGCTCGTGGCACTGGAGGCTGTCGTGGTGGTTTCACAGGCTGGCTCGGCCTCACCATATTCTGAATCTCCAACATGAAATTCAGCATCTAATTCCGCATCTCATCATGGAATCCGGACAACTCGCTGGTCAAGGAACTCCGGTAAGTCTGTTGACCTTGTAATAAAGCCATATTAATAGCTGACGTTATCTCACTAGGCAGAGGTATTGTTCCCGTCTCTCCACCTGGTTTCTGGCTCTCATGCAACTTAATCGGTTGCTCCTGCTCCATGGATACCCTCTGCTTTGGTACCGCTCCCTTGGCAATTGAGCTATCTCGCAGACCACCTGCTGCGCCAAGTTGTGACGGGTCCTGGTCCTCCCACGATTTCTCCTGGGACCACGTTTCAGTAGCCATTTCGGATTTGTGGAGCTGAGAACGAGTTACCGGGCCGAGAATCTCCTCCTTTTTCTTCTCCCTGAACTCGACTTCATTCCTTCCCTACGAGTCAAAACTACTAAACCGGTACTATTTTAATAATATCGGTTGATGTTGATATTACTACGTTTGACAAGTTCCAGCCAAAAGACGTGTAGTCACTTTTAAGGTTCTTTATTGAATAATCTTACAATATTTGACTTAGAGTTAACTTAGCTAAAGCGGCGTAGCTGCGCTGCCACAAACGCCGGCAGCGGAGCGGCTGCATTATGTACATATGCTGTTATATACTAACAGCTACAAAGAGAGAGAAAGTGAGAGAGTGTAATCATACATTTGGTCGCTGGCCCACTGCGCGGCTAAAGTGCAGGATCAGCGGATTCCGTTAGTCGACGGTCTCACGCTAGCCTGGCCTGCTCATATTACTTCATGTGCGCGGCACTGTATATATGTATGTGAATGCATATATACAAACGTACTTATGTACTGCTCGCCACTTGGGTTTTTGCTTATAATAATAAGCATATTTGGCGTTGTTTGTACTTGCAACAAAGTGTTACAAGTTATGCATTTATGCGACTATATGAATACACTACACTATATTTATCCTTAATAGTTTCTATTTCCTGACTATGCGTTTTTGCTTTCACCATTTAAATGGCTTTATAAAGACATACAACATTAAGTACACTAAACACTACGAAAATTACGGGCAATTCTACTCCTATCCTATAAATATTAATATAGATACTATGTAAATAATATAATGATAGTCCTAAAATATGTCTTTACTATCTAAGCAATTACTCTTAATAAATTCAATTATAATACCCAATAATTGGTTTACCTATAAAAACTAAGGTGACACCAAAAATATCGCAAACAAACCAAATCGGTTAGCGGTCACTCCCTCTTGCCAACACACTGCTAATGCTCGACTCGGCTTTTAGTCTATGGACATAGTAGCGATACTAGACGCTGACTGGACTGCACAACAAACGTAGTAGCATGGACCACAGTCCAGGTCTCGTATGAACCGTTCAACTGTTTATAAAAAAAATGGTTCAAATATTTAAATCATTTAATTGGACTTCATCAGGCCTAGGGACGGTAGCATAGTTTAGAACTGTTGGCCAGCAGCGACAGTCGAGGCTTTAAGATCCTCCCTGCGGTCCAATCAAAGTTGGTCGTCCAACGCGCTCATGGCGAAAGCACAGACTTTCTGTGGTCTATCAAAATTAAATTTTCACCGCTGGCTACAGGCGGAATCGTACTCCAATATTTTTTTCTAATTGGGCGCCATTTGTTACGAACCGACTTGTCGATCGCAGCCAGATATCGTTTTGCCGGCTAGCTATCGGCATTACTCAGGGATGAGTACGACCTCGACATCGGGCGAGTCAATTATTTATATTTTTATTTTCGGAGACTAGCACGGACTTCGGTCTCTACACACCTACACGGGTAAATTGCTGGCAAGGTATAGGTGGATAGCTAGCAGAGATCTGCAGCGGTCCACCGCAACTAGTATTGCACCGCATTCATACAATACCATTTTCATACATGAGTATTAAAGCACCGCAACAAAAATTGATGCGGTGGTTTTTTACTCGTTTCTTTTTCTGCTCCTTCGTATGCGGTGCGTGAAGTGTGTGTCACATTCTGAGTACGTATATTTTCGACATACCAGCAGTCACCGCTCAAAAAGTGTGTGTAGAAAAACAACCCCAAAAAGGATGTATTGTTTTTGGAACTTGGTGACTTAGTGAACAGCTCATTTTTTGCTAGTGCTTTTTAAATTTGTTTCACATGTATTTTCTGTTGATGCAAGCGTTGCGTCGATATTGACTTTGATAAAAAGAGGTAATAGGAATTCTTCAATCCAATATGTGCGTTTATTTAATTAGTAATAATATTAACTTCACTAATGACTTAAATTATTATAGTAAAGTAAAAAACTTATTTATTTACATTTTGATTTTAATAAAATGAGTGAAGAAACAGTAAAGCGTCAACAGAATTAGGGGCTAATCTGGATCTCTTCTCTGTTATTATATTCCCGGCAAGAGAAAAACTCCTTTCTGCTGCTGCACTACTTGCGGGAATAGAATGTATTTGTAATGCCAATTTTGACAATTGTGGATAGTATTTTTCATTATTTTTCCACCATTCCACGACTTCAAAGTCTTCTGTTATAGGTACTTTTTCCTTACAATATTTTTGAACTTCTTCTAATGGGGTTTCTTTAACATTTGAACATTTTTCTATTAAGTTGGAGAAAAAAATTTATTTTTTAGCTTAGGAGAGTCAATATCAGTAGCGGAAGAACAAATAGAAATATCTGAGCAAGGTGATGCTGGTATGTTATCACAAGATCTATCGCGTATTACTAAGCTACATATTACTAAACAGATCACTGGTAAAGAAGCATACATTAAAAGAATGAAAAAATATTGCGGTAAAATATTGATTTTGTACTCGCAATACTCAAAAAATGTTGTCTCATCATTCCGCTATTCTGCGTCAAACCATCGCAGTAAAAAAATGAAGCAAAACAGAATAACGGAACTTGAGTCGTAAAAATTTGAGCGAGTAAATTTTTGTGCTTGCGTTCAGCCACCGCGTATTTTCTTGTCGCTTCATCAACATATTCGTTTCTGTTGCGGTGTTGAAACCCCGCAACCGCATGCTATGCGGTGCTTGTAGCACCGGCAACGCAAAAAAGATGAGTACACTACTGGTGTCGAAAACAACCACCGGTGCAGATATCTCTTAGCTAGTATCTCCACCTTGCGACACCCTCCTATCCTATAGTCGGCTCCGATAGTTCATGCCGACTCCCTATCCAAACGTTACTCACACCTTACCGCCTACCCATCTCACTAACACTTCATGCTTATTTTTCAATCTCTATCAATTTAGTTTATTTATAATTTTTCAACCTCTCGAATTTTGTTTGATTTAAATATCGTTAATTTGTTTGCAATTATTTTTTTTAACTTGACGAAACTCTTAAATCTGCCTGACTGGCAACTCCTTAACTGGGCGCGTCACCGCAAAAACAAAACAAACGCGCAATAAACATAAAAAATGAAAATAAATAACAGTGCAGATGAAAATGTGAAAAATATAACAATGCTGAGGTAAGGATTTTGATATTGGCTACTTCTTTTCTCACGTGTTTCCATTCAACAGGTCTTCGGAGCTTGATGCGTTGACGGTGCTGAAGCCGACTGTTGGCTGATGCTGTGTGGTGCTGCTGACGCTGCCGCTGCTGCTAAAGCTGCTTGGTGCTGCTGCTGGCCACTGACGCTACTGCTGCCACTGCTGCTGCGCTGAAGCTGCCTGGTGCTGCTGCTGGCCACTGACGCTACTGCTGCCACTGCTGCTGCGCTGAAGCTGCCTGGCTCTGCCGCCGCTGCTGATGGCTCCTGTGGTTGCCGTATGAAGCAGATGCTGCCACTGCTGTGACGCTGCAGATGCTGCCACTGCTGCTGCGTCTTGCTGCTATTGGCCGCTGGCGCTGCTGCTGGCCACTAATGCTACTGCTGCTGCCGACGCTGGCACGGATGCTTTTGCTGCCATTGGCACGGATGCTAGCCGCTGCAGCTGCTGGTCACTGGCTCTGGTGCTCGCACTCCACACACTTGACCGCTCGAAAAATACTCCACTCGTAGCAACCGCACGTATCTCCACACCATGTGAAAACTCGACTGCCTCCCTCGTCGGACCTAGCCGCCATTTTCTCTGGATCGTCTTCTTCCTCCTGATCCGTTAGGCCTCTCCGGATAGTCTCCTCGGCCTCTTGAGTGGTTTTGGCAGCCTCTGATTGGTCCAGCTGTTGCCGCTTGTTGTCGCTAGCTTGCGCCAGGTGGCGCTAGTAACAGCTGAATACCTATCGATATTTCAATATCCAGAGGCTACCATAACAATTTCACACAAATTGATTGACTGGAGTTTTTATTTGCATATTGCAATTGTTGCAAATAAAATCACTCGAACCCGGAGAAAGAAGGAAGCCAAAATATAGACAGACAGCTGATCTTGCCGCACATGAACAGGTGGTAGTGTTGGAAAACGCTCGCAGAGCAACCTGTTGCATTCGGAGAAATTGAGAGAAGAAAACTGCCAGATCGTCTCGATTCGAAGTTGTTACTTAGCGATCGGAATTGGTGCAGTCTGATGCAAGCAGAGTAAATTTAGCGGGAAATTTAAATTTGTTATTGATTAACTTGCTATAGCCAAGATTTAGTCAGTGTGGTGTTGACGTGCACGATTTCCGGCTCGTGGAATATCGACAGCATCCGCAATTATCGATAACCAATCGGCGAGCAGTAGAGCGTGCATTTTTTTAAAATGACTGAAGAAAGAGGAACGATGCCTACACCCATAAAAAGCACGAACAGTTTTACAAAACGTGGCAACGAAAAATTATATTGGTGAGCACAAGGTACTGTTGGGAGGTACATAAACAAACATGCATGCCTAATAAATAAGAAGATATAGACAGATAAGTATATATGACAATGAGAAGACCACATCAATACATAAGAGCTATAGTGAACTCTGTCTAGCACTAAGGCTACTTGACATAAATAGTAAATAAGACTCTTTAACACAATTGCGAACTCGGTCCAGCACTACAGCCAAATCGATCTGATTAGTACATAAGATACTTTAATGCTATAGTGAACCCTGTCTAGCACTATAGCTAACTCTGTCTAAATAGTACATACGTTATTCTATAAAACCCCATACAAATTAATAAACGACGTTCAGTTCGTAAAAACCAACACGAGAGTGTATTATTTAGGGATTGGCGAGCGTGCATACACACTATTCTAACGCTGCGACTAACATCGCGACTTAGTTCAGTGAAGCTTTGCATGCATATGGTCCTTCGAGCAATCTTGCTCAGCGACTGCCACTTGTAGTAGATACCTTAGTCGGTATCACGCAACCAATTCCATCTATCGCACCTACCGTGCATTGTGGCGCAGCTAGGGAAAATAAAAATAATAAAAACTAGCAAGCAGCAAAACAACGACTGCAGCGTGGGATCGGACGAAAGGCAGTGGAGCAACAACATAAACAAAGCGACGACGGGAAGTACAGTACGTAGAAGGCAAGATCTACGTTAATGTACCTGTTACCGGAGCAGCCACAACAAAACGTCGACGGGAAGTACAGCACGTAGAAGACAAGATCTACGCTGAGGTACCTGCAACCGGAACAACAGAACACCGAAAAGCCTGCAGTTGCAGCACCGAATAGCCTGCAGTAGCAGCACCGAAAAAGCACCGAAAACAGTGCAGCGAGGGCTGTACGAGAAAATAACGCGCGACATCGCACACGAAGTGGATCCACGAAACTACTGCGGCTCAGAAAAGAAATAAAGACAACAAAAAGAGCCAGAAAAAGGTTACAATTAATTGAAATAACTGATGAAGAATAATTAATAAATAAAGAAAAATCGTTAAAGAAAAATAATTAATTAAAAACACATATCTTATTCAACATGGTATACACACGAGAGCAATTTAATGCTATCGGGATAAGTCAATCTGCGATATACGCGCAATTGAATTGAAAGTTGGGATGAGGAAATAATGCAGGACGAGCATGCAGACTTAGATTGGGCAGTTAAAGTCCAGGAACAATGGGAATTGTTCAAGAGCCAGCATCAAATATTAATACAAATGAATCCCTTTGTGAAGGCGAGTGTTTCGCAAAGGGAGCATTCGAAAAGACGCAAGCCTTAAAAAATAAAGTTATGATGGAGATCAACAAGAAGACGATAAAGAAATCATTGAACGAGACAATGCGACATCAAATGGAAGAAAATGAGATTCGATCAGACGAATTTAGCCGAGCGACAAGAGCACTACAAATGACGATAGACTCACGGAGATCTTTAAAGAAATGAAAGAGCATGGCCAAGCAACGACATCATTTAGGAACCGCTACGAAGAGCTAAACGAAGCAAAAAGGGAAAAAACAAGAACGCAAACAGAAAATAAGCCATCAGAGCAAAGTATTAAACTTAAACCAATTGAAATACCACAATTTTTTTGAGACATTACATCATGGTCCAATTTCGCAGACATGTTTAAAGAAATGATAGACACAAACATCAATCTGGATTCCAATGCAAAACTAATACGATTAAAAGAATTAGTAAAAGGAGAAGCAGCTCAACTGATAAGGCACCTATACATCAGCAGCGAAAACTATGAAGAAGCCTTAAATATATTGAAAAGCAGATACGAAAATAAAAGACTGTTATTTACGAACCACTGGAACCGCATTTTGGACTTGCCAAGCATGAACAGTGATTCAGATAAAAGTATACAAAACATGCTGGATACAACGCATAAAAGTTTACATGCAATAAGAGGAATGGGAATCCCAGTTAAGGATGCTGAGCCATTTATTGCCAGCATTCTTATTAGAAAATTTGATAGACAAGGGCTGCAGCAGTATGAACATGCCTCTAGCAAGACGAAGGAGATTCAAACCCTAGATGATGTTATACAATTCCTGGAAAGGCACCTACAAACAATAAAGGCTGTAAAACCAAGGACATACAAGGAAAACCCAAAAGTCATGAGCACAGCATTAGACAATGCATGCGAATATTGTAAATTCGCAGGCCACGATATATAAGACTGTAGAAGATTCGCCAAATTAGATCCAGCAGAAAGATGGGAATTTGTCCGAGCAGAACATCTATGTTTCCAATGCTTAAGCCATAAATTCTCAAGTTACAAACAGTGTCACGAGACATGTGGAAAATGCAACGAAAAGCATCATGAATTACTACATCAAGAAAATGAAATTAAAACAACAATGACGACCAGAACAGCACAAAATACATTACTAGCAACAGCTCAAGTTAAAGTTCACTCGATCACAGGAGAATGGATCATCTGTCGCGCACTATTAGATCAAGGATCACAGATTACAGTAATTTCTGAGGAAGCAGCGAAAACATTAGGATTACCAAGACAAAAAAAGCGAACAGAAATCTATGGGCTTGGAGAAAATCTAGTTGGAGTATCTAAAGCCGTCGTAAAATTAAGAATTCGACCAAGATTCCCAAGTGACGACAAATTTGAAGCCAGCGCAGTGATACTAACGAAAGTAGTAAATCCTCAACCTCAATCATTTGACTACAATAAAGCGGTTTGGGCGAATGAAATTCTGGCGGATCCCACGTTCAATAAGCGGAGTCGAATTGACATTCTTATTGGAGGCGACTTTTTACCGGCAATTCTAACGAAAGGGTTGAAACAAGAGGATACGATAATAGGACAATGCACAAAACTTGGATGGGTCTTATCTGGAAGAGTGAAAATGCCTGAAGTCAATCAAATACAAACAAAAACGACTACTAACTACGAAAAGAACATGGAACTCTCCAAAGACATAACACAAATTGAGAAAAATGATAGATTTACAGTTAAAATACCACTTACTGAAGATAAGGAGTTAAGAGAATCACGAAACGATAGTTTTATAAACTCAGAGAAAAAATTGCTAAAAGATAGTAATCTTAAAAATCAGAATACTCAATGTAAAAAAGAATATGAAGATAACAATCACATAGGAGAAAAAAGACTCATAGCTAAAAAAAAAAAAAGTGTCAACACATATATTCTGATAATGGTATAAACCTTGTAGGAGTAGAAAGGAAATTGAACTCCGAATTCAAGCACACAATTATACAGAATAGTATAAACCCAAATCTGGATAAGGAAAAAGTAGAATGGCAGTTTATTCCGCCGGCAAGTCCCCACTATGGGGAAATCTGGGAAGCTGGAACAATTGGAGACAGCACACTAATATACAAAGAAATAAGTAAGCTGCTGGCACAAAGTGAAGGCATATTGTATTCACGCCTATGGTATCCTGTGGTTCCAGCACACATTCTAATTAGACAACCGACCTTAGCAGTAGCCGAGAATGAAGTGGATAGTAAAGTTTCATTAACAGATCGTTGGAAATTAAAATCAAAAATGAAATTAATAGAAAAACAAAAAAATGAAAACTTTAAGCTAAGAAACATCGATTTTCACCATGTAACCGGGCACACTTCATTGACATTGATAATTATAGGAATAGTAGCCATAAGTATAATGTATGTAATAAGAAAATGTAAAACAGATAAACAAAAGATCAATATAGAGTTCGGATCACAACCAGCAACTACATTATTTATGGCCCCCCGCAAAATGTTCATAAATGAACATATTTCTGAAGCATCCCTCGGTCTGCGCGGCCAAATGTGAGAGCAACCACTTGAAAGGGGTCACCAATGCGTTAAGTTACCACACGGACTGCAGTCCCGGCGCTCAGAAACCGAGGGACAATTACAACATAAACAAACATGCATGCCTAATAGATAAGAAGAAATAGACAGATAAGTATATATGACAATGAGAAGAAAGGAGTAAGGATTACTTTAAGCGATCACGTACTCGACCACATTAATACATAAGAGCTATAGTGAACTCTGTCTAGCACTAAGGCTACTTGACATAATTAGTAAATAAGACTCTTTAACACAATTGTGCACTCGGTCTAGCAGCTAAATCGATCTTATTAGTACATAAGATCAGGGATTGCAAATAAGAGTTATGACTTTCAAAAAAATCAAACCGGCGTAATTTTTATAAAATAAATTGAAAATTAATAATTATCTTGTAATTTTTATTATAAAAATTGAAAATTAAAAATTATTTTTCAATTTTTATTATAAAAATTGAAAATAAAAATTGAATGCAAATATCTTTTGAACCAAGTGGTGTATTACAAAAATGTAAAAATATTGGTGATCTATGATTGAATACCTGTTATATGATACATCACATGTCCTTGAAGGACGAATTTTAAGAAATATACCAGAATCCTTAATATTCGTCCTTGAAGGACATGTGATAAATCATATGAAAGGTATTGAATCATATATCACCAATATTTTTACATTTTTGAAATACACCACTTGGTTCAAAAGATATTTGCATTCAATTTTTATTTTCAATTTTTTTAATAAAAATTGAAAAATAATTTTTAATTTTCAATTTTTAAAATAAAAATTGAGAATAAGAGTTTTCTTTTAATTTTTTTCAATAAAAATCAACAAATAACTTTTATGTTATAATTTATATTTTAAAAATCATAATCATTACGGTCCCTGGTGTTAAGACGACTAAAAGGTATTTACAGGTAGGTAGGTATACGTCGCAGGTTGGGCTACAACCTGTAGCCTAAAGCTAGGCTCCTTTTTGCACCCTTTACGTAATTAAAGACCTATGTTTTAAATCCACTTTCTGTGGTTTAAGAACTTTAGTAGCATGTACGTATTGATATTACAGTAGGGAGTTTAACTCATGTTTCCCACAAATTTAGGTCTGCCCCTACTTAGCGCAGGGCAATGGCCAAGTAGGGGTTCCGTATTTTCTGCCTCCTGCGAGTTTTTGCAGCTTCTGCAGAACGAGTTGTGAGGCACACCCATTTGCATGGCATGCTTGCTTGATGTGCCAGTGACCCGTAACGGTGGCTGTTAGTCTGGCAATATGCTTTCTAGAATGGCACAGGAGCTCCTCCGTACGGTTCTTGTTGCAAGTTGGCCACGTTTGTCTGGCTCTTCTGCAGCTCCAGAGTGATTTCCATCTTTCATTTGCTACAGCTGCAAATTGCGTGAGTGTATATATAGCGTTTTTAATCGTATTGAAGGTTGGTCTTACATCCTCTGGTGTGGACGTAAGCTGGGATACCTTCCTAGCTAGCTCGTCCGCCTTCTCGTTACCCTGGAAGTCCCTGTGTCCTGGGATCCAAACGAGGATGACTTTGTTGTGTTTTGCTATTGCATTTATTATCCGCTTACTCTTAATAGTAAGCTGTGAGTTTTGTCTGACCGAGTTGAGGCCCTTGATACCCGCTTGACTATATTTATATTATTATTTATATTGGGTATTCATACTCCTTGACTTCTTCGAATGCGGATCCATTTATCGTCAATTTTTCGTCTCTGGCTAGACGTCCCCTTATATCCTGGATGCACATTATTTTTGACTCCTCCAGGTTTATTTGCAGATTTCAGGACTCGTAGGTAAAGTTAATCATCTCTTGTAGTGATTCGGGCTGTCTGCCAACATTACCATGTCGTCTGCATTCATAAGAACCTTAGTGGTATGGGCTCCTTGCTTGATATCATCCACAAATAGAGATCAAAAAATTAGCGGGCTGCGCAGACATCCTGGCTTTACTCCCATAATTGTTTTAAACCAATCCGAAAATGTTATTCTATCCCATAAGACTTTTCGGTTTTCACTGTAAAGTTTCTGTTTGATTGCAACTATTTTTGTTGAAATCCCTCGGTTGCTTAGCAGTAGATCTTTTCTATGTATCGTGTCGAAAACTGCTTTAAAAATCAATAAAAAATACATACTTTGTCTTCTTTCTTTCGTTGTACTCCGCTGCTATTGATATCAGGACGAAGATGCTATCTACTGTTGAGTTGTCTTTCCTGAAACCAGTTGATATTCATTGAGAATATCATTTCGATTAACATAATTTTAAATACGCCCTAAAAGAATTGAAGTTCCAATTTTCTGTACACTGTCAAGGAAAGATATACCTCTGTAGTTAGAAACAACATGTGGCTCTCCTTTTTTCAAAATCGAAAAACAATGATCCGTTTGAAACTTGCCGGTGCCACGATATCTTCAACGAGCCGAACAGTCGGGGCCCCGACCGTAATATACCCTGTGGCTCTACAGGGACCCGCTCACATTCACTCCCGATGTAATTTTGTTGTAATTCGTTTTTTTTTTCAGTTTGTCGACACATCGACCACCAGGTACTCATCATGTGTGCCAAATCTGAAGTCTAGCTGTAAAATTGCTCTTGATATGAGGTTTTCCGATTAGTGGGCGAATGGGGAGTGGCATCGTGATAACATTTTCTGGGCAAATCTACCCTAAAATATTTATTCATCATGTGTGCCAAATCTCCAGTCCCTAGCTGCAAAACTGCATTTGTTCAGCTTTTTCTTGATTTGTTTGCGAATGGGGCGTGGCATCCAAAAAAAAAAGATAAACTTGATCTGCCTGCAAAAATCAAGTTCAAGCTTCTAGCTCTTATCATCTCTAAGATCCTTTCGTTCATACGGACGGGCAGACGGACAGCACTTGAAAATGTACTTTCTACTTGCATCTGGTGCTTGCCAACACTTGCATTTAATTCCCAGATTTTCATAACGTTCTGGGCTTCCAACTCCAGTAAGATTTATATTTTGGTTTGGGTTATCGCTAAGTTTTTTCGCTACACCTTCCTGACTCATGTCGCATGTTTTGTACTTGATTAGTATTTTTGCTGCATGGTTTTGAAAAGGAGCACTGAATAGACTATATCATTGCCATTCAGTTTATTTCCATAAAGCGAAATTAGATCGAAAGACTGGCCTTTTTGTATGAGGATTTTTTCGGAGTTAAAGTGCATCCATTTCGCTTGAATGTTGATTTCATCTCCTTTGACCAGTACTCTATGGTTGCCAGATGACGTTTTGGCTGTAGGGGCTTTTCGATGCTCAGGTCTTTTTCGACGAATATCTTGGTACCAGCTAATTATCTCCCATTTCTCAAGCATTCGCTGACCATTGTCGCTGACAGCTCCGCAATCACGCCGATATTGTTTTGTCTTTCGTAAAGTATTTGGGTGTTGCCTACTTCGACGTGCGCGATTTCAAGCTTGGCTCGCAGAAGCTGCTTGGCTCCATCCCTTGTAGCTTCACCCTTCCTCATGCCCTTTACAATAATGTTATGGCTTCGTCTTAGTTCGATTAGTCTATTTAACACATTTCTGTCGGTGTCTCTGTCGCTTTTAAGCTTTTCGATCTCGGCTTTAAGTTCCTGATTTCCTGCCTGAAGTGCTTTAATTTTCTCCGACACACCTCCCAACTGTATTCATATCCACGTTTTGTAAAACTGTTCGTGCTTTTTGTGGGTGTAGGCATCATTCCTCTTTTTTCAGTCATTTTAAAAAGGTGCACGCTCTACTGCTCGCCGATTGGTTATCGATAATTGCGGAGGCTGTCGATATTCCACGAGCCGGAATTCGTGCACGTCAACACCACACTAACTAAATCTTGGCTATAGCAAGTTAATCAATAACAAATTTAAATTGCCCGCTAAGTTTACACTGCTTGCATAAGACTGCACCAATTCAGATCGCTAAGTGGCAACTTCGAACCGAGACGATCGGGCAGTTAACTTCTCTCAATTACTTTGAATGCAACAGGTTTTTCTGCGAGCGTTTTCCAACACTATCACCTGTTGATGTGCGGCAAGATCAGCTGTCTGTCTCTATTTTGGCACAATATTCCTTCTTTATCCGGGTTCGAGTGATTTTATTTGCAACAATTGCAATATGCATATAAATCCGCCAGTCAATTAATTTATGTGAAATTTATCCCTTACTTGCGTGTTCCTGAGATTTATTATAAAAATTAATTTTAAATCTTATTTTTCCCTTACTTGCGTGTTCCTGAGATTTATTATAAAAATTAATTTTAAATCTTATTTTTCGATTAAAAATATAAATTATAAAAAATTTAAATTTTTAATTATAAATCAAAATATGACTCTTATTTTCAATTTATTATTTATTTACTTATCTGCTATTAATGACTGACAAGCTAAATGATTTATCTTGGGGGCGGGATATAAGGCACCAATGAAATAAGACTCCAACAGGTAAATGAAATAAGGTCCCAAACTTGGGGTGTTATTTCATAATGAAATAAGTCTCCAACTTCAAGTACGAATAAGAAAACAAGCCGATCAGTCGAGCGGGCGCGACAGTAGGATACCCTGTGCAGGTCTTAAAAGAAAAGTATTTTCATTATAATGGGATTTAAATATATCGCTTGAAGTCGATTTTGCTTGCATCGAGAATAGGTAGCTTGCGATAGTCTGGCAACACTGGACTGCGACTGTTGATTGTTTATGTTTAGTCCCACAGCAGACGAATGGCAATTTAAACATACATACATGAACAAACGCGTCTTTTCGTTCATAATATAGTCGACGCGGCGCAGCGCTGCTAATGCGCTGCAACGAATCCGCTGCGCTGCATAAATTTGTTTCTTGAATTACTTCTGAGCTCGATATCCGATCGTACTGAAATTTGTAGCACACATTGAGAGTAGGATACTTATCATGAGTGCCAAATCTCAAGTCTCTATCTATAAAACTGCTCTTGTTATCAGCTTTTCCGAGTTATAGGCGAAGGGGGCGGGGCATCGCGATGAAATTTTCAGGACACATTCAGCACAAGCTTTTTATCATGTGTGCCAAATCTCAAGTCTCTAGCTTTAACATTGCTTATGTTATGGTGATTTTTCTAATTTTAAAACCAACGGGACTTGCTATCGAAAATTGAAAATAAACTTGATCTGCGTATGGTATTCAGGAACCTACATTCCAAATTTGAAGTCTCTAGCTCTTATAGTTGCTGAGATCCACGCGTTTATACAGACGGACAGACGGACGGACAGACGGACAGACACCATTGTTTGGAGTTGTCGAGCACTGAAAACTCAAAACTGATAGTTGTAATAAATATAATAATTAATATGAGCGATTGTATCGGCGAATGAGAAATTAATAATATATACATCTTTGTTAAGATAATATAGCTTAACTTAACAGAGTACCAAAATATAACAATTTGCTGCTAGTTTCAAAACGTTTGATCCATATATGAAGGAGAAAATAAGAAATTGGTTTTAAAGCAATTATTTCGATATTCACGGCCAGAGCGAAAACCCAAAAGCGATGGTTAATGTAATAATTAATATGACCGATTGCATGTAGACATGTTTGACAATGTTACATTTCGATCATAGTGTTAAAACAATAAACAATATTCGCATCAACAGTCGCAATCTACTAATGTTGCCAGACTATCGAAAGCAAGTTACTTTTGATGCAAGAAAAGTCGAATTCGAGCGATATACATATGTCACGGAACGAATTAATATTCGATACGTTATGTTAAGTTAATGTTAAGTTATAAGTTATCGATAGTTAAGTTGGAATTGTTAAAGAATTTATGATTTACGACGAAAGGGTCACTATCATGACTAATGATAAGAAATCGCTGGATTAGGAGAAGTCACTGCGGTAAGTATAATAGTAATAATTGAAGTGTAACTTAGTTCTAAATTTAACAAAATAAAATCCTACAAACGAGGGTTCCTAGCATCTGCTAATTCCTTGGACGACAGATAAGTGTTATTATTCGCAGACCACATATCGCAGCGAATCGGTTATTCGCGGCTTGTGTGAACTGGGAGTCTGCAAGGACAGATTGCGTTGGAAATTGAAGTGGACTGCAGAAGGGACTGCAGTGTGTGTGTCCGGCGAAGCACAGGAAAACATAAGCTAATCGCATTCACCCAGCTAGAGAGTTGTCGTGATACCTGGAAATGCCAATTGAGCATTCACCCAGACGAAGCGCGAGACTACAAGTCAATAATATTGACTAACATTCTACTACAGGAGCCGCAGCAGCTAACAGGAACCCCTTTGGCTGCTCCATCGCAACGACAGCAAACGCCTAGAACAATTGGAGGGGTGGGTGCCTTGACTGCAGCCGTCGGCATGTCACATGGTACTGCAAAGTCGACGGATAGAGTGCGTGTGAGTACCGGCGAAAATGCCTGCACGCATCACCGAAACTCAGGTCGCGATTCTATTGCAGAATATCGCCATATTGGAGGAGCAACTCTAAATGGCGCAGTTTGGCGCAACGCCAGCTTTGAGTGAAGGTGAAGCGTCGAGTGCAGTGAGTGAAGCCAAAACAATGGAATGGGATCAGCGCCATCTATATAAGTGCCGTTCGTGAGTGCAAGTCAACGCATGAGAGAAAACTTGGCGCCAATTCTGCGCGCGTCATGTACGACTGTGAGTGGCCTGTCGGTATCAGTGCACCACCACATATAAGCCCCATTCCTACGCCATCAACTGTGGCTTACGGAGCCATGGTGTCATCAATGGGCGTACGAAAATTACCAGATTTACCAGAATTCGAAGGAAAGCCGGAAGATTGGCAACTGTTTTCTATGCTTTCACGCAGACATCTGCAGCGTATGGATACACCGATTTGGAGAACAGCTTGTGACTACTGAAAGCTGCACGTAGTGCGAAATTTGAGTTTACCGATGCATCTGCTTACATCGAAGCGACATCCAAGGATTGATCGATGATGAGCATCTCCAAATTTAGCCGTACGATGGTGCAGTACCGAAACTCTTAATTGGACTGGATCACGCACACCTGGGATGGCCTATGGAAACCATATTCTATGAATAATTTAAGTACAATGCAAAAACTTGATCCAAATATCTTGTTTAGTTTTGATTAATTGCCTATGTCGCGGGACGATATTCGATATTTAATGTTAAGGCTATGTTATAAGTTATCGATAGTTTTAGAATTTTTGGTGTCGAACGAAATGTTGTGCTAATTGAGCATCCGCCCAGAAGAAGTGCGCGACTGCAAGCAACTAAAATGGACCAACAGGCTACTACAGGCGCCGCAGCGAGAACGCCGACACCTACAGGGAGACCTGTTGCAGCTACGTCGCACAGTGGCTCACTCACGAGACTCACGTGGCACAAAAGAAATCGGTTATTTCTCGCCCTGAAATGCAGTTTGATAGAAAATTTTCCAAAATTTCCGTTTAGATTTTTTAATTTGAGCAAACGGTTTCGGCGGTAGAGCTCATCAAACATGAAAAAAATTTCGCTTTTTTATAAAAAACTATTTTTGACATAGTTTTTTAACTTTAGATAGACTTTCAGCATAAAGTCCAGGCTTGTCCAGGGAAACGGGTATATACACGTTATTCTGTTAATATTTCTGTAACAACTTCAAGAAAGTCTAGGTGCCAAGAAGTGTCCGTTAATGGTCCTCATTTGAACGTGTTTCCGTTAAACTAGACCTTTTATTGAACACTTTACATAAATATAATATCAAGAATTCATTGTCTACCTAAATATACTAATGTAACCCAAACAAACAGGTAGTGATTATGTAATTTATAACCCTTTTCGTACTCAATTTCCGCGTTTACCAAACCCAATTATCTAAGTTTGTAGATTTTAAATGACTACACATGTTTAATCTTTTGTGCTACCTAAGTTGGTAATTAATAGTAGGGATTAAGGTTATATATTCAAATATTTAGGTGCATTGTATCAAAGTCTACTTTTGGCAACCATCACGATATTAAACAAAATCAGTGCTGATTAGTATTATGTAATATTAATCAAATATTGAAACCGCAAAATGTCTTCCAAAATTCGAGATGTATTTCAGATGTTTATTGATGTTCCAAGCTAGGAAGAGTTTATATTGATCGTTATGTGTACAGTATACTTTGCTGGAGTATCACTTCAAGCTCACTGGAGATAAGACGTGCTTCTGTAAACCTCGCCTCGCGAAACTCAAAAGCTCATCCGCATAATCGCTACAAACAATAACAATTTCAAACCAAAATAAAAACATCAACAGTAACGCGGGCTTAAGCCCAGCTCAACTTAACATGCACATGCACACATTAAGTCCAAGCTTTTTTTTAATAATGTGTGCCAAATCTCAAGACTCTAGCTTTAACATTGCTTATGTTATGGTGATTTTTCTAATTTTAAAACAAACGGGACTTGATATCGAAAAATGAAAATAAACTTGATCTGCGTATGGTATTCAGGAACCTACATTCCAAATTTGAAGTCTAACTCTTATAGTTGCTGAGATCCACGCGTTCATACCGACGGACAGGGGTCAATCGACTCGGCTATTGATACTGATCAAGAATATATATACTTTATATGGTCGGAGATGCTTCCTTCTGCCTGTTACATACATTTACACAAATTCATTAAACCCTTTTTTGACCATTTAAATGGGCACAGGGTATAAAACCTCTACACGATGTAAACTTATAGTGATCACAAATATTGTGACGAAATATACAAAATTTAATATTTAAACCATTATGAAATAAATTAAATCTAAACAATTCGGTCAGTAAGGGCGAGTGCGACAGTAGCGCACCTTGAGCCAGTCTTCAAAGATATCATACCCTTGCAAAACCCTGTATTACATTTTCGACTGATCGTTTCTCTGAGAGTTATATTATAAAGTAGTCTGATTTAAATACACAATCTGAATTTGGTTGCAACATTTTGGGGCAGCAAAAATTGTCATAATTAAATTTAAATGTTGGCCAGCTATATGGCAGCTATATGATATAGTTGTCCAATTATAACCAAATTTTGTCAGAATGTAAAAGACAATATCAAGAAAAATATATTCTGTTAGATTGGTTGGGATATGTGAGAAACAAATGAGTTTGTTATACAAAAGTCTAATATTCGATTGCTTGTTTCAATGGCAGTTATTTGATATAGTAATCCGATCCGGCCATTAACAAGTTTCATCCAGATAGATTTAAGACTGAAAGACTAATTTGCATAAAAACAGACGAACATGGATATATCGACTCGGCTGTTGATTCTGAGTAAGAATATATGTATATACTAAATAGGGTCTTTACTGCGTTACACATTTCGGAACAACAATTTAAATACTCTCTGCGGGGTAAAACAAATTTGGCATTCGACACAGTTCAAGAAGTTATTTTTAGATTCAAATAAGCTAGACCTTTTTTGCTAGATCAAGGTGTGGAAAACAAAATTAATATTTTTATTTTAAAATACTTTAATATTAATAAATATGTACAAACCTCTACACGAGTTAAAAGTCTAGTGGCGATATCATATTCAATATTTAATATTTTGCTAACAAAGCAGCACATTTTGTAACATCTACAAGGTTATATAAATCTGTGAACCAAAGGTTTTTTCTTCGACTAACCCTTCGCCACGCTCTGTGATAATCTTAAGTCGAAAGTCTACAGAGTTCAGCTCATCTGGTTTCCATTTAAATACGTCGACGCAAACGCCGGCTTTGTACGGCTGCTGTGACGGTTGGAAGATGAGGCCGTCGGGTTCGTGGGCCAGTGAACAGGAAAATTTGTCACCCAATAATCGGGCTGAAGTACGCATATCCCAAAAGTCTTTGTTCCAAACACTGAAAGGCTTCAACGCGCGGTTAATGATGCCATGATTTAAAGCCATGATACGCGGTCCTGCGACATTGTGTAGATTACTTAATATACTGGTAATGGCCTTAAATACGTACCTATGACATCATGTTCAATATAATCCAGAGGTTGTGGATAAAAGGACTCCTGACGCACATCACGACCACATCACGTCTATCCTTTGATACCGGCTGAGCGCCCGTAAAGCCGTTATTTGCCAGTTGCACCAGTCCTGTACCTTGTGCTGTATAACATTGTCAGACGCGGCTGGTCCACTACGTGCCGCACGCCGGCGTCATAGTTTTTTTCTCTGTGCGATGTCGCCTGCTCCACCTTCTTCACATCATTTATAACAGCATCAACCTCGTCAACTAAAACCCGCTGAGTTTATAAGGAAGCCAGTTCGATTAAATCCGTGCAGTCAGTGCACAGCAATGACATCGACCATTCGTTAATAAATTTATCAACCAATTTTATAAAACTGGGAGTCTGCTCTGGTGATGGTATTTCGACGTAACCGCCACACTGCAGATTAATATACTGTGCACCCCGTTCCTCTAATGTGCTACGTTCGTAGAAACGCTTATATTTGTAATGGGCCTGAGCCCTGTTCGCGATCACTCTGGCCTTTCTTTAAAAATACTTTTAATATGCCTTCTAAAAAATCGTATTCGGAAGGGGCAGACTGGTTATGCTTAGGCTATAGAGGAACCTACATACCAAGTTGGGTGTCTCCAGCTCTTATATACAGACAAATTGAGAATATATACTTTATGTGGAACCCCTAGTAATAAAAGTCTACGGCTGCTCAGTGCTGGGTATTCACATAGAGCGTGTTCCGATGTTTCTTGCTCCAATAGTTTTAGTCTCCGAAAGGTTAAATTTTTTTTTGCGGTGGTATCTTAGGCTGCAAATTCCTATCAGATAACCCGCGAGGTTTCGAAGATCACTCTTCCTAATTCTTTTTGATTGCTTGTAACTGTCGCTGGCCTTTGTTGTATGTCTAGTATTTTTTGAGCCGCTTTTTCTACCAGTAATATTTGAATTGGAAAATAAGACTGAACTCCGCGGAAACTTTATAAAACTAAGATCAATCTTGAGATTTTCCAACTTTAATTGTGCTGCAGTATACTTTATTTCTAATGTCAGTTATCCATGGATTAAAAATCGTTTTGGTTCAATTCAATTCGAAGCACTTTTAATAAATAATATGCATAAGTTCAACAGCCCAATTAATAGTACTTTAAATTGTTTTTAATGTACTAATATTATAAGCAATTAATGAAGTGTAGGTGAAATGTAAAGGAAAGCCAATTGCAAGTAAAAATACCGAAACAAATTCCGAATTACCAATAGCGACCACCGACTGAATTAAAAAAAAAAAGTGTTTTGAAATAATTAAGATTTATTAATTTGCTAGTATGGGTCAGTTTGAATTTATGTTGTCGCTGTTTTGCAGGCAGGAAGGGACTTGCTTAACACTACGAGCGTCGTTGCGAGGTTGGCGGCGGCATTATTGCATGATCATCACGGAAGCCGAAATTTGCTATAAAGTTTAGTAAATATTCCTTGGATAGAGGATGCTTGATGCTCTCCACGACGGCTGTAATATGTGCGCTTGAAAAATGCTTGTGAAATGTGTATGTCAGCAAAACTTACAAACTGCCGTGTTGAAGCTGTTGGGCAACTTCTTGTCCATACGCTCACGCATAAACTCCCAATTTCCTGATATATTCCTCGTACATTCAACAACTTTGTTATCCAGTTCTCGTATTTCCTTGGTTAGCTTTTGCATACGCCCTAAAGGAGCGTCATGACCGCCCACATAAAGGAAGCCAACCTTTTTGGTCAGTAAACTATCAGAACACGTAATATAAAATGTAATATTAGCTTTCAAATATCTGTCATATAAATACATAAAACTTCAAGAAACACAGAAATATGAAAGTAAATAATTAAATACATTTTTCATAGACAGAAATTAAGCAAATAAACAGCTGCATCGCAATACTAAACTCGACTATAAGATACCCATTACGAAGTTAGGTATTTATTCATTATATCTATGCATTTTAAACTCCAGCGGTATAGAAATCACTGTATATTATAAGGAACGTGCTTTCCTTAAAAACTTAAGCCTGCCATAACTACTGTTAAATTTATCTGATATTGATGCGATTAAGTAGGTAATCGCTGAGACCGGCAGAACGTGCTAGTGAAGAAGAGTGCGAAAGGTGACTAGCAATTTATATAGGTAAAATGTAAGCTTCTACAATGTCAGATTAGACAGTCATATATCGTTCAACAGGTATTGTTCTAATTATGAAAATTACATAAATGAATACTTCGTTGATAATCGAAGTTGTACAGCCCCGATTTCGTTGATAGCCCAAGTCGTCCAGTCGCAGAGAGATCGGTCGTCGTGCAAAGAACTAGAGCGCAGCAAGCAATTTCAGTCTTGGACAGACACCAGAACGATGCGCACGTCTCTGTTACTCGCTCTCGTATTTCGATTCTGTGTGTGTGTCTAAGTATGTACACACGCACGTTTGCTTGTAGGCGTGTGCGTCATGAAACATGACAACAGCGCAATGGCAATACTTATTTCCCAATTTTCTCTTCTAGCGATGAATGCGAATATCAGACGGCGCTATTATATGTACATCTGTCAATTCTGACGACGGCAGCTTAAGTGTCGCTTTGGCCGTGTCGGTTAAGTTGTTGGAGGTCATTTCTTTTATTATTTAATAATTATCCTTATTATTTTCATAATAGACAGATGTACATATACTTGCGCCGTCTGATCTTCGCATTCGTCGCTAGAATAGAAAACTGAGAAATAAAGCATTGCCATTGCGCTGTTGCCATATTTCTCGCACACGCATACAAGCAAACGTGCGCGTGTACATACTTAGACTTACACAGACTTGATATGCGAGCGCGAGCGACACAGACGTGCGCATCGTTTTGGTGTCTGTCCAAGACTGAAATTGCTTGCTGCGCTCTTGTTCTATGCGCGTCGACCGATCACTCTGGGGCTGTAGGACTTAGGCTGTCAACGAAATCGGGCTGTACCACTTCGACTTTCAAAGAATTATTCTGGGACGCCAGGTTGCAAAATAATTTGTGCTCAGCAAAATCGCTGTTTGACGCCTCTATGCATTGTATGCTTAGTAATGTAAGTGAATAGAGCAAAATTTAAAAAATTGCAGTATAAAATGCAAAATTATTTTCCCTCAAACGCGTCGATTGATACCTTCATAATTCCAGGACCGTACCGGTTATAATTTTAAAATAGAGTAGTATATAGTTTTGGTTTGGCATAAGTATACCATTAAATTTTAAATTTCTTGAACAATTATTAAATAATGATGTTTAAATCAGCATGGGTTATAACCGTCAGCTGATCACCATACTCACACCAGTGCCAGCCATCCTACTACACCTGGCTTCCCGGGTCCTCTCCGGATACCAATTTTCGCCTTTCAGCACTCATAAAAGTTCTTAGTAGTTTCGCTGATCTTTGTTTCAATATATACGGCGTATCTCCCGCAGTATAGGGCAGGTTGCAATAAAAGAGTCTTCTCGTTCCCTTCGATTAGAGAGCCAACACTCATCTATTTGTTTGCGTTTATTTGTCAAGTAGTTCAGTTTCAGCAGTTCCAGTCTTGCTCTAAAAATAGTTAAGATAGCATAAATCTTCAAATCGTTGTTGAAAAATTTTAAATTTTACTCCAGCGACCTGTAGTATACACGAGTCTCGTTTTGCCTGGCCTGTTTTTCTGTTCGTTGTCGCGATGGGATTTAAAGTGCCTCAAGTATGATGTGATGGCTGCTTTTACAAGTGGACTGATCCTCCAATAGAGTCGCACGTCAATGCTTTGTGCAAGGCTGCACCATACTTTGAAGCATTATGACTTGCCTTGCAGCATGTGTGTGGCGACTATATTAGGTAGCCTCCTATCCTCCAGCGCCATTGCTTTTGTCAGGTAGCTGAATTGATGGTTGAGGGTATTGGTGTATAGTGGGGCTAGTCCTCTTCCAAGCATAATTGCAAATTTCAGCGTATTTGGGAGGGCGAAGAGCCTTTTTGTAAAGAAGGTGAGAAGTTTCTCGACTTCATGGTATCATGTGTGTCCCCACACTTGGGTGAAATTGCAATCTAAGATTTTATACTTGGTGCTGCTTTTTACGTATTTTTTTGCTAAGAAGGAACTTCAGGTGCTGTTTATGACAACATTGCCATCCTTAAGCTTTTTTGTTGCAGATGATTTTTGAAGCTGATAGTTGGTGTTAAGACGACTAAAAGGTATTTACAGGTAGGTAGATATACGTCGCAGGTTGGGCTACAACCTGTAGCCTAAAGCTAGGCTCCTTTTTGCACCCTTTACGTAATTAAAGACCTATGTTTTAAATCCACTTTCTGTGGTTTAAGAACTTTAGTAGCATGTACGTATTGATATTACAGTAGGGAGTTTAACTCATGTTTCCCACAAATTTAGGTCTGCCCCTACTTAGCGCAGGGCAATGGCCAAGTAGGGGTTCCGTATTTTCTGCCTCCTGCGAGGTTTTGCAGCTTCTGCAGAACGAGTTGTGAGGCACACCCATTTGCATGGCATGCTTGCTTGATGTGCCAGTGACCCGTAACGGTGGCTGTTAGTCTGGCAATATGCTTTCTAGAATGGCACAGGAGCTCCTCCGTACGGTTCTTGTTGCAAGTTGGCCACGTTTGTCTGGCTCTTCTGCAGCTCCAGAGTGATTTCCATCTTTCATTTGCTACAGCTGCAAATTGCGTGAGTGTATATATAGCGTTTTTAATCGTATTGAAGGTTGGTCTTACATCCTCTGGTGTGGACGTAAGCTGGGATACCTTCCTAGCTAGCTCGTCCGCCTTCTCGTTACCCTGGAAGTCCCTGTGTCCTGGGATCCAAACGAGGATGACTTTGTTGTGTTTTGCTATTGCATTTATTATCCGCTTACTCTTAATAGTAAGCTGTGAGTTTTGTCTGACCGAGTTGAGGGCCTTGATACCCGCTTGACTATATTTATATTATTATTTATATTGGGTATTCATACTCCTTGACTTCTTCGAATGCGGATCCATTTATCGTCAATTTTTCGTCTCTGGCTAGACGTCCCCTTATATCCTGGATGCACATTATTTTTGACTCCTCCTAGGTAAAGTTAATCATCTCTTGTAGTGATTCGGGCTGTCTGCCAACATTACCATGTCGTCTGCATTCATAAGAACCTTAGTGGTATGGGCTCCTTGCTTGATATCATCCACAAATAGAGATCAAAAAATTAGCGGGCTGAGCAGACATCCTGGCTTTACTCCCATAATTGTTTTAAACCAATCCGAAAATGTTATTCTATCCCATAAGACTTTTCGGTTTTCACTGTAAAGTTTCTGTTTGATTGCAACTATTTTTGTTGAAATCCCTCGGTTGCTTAGCAGTAGATCTTTTCTATGTATCGTGTCGAAAACTGCTTTAAAAATCAATAAAAAATACATACTTTGTCTTCTTTCTTTCGTTGTACTCCGCTGCTATTGATATCAGGACGAAGATGCTATCTACTGTTGAGTTGTCTTTCCTGAAACCAGTTGATATTCATTGAGAATATCATTTCGATTAACATAATTTTAAATACGCCCTAAAAGAATTGAAGTTCCAATTTTCTGTACACTGTCAAGGAAAGATATACCTCTGTAGTTAGAAACAACATGTGGCTCTCCTTTTTTCAAAATCGAAAAACAATGATCCGTTTGAAACTTGCCGGTGCCACGATATCTTCAACGAGCCGAACAGTCGGGGCCCCGACCGTAATATACCCTGTGGCTCTACAGGGACCCGCTCACATTCACTCCCGATGTAATTTTGTTGTAATTCGTTTTTTTTTTCAGTTTGTCGACACATCGACCACCAGGTACTCATCATGTGTGCCAAATCTGAAGTCTAGCTGTAAAATTGCTCTTGATATGAGGTTTTCCGATTAGTGGGCGAATGGGGAGTGGCATCGTGATAACATTTTCTGGGCAAATCTACCCTAAAATATTTATTCATCATGTGTGCCAAATCTCCAGTCCCTAGCTGCAAAACTGCATTTGTTCAGCTTTTTCTTGATTTGTTTGCGAATGGGGCGTGGCATCCAAAAAAAAAAAGATAAACTTGATCTGCCTGCAAAAATCAAGTTCAAGCTTCTAGCTCTTATCATCTCTAAGATCCTTTCGTTCATACGGACGGGCAGACGGACAGCACTTGAAAATGTACTTTCTACTTGCATCTGGTGCTTGCCAACACTTGCATTTAATTCCCAGATTTTCATAACGTTCTGGGCTTCCAACTCCAGTAAGATTTATATTTTGGTTTGGGTTATCGCTAAGTTTTTTCGCTACACCTTCCTGACTCATGTCGCATGTTTTGTACTTGATTAGTATTTTTGCTGCATGGTTTTGAAAAGGAGCACTGAATAGACTATATCATTGCCATTCAGTTTATTTCCATAAAGCGAAATTAGATCGAAAGACTGGCCTTTTTGTATAAGGATTTTTTCGGAGTTAAAGTGCATCCATTTCGCTTGAATGTTGATTTCATCTCCTTTGACCAGTACTCTATGGTTGCCAGATGACGTTTTGGCTGTAGGGGCTTTTCGATGCTCAGGTCTTTTTCGACGAATATCTTGGTACCAGCTAATTATCTCCCATTTCTCAAGCATTCGCTGACCATTGTCGCTGACAGCTCCGCAATCACGCCGATATTGTTTTGTCTTTCGTAAAGTATTTGGGTGTTGCCTACTTCGACGTGCGCGATTTCAAGCTTGGCTCGCAGAAGCTGCTTGGCTCCATCCCTTGTAGCTTCACCCTTCCTCATGCCCTTTACAATAATGTTATGGCTTCGTCTTAGTTCGATTAGTCTATTTAACACATTTCTGTCGGTGTCTCTGTCGCTTTTAAGCTTTTCGATCTCGGCTTTAAGTTCCTGATTTCCTGCCTGAAGTGCTTTAATTTTCTCCGACACACCTCCCAACTGTATTCATATCCACGTTTTGTAAAACTGTTCGTGCTTTTTGTGGGTGTAGGCATCATTCCTCTTTTTTCAGTCATTTTAAAAAGGTGCACGCTCTACTGCTCGCCGATTGGTTATCGATAATTGCGGAGGCTGTCGATATTCCACGAGCCGGAATTCGTGCACGTCAACACCACACTAACTAAATCTTGGCTATAGCAAGTTAATCAATAACAAATTTAAATTGCCCGCTAAGTTTACACTGCTTGCATAAGACTGCACCAATTCAGATCGCTAAGTGGCAACTTCGAACCGAGACGATCGGGCAGTTAACTTCTCTCAATTACTTTAAATGCAACAGGTTTTTCTGCGAGCGTTTTCCAACACTATCACCTGTTGATGTGCGGCAAGATCAGCTGTCTGTCTCTATTTTGGCACAATATTCCTTCTTTATCCGGGTTCGAGTGATTTTATTTGCAACAATTGCAATATGCATATAAATCCGCCAGTCAATTAATTTATGTGAAATTTATCCCTTACTTGCGTGTTCCTGAGTTTTATTATAAAAATTAATTTTAAATCTTATTTTTCGATTAAAAATATAAATTATAAAAAATTTAAAAATTAAATTTAAATTTTTAATTATAAATCAAAATATGACTCTTATTTTCAATTTATTATTTATTTATCTGCTATTAATGACTGACAAGCTAAATGATTTATCTTAGGGGCGGGATATAAGGCCCCAATGAAATAAGACCCCAACAGGTAAAATGAAATAAGGCCCCAAACTTGGGGTGTTATTTCATAATGAAATAAGTCTCCAACTTCAAATACGAAACAAGGCCCAATGCTAAAAAGGCGGCAAATAAGAAAAAAATGAAATAAGGCCCCGAATTTGGGATGTTATTTCATAATGGGTACTTTTAGTGTTACTCTTATTTCCATTTTGAAGAATAAGTAAATGGTCTCTCATAGTCGACTTCGACAGTAGCCTTTCCGACTGGTTTATATTAGAATAGTTTATATTTTAAAATCGATTTGGCTCGTTACAAAATTTGATATCAGTAATTTTGTGGCTTGAATATGCTGTCGTCACTAGACTTTTACCTCGTGTAGAGGTTTTTTGGTATGACTCACTTCCCAATAGGATCTTAGAAATTTTAATGAATAAGGGAGGGTCCACACATTACTCAACTAATAAATATATATGCATAAGAATCCTTAATAATAAAAAAAATAATTTTAATGTTTAAGTTTGTTAAATACATTTAAAAATTAAAATGTGCTACTCAAGTGAAACAGAATTGTTGTGAAATTTGTATACTTTTCATGTTTTTCAGTTGATAACATATTACTTGTTGATAATTTAAGTTTTGTTATTTTTGAAATAAATGTTGATCACACTATAAATAGAAACTTAAAAACCAAAGGGGTTTTTAATTGGTTGAAATATATCTAAATTTGAAATTGGATATGTGGAGTGTGTTATTCAAGTCAAACGCAGTATATATATATATATATATATATATATATATATATATATATATATCATATTTTGCATTCTCTCTCGTTTTTGTTGTCGCAATGGAACAAACACATACGCACATAATAAATATATGCCTATAAAAACTACTACGTTCATCATTTAATTTCACAAGTTCTTTGGCAGTTCTCTATTACAATTTTGGCAATATGTATTTGAAGCAGAAGTTATGATTTTTGCGAAGTAGCGTCGATTTGACATGTTACTTGCCTTTGTGAATTGAGATTGACCCATAAATAAAGGAGATATTAAGGAATTTGATCTAAATCCATTATTTCATAATTCAGGGCAAGAGCGAAAACGCAAATGATAATAGCTTTATTATCATTAAAGCACCATTGTTTGGAGTTGTCGAGCACTGAAAACTCAAAACTGATAGTTGTAATAAATATTATAATTTATATGAGCGATTGTATCGGCGAATGAGAAATTAATAATGTATACATCTTTGTTAAGATAACACAGTTTAACTTAACAGAGTACCAAAATATAACAATTTGCTGCTAGTTTCAAAACGTTTGATCCATATATGAAGGAGAAAATAAGAAATTGGTTTTAAAGCAATTATTTCGATATTCACGGCCAGAGCGAAAACCCAAAAGCGATGGTTAATGTAATAATTAATATGACCGATTGCATGTAGACATGTTTGACAATGTTACATTTCGATCATAGTGTTAAAACAATAAACAATATTCTCATCAACAGTCGCAATCTACTAATGTTGCCAGACTATCGAAAGCAAGTTACTTTTGATGCAAGAAAAGTCGAATTCGAGCGATATACATATGTCACGGAACGAATTAATATTCGATACGTTATGTTAAGTTAATGTTAAGTTATAAGTTATCGATAGTTAAGTTGGAATTGTTAAAGAATTTATGATTTACGACGAAAGGGTCACTATCATGACTAATGATAAGAAATCGCTGGATTAGGAGAAGTCACTGCGGTAAGTATAATAGTAATAATTGAAGTGTAACTTAGTTCTAACTTTAACAAAATAAAATCCTACAAACGAGGGTTCCTAGCATCTGCTAATTTCATGGACGACAGATAAGTGTTATTATTCGCAGACCACATATCGCAGCGAATCGGTTATTCGCGGCTTGTGTGAACTGGGAGTCTGCAAGGACAGATTGCGTTGGAAATTGAAGTGGGCTGCAGAAGGGACTGCAGTGTGTGTGTCCGGCGAAGCACAGGAAAACATAAGCTAATCGCATTCACCCAGCTAGAGAGTTGTCGTGATACCTGGAAATGCCAATTGAGCATTCACCCAGACGAAGCGCGAGACTACAAGTCAATAATATTGACTAACATTCTACTACAGGAGCCGCAGCAGCTAACAGGAACCCCTTTGGCTGCTCCATCGCAACGACAGCAAACGCCTAGAACAATTGGAGGGGTGGGTGCCTTGACTGCAGCTGTCGGCATGTCACATGGTACTGCAAAGTCGACGGATAGAGTGCGTGTGAGTACCGGCGAAAATGCCTGCACGCATCACCGAAACTCAGGTCGCGATTCTATTGCAGAATATCGCCATATTGGAGGAGCAACTCTAAATGGCGCAGTTTGGCGCAACGCCAGCTTTGAGTGAAGGTGAAGCGTCGAGTGCAGTGAGTGAAGCCAAAACAATGGAATGGGATCAGCGCCATCTATATAAGTGCCGTTCGTGAGTGCAAGTCAACGCTTGAGAGAAAACTTGGCGCCAATTCTGCGCGCGTCATGTACGACTGTGAGTGGCCTGTCGGTATCAGTGCACCACCACATATAAGCCCCATTCCTACGCCATCAACTGTGGCTACGGAGCCATGGTGTCATCAATGGGCGTACGAAAATTACCAGATTTACCAGAATTCGAAGGAAAGCCGGAAGATTGGCAACTGTTTTCTATGCTTTCACGCAGACATCTGCAGCGTATGGATACACCGATTTGGAGAACAGCTTGTGACTACTGAAAGCTGCACGTAGTGCGAAATTTGAGTTTACCGATGCATCTGCTTACATCGAAGCGACATCCAAGGATTGATCGATGATGAGCATCTCCAAATTTAGCCGTACGATGGTGCAGTACCGAAACTCTTAATTGGACTGGATCACGCACACCTGGGATGGCCTATGGAAACCATATTCTATGAATAATTTAAGTACAATGCAAAAACTTGATCCAAATATCTTGTTTAGTTTTGATTAATTGCCTATGTCGCGGGACGATATTCGATATTTAATGTTAAGGCTATGTTATAAGTTATCGATAGTTTTAGAATTTTTGGTGTCGAACGAAATGTTGTGCTAATTGAGCATCCGCCCAGAAGAAGTGCGCGACTGCAAGCAACTAAAATGGACCAACAGGCTACTACAGGCGCCGCAGCGAGAACGCCGACACCTACAGGGAGACCTGTTGCAGCTACGTCGCACAGTGGCTCACTCACGAGACTCACGTGGCACAAAAGAAATCGGTTATTTCTCGCCCTGAAATGCAGTTTGATAGAAAATTTTCCAAAATTTCCGTTTAGATTTTTTAATTTGAGCAAACGGTTTCGGCGGTAGAGCTCATCAAACATGAAAAAAATTTCGCTTTTTTATAAAAAACTATTTTTGACATAGTTTTTTAACTTTAGATAGACTTTCAGCATAAAGTCCAGGCTTGTCCAGGGAAACGGGTATATACACGTTATTCTGTTAATATTTCTGTAACAACTTCAAGAAAGTCTAGGTGCCAAGAAGTGTCCGTTAATGGTCCTCATTTGAACGTGTTTCCGTTAAACTAGACCTTTTATTGAACACTTTACATAAATATAATATCAAGAATTCATTGTCTACCTAAATATACTAATGTAAACCAAACAAACAGGTAGTGATTATGTAATTTATAATCCTTTTCGTACTCAATTTCCGCGTTTACCAAACCCAATTATCTAAGTTTGTAGATTTTAAATGACTACACATGTTTAATCTTTTGTGCTACCTAAGTTGGTAATTAATAGTAGGGATTAAGGGTATATATTCAAATATTTAGGTGCATTGTATCATTGTCTACTTTTGGCAACCATCACGATATTAAACAAAATCAGTGCTGATTAGTATTATGTAATATTAATCAAATATTGAATCCGCAAAATGTCTTCCAAAATTCGAGATGTATTTCAGATGTTTATTGATGTTCCAAGCTAAGAAGAGTTTATATTGATCGTTATGTGTACAGTATTCTTTGCTGGAGTATCACTTCAACCTCACTGGAGATAAGACGTGCTTCTGTAAACCTCGCCTCGCGAAACCCAAAAGCATAATCGCTACAAACAATAACAATTTCACACCAAAACAAGCGGAACAGTCGGGACCCCGACCGTAATATACCCTGTGGGTCTACAGGAACCCGCTCAAATTCACTTCAGATGAAATTATCTAGTAATTCGTTTATTTTTAATTTGTGGGCGAAAGGGGCGTGGCATCGCAATACAATTTTTTGGACACATGAACCACAAACTATTCATCATGCGTCCCAAATCTGAATTCTCTAACTGTAATATTGCTCTTGTTATAAGCTTTTCCGTTTTGTGGGCGAGGGGGGCGTGGCATCGTGATAAAATTGTCTGCACACATCGACCCCAAGATACTCATCATGTGTGGTAAATGTGAAATGTGAAATGTGAATGTAAATGTTTTTAGCTGTAATATTGCTCTTGTTATGAGGTTTTTGAGCTACAAAACTGCTTGCTTTATGAGCTTTTCATTAATTTGTAGGCGAAGGGGGCGTGGCATCGCGATAACATTTTTTGGACACATTGACCCCAAGATTCTTATCATATGTGCCAAATCTCAAGTCTCTAAGTGTAATATTGCTCTTGATATAAGCTTTTCCGTTTTGTAGACAAGGGGGGCGTGGCATCGTGATAAAACTTTCTGGACACATTGACCACAAAATATTTATCATATGTGCCAAATCTCAATTCCCTAGCTACAAAACTGCCCTTGTTATGAGGTTTTTGTGGTACAAAACTGCTTGCTTTATAAGCATTTACTTAATTTGTGGGCAAAGAGGGCGTGGCATCCAAAAAAAAGATAAACTTGATCTGCCTGCAAAAATTACCAGTGCTGGGACACCAAGTTCAAGCTTCTAGCTCTTACCATCTCTGAGATCCTTTCGTTCATACGTACGGACCGACGGACCGACAGACCGACGGACAGACGGACATGGCTATATCGACTCGGCTATTGATGCTGATCAAGAATATATATACTTTATTGGGTCGGCCATGCTTCCTTCTGCCCGTTACATACTTTTAACAAACTTAATATACCCCCAAAGGGTATAATAAAAACAGTAAATTACAAAAACAAATACACAACATCAATAGTAACGCGGGCTTAAGCCCAGCTCAACTTAACATGCACGAACCACCAGATAAAAACAGTTATGCGTTCAACTCAAAACAGGGTGAACCAAAATATATTGTAATTAAAAGAAACGACAATGAATCTTTCGCAAATTTATCACCGTTTATAATCAAAAAAACTATAGGCTATGCCTGTAATGGAGAAGTAGAAACATGTAAAAAAACAAAAGACGGCTCCCTCCTTATCAGAACTAAAAACAAACTGCAAGCCTTAAAACTACTTAGACTGACCCAAATGACAAACATTGACATTACCGCAACAGAACACAAAACACTAAATGCTACCAAGGATGTCATATACTGTAACGAACTACGTAACATAAGCGAAATCGAAATCCTACAAGAATTAAAAACCCAAAACGTGACTGATATAAGGAAAATTCTAAAAAAAACAACCAAACACAAACCGCGAAGATAACACTAACACACTCATAGAAACTGGACTTATCACAATAACATTTGCCATCAAAATCGGCTACGAAACCGTTCGCGTGCGCCCGTACATCCCACTGCCACTCCGATGCAAGAATTGTCTCCGCTTTGGACACCCAGCTACCATCTGCAAGAGCTCAGAAACGTGCAAAAACTGCTCGGCAGAAAAGTACACAAAAGAAGGGGAGCTCTGCAAAAACACCAAGAACTGTCTAAGCTGCAAGTACAACACCGAAATTGACCACCAACACAGTCCACTCGACCGCAAATGCTCTACATTCCTCAAACAACAAGAACTAACCGCAATAAAAACCACCGAAAAAGTAGATCACAAAACTGCACTAGGTATATACTACAATAGGCACAATCAACAGTTGAGTAACACCTACGCCAGAACACTTACATCATCAACACCACATACAACAGCAACATACACACTAACCCACACACATACACAAAGCAGCACCCCACAGCAACAAGGAAGCACCTCATCTACGCCCACATGCACTGTAACTAACGCAACTAAACCGCTATCAATCACAGCACAATCAACCAAAACAACACCCATCCAACAACCTCTAAAACGTCAACAACTTCAAACTGTAGCAGTCAACATGGAAACCGACGACAACCTTTCCAACACAGGAAACAAATCCTATTCGTCACAGCCCATTGAAGATCTAAGACTTAGAATTTACTCTAAAGATAAATCTAGCCCCCTCTCCGCTAACTTTAAGCCTCCCAAAACAAAAACAAAAACCAAACCCTCAAGCAAAAACCAACACACAAACAACAGCGACAGCGAACCCACTTTATAAAACAAAAACAATAAACTAATTATGCTCTAACCTAAACTCTATACTCATATTTAACTTAAGCTCAAAATAATATCAACTATCTATTATATTAACCCAAGACATACATATTTATATACTAAAACCAAACTCAATAGCAATGCTAAAAATAATACAATGGAACATAAAAGGATATACAAATAATTATAGTGAGCTCTTGACTATTATCAGAGAACATTCACCACAAATCGTATGTCTCCAAGAAACGCACTATTACAAAACATGCATACCTATCCCCGTCCAAATAAATGATCAAATTTACACCAATACAGCCTCCAACCGGCTTGGAGGGGTAGCCAGATTAGTCCACAAATCCATCCAACATACCCAAATAAACCAAACTAGACACTTTGAAACTCTTGGTATAGAAATCATGCCGAAAACAAAAATTAATATTCTCTCAACATATATCCCTCCTAACAAATCTTTTTCACTTAAATGCTTAAACGATAATTTTGAAACTCCCAAAACCAACCAAATTATCCTAGGCGACTTTAACAGCTGGCACCACAGCTGGGGCTTACCTCAGGACAACAGAAAAGGCAGAATCCTAGCTAAATTCTTCCAAAACACTAACCTTACTATCCTCAACGACGGCTCCCCAACCCACTTCTCCACCCACAACACATTCACCCATATAGATCTATCTCTATGCTCCCCCCAACTCACCCCCTTCGCCAATTGGAAGACAATCGACGACCTTCATGGAAGCGATCATTTCCCAATCCTAATCTCCTTGTTCCCACAAACACCAACAACCAATTTTTCGCGTCCCTTTTTCAAAATAAAAGAAGCCGACTGGTCATCGTTCACAAAATTAACCAACGACATAAACGAACATATAACTGAAAGCACAAACATCAATAAAGAAGCCGCAAATCTAAATAAAATAATTTTACAAGCCGCCCACCACAGCATACCACAAACATCCCTCCACCATTGCAGCAAAAACACACCCTGGTGGAATAAGACCCTGACCGAACTTAGAGCAACTTAACGCAAAACATGGCAGCCCTTCAAACGCAACAACAATACTGACAATCTCCTCAAATACAAACGAGCTAATGCACTCTTCCGGAGAGAACTTAAAATATCAAAAATCAAAGCTACAACAGAATTCACCTCCCCAATCGAACCCAACACACCCTCTGACAAAATCTGGGCAAACATCCGTCATTTTTGCGGACTTTCCTCAATTAAAGCTATACACTGTATCACAGATACAACCAACAACTTGCCCATAACAGATACAACGTCCATGACCCATCTATTTGCTCAACACTGGTCCAACAACTCCAAAGACGAAAACTTCAACCAAAATTTCACCACCAACAAATACTCAGACAAACCAACAAACTACATACCCATCCCATCAGCATAAACAATAGAATCAGACATTACGCAGATCGAAGTACTATCTGCATTGCACTCCCTCAGAGGAATAACGCCTGGCCTAAACAGAATCTCATACCCTATGATCAAAAACACCTACTACTCACTCAAAACTAGAATCACCAACCTGTTCAACAACATTTTTAACAACTTCATCGCACAATCATACAAAACCAGCCTAATCATCCCCATACTAAAACCCAATTCAAACAAAACAGTAATAACCAACTATAGACCAATCTCCCTTAACTGTTGCCTATCCAAAACATTAGAAAAAATAGCCAAACGTCTTTGGTGGTTTGTCACCAAAAACAACCTTATTCATCCCAACCAAACAGGATTTAAACACGGCAAATCCGTTTCAGACGGTCTGCTCCTCGCAGACCACCAGATAACAAAGTCGTTAAAAACCAAAAAGCACACCTCCGTCATTGCTCTTGACTTTTCAAAAGCTTTTGACAGAGTCGGAGTGCACACCATTATCGACCAGCTAATCAGCTGGAAAGTTGGCCCGAAAATCATACATTTTATTCAAAACTTCATGTCCAGAATGAAAATTAGAGTTAAGGTTAAAAACATAAAAACATAATAACAACCAAAGCCTTCAAAACCCTACTACACAGCTCAAAGTCACCACTACAGAAATACATCAAGCAAAACAGCAGCCAAAAAAGAAACAAACTAACATCCGCACTAGAAAAAATCATAATCTTATGCAAAGAACATAACATCCCCTTCCGCCCACTTCCAAACAAAACAACTACCCCTCAATGGCTATTCCCCCTGCCCTAATCAACACCACACTACAAAAATTTAACAAAACAAATACTCCACCAATCACATATAGACAACACTTCCATGAACTCAAACACAAATACAACAATCACACATTCATATACACAGACGGCTCGCTGCAAAGCAACACCGCTACCTTCGCCATCACCACTGATAACGAAATCCTCAAGAGAGGCATACTTCCGCACTTCCCATAAATATTGTCAGACGAAACCATTACCATCCTAGAAGCAACATAACTAGTACAAACCAGAAGAGGAAACTTCATCATTTGTTCCGATTCTCTATCTTCCATAAACTCCATCAACAACATTAACAACAATAACATATATCCCACAACCATCAGAACCCTCCTTACCAAAACTGCACCTAAAATAAAACTGCTCTGGATCCCCAGCCACTGCGGCATTAAAGGAAACGAGCTAGCCGACACGATAGCGAAATCCACACTCATGATGCCCCTACATTGCACTCCCAATTTTAACACCACAGACATAAATAAATTCCTTACAAACAAAATAGCTCAACAACTCAAACACAACATAGCAATCTGCAATAGATGGTACCAACAATTAAACACTAGCCTAACACACACAACCCACTACCTAAAAAACTTAAATAAAAAACAAGCCGAACAGTCGGGACCCCGACCGTAATATACCCTGTGGGTTTACAGGAACCCGCTTAAATTCACTCCAGATGAAATTCTCTAGTAATTCGTTTTTTAATTTTTGTGGGCAAAGGGGGCGTGGCATCGTGATAAATTTTTCTGGACACATCAACCACAAAATATTCATCATGTGTGCCAAATCTCAAGTCTCCAGCTACAAAACTGCTTTTGTTATGAGGTTTTTGAGTGACAAAACTGCTTGCTTTATGAGGTTTTACTTAATTTGTGGGTGAAGGGGGCGTGGCATCGTGATACATTTTTCTGGACACATCAACCACAAAATATTCATCATGTGTGCCAAATCTCAAGTCTCCAGCTACAAAACTGCTTTTGTTATGAGGTTTTTGAGTGACAAAACTGCTTGCTTTATGAGGTTTTACTTAATTTGTGGGTGAAGGGGGCGTGGCATCGTGATACATTTTTCTGGACACATCAACCACAAAATATTCATCATGTGTGCCAAATCTCAAGTCTCCAGCTACAAAAGTGCTTTTGTTATGAGGTTTTTGAGTGACAAAACTGCTTGCTTTATGAGGTTTTACTTAATTTGTGGGTGAAGGGGGCATGGCATCGCGATACAATTTTCTGGACACATCGACCACAAAATATTCATCATGTGTCCCAAGTCTGAAGTCTCTAACTGTAATATTGCTCTTGTTATAAGCTTTTCCGAATTGTAGGCGAGGGGGGCGTGGCATCGTGATAATATTTTCTGGACATATTGACCACAAGATATTTATTATATGTGCTAAATGTGAAGTCTTTAGCTGTTATATTGCTCTTGTTATGAGGGTTTAGAGCTACAAAACTGCTTGTTTCATACTTTTTTCTTGCTTAGTTTGTGGGCAAAGAGGGCGTGGCATCCAAAAAAAAAGATAAACTTGATCTGCCTGCAAAAATTACCAGTGCTGGGACACCAAGTTCAAGCTTCTAGCTCTTACCATCTCTGAGATCCTTTCGTTCATACGGACGGACCGACAGACCGACAGACCGACGGACAGACGGACAGACGGACATGGCTATATCGACTCGGCTATTGATGCTGATCAAGAATATATATACTTTATGGGGTCGGCCATGCTTCCTTCTGCCCGTTACATATTTTTAACAAACTTAATATACCCCCACAGGGTATAAAAATATCACACGCCGCGACCAAATTAAAATACTAAAGCTCAGACTAGGACACACAAGGCTTACACAACAACACTACATCAACCCTGACAACATCCTACAATGCCCAAACTTCCATACAACAATAGACCTCACGATAAAGCACATCCTAACAAACTGCCCTGCAACATCACATCATAAATATCAAATCTTCCAAGATAGATGCCCTATTCTGTCCCTCTCAAATCCAACCGCACAAAACATCTCTAAAATAATAAAATTCCTCAAACTCACAAACACATACAACCTCATATGACTTAAAACTTAATAAAAACAATTAAAACTATTGTAAAAATGTAAATATGTAAATATATAAATATCTAACCGAAGGCCTTAGCAGCCAGCGCTTTAGTCATAAGCTAGCATTAATTTTAAATTATAACTAACTCTAATATAAATAAATAAATAAATACTTTGCTAAGGAAAATATGACGGAGGTCGACAAGATCAAAAACAAACTTCATAAAATTTTGGTACACGGAGGAGATCTCAACGAAAACCAATGTCTGTCAATCGGGGAATTATCAGAAGAAGTCCAGAAATCTATAAACAAGGAGTACAAGAAATATATATCCATATATATATATATGGATGAGTGAGTGCCCAGGCTACAGCCGCCATCATGTCGCATGGTGCAGCAAAGACGACGGATGGAGTGCGTGCGAGCACCAGTGACAACGCTGGAGAAACACGCATCAGCGAGACTCAGGTTGCGAGTCTGCTGCAGAAGATCGCCATATTGGAGAAGCAGCTCAAAATGGCGCAATTGAGCGCGACGCCATCTTCGAGTGCTAGTGCAGTGAGTGAAACTCAAACAATGGCGGGATCAGCGTCATCTTTATATGTGCCGTGCGTGAGTGCAAGTTTGAGTGATAACTTGGCGCGCGTCATGTGCAAGTGTAAGTGGCCTGTCGGTATCAGCGCCATCTTGCTACATGACCACCAGCCACGCGACGCCATATAATACCGCACCGTCACACATCAGCCCTATGCCTACGCCATCAAATGTGCTCTATGGATCCATGGCGTCATCGATGGGCGTACGCAAACTGCCAGATTTGACAGAGTTTGGAGGAAAGCCGGAAGATTGGCCGCTATTTTACTACGCCTTCACGGAGACATCTGCAGCGTATGGATGCACCGACCTGAAGAACAACATGCGATTATTAAAGGCGTTGAAGGGTGAGGCACGCGAGACCGTGAAGTGCTTGTTGATTTACCCAAGCAACATTAACGCTGTGCTGGATCAGTTGCGCTTCAGGTATGGACGACCGGAGCAGCTCATACGAAGCCAACTGCAAGGCGTACGGGACCTGCCACCAATCCAGGAGCAGCACTTGGCAAAGGTCATACCGTTTGCCAGTCAGGTCAGCAATCTGGCAGCGTTCATGCAGTCACTGCCCAACGGAGTACATCATTTGAGCAACCCGACTCTAATGGAGGATCTGATTGCGAAGCTGCCACCAACGAGGAGAGTGGAGTGGGCGAGACACGCCAGTACCCTGCTAGTGTACCCGACCGTCGTGCATTTCAGTAAGTGGTTGACTGAATTTGCAAATGCTATTTGTACGATAACCGACAAGGTGAAGGAAACGAAGCGTTGACTGCTGCATGTGAGCACGGATCGACAGGAGCAAACCCGGATCAAACACTGCCCAATATGCGAGGGGCAACATAGCACAAACAATTGCAGGGATTACAAGAAGGCTTCGACTGCATCTAGATGGCGATACAAGCGAGAGCACCGATTGTGTTTCTCATGTCTTCGTGATGGGCACACGGCCAGGAGCTGTCGTGCTGATAACAGGTGCAATGTGGATGGATGCCAAGGACGACATCACGCATTGCTACATGAGCCGTCTGACAATTATAGAAGATCTCCACCGCCATTGAATACCAGAGGTCAGAGTGAGGTTCCCAATCCAGCGAGCAGTAGCCGGAACAGTAGTCGAAGGTCACAGCCGAAGGAAGCGCCCCCACAGAGGAATCTCAGCTGTGTCGACCCAAAGGGACAACGGCTGCTCTTTCGTATACTGCCAGTTACGTTGTTTGGGGCAGGAGACAAGAGGCTGGATACATATGCGCTCTTCGATGAAGGCTCATCTGTATCGATGATCGACGACGACCTGAGGCGGGAGCTGAATTTATCTGGAGAGCGACGAGAACTCAATATCAATTGGTTCAGTGGAGATCGGCGAGAGAACCTGCAACTATCGTCAGCTTGCAAATCAGTGGAGCAGGGACACGCCAACGCTACGATATGCGTAATCTACACCCAGCACGGAATTTAAGTTTGCCGATGCAGAGCTTGCATTGAAGTGATATTCAAGGATTGATCAAAGATGAGCACCTGCAAATTAAGCCGTACGATGGAGCATTACCAAAGCTGTTAATTGGACTGGATCACGCTCACCTGGGATGACCTATGGAAACCAGGCAGCTTTCGAAGAAGGGGCCCTATGCATCGGCCACCAAGTTAGGCTGGCTGGTCTGAAGGAGAACTTTGGAGTGAAGCTTGCGTCACCTGTTGCTGCTAGCGCGGATACTAGAGCGCAGAGGATCCTCCAAGAATCAACTGCAAAATTGGGTCAACGTTTCTAAACTGGACTATTGTGGAAGAGCGAAAATATTGTAGTACCACGGAGCTACGATATGGTGCTCAAGAGACTGGTGAGACGATGAATTTGGCCTTGCATACAGGCAAATTATGAGGGACTACGTCGCCAAAGGATACGCCCGACGCTTGGAGCAGAAGGAGATTATCCTGGCCCCGGAAAACAAGCTCTGGTACTTGCCACACTTTGCTGTGATGAATCCAAACAAACCAGGGAAGCTGCGACTGGTTTTCGACGCGGCGGCGAAAGTGGGTGATGTATCCTTGAAGTCTGTGCTAGACAAGGGTCCACAGCACTACAAGACATTGCTAGCCGTGCTCTTCCACTTCAGGGAAGGTGCTATTGGAGTCTGTGGCAACATTAAAGAGATGTTTCATCAGGTGATGATACGGCCGCAGGACAGATGTGCGTAACGCTTTCTGTGGCGAGATGGAAACGACCAAAGGGACCCGCAGGTGTATGAGATGATGGTCATGACGTTTGGAGCAGCCTGCTCACCGAGTGCGGCGCACTACGTGAAAACGGTCAATGCGATGAAACATCAGCACACGGATCCACGTGCGGTCAGAGCCATCATCGACTATCACTACGTCGATAACTACGTGGATAGCTTCGACACGGATAAGGAGGCCATAAGCGTGACGAAGCGGGTGAGACAAATTCATGCTGAGGCAGGATTTGAGCTATGCCAGTTTGCCTCCAGCTCGCAAGCTGTGATCGACGCGTTGAGCCAGTACGGAGCGGCTATGAGCGTGCAATGGGCTGAAGCGGAAGAAAAAATCCTGGGAATGTACTGGCAGCCAGCTACGGATGAGTTAAAGTTCAATGTTAAGTTCCACAAGGTGCCACGGAGTGTGATGACTGGCAAGAAGACGCCCACGAAAAGGGAGTTCCTGAGCATGTTGATGTCAACGTTCGACCCACTGGGATTTCTATGCTGCTACATGGTCACCGCCAAATTGTTACTGAGGGAGATCTGGCGACGAAACATACAATGGGATGAATCCCTACCGAGTGGGATCAGTGACGTCTTCGAAAGGTGGCGCCAAGGTATTGTAAACGTGGAGAAGTTTCGGTGACCACGTTATTATTTTGGACCTGGAAAGATCGTGAGCACCCAGCTGCACATATTCGTGGATGCCAGCCAATCAGCGTTTGCCGCAGTAGCATACTGGAGGGTCACCAGAGAGGACGACGTGAGTACATTTTGTATGTGCTAAAACGAAATGTGCCCCGATGAGGACGATGTCGATTCCTTGTCTGGAGTTGCAAGCGGCGGTCCTGGGTACAAGGCTGACGAATACTGTGAGTCAAGAGCACAGTATTTAGATCAACAACGTCATACTCTGGACGAACTCCAAAACAGTGCTTCACTTCATCGGAAATCGGATGACGGAGATTCTGGAGTCAACAGATATCGCGCAATGGCGATGGATACCCTCAGCCGAGAACGCAGCTGACGATGCGACAGGGGCTCAGTCCGACGTGGACTTGGGTCAAGAATTCCGATGGCTGAGAGGACCGGGATTTCTGAGGAAGACTACAATATGCGACGATAAAGAGGAGATGCCCAGTGAGTTTGCATTGGTCGCTTCGCATCCCTTTTTTATATCTTTGCAGAGATTCTCGAGCTACAACCGCTTGTTGAGGACCACGGCATATGTGATGCGCTTTATACGACGGTGCCGTGGACAGTGAAACGAGCTCGAAGGTTACGGTCTCACTGCTGAAGAGTGCAAGGAGGCAGAGTATTTGCTGATACGACGAGCGCAGGGAGAGTCGTTTCCAGACGAGGTGCGAGCAGCCTGCGACGATGTTACGCTCGCTGGACGAACGGATATCGGAGGACTGGCGCTCTATCTGGACGAAAATGGAGTGCTGCGCGCATATGGCAGAATTGACACTATAATTAGTGTTTCCATACAGTTTGTTTTGTTTGTTTATGTGCTCAATCATTTGTTCCATACAAACTTAAAACAAAGCTGGAGATGGTTGTTCTACGACCTTTTGATAAAAACCGCTAGTCTAGTAGGGAAAACGCTAAATAATTGACCCCGAAAACGGACAAAATTGCTGGACTGCAGGTCACTAGCTATATAAAACGCAATATTGGATTTAGAGATCGGCCAGGCGGATCGCAATGACTGATATATCGTTCGAAAGGTAGTTCCTGTTTTTTTTTCTTATGACATTTATGTAGACATTTGTATTTCTTTGTCAAACTTTGCACGATTGCATGTGGGACTTCGGTTGCGGCACAATGCCCAATTTTTAGAACCTTTACTTTAAAAAAGTAAATAGGGTCAATTAAGTCTGTCAAAAAAAAAAGTGTTATCAGGTCGAAGGAAGTCCGGCAGACCCCATAAAGTATATATATTCTTGATCAGCATTACATGCCGAGTCGATATAGAAATGTCCGTACGTCCGTCTGTCTGTATGAGCGCCTAGATCTCAGAGACTATAAGAGCTAGAGTCACCAAATTTGGTATGGTGGTTCGTCAACGGGCTAAGCAGATCCAGTTTATCTTAAAATTTTGACACAAACAAAATTTTTTAAATGCAATAAAACGAAAAACATTAAAGGTAGAGTGAGCTTTGGCACACAGGACAAGCATCGGGATCCTATTGTATCCTGAAAATTTCATCGCGATCGGATAATAAACTCGAAAGTTATTCAAGACTCAATATTACTCACTGTCGGGACAAAGGAAGAAGAGCATATTACAACGCGTTATGGGTACTTTTAGTGTTACTCTTATTTCCATTTTGATGAATAAGTAAAGGGTCTCTCATAGTCGACTTCGATAGTAGCCTTTCCGACTGGTTTATATTAGAATATTTTATATATTAAAATGGATTTGGTTCGTCACAAAATTTGATATCAGTAATTTTGTGGCTTGAATATGCTGTCGTCACAAGACTTTTACCTCGTGTAGAGGTTTTTTGGTATGACTCACTTCCCAATAGGATCTTAGAAATTTTAATGAATATGGGAGGGTCCACACATTACTAAACTTATAAATAGATATGCATAAGAATCCTTAATAATTAATATAAATAATAATTTTTATGTTGAAGTTTGTTAAAAACATTTAAAAATTAAAATGTGCAATTCAAGTGAAACAGAATTCTTGCGAAATTTGTATACATTTCATGTTTTTCAGTTGATAACATATTACTTGTTGATGATTTAAGTTTTTTTTTTTATTTTTTGAAATAAATGTTGATCACACTAATAGAAACTTAAAAACAAAAGGGTTTTTTAATTGGTTGAAATATATCTAGATTTGAAATTGGATATGTGGAGTGTGTTATTCAAGTCAAACGCAGTATATATATATATATATATATTGCATTCTCTCTCGTTTTTGTTGTCGCAATGGAACAAACACACACATACGCACATAATAAATATATGTTTATAAAAACTACTACGTTCATCATTTAATTTCACAAGTTCTTTGGCAGTTCTCTATTACAATTTTGGCAATATGTATTTGAAGCAGAAGTTATGATTTTTGCGAAGTAGCGTCGATTTGACATGTTACTTGCCTTTGTGAATTGAGATTGACCCATAAATAAAGGAGATATTAAGGAATTTGATCTAAATCCATTATTTCATAATTCAGGGCATGAGCGAAAACGCAAATGATAATAAAGCATTAAAGCACCATTGTTTGGAGTTGTCGAGCACTGAAAACTCAAAACTGATAGTTGTAATAAATATAATAATTTATATGAGCGATTGTATCGGCGAATGAGAAATTAATAATGTATACATCTTTGTTAAGATAACACAGTTTAACTTAACAGAGTACCAAAATATAATAATTTGCTGCTAGTTTCAAAACGTTTGATCCATATATGAAGGAGAAAATAAGAAATTGGTTTTAAAGCAATTATTTCGATATTCACGGCCAGAGCGAAAACCCAAAAGCGATGGTTAATGTAATAATTAATATGACCGATTGCATGTAGACATGATTGACAATCTTACATTTTGATCATAGAGTTAAAACAATAAACAATATTCGCATCAACAGTCGCAATCTACTAATGTTGCCAGACTATCGCAAGTAAGTTACTTTCGATGCAAGAATAGTCGAATTCGAGCGATATACGTGTGTCGCGGGACGAATTAATATTCGATACGTTATATTAAGTTAATGTTATGTTATAAGTTATCGATAGTTAAGTTGGAATTGTTAAAGAATTTATGATATCCGACGAAAGGGTCACTATCATAACTAATGATAAGAAAGCGCTGGATTATGAGAAGTCACTGCGGTAAGTATAATAGTAATAATTGAAGTGTAATTTAGTTTTAACATTAACAAAATAAAATCCTACAAACGAGGGTTCCTAGCATCTGCTTATTCCTTGGACGACAGATAAGTGCTATTATTCGCAGACCACATATCGCAGCGAATATATTCGCGGCTTGTGTGAACTGGGAGTCTGCAAGGACAGATTGCGTTGGAAATTGAAGTGGACTGTAGAAGGGACTGCAGTGTGTGTGTCCGGCGAAGCACAGGAAAACATAAGCTAATCGCATTCACCCAGCTAGAGAGTTGTCGTGATACCTGGAAATGCCAATTGAGAAATTCACCCAGACGAAGCGCGAGATTACAAGTCAATAATATTGACTAACATTCTACTGCAGGAGCCGCAGCAGCTTACAGGAACCCCTTTGGCTGCTCCATCGCAACGACAGCAAACGCCTAGAACAATTGGAGGGGTGGATGCCCTGACTGCAGCCGTCGGCATGTCATATGGTACTGCAAAGACGACGGATAGAGTGCGTGTGAGTACCGGCGAAAACGCCTGCACGCATCACCGAAACTCAGGTCGCGATTCTATTGCAGAATATCGCCATATTGGAGGAGCAACTCTAAATGGCGCAGTTTGGCGCAACGCCAGCTTTGAGTGAAGGTGAAGCGTCGAGTGCAGTGAGTGAAGCCAAAACAATGGAATGGGATCAGCGCCATCTATATAAGTGCCGTTCGTGAGTGCAAGTCAACGCATGAGAGAAAACTTGGCGCCAATTCTGCGAGCGTCATGTACGACTGTGAGTGGCCTGTCGGTATCAGTGCCATCTTCTATATATGACCACCAAACACGTGAAGCCATATTTCACTCCACCACCACATATAAGCCCCATTCCTACGCCATCAGCTGTGGCTTACGGAGCCATGGTGTCATCAATGGGCGTACGAAAATTACCAGATTTGCCAGAATTCGAAGGAAAGCCGGAAGATTGGCAACTGTTTTCTATGCTTTCACGCAGACATCTGCAGCGTATGGATACACCGATTTGGAGAACAGCTTGTGACTACTGAAAGCTGCACGTAGTGCGAAATTTGAGTTTACCGATGCATCTGCTTACATCGAAGCGACATCCAAGGATTGATCGATGATGAGCATCTCCAAATTTAGCCGTACGATGGTGCAGTACCGAAACGCTTAATTGGACTGGATCACGCACACCTGGGATGGCCTATGGAAACCATATTCTATGAATAATTTAAGTACAATGCAAAAACTTGATCCAAATATCTTGTTTAGTTTTGATTAATTGCCTATGTCGCGGGACGATATTCGATATTTAATGTTAAGGCTATGTTATAAGTTATCGATAGTTTTAGAATTTTTGGTGTCGAACGAAATGTTGTGCTAATTGAGCATCCGCCCAGAAGAAGTGCGCGACTGCAAGCAACTAAAATGGACCAACAGGCTACTACAGGCGCCGCAGCGAGAACGCCGACACCTACAGGGAGACCTGTTGCAGCTACGTCGCACAGTGGCTCACTCACGAGACTCACGTGGCACAAAAGAAATCGGTTATTTCTCGCCCTGAAATGCAGTTTGATAGAAAATTTTCCAAAATTTCCGTTTAGATTTTTTAATTTGAGCAAACGGTTTCGGCGGTAGAGCTCATCAAACATGAAAAAAATTTCGCTTTTTTATAAAAAACTATTTTTGACATAGTTTTTTAACTTTAGATAGACTTTCAGCATAAAGTCCAGGCTTATCCAGGGAAACGGGTATATACACGTTATTCTGTGGATATTTCTGCAATAACTTCAAGATAGTCTAGGTGCCAAGAAGTGCCAGTTAACTTTTTATTTAATAAACAATTCACGCACAACGCTTTTAACTGGGTCAAAATTGAGTTGTGACGCACCCAAAATGGCGCCGGGCTCGCATTTTTGCGCAACCTACGGTACGAAATGGTCATCCTTTGAACGTGTTTCCGTTAAACTAGACCTTTTATTGAACACTTTACATAAATATAATATTAGGAATTTATTGTCCACCTAAATATACTAATGTAACCCAAACAAACAGGTAGTGATTATGTAATTTATAACCCTTTTTCGTACTCAATTTCTGCGTTTACCAAACCCAATTATCTAAGTTTGTAGATTTTAAATGACTACACATGTTTAATCTTTTGTGCTAGCTAAGTTGGTAATTAGTAGTAGGGATTAAGTGTATATATTCAAATATTTAGGTGCATTGTATCAAAGTCTACTTTTGGCAACCATCACGATATTAAACAAAATCAGTGCTGATTAGTATTATGTAATATTAATCAAATATTGAAACCGCAAAATGTCTTCCAAAATTCGAGATGTATTTCAGATGTTTATTGATGTTCCAAGCTAAGGAGAGTTTATATTGACCGTTAGGAGTACAGTATACTTTGCTAAGGAAAATATGACGGAGGTCGACAAGATCAAAAACAAACTTCATAAAATTTTGGTACACGGAGGAGATCTTAACGAAAACCAATGTCTGTCAATCGGGGAATTATCAGAAGAAGTCCAGAAATCTATAAGCAAGGAGTACAAGAAATATAGGTACTCGAATACTTGCAAGGTGACACGGTAGAGACAAAATTCAGACTATTTTAATAAGTTATCAGTTTCTTCAGATCCACTGATATCAACAAAAAGATTTGTGAGAAGTCGTAATGAACTGCAAGAGTTTTGTACTAAAGAAATGGTAGATTTAATGTACATAGGTTACGAACTTGAAGACAAGGCTGAGGAAAATTAAATAAACAAGAACATTAATTGAATACTTTTATTGTTATTAATTTATATAATGGACGCACAGAAATCGGCTTCTTCTACATCAGAAGTGATGTGGGATCGCCACATCCTCAACAGCATCCTGATAATTTAATATACGCGCTTTTGGAATCGCAAATCCAAAAATTCATGGAATTGCTAAAGGCAATGCAAACGCCGGCAGCAACAACAACATCTCGAGAAATTTCGATGGCGCTGCCAACGTTTAACCCTGAAGCCGCTGGCGCCGACGCTTCAGCATGGTGCAGAACTGCGGATATGATTTTGACCGAACATCCACTCAATGAAAGTGCTCTCATAATGGCACTTAGCAAATCGTTAACTGGAAGCGCATCCCAATGGTTGTCGCAAATTTGCTTTCCTGGAATAACATGGTCGCAATTTCAAGAATTGTTTATGCACAGATATGAGGGTAAAGAAACACCAGCCGCCATCTTGTTTAACATTTTAAATGGCCGACCGAATACCAACGAATGCTTGTCGGTGTATGGAAGCCGTATGGTGACCACATTAATGACGAACTGGGAAACAATGACCAAAGAAGAGATAGCAGTTTCATTTGTGATGGCACATGCTTCGCAAGTTGACACACGGCTGCAACGTCTCCTATACACAATTCAGTCGCGACGATATGCAGCAGCAGTTGAAGGCAATACGCATTTGATAAGGGTATCGAATGTTCTGGATCAGACTTTGGACCTGAGCGAAAGAAGCCCAAGATGCAAACTCCAATCAAATGCCATTATTGTGGCAAACTCGGGCACAAAATGGTGCAATATCGTAAGCGCAAAGCAGATGACAAAAGCGAACCAAGGGCAAATCCATCTAACGTCAAAGCTCTAGTTGAAAGACCAGGCGTGAAGTGCTACAGGTGTGGCAATGTTAGCCACATTACGTCTACTTGCACAAAGCAACGAGAAGCGAGTAGATCTATGGGCAGTACTGGAGCCCCAAGGAATGATGTATCAAAATGGTGAGCCGTATCGATTCTTTTTTGATTCTGGTGCCGAATGCTCACTAATTAAAGAGAAGTTATTTAATAAGTTAGCTGGTAAAAGATTTTACAATATGGTAGTCCTAAGAGGAATAGGAGAAAACGTTGTCAAAAGAAATTTACAAATCTTGGCTAGAACTCAAATTACTCAATTGAACTTAGAGATTCTATTCCATGTTGTAGATGATAATTGTTTAAAACATGACATAATGATTGGCCGTGAAATACTTCAACTTGGTTTCGGCATTACAATGGATTCTGATAATTTAGACATGTGTAAAACTTTTTTTTTTTTTTTTTTTTTAATGCTTTGCTTTTATTTATTGAATCTTCTTCAGAGGGAGACTAACAATAAGTTGATCAAATCTTAAAATAATGCGTAAGATAATAGCCATTTTGACTGAATCCGAGTTAAAGGGCCCTAATGGATTATTGCTGGGCTGGTAGATCGTTGCGTTGGAGGCGTGTTCGGTCGCACACCAAAGTTAAGCACCTTGCAAGATGATTTGGGTGCAAAGATAGTTTGAGGTGGTAGTTCGCTTTTTGTTGAACTATCTCATCTTTTACGGGTAGAATGTTTAGATCTCTGTGAATGTTTTCGTTCCGAACATACCATGGCGCCCCAGTGATGGTTCTCAGGATTTACATATACATATACATATACATATACATATACATATACATATACATATACATATACATATACATATACATATACATATACATATACATATACATATACATATACATATACATATACATATACATATACATATACATATACATATACATATACATATACATATACATATACATATACATATACATATACATATACATATACATATACATATACATATACATATACATATACATATACATATACATATACATATACATATACATATACATATACATATACATATACATATACATATACATATACATATACATATACATATACATATACATATACATATACATATACATATACATATACATATACATATACATATACATATACATATACATATACATATACATATACATATACATATACATATACATATACATATACATATACATATACATATACATATACATATACATATACATATACATATACATATACATATACATATACATATACATATACATATACATATACATATACATATACATATACATATACATATTGTAAGGAAGTTTTCTAAGGCTGAGGTATGACTCAGTCTAGCCAGGGTCACTTACAGAGAATTTGTAAGTTGCCGGGACCTACTGGTAGGAAAGGTAGTGGCCGACTCGGGTTTTGAAATCGATGGCCACTAGGCGTGGACCATAGAAATGTAGGTTATGTACAGCGAGGGTGTCAACCGTTCGCTGGCGTAACGGAACAGATCGACACGTGGGGGGGAATATGACGTAAGACCCACCATGCACCGGCTCGGCTCCGCACGAAGCAAGGGTGTCGACCATTCGCTGCCGTGACGGAGTAAAATGGCACGTGGAGGGTATTACGTGAGACTCCCTTCTGCACCGGCTCAGCTTCGCACTCAGCAAGGGTATCAACCGTTCGCCGTGGTAGCGGAGCAAAGCGACACGCTAGGGCACACTTGTACCGGGCTCGGTTCCGTACACAGCAAGGGTGTCGACCGTTTGCTGGTGTAGCGGAGCAAGCGACACGTGGGGAAGGAACAAGTAGGGCACACTTCGCACCGCGCTCGGTTCCGCACACAGAAAGGGTATCAACCGTTCGCTGTGGTGGCGGAGCAGAGCGACACACGGGCTCGGCTTGGTTCTGTCACAAAGCAAGGGTGTAAACCATTCACTATTGTAACGGAGCCAAGCGACACACGGGCACAAAGGGATACGAAATTTACACTGACTCAGGTAGTTAGGGTATTTCTAGAACACAAAATAGGACCACGGAGAGACGTATGCTATGCAAAAGTACAATCGTTTATTCTTTAATCATATTTGTATGCCCTGCCTATACCGCACTCTGTTGCTTCGCACCTTCACTCGCTCACCTTGCTGTTCTCGGGGGTGTGTTGTTATTCCAATTGCTCTATTCCAAATCGGGATCCAAAGTCGTAGTCCCAGGTCTATGTTCCAAGTCGTTGTCTGCCACGTGTTTTCCTGCGATGCGTTGATTGTCTCCTCGGGTGTTCGTTGTCCGTCTTGAAAAATCTTTGTACTTCACACTGCGAATGATCCTCGGAAACTGACACGCGACAAAATTAATTGTGCGTGCTCAGCCTATTTCGCCATTCTGCCCTGCCTCTGTCGCTGCCCGCAAGAGCAAAAGCAGCGCGTGCCTTGTAGCGTAGGTCAGGCTTATTGCCTGCGTAATTGTAGCGGCAGCGACGCCGGCAGCGGCCGCCCTTTGCGATCGCCCATAGCTGCTGTTCTGCTGCTGTCCGCAGCCAGCGTCGGCGTCGTTCGTTTTGTGTCTTTGCCTCTCTCTTGTAGGTACTGCGTCGCAAGCTCGCTCAATTGCAGCTTCTGACCGATTTGGCGACTGCGGCCCAGCATGTGAGTGTGTGTGTGTGTGTCGCTGCCGTGCCCGTCGTTGACAGCCTCGCGGCTGTTGGCATGGCGACATAGGACCGTTTTGGTGGTGGGTTTTGTTTCTTACGCTCTCGCGTGAGATTTACCGCTACCTTTCGGACCGCTATCAGTGATGCTGGCTGTGGACAGTGATGCCGCCTCCTGACAGTGATGCCGGCTGTTGCCAGTGGTGTCGTCGCTAGCGGTTTTATCGTTGGCTCGTGTTGGTTGTGACGCTTATTTACGAGTCGTCACACTCTCCTCTTTCTTCCCGGCGAAGCGAAATGGTCACCTATATCGGCCGCTATATGGACATCTGGAGACCGGTTTGACTTCGGCGGTTGGTCCTTGTCGTCTTCACGATGATGTTGCTGTGACCGGCGACCACGATCAACGTTATGCTAAAAAACATGAGGGCTTAATGTTACGAGCTAGTACTTATCCTACCTAGAGTGCGGTTCAGAATGCCTAATATTATGTTACCCTGTGACGGGCTGTGAAAAATCTAGTACGAGGTGTTTAGACACACGCTGTCGTTGGTCCGTAGACCCTGGTCTGCTTCGTCGGTCCCCTCCGCTTGATTGTCGGGAAACGTCTTCAGCTCGGCCAGCCCTGCTAGCCGTCGCTCCTTCCTCTGGGTGTGCTGAATCCTCACGATGTTCGGTGACGTGAACTTGATCACCCTGTATGGCCCACCGTAATATGGCGCGAGCTTGGCTGTGAATTCGTCGACCACATTGGACAAGTGGGGCTGACGCAACAGCACCAGGTCTCCTAAGGCGGGTTTCCATCTCTGTCGTAGCAAGTTGTAGTGCCTTCCTTGGGTGGCAGGCGTACGTTGCATATTATCCTCTGCCACTTCGCAGATGTCCCGAAGATGTCGGACTTTGTCGTCGGGTTGACGGGGCTCCGACTCAGGACTAGGGGTCACTACGTGATATAACATACCGGGTAGGCGTGGTCCTCTTTCGCAATCGGCGGGGTTCTGAAGCGTGGTGTACGGTGTGGTGTGTTGGAGTGCCATTCCGGGCCGTGTGCACAAAGCCTTGTATTTCTGGCAAGTCTCGCAGTTACGCACGTACCTTGCGACGTCCCGAAACAGTCCTGGCCAGTAGTAGTCTTGCGTGACTTGGTTGATCGTCTTCCGGATGCCTCGATGTCTCACATTCGGCTGGTCGTGGGTCTCGGTGAGAATTCGCATTCGATGTTCTTTTGGTACGCACAGTTTCCAAGGCGGGTAGTCTTTGTCATCAGGCCTCCCCTTTGCTCTCCTGTACAGCTGGTCGCTTACTCGCATGTACTCCGGGTACTTTCCTGGCTCGTCCCGCACTTGTCGTAGCATTCGCACAATCCAAGCTTGCTCCGGGTCGAGATCGCTTGGTGCCGGCTGTAACGCGCTCGGTGCGGTGACCGTTCCCAGTAGTCCCTCGTCGGCTGCGTTGTCATCTAGGCCTGTGTTGTCGTTCTTTCGTAGCCTCGGAGTCGTAATTGTCTTCGTAGTTGTGTCTCCAGAACCAAGGGCAATGCCTCTGGGCTGATGAAACGGGTTGTTCCTTATGGTGGATGCATAAGTTCTCGGCAACCCGCGGTTCCGTCCTGCACCCGTGCGCGGCAAGTTCGACCGTGAGCCAAGATCCGGTGACGATGTTCTTAGGGTGCGAACGACGGGGCTATCGATCTGAGTAGGCCTCAACTGGAGTTGAGCTTGGCCAAACCCGATCCTTGCTTCCATCCCGCAGAGAAAGTCCATCCCTAGGATGACGTCATCTAGAACGGTGGGTAAAATTAGTAATGGTATGCTTACACAGCGTTGCCCCAGTCGTATGCATGCAACGATAGCTTGGGTCACTTCTCTCCGGGATCCGTCGGCTAGTCTTATCCTGGTGAGTACGGTGCGTTGGTTATGTGCGGTGGCCAATTCTCGCGCAATAGCTTCGCTCACAAAGCTGCGAGTGGCACCGGTGTCGATCGTAGCTGCCAAGGTCTTGCCCTCCATGGTGATCCGAGCTACAATTCGACCTCTTTCGTATTGAAAGGCCGATCCTACTGCTGGGGGTTGTTCTGCGCTGTCTCCGCTCGATTCCCTGGCGAACGGAAGCGCGACTCGTTTCCCGACGCCGTGGCTCTACAGCAATCCACCGTGCGAGTCCCGCGTCGACCACAATCCCAGCAGAAGAGGATGCGCGGGTTCCGGCATTCGCGGCTGAAGTGACCCAACTGCCCACAGTTGCGGCACGCTCTGTGAATGTCGATGCTTCCGACTGCCTCCTGGGTTCTGGGGTTGTTTACATCGACGGATCCGATACCCATTAGGTCCGATGTCGCACCTGACGACGGGTGGTAGCCATCCCTGCCAACGATGGGTTGTGGCGACGGCTTGTTTCCCGAACGTGATTTGTTTCGCTCCTTGGTATCCTCGTAGATCGTGATGAGCCTGGTCAACTGTGCCAGCGTCGTGAAATCGTGGCGCCGTGTGAACAACTGGTACTCGGGGAGTAAGTTGTCGTAAATCCGGCTCAGTTCCTGATCCCCGTTGTACGCCGCTCGGCGCATCATCACACGTAAGCTGAGCAGGTATGTGGTGAACGGTTCTCCGATCCGTTGAGTCCTAGCCCTGATCTCGTCCTCCAACCGCTGGAAGTATCTGGGAGGTAAGAAGAATTCCAAGAATTCCTTCTTGAACTCTTCCCAGGTGGCTCCCTGCAGGTTGCTGACTCGGAACCAGTCCGCGGCTGGCCCGGTCAATAATCCAGCGATGGCTGGCATCAGCTCCTGTTGCATGTCCAGTCGGTAGACGGCGATCATGTCCTCCAGGTGCTCGATGAACCGGAGTGGGTCCGCAGATCCACCACCGAAGAACACGCCCCACTTCCGTAACCGATCCGCGAGACCGAGCTGTAGGAAGCGCTCGTTATCGGGATGGGTGTCACGAAGCCGAGGGTTCCATGACTCGCCAGCGTTGAGTGGTCCGGTGGGAATCCGCAGACTCATACCCTCGACGAGCTGCTTCCGGGTCGCCGCACCCGACGATCCTTCCGGCAGGCTCAGTGCATCCAGGGACGCCGTCGTCAAAGCATCGCCTGGAGCAGGGGATGCGCCTCGAGAGCGAGACTTGCTATCCGGCGTAGAAGCTGACCCCAGCTGGGCCTCCAGCTCAACTAGACGCTGGATGCTCACCTTCGATAAATTAGGTTGGCTCGCGAAAGCGGCCAACCGGCTTCGCATCTCCTCCACGGTGCCTTCCGTATCCTGTCCGAACTCCTGTAGAATCGCCTGCAATTCATGCTTGCGGCGGTAGGAGATCCATTGCACACCCATGCTTCTTGCGTAAAATCCCTCGTAGTTATCCGTGCGTTGTTTTATCCTTGCGTTGTATTATCCTAGCGTTGTATTATCCTTGTAGCGTCGATCCTTGTGTTGTATTATCCTTGTAGCGTTGCTCCTGGTGGTACTTGTCGAAGACTGCCATCAATATCGGCTTGCTGCTGCTTATAACGGCTGCCTTCGTCGATGCGTCGGCGGCGGCACGACTGCGCTCTCTCTCGTGCTCACGAGTGCCCGGCACCAAAGCGTCAGCGTACGGCTAGTGCAGTTATGCTTGCTTTTGACTCGACTGTACCCTGAACATGCTTATGCGTTGCTGCAGCTGTAACTGTACCACTGCTTCCGTGTCTGGCTCTCAAACTTTCGCTGCCAATGATGCTCTGCTATATTTTTTTTCTCTGCTCTCGAAATGCTTGTTTCCTGCTCTCGCACTAATTCTTGCTCTCGGAGTTGCTTTGCTCTCGACGATGTTCTGCTCTCGTATTTCTGTATTCCTAACCTAAATTTCTGTTGGTGGGGCACTAATGGGGCTTTAAGCCATGGAAGATGGAATCCTTTTAATTTACCTAAATAGCTACCAGAGTCCCTGCTCGGGCGCCATCTGTAAGGAAGTTTTCTAAGGCTGAGGTATGACTCAGTCTAGCCAGGGTCACTTACAGAGAATTTGTAAGTTGCCGGGACCTACTGGTAGGAAAGGTAGTGGCCGACTCGGGTTTTGAAATCGATGGCCACTAGGCGTGGACCATAGAAATGTAGGTTATGTACAGCGAGGGTGTCAACCGTTCGCTGGCGTAACGGAACAGATCGACACGTGGGGGGGAATATGACGTAAGACCCACCATGCACCGGCTCGGCTCCGCACGAAGCAAGGGTGTCGACCATTCGCTGCCGTGACGGAGTAAAATGGCACGTGGAGGGTATTACGTGAGACTCCCTTCTGCACCGGCTCAGCTTCGCACTCAGCAAGGGTATCAACCGTTCGCCGTGGTAGCGGAGCAAAGCGACACGCTAGGGCACACTTGTACCGGGCTCGGTTCCGTACACAGCAAGGGTGTCGACCGTTTGCTGGTGTAGCGGAGCAAGCGACACGTGGGGAAGGAACAAGTAGGGCACACTTCGCACCGCGCTCGGTTCCGCACACAGAAAGGGTATCAACCGTTCGCTGTGGTGGCGGAGCAGAGCGACACACGGGCTCGGCTTGGTTCTGTCACAAAGCAAGGGTGTAAACCATTCACTATTGTAACGGAGCCAAGCGACACACGGGCACAAAGGGATACGAAATTTACACTGACTCAGGTAGTTAGGGTATTTCTAGAACACAAAATAGGACCACGGAGAGACGTATGCTATGCAAAAGTACAATCGTTTATTCTTTA
>OY282582.1:10799731-10847231 GCA_958299025.2 Drosophila histrio
AAGAATAAGAATAAGAATAAGAATAAGAATAAGAATAAGAATAAGAATAAGAATAAGAATAAGAATAAGAATAAGAATAAGAATAAGAATAAGAATAAGAATAAGAATAAGAATAAGAATAAGAATAAGAATAAGAATAAGAATAAGAATAAGAATAAGAATAAGAATAAGAATAAGAATAAGAATAAGAATAAGAATAAGAATAAGAATAAGAATAAGAATAAGAATAAGAATAAGAATAAGAATAAGAATAAGAATAAGAATAAGAATAAGAATAAGAATAAGAATAAGAATAAGAATAAGAATAAGAATAAGAATAAGAATAAGAATAAGAATAAGAATAAGAATAAGAATAAGAATAAGAATAAGAATAAGAATAAGAATAAGAATAAGAATAAGAATAAGAATAAGAATAAGAATAAGAATAAGAATAAGAATAAGAATAAGAATAAGAATAAGAATAAGAATAAGAATAAGAATAAGAATAAGAATAAGAATAAGAATAAGAATAAGAATAAGAATAAGAATAAGAATAAGAATAAGAATAAGAATAAGAATAAGAATAAGAATAAGAATAAGAATAAGAATAAGAATAAGAATAAGAATAAGAATAAGAATAAGAATAAGAATAAGAATAAGAATAAGAATAAGAATAAGAATAAGAATAAGAATAAGAATAAGAATAAGAATAAGAATAAGAATAAGAATAAGAATAAGAATAAGAATAAGAATAAGAATAAGAATAAGAATAAGAATAAGAATAAGAATAAGAATAAGAATAAGAATAAGAATAAGAATAAGAATAAGAATAAGAATAAGAATAAGAATAAGAATAAGAATAAGAATAAGAATAAGAATAAGAATAAGAATAAGAATAAGAATAAGAATAAGAATAAGAATAAGAATAAGAATAAGAATAAGAATAAGAATAAGAATAAGAATAAGAATAAGAATAAGAATAAGAATAAGAATAAGAATAAGAATAAGAATAAGAATAAGAATAAGAATAAGAATAAGAATAAGAATAAGAATAAGAATAAGAATAAGAATAAGAATAAGAATAAGAATAAGAATAAGAATAAGAATAAGAATAAGAATAAGAATAAGAATAAGAATAAGAATAAGAATAAGAATAAGAATAAGAATAAGAATAAGAATAAGAATAAGAATAAGAATAAGAATAAGAATAAGAATAAGAATAAGAATAAGAATAAGAATAAGAATAAGAATAAGAATAAGAATAAGAATAAGAATAAGAATAAGAATAAGAATAAGAATAAGAATAAGAATAAGAATAAGAATAAGAATAAGAATAAGAATAAGAATAAGAATAAGAATAAGAATAAGAATAAGAATAAGAATAAGAATAAGAATAAGAATAAGAATAAGAATAAGAATAAGAATAAGAATAAGAATAAGAATAAGAATAAGAATAAGAATAAGAATAAGAATAAGAATAAGAATAAGAATAAGAATAAGAATAAGAATAAGAATAAGAATAAGAATAAGAATAAGAATAAGAATAAGAATAAGAATAAGAATAAGAATAAGAATAAGAATAAGAATAAGAATAAGAATAAGAATAAGAATAAGAATAAGAATAAGAATAAGAATAAGAATAAGAATAAGAATAAGAATAAGAATAAGAATAAGAATAAGAATAAGAATAAGAATAAGAATAAGAATAAGAATAAGAATAAGAATAAGAATAAGAATAAGAATAAGAATAAGAATAAGAATAAGAATAAGAATAAGAATAAGAATAAGAATAAGAATAAGAATAAGAATAAGAATAAGAATAAGAATAAGAATAAGAATAAGAATAAGAATAAGAATAAGAATAAGAATAAGAATAAGAATAAGAATAAGAATAAGAATAAGAATAAGAATAAGAATAAGAATAAGAATAAGAATAAGAATAAGAATAAGAATAAGAATAAGAATAGAATAAGAATAAGAATAAGAATAAGAATAAGAATAAGAATAAGAATAAGAATAAGAATAAGAATAAGAATAAGAATAAGAATAAGAATAAGAATAAGAATAAGAATAAGAATAAGAATAAGAATAAGAATAAGAATAAGAATAAGAATAAGAATAAGAATAAGAATAAGAATAAGAATAAGAATAAGAATAAGAATAAGAATAAGAATAAGAATAAGAATAAGAATAAGAATAAGAATAAGAATAAGAATAAGAATAAGAATAAGAATAAGAATAAGAATAAGAATAAGAATAAGAATAAGAATAAGAATAAGAATAAGAATAAGAATAAGAATAAGAATAAGAATAAGAATAAGAATAAGAATAAGAATAAGAATAAGAATAAGAATAAGAATAAGAATAAGAATAAGAATAAGAATAAGAATAAAATAAGAATAAAAATAAGAATAAGAATAAGAATAAAAATAAGAATAAAAATAAGACTAAGAATAAGAATAAGAATAAGAATAAGAATAAGAATAAGAATAAGAATAAGAATAAGAATAAGAATAAGAATAAGAATAAGAATAAGAATAAGAATAAGAATAAGAAAAAGAATAAGAATAAGAATAATAAGAATAAGAATAAGAATAAGAATAAGAATAAGAATAAGAATAAGAATAAGAATAAGAATAAGAATAAGAATAAGAATAAGAATAAGAATAAGAATAAGAATAAGAATAAGAATAAGAATAAGAATAAGAATAAGAATAAGAATAAGAATAAGAATAAGAATAAGAATAAGAATAAGAATAAGAATAAGAATAAGAATAAGAATAAGAATAAGAATAAGAATAAGAATAAGAATAAGAATAAGAATAAGAATAAGAATAAGAATAAGAATAAGAATAAGAATAAGAATAAGAATAAGAATAAGAATAAGAATAAGAATAAGAATAAGAATAAGAATAAGAATAAGAATAAGAATAAGAATAAGAATAAGAATAAGAATAAGAATAAGAATAAGAATAAGAATAAGAATAAGAATAAGAATAAGAATAAGAATAAGAATAAGAATAAGAATAAGAATAAGAATAAGAATAAGAATAAGAATAAGAATAAGAATAAGAATAAGAATAAGAATAAGAATAAGAATAAGAATAAGAATAAGAATAAGAATAAGAATAAGAATAAGAATAAGAATAAGAATAAGAATAAGAATAAGAATAAGAATAAGAATAAGAATAAGAATAAGAATAAGAATAAGAATAAGAATAAGAATAAGAATAAGAATAAGAATAAGAATAAGAATAAGAATAAGAATAAGAATAAGAATAAGAATAAGAATAAGAATAAGAATAAGAATAAGAATAAGAATAAGAATAAGAATAAGAATAAGAATAAGAATAAGAATAAGAATAAGAATAAGAATAAGAATAAGAATAAGAATAAGAATAAGAATAAGAATAAGAATAAGAATAAGAATAAGAATAAGAATAAGAATAAGAATAAGAATAAGAATAAGAATAAGAATAAGAATAAGAATAAGAATAAGAATAAGAATAAGAATAAGAATAAGAATAAGAATAAGAATAAGAATAAGAATAAGAATAAGAATAAGAATAAGAATAAGAATAAGAATAAGAATAATAATAATAATAATAATAATAATAATAATAATAATAATAATAATAATAATAATAATAATAATAATAATAATAAGAATAAGAATAAGAATAATAATAATAATAATAATAATAATAATAATAATAATAATAATAATAATAATAATAATAATAATAATAATAATAATAATAATAATAATAATAATAATAATAATAATAATAATAATAATAATAATAATAATAATAATAATAATAATAATATTAATAATAATAATAATAATAATAATAATAATAATAATTTTTTTGTTTTTTTTTTTTTTTGGGCTGAGGGGGGGAAAATGCCTTACGCAGCTCACACTGCCGTCGCAATGTGGTATGTGGGGATTGCACCCACTAAAAACCCCCCCTCATCAGGCCTTTTTCCACTTCGGAAAAGCTTTCGCATTACTTCGAAGTGGGGCCCATTTAGCGCAGCGCGCTCTCATCTGTTGTCTGCGTCCAGACTGCCCTTATTAAGTCCTCTCATCCAGATCTTTTTTTTTGGAGCGAAGAATATCGCCTATAAAGCTCGCGATGAGCTTCCAGTTCTCCTCACTGTTGATCATTTTTGCAACAATATTTTCTGGGGAGATGTATCCTATCGCTTGCATCAATTCGTTGCGCTTATCGCCGAATCGCTCTCAGTGGAAGACTGTGTGTTCTACGTTGTCTCTGCCAGCGTCGCCATACACACAACTGGCTGCGGTGCTTTTGCCCATAGAGTGCAGGAAGGAGCTAAAATAGCCATGTCCTGTCAGCATTTGTGTGACGTAGTAGTCAACGTCGCCATGTTTTCTTTGTAGCCAAACTTTCATATCAGGTAAAAGTTTTGCCGTCCATCTTCCAGTGCTTTCGTTCGCCCATCGTTCCTGCCACGTGGCAAGGCTCTCTTGCTTGCAGATCTCGACTGTCTGTCTTGTCGCCACTCCTATTTGTCGAAGCCCGAAGATTTTCTTGCGTTCTCGGGCTAAGATGTCGATTGGCGCGACGCCTGCAATAACCATCGCTGCTGCTGCTGACACTGGCCGGTAAGCGCTAATTATTCTCAGCGCGCTCGTCCTTTGTATCGCTAGGAGTTGATTTGCCTTACACCTTGTATTCAAGGCGTCTGCCCAGATCTCACAGCCGTAGAGCAGTATAGCATTGTTAACCTCCATGAGCAACTTCCGTCTGCATTGCACGGGTCAACCTACATTTGCCATGAGCCTACTCAGGGATAGTGTGGCGGCGGCAGATTTCATTGTCGCGTGGCGTAGCTGCGCTTGGTAGGTTAACTTTGAGTCAAGTCTCATTCCCAAATATTTTATAACCTTTTGGGTTCTAATAATACTCTGGTGTATCCTCATATCCACTTCTGTTGGAATTTGTCTTCTCGTTATTAAAAGTAGCTCCGTTTATTCTGTTGCTGGTTTTAGACCGCGGGAGTCCAACCAATCCTTGACTCGGGTCATTACCTGTGTTAACTTCCGTTGGTCGTAATCTGTACTACGCGCCGTGATGACTGCCACAATGTCATCCGCGTATCCAACAAGGAATGTGTCATCTGGCATTTCTATGCGGAGAACTACGTCGTAGGATATATTCCATAAGTCTGGTCCAAGTATAGATCCCTGCGCAGCTCCGGCTGTAATTGAAATACATTTTTCACCTGCATTAGAGTGGTATAGTAGCTTTCGATTTTCGAGGTAGCTGTGTATGATGTTCATCAAATATCCAGGTACTCGAAAACGACTCTGCAGTGCCTTGATCATGTCAACCCATCTGACGCTGTTAAAAGCATTTTTTACGTCTAAAGTTGCCAAAAGGACTATTGGCCGTGAGTGGTGATTGCCTTGATGACTCGCTAGTGCCTTCTGTGTGACTTCTTGAATTGCTCCAATTGTAGACCTGCCTGGTCTAAAGCCGTACTGTTTCGGGGAGAGTCCTCCAGCATTTTCGACTGCAGCCGCCAAACGGGGCTTAATAAGTCTTTCTAAAAACTTCCCAGCAGTATTAAGCATACAAAGTGGTCGGTAGGCTGACGGAGTTTCGGGATCGCCCTTTCCTTTGCTTATCAGCACCAATCGTTGTTCCTTCCAGCACTTGGGAAATGTTCCACTTCGAATGCACTTGTTATACATATCCAGCAGCATTTGAGGGCGTCGTTCTGTGATAACTTTAAGTACTTCTGTTGGCACGTTATCAGGACCTGGTGCTTTCCCATTTTTCAAACTCTTAGCCGCTTTCACAAGCCCGTTGTAGCTGAAAGGCTCTACCGTTGGATCCGCTGCTGGGTCCCTTGACTCGGCTGGTCTGACCTGGTGTGTGGGGAAAAGCGTCTGAACAATGTTGTCCATTTTCTCCTCCTCCAGATAAGGAAGTCCAATGTTTGCCTTGAGCTTCTTCATGACGATCTTGTATCCCAATCCCCAAGGATCAGTGTTGATGTCGTCACACAGTGTTTTCCATCTCTCCAGCTTACTCTTTTTGATAGCAGTATCCAAATCTTTTTTAGCCATTCTGTTCTGGGCATCCTCTGTGGTAGAGTTTCCTCGGCGTCTAGCTCTGGTTAACCGGCGTCGGCATCTTAGACATTTGTCTCTTAGGACGCGGATTTCCTCTGTCCACCAGTAGACTTCTTGGCCCTGTCTGTGTCTGTTTCCCACTCTCGGCATTGCAACATCACAGGCTCCTTTGATTATTGTCATGACACTATTTACTGTGCTCTCGGCAGTTTCTGTGGGCTGGGCTATGGCAGCTCTCCTGTCGAGTTCAGAGATTAGTGCTTCCTTGTTCAAACGCCGAACATTCCACCTGCGTTTCTGTCGCTCAACCTGGGGTGTGCGTCTAGTTGTAGACGTCTCTTCAACCTCGAATGAAATGTATTGGTGGTCGCTGCCAGTATAAATGTCAAGGACTTTCCAGTCTTTAATCCTTGATGCCAGGCTTTCTGATACCATAGTTATATCTGGGACCGTACCTTCGCATCCACATCGACTGAAAGTTGGGGTTGAGCCAACGTTTGCAACTATGAGCCCGAGACTGGCAGCCATGTTAACGACCTTTCGGCCTCTTGAATTGGTTATTGGCATTCCCCATTCTTCTGCCCTTGAATTAAAATCGCCCGCTACTATAACCTTTCCTTGTATTTGGGAGGCGATGTCCTCTATTTCGTGCAGTTTGTCCTCGAATTTTTGGATGTCGTCGCTCGGTGTTAGGTAGCAGCTGAAAATGTAGTAGCCACCAATTTTCACGTATGCAAAGCTATCTCCTCTGCCTTCGTTAGAATAGCGCGTTCCGCTTCTGCTAGGTATCCAGACGGCTGCAGTTCTGGTGGGGTCCTCAATCCATAGGCCATCCTCTCATTTCTTATATTGCTCGCTGATAATCACCAGATCCGCCTGCTGTTCCAGAACAATTTGAGACAGTAGGGCGTCCGCTGTTTTGCTTCGATGTAGGTTTGCTTGAATCACTTTCATATTTTGGTTTTTTTGACACAGGCTCCGCAGTTATTCGATCTTGGAAGGTGGTTGAGCTCCTTCAGTTTCTCATGCGCGCACAAACAGCATCTCGGGCGCTTGGTACAACCTCTCATCTTGTGTCCGCTCTCTCCGCATCTAATGCATAGGTCTCTTCGATCAGGTCCTCTGCATTCGGTCTGGATATGGTTAGTTCCAAAGCATCTGAAGCATCGTTTGATATTCTCGCAGCGTCTTACTCGACAACGGGTCCATCCAATTTTTATTCTTGGCTCTTTTAAGACTTTGTCTGCATCTTCCTTGGAGAGAACGATAAAGGCTCGGCGTTGCTCCAAGCTATTTGCCCCTGTCATGCTAACTTGTATTTCATCTGCAGAGCCGTTTATCATATCCGCTATCGCCGATTTTACTTCCGATTCCTCGGTGAGACTGTCCATATCTCTAACCTCGATCTTGACGGTTGGTGTGAGTTTCCTTACTGTGGCCGTCTCCTTAAGCACATCATGGATAGCGTCGCATAGCTTTTGTGTGTTGCTTCCTATGGTCAATTCCAGTAGCATGTCGCCCGTTCTAGTTTTTCTAATTGAGCTGATTGCACTTTCACTGTCTTCTGGTTTAACGTTCATGCGTAGTCCGCGGAGTACCTCGGCATAACATTTGCCTTCAGCTGGTTTAACCAGTACAGCGTCTGGACGAGTTCGTGGCTTTGCTTTGTTGAACTTGTCAGGCTCTCTATTTTTTTTAGGTTTATTATCCTCATCCGTTCGTCGTCTCTGTGCTATCTTCTTTCGGGTGACAGTTTGGAAGTCTGCACCAGGAACTGTATTCCGCGGCTTCTTGTTTGAGTCCGGCGCTGCTGGGCTTGTTGCAAATCTTTTTTGTAGCACCGACGTAGGTGTAGAGCCCACATCTTCTTTTGCCTTTTTCTGCTTTTTGCGCAGATCTTCGCTTCTTTCCTTTTCTGCGTTCTTCCAGCTATTTCTGTAGCTTGCGATGACGTCAAAAAGCTCACTTAGCTCAGATACACCATCCTTGACATCCATACTTACATTGCTCTGCTTGAGCATAGCCTGCTTCATTTTGCGTAGCACGACTTTGCATTTAGAGAGAGAATCTTCCTCCAGGGCTCTCATTTTGAGTATCAGCTCTTGCCTAGGAGAGCTGTGCTCTTGAGTGACACTTTGGTGTGCATCAGGTGTCTTTGTTTCCGATGACGGGATACAAGTAACTGACGGCGTCGCACTGAGTGATGGTTCGCGTTCATCACGGTATGCTTCCTTCGAAACCTGTTCTTCCACCCTATCCACGTGTACCTTTTCAGTTTCGCCTCTTGCTGGCGTTCCGACAGGCGATCTTGCCTTCATTCCGCTTTTCCGAAATACGTTGTGTACTTCTCTCAACTCACATGTTTGGTTAGTTGTACTCATGCTATATGGGTCCAAACTTTAAGCCGCTATCTCCTCGCATGTGTACAGTTGTCCACAATGTCCCCATGGGTCCCTACGTAATTAATTACTTTCATAAAATAAAAATACAAAATTTTTATACAAAAATGACAAACACTAACGCTAAAAAATTTATTAAAGAATACTTATGTACTAAGAAAAGTGTAGTCTACTTCATAACGAAGCAGATTTCCTAATCTTCCAAACCGCTTTTATAGAAATAATCGGCCCAAGTAATTTAACGAAAGTTATGAAATCCAATAAAATCCTAATTGATATTCAAACATATGCAGAATTTAAAGAATTTGTTGCGGACTGATTTTTTTTTCCTCGGGGCCGCGCCGACTAGCTCATCGTTCATCAGGGGTAGTCCGACCCTGGCCCTCAGCCCGAACAATCGATGCATCCTGGTTGATTAATCGCATATATCGAAACTGCTCATCACTAAACAGCTGGAGATGCAGCCAAACAAAATGTAAACAATGTAAAAAATCTTGGAATACGGACATTAACTGACGGTGGTTAGTACAAAAACACAGAAAACTATTCAATAGACGTAATTACAGATCCTCATCATCCAAACAGGGCCTCCACTGGACCCAGGCGTACCCGCCCTGCCTGAGACGGCCACAGCAACGCCGTCTCCCTCATGTTGGCCATCGCCACCGGCGCCTCGCAGCCTGTAGGTGTGCGTTTCGTTTCCCCTCCCCTCTACAATCACAAAATTAGCCAGACATGGTTGTTCTTTTCATCAGGTGAGTATATTTCTTGTATTATCCTTAGATTCTAACATTTATATTTTGGTTTTATTCGCTTGGTACAGGTGCATGTGAAATTTTTATCAACAACAAAAAAACAACCAGACGAGGAACAACGGTACGAACAATTGCCTTGGTCAGTCGGCCTGGACAAGTGATAAAGTATGTTTGCATGGATGTGTATGTGTATATGTGTGCTTAAATTGTGTACTAGGTGTGCATGTGTTTCACATGCAGGTGAAAAAAAAGAAATGTAATATGTTGATCGCTTATGATTACCTTAACCTGCCTAAAGAGCTCTCTGGGTGGTATAAGGGGCGATATTGAATGGCATATGTCTGTGTGCACATGTACATATATTTATACATGCATGCGTTCATTTAAATTTTAAATTGTGTGCGCTTTGTGTTGTCCCTATTCTGTTTGAATCGTCTAATAATTGTACGTTACTATTTGATTATTTTCTTAATTTCAATTTTACATGATTTTCACTTATTTCTGTTTAATTTAAACTTTCAGCTCTAATTCTGTTTATTATTTTATTTGTTTTTATACCCTGTGGGGGTATATTAAGTTTGTTAAAAATATGTAACGGGCAGAAGGAAGCATGGCCGACCCAATAAAGTATATATATTCTTAATCAGCATCAATAGCCGAGTCGATATAGCCATGTCCGTCTGTCCGTCTGTCCGTCGGTCCGTCGGTCCGTCGGTCCGTCGGTCCGTCGGTCCGTCCGTATGAACGAAAGGATCTCAGAGATGGTAAGAGCTAGAAGCTTGAACTTGGTGTCCCAGCACTGGAAATTTTTGCAGGCAGATCAAGTTTATCTTTTTTTTTGGATGCCACGCCCTCTTTGCCCACAAATTAAGTAAAAGCTTATAAAGCAAGCAGTTTTGTAGCTCAAAAACCTCATACCAAGGGCAGTTTTGTAGCTAGAGACTTGAGATTTGGCACATATGACAAATATTTTGTGGTCAATGTGTCCAGAAAATTTTATCACGATGCCACGCCCCCCTTGCCTACAAAACGGAAAGGCTTATAACAAGAGCAATATTACAGTAAGAGACTTGAGATTTGGCACATATGATAAGAATCTTAGGGTCAATGTGTCCAGAAAATTTAATCGCGATGCCACGCCCCCTTCGCCCTCAAATTAAGTAAAAGCTCATAAAGCAAGCAGTTTTGTAGCTCAAAAACCTCATAACAAAAGCAGTTTTGTAGCTAGAGACTTGAGATTTAGCACACATGATGAGTATCTTGAGGTCGATTTGTCCAGAAAATTTTATCACGATGCCACGCCCCCTTCGCGCACAAATTAAAAAATAAAGAATTACTAGAGAATTTTATCTAGAGTGAATTTGAGCGGGTTCCTGTAGACCCACAGGGTATATTACGGTCGGGGTCCCGACTGTTCCGCTTGTTTATATTTACATTTCAGATTTTTCTATTTTTATTCTTTTGTAACTTATATTTTTATTTTTTTTAGTCGAATATTTATATTTGTATTTAATAAAAAGGTTCGCCTGTGGCGCAATTCAACACAGCTTTTGATTCAACTTGTTCTTTTTTAAATATTTTTGTATCAACACGGCACAGTGATATACGGAAAATGAAGCACAGCGGCTCTTCTGGCACTTGGATTTCTCTTGGCACTAGCGCCCTTCGGGTGGCGTCGGAACGGACTCACTCGTTGCTTCTGACCCTGTGGCTAGCTTCCGTCGCTTTTGCGCAACCTCTGTAGTGCCCCCAGAGTCGGTGGTTGCTGCCTCGCTGCCCTGGTCCTGAACCCCGCTGGCCTTTCGTCGCGCCAAAAACTCGGTGCTGCTATCCGGTCGCCTTTGCGAAAATCAAACTGAAGCTGCAGTCCGGTCTTGTCGACTCCTCTGCCTTGATTTTTTTTCTTGCTGCTGTTCTTGTCGCGGGACACCTCCGTCCTCGTTGACATTGACTATTCGACTTCCTGCCTAATTCGCAGCAACGTGTTTTTCAGACCGCAAACATCTCTGCCTCTGCTTTTTCCTTTCTATTCCTCTTGTTGCTGCCATCTATCCTCCCTTCCCCTCTCGGCCAATGGGCATCTACAATATTGCCGTCTTCCTCTCACATTTCCCCTATCAGGGTCGGGCGAATAGTGGGTTGCCACCCTCTATCATTTCCCAACCAATATTTCCCACTATTCCTGCAGGGAAAAATATCGATAGAAATATCGGTGACCCCCCCCCCCCCTTGATCACACATATGCTGGCGCAAACGAAGACAATCTAATTGTAATAACACCCCCCCCCCCCCTAGATCGCTTGTGACCAGCCACATCTTGTGCAGCGCTCAACGTAGGCCACACCCACGACTCAAAGTTAGAGGAGAAACAGAACGGGAACGCAGAACTACCGCCACCAGCGTCCATCGAAGGTAAGTTCAGATTTCTATAAACGCAGATCCTTCCCATGAAACACTCCTAACGCTTTTCCTTGCAGGTCATCTAGCTCATAAGCGTTGGTACCAACTGCTCGGACGACGAGGCTCTTCAGGAACTTCCTCGCAAATTTCGCGTTGAACGCTTTACTGAAATTGCTCAGGACGAAATTGCGCCTCCATACCTCCTGTCCCGGCTCTAGGTGAAGCTGGCGTGCACGTTGATCATAGCGTTGTCGACTCCGCTCATACGCTTTGTGCAGATGCTGTCTGACCTGGTCACGGATCACGGCTACTCTGTCCTTCACCTCCAGATCGGAAATGTCGGGATCTGAGAGTGATCGCAACCTCCTGGCCAGTCTGTAGCTAGACCCGTTCAAGTTCATGTGTTGGCCAAACACTGCAAAGAACGGAGTCACTCCTGTGGCGGAATGCACCGCGTTCCTAATGGCTACTTCGATCTCGGGTAAGTATGCATCCCACTCTCGGTGATCATGTTCTAAATACGACCTGATTGCAGATAGTACGCTCCTGTTGACCCGTTCGGCGGCGTTGCTCTGGGGCGAATACACGGGCGTGCGTTGGTGAATGATTCCGAACGCATGGGTCATCGCTTCGAAAGACTTCGAGATGAATTGTCGCCCGTTGTCCGAATAAATCACCTCAGGCACGCCGAACTTGAAAAAAACCTCATGAACTAGGAAGTTCACGACGTCTGCTGCTGAGGCCTCTCTCATCGCTTTCAGGAAGGTGAACTTCGAGAAGTGGTCCACTACAATAAAAATCCAGGCGTGTCCACACTTCGACCGTGGGTACTTTCCTAGAAAATCTATGTAGATTTTCTGGAATGGGCGTTCGGTGAGTACTTCCTTGCCGATCCCCATCTGCGTGGAGTAATTTTGCGCCTTCGTCTCCTTGCAGGTTTCACACCTCCGGACAAAATCGCGAACCTGGATCGCCATGCCGGGCCAATAAAACTGCCTGCGCAATGCATGCAAGGTCTTTGCCATGCCTCCATAAGCTGACGTCTCACTGGAGTGTGCGCTCTGGATGAGTCCTGCTGTCAAGGATTCGGGAACCCAGAGCTTCCAACTCGTGCCTTCGAGTTCGTCTTCCAGCGGTCCGCTGGTCATCCATGAACACCATTCCGTTCCGCACCTTTAAGTCAGGCACTTGGTGCAGCTGACTCACCACCTCGTGGATCAACGCTTGGTAGTCATCAGATTCAAACTCCACTGTTTGGAACCCCAGCAAATCTTCTGGCATCGCCTCCAGCTCTCCCACGCTGCGGGATAACGTGTCAGCGACAACGTTATCGGCGCCCTTCTTATACTTCATGGCGAACGGGAATGCCTGCAACTCCAGCGACCATCTAGCTAACCTGCCGCTTAAGTCTTTGAGACTCATAAGCCACTGCAGACTCGCATGATCGGTTATAACCGTGAACGGCATCATTTCGACGTACGGTCGAAATCGGTGGATGGCCAGTTTCGCCGCTAAACACTCCTTCTCCGTCACCGTGTAATTGATCTGGTGCCTGTTCAATTTGGCTGAGAAGAACGCGACCAGTCTCTCCTGTTGTTCGTCGTCCAGTTGGAACAGGACGGCTCCTACCCCAAAGTGTGACGCATCACATTGGATGTAGAACGGCTTCTTGAAATCTGCGTGGACCAGCACAGGAGCTGTGGTAAGTGCCTCTTTCAGTCTGTCCACCGCTTTTATGGCTTCTTGGCTCATCTGAAATTTACCGCTCCTCTTCCTTAGGGCATCGGTCAGCGGAACGGAAATCTCGGCGAAGTTTTGAATGAACCGGCGATACCACCCCGCAGTGCCCAGGAAACTTCGCAGTTCCTTGACGTTCCTTGGAGTCGGTATATTTTTGATCGCCTCGACTCTGCCTGGATCCATCCTCAACGTACCGCCACCTATGATGAAACCTAGATAATTCAGACTGCGGAAGCAGAATCTAGACTTCGCCATGCCGATGGTAAGATTTGCTTTCCTTAAGCATTCCGCCACTAACTTCAAATATTTCAGGTGCGTCTGGAAATCCGCAGAGAAGATCAGCAAGTCATCCAAATAAACGAACACGTTGGACCTCAAAGCGACCGGGATTACCTTGTCCATGAGTCTGCAGAGTTGTTGAGCCGCGTTGCAGAGCCCAAACGGCATGTGGCGGAACTGGTACAGTGGTCTGCCCGGTACGGTGAACGCTGTATACGGTACGGTGAACGCTGTATAAGCATCGTTTATGGTCACGCTGTTGAGCTTCCGAGCGTCTAAACAAAATCTGTTCTTCCCAAGTTTCCAAGTCCGACTTTCTCGAACTGGAGAAATTCGCATTTCACAGCCTCCAGCTGACTCACCTGCCTCTCTTCCAGGTCCCACATCTCCGGATCAGACACGACAATGTCCTCGTCCCGGTAATGCTCCACGCCAGTCTTGACTACCGTCATTTCGCATGCCTCGGCCTGTGCTCCAGCATTGCTTGAAGGCTCTCCAGAAGTCGGTACCAAGGTATAGATCTTGCTGCAAATCCGGGCACATGTAAAAGACAATATCTTCGACTCTTTCCTTGAATTTTACAGGCAGCACGACGCGTCCTAAAATTGGACGACTGGCACCTGCCGCTGTCCTCACCATCGACGCGTATGGCTGCGCCGCCCATTCCAGTTCCTCCACCAACTCTCGGCATCCTCGTCCCAGCAGACTAACAGACGCTCCCGTGTCTAGCAGACCTTTCATTGCTCGTCCATCTATCTCCACATCGGCAAACACTCTTGGATCACCAGATACCTGTCTCCTGACCATTCGGTGCCTCCAAAATTGAGCACGTGCTTTCAGAATGCGTCTGGTGGCCTGAGTAGTCCCTTTCAGCTGTCGCTCACCAAAAATTCTATTTCGGGCCGACATGTATGCCCGAACACGTTCTTCATTTGGTAAGCCTCTTATTGTGTTTCCTCTTGCCGTGATGTTTTTATCTGTATCCATATTGTTATCCTTATTTGTATCCTTATGTATAGTATTAATTTTCGTTTATTTTCTTGCAGTCGCCCCTACTTGCTCTGACCGGCGCTCTACTCCTGCTTCCCCGCGGACGTCGTCTCCGACTCAACGTGTCTGGCTTCCCGCACCGGTAGCAGAAGATGTTGTGCACTCTCGATCGGCACTCCCTTCAAACGTGACCGGACTGTCTGCAGTTTCAACATTGCGACTTTGGCGACGGTCTGGCTCTAAGGAAAGCCTCTTCCAACTCTTCCGGTGGAACTTCGCCTGGGCGTGGTGGAATACCGACTTCGTGAACCATCGGCTTTGACCCATGGGAGTAGCGCGGCTGCTGCCCATATCCGGATCGTCCTCGGCGACTCACGTGTCTTTCCACCTCGATGCACTCTTGTCTCAGCTCATTCACCGTAAGCACATCTATCGCATAGACGAATCTGGCCAAGCTCTCCTTTAATCCTAGTTTTATGACTTTTACCAGCTCACGGTCTCTCATCGGCTTCTGGAAACGTGATGCAAGTTGGCGCATGTGGTGGATGTAGTCATCGACACCTTCGCTCGGTTGTTGCTCTCTTTGCAGCAGCTCCTGCATCAGATCGTGCTCCGTTTGGTACCCTCGAAAGTGGTCCAGCATGGACTGACGTAACTGTAACCAGCTATCGACCCTCGAGTGTCGCACATGTACCCAGTAACATTTTCGGGCGCGTCCTGCCAGCAGGATGTGGAGTCCACGTAGAATTTCCTTTCACGGGCAGTGGTACTGCCTCTGCAAAAACTCGATCCGGAACACGAAGTCTTCTACCGAGTGCATGGAGTCCTCTCCATCGAACTTAACGTTCCAGCGCTAAAGCTTCAAGTAAGCTCGATCACGGCCATTCGAGTACGCGTTTTCGACTCTTTCCTCATGCCTTCTATTCTCTACACAGGGTTGGTTGCGGGCGTGGGGATTTCTCCAGCTCCTCCCATACGGATCAGGTGCCATCCCGGGGCGACTGGAGTCTGGTTCCTGTACTGGCTGTCTCGGCGGCAACGATGGTGGGCTACAGCCAGGTTGATTTCCTCCGCGCTGCTTCGGGATGGTCCCCGTGCTAGGCACTGCAGGGCACGTCGGTGCGGCGGCACTGCTAACCGAGCTCTCCTTCTGTGGCCTGATGACATCCTGCAGAAGCTTCATCATTTCTAGGAATCCCCCCCGGATCTCGTCGCGAATCGATCCAGCGATACCCTCCTGCATCGAGCTTCGGTACGTCGCATGAGCCTGAGCGAGCGCTGCGTTTACCGCTGAGGAGATCACCGAATCCATCGGTTCCTGTACGGACGCCTGCTTTGGGAACTCCAGATTGTGATTTCGGCCAACTCGAGGAGCCGTATCTTCCTCCGTGTCCGCTAGAGTGACCAGCGGTTGGAATGGTTTCTCGGGAAATCCTCTGAAATTCATAGGCGTCCTCGGAAAACACCCCGAAGGACGCGATGGCGGCAACGCAGACGCCCCGTCTGTTTCCCAATCAGCTTCTTGTTCCTGCGACATGACTTCCTATCTCTGCGCTAATGCCCTATTCTTTATAAGTAGGCCTATTAGAACTACTAACTAAATAGATAAATAAATAAATTGGAACTCTACTAGTATCAAAATAAATAAATAAATCAATAACCCACCTAAATTATAAATCCAAATTATAGAAAAATAAATAAATAAATACGAGAGAATAATTACTGTATAAATAAATACAAAAAATACTCGCAAAACGCAATTCTGTACTTCAAATACAAACAAAGAGGGGAGAGAAAACAACTGCCACACCTGGCTACACCAACACTTTGCTACGCACAATTTGGACGACGATTATACATTTAAGCGCTTGTCGGATGCGCAGCTTCTCAACTTAATAAGAAGCGGCATCCAAGGAGCGCTTCCTGATGCCTATTCTGTTTCTATCTCTTTTCTGCTCCCGGTTGGGGTGCGCTGTGAGGCAGGTGCGACACAGACTCGATCCTATATCGGTCTGGGACACCTGTCACCGAAGCTCTTCAACAACTAAGGCCAGCACACCTTCAACGTAAAACAGAAAGAGACAAAACGAATAGTAGACAAAAAAAAAATAAATAACAAAAAAACATCACCTACTCTAGACAAACTAAACCTAATATCACCTTCTTATCACAGTTTTGTTCCCGTCACGACTATGTTCGTTGCGAACGACTCACTCACATGTAAACGTGACACACGTACATCAATAGTAACAAAAACAAAACCAAACAAAAGGGACATTCAGGGGCATATCCATCGCCCACCGCGATTACGCTCACTCTGCGCAAATATGTGCCACACAAGTGGGCCACATATGTCATCAGACGAGCGAATCACGGAGAAAAGGGAATTGGAACATCAATCGACGAGACATAACATAAATTTATTTTTTTTTTTCAAATTTTGGGCGCCATATTGTTGCGGACTGATTTTTTTTCCTCGGGGCCACGCCGACTAGCTCATCGTTCATCAGGGGTAGTCCGACCCTGGCCCTCAGCCCGAACAATCGATACATCCTGGTCGATTAATCGCATATATCGAAACTGCTCATCACTAAACATCTGGAGATGCAGCCAAACAAAATGTAAACAATGTAAAAATACTTGGAATACGGACATTAACTGACGGTGATTAGTACAAAAACACAGAAAACTATTCAATAGACGTAATTACAGATCCTCATCATCCAAACAGGGCCTCCACTGGACCCAGGCGTACCCGCTCTGCCTGAGACGGCCACAGCGACGCCGTCTCCCTCATGTTGGCCATCGCCACCGGCGCCTCGCAGCCTGTAGGTGTGCGTTTCGTTTCCCCTCCCCTCTACAATCACAAAATTAGCCAGACATGGTTGTTCTTTTCATCAGGTGAGTATATTTCTTGTATTATCCTTAGATTCTAACATTTATATTTTGGTTTTATTCGCTTGGTACAGGTGCATGTGAAATTTTTATCAACAACAAAAAAACAACCAGACGAGGAACAACGGTACGAACAATTGCCTTGGTCAGTCGGCCTGGACAAGTGATAAAGTATGTTTGCATGGATGTGTATGTGTATATGTTTGTTTAAATTGTGTACTAGGTGTGCATGTGTTTCACATGCAGGTGAAAAAAAGAAATGTAATATGTTGATCGCTTTTGATTACCTTAACCTGCCTAAAGAGCTCTCTGGGTGGTATAAGGGGCGATATTGAATGGTATATGTCCGTGTGCACATGTACATATATATACATGCATGCGTTCATTTAAATTTTAAATTTGGTGCGCTTTGTATTGTTCCTATTCTGTTTGAATCGTCTAATAATTGTACGTTACTATTTGATTATTTTCTTAATTTCAATTTTACATGATTTTTACTTATTTCTGTTTAATTTAAACTTTCAGCTCTAATTCTGTTTATTATATTATTTGTTTTTTATATTTACATTTCAGATTTTTCTATTTTGAATAACTAAGTTCGCCTGTGGCGCAATTCAACACAGCTTTTGATTCAAATTGTTCTTTTTTAAATATTTTTGTATCAACACGGCACAGTGATACACGGAAAATGAAGCACAGCGGCTCTTCTGGCACTTGGGTTTCTCTTGGCACTAGCGCCCTTGGGGTGGCGTCGGAACGGACTCACTCGTTGCTTCTGACCCTGTGGCTAGCTTCCGTCGCTTTTGCGCAACCGCTGTAGTGCCCCCAGAGTCGGTGGTTGCTGCCTCGCTGCCCTGGTCCGGAACACCGCTGGCCTTTCGTCGCGCCAAAAACTCGGTGCTGCTATCCGGTCGCCTTTGCGAAAATTAAACTGAAGCTGCAGTCCGGTCTTGTCGACTCCTCTGCCTTGATTTTTTTTTCTTGCTGCTGTTCTTGTCGCGGGACACCTCCGTCCTCGTTGACATTGACTATTCGACTTCCTGCCTAATTCGCAGCAACGTGTTTTTCAGACCGCAAACATCTCTGCCTCTGCTTTTTCCTTTCTATTCCTTTTGTTGCTGCCATCTATCCTCCCTTCCCCTCTCGGCCAATGGGCATATGCAATATTGCCGTCTTTATCTTACATTTCCCCTATCAGGGTCGGGCGAATAGTGGGTTGCCACACTCTATCAGTTCCTGCAATATTTCCCACTATTCCGGCAGGGAAAAATATCGATAGGACTATCGGTGACTCCCCCCTTGATCGAACATATGCTGGCACAAACGAAGACAATCGAAATGTAACAAATTTATTATAAAAACCCACAGAGAGTTACTTCATCCAGGTATAGAAAAACTTTCTTTATTATTTAAGGAAAAATATTATTACCCAGATTACCAAAACCTAGTTCAAAACATTATTAACGAATGTCAAACTTGTAACATTGCTAAAACAGAACATAGAAATACATAGTTAGCTTTTGAGTTAACGCCAGAAACTTTTAATCCTAGAGAAAAATATGTTATAGATTTTTATATGATAGATAAAAATCAATGTTTGTCTTGTATTGACATTTATTCTAAATTTGCAACATTAATCAAAGTAAATGGTAGAGATTGGTTAGAAGCAAAAAGAGGATTACTTAAAATATTCACTAATATGGGAAAACCAAAAGAAATTAAAGCAGATAAGGACCCAGCATTCTTATGCTCAGCATTACAGATATGGCTAAAATCAGGTGTTGATTTAAATGTTACAACAAGTAAAAACGGAATTTCTGATGTAGAAAGATTTTATAAAACTGTAAATGAAACATTAAGAATTATAAATTGTGAATCAAATCAAGAAGACAAACTAACTAGATTCGAAATAATACTTTACAATACGACAGGAAGAACCCCAGCAGATATATTCATACACGCAGGCACTCCAGAATATAAAACACAATTAAATAAAACAAATCAAATAGAAAAATTAAATGAAAACCGTACAGATTTTAAAATAGACACTAATTACAGACAGTCCCCATTGGTTCGGTGAAAATCAACTAATCCATTTAAAAAGACAGGTAGTTTGAAACAAATAGATGAGAAACACTTCGAAGAGACAAAAAGAGGCAGAAAAATTGTACACTACAAATCCAAATTTAAAAAGAAAAAGAAAATTAATAAGAGCAAATATGATAATTCCAGCTCATCCCCAAATGAAAACCCAAATCAGGAAACTACAACATAAATTTATACAACTCCTAGTTACATTCATGATAATGTATCTTATTCAACAAGTCCAGGGCCAAAGCCTCGATGTAAACCCGATCCAATCTAAAAATGGTTACCTTATATTCACAACGGGAACTATAAATATTCCAATTAACTACGAATATCATTACTTAACTGTTAATCTTACAAAAATTGAAAACACATACAATAATTTAATTAAACAAACGACAGAATTTAAAGAATTAGCACAAATCCAATACCTAACTGAAAAACTAAATAGAGAAATGAACGGCATCAGAATAGCACAACGAAATAAACGAGGACTTATAAATTTCATGGGAACATTTTATAAATATCTTTTCGGAACACTAAATCAAGAAGACAGAGCAGAATTAAAACTCATAATAAACAACTTATCAGAAAACAGCGTGCAAGTGAATGAACTTAATCAAATAATAGAAGCCGTAAATAAAGGGATAGAAGTTACAAACACACTAAGTTTGATCAATGAAGGAGAAGAAAAATTGTCTATATTAACATTTAATTTACAAGAATTTACCGAATATATCGAAGATATTGAGCTAGGAATGCAGTTAACAAGATTAGGTATATTTAATCCAAAATTATTAAAGCATAGTCCGTTATTACACGTAAATTCAGAAAACATTCTAAATATTAAAACATCTACTTGGTTAAAAACAACAACAAATGAAATTCTAATTATTTCCCATATTCCGCGTGAAGTCATAAATACTCCTATTTACGAAATTGTTCCCTACCCGGACGAAATAAAAATATTTTAACAGAAACCATACATGACAGATACTACGTACAGAACAACCAAGCTTTTACAGTAAAATCAAAAGACTTAGTAATGAACAAATGTATAACAGGAATATTAATTCAAACCACAACAGAATGTAGATATTCAAAAACACATAAATCATTTGAAATAAAATATGGTGAAGAACCCCAGCAGATATATTCATATACGCAGGCACTCCAGAATATAATACACAATTAAATAAAACAAACCAAATAGAAAAATTAAATGAAAATAGACACTAATTACAGACAGTCCCCATTGGTTCGGTCAAAATCAACTAATCCATTTAAAAAGACAGGTAGCTTGAAACAAATAGATGAGAAACATTTCGAAGAGACAAAAAGAGGCAGAAAAATTGTACACTACAAATCCAAATTTAAAAAGAAAAAGAAAATTAATAAGAGCAAATATGATAATTCCAGCTCATACCCAAATGAAAGCCCAAATCAGGAAACTACAACATAAATTTATACAACTCCTAGTTACATTCATGATAATGTATCTTATTCAACAAGTCCAGGGCCAAAGCCTCGATGTAAACCCGATCCAATCTAAAAATGGTTACCTTATATTCACAACGGGAACTATAAATATTCCAATTAACTTCAAATATCATTACTTAACTGTTAATCTTACAAAAATTGAAAACACATACAATAATTTAATTAAACAAACGACAGAATTTAAAGAATTAGCAAGTGAATGAACTTAATCAAATAATAGAAGCCGTAAATAAAGGGATAGAAGTTACAAACACACTAAGTTTGATCAATGAAGGAGAAGAAAAATTGTCTATATTAACATTTAATTTACAAGAATTTACCGAATATATCGAAGATATTGAGCTAGGAATGCAGTTAACAAGATTAGGTATATTTAATCCAAAATTATTAAAGCATAGTCCGTTATTACACGTAAATTCAGAAAACATTCTAAATATTAAAACATCTACTTGGTTAAAAACAACAACAAATGAAATTCTAATTATTTCCCATATTCCGCGTGAAGTCATAAATACTCCTATTTACGAAATTGTTCCCTACCCGGACGAAATAAAAATATTTTAACAGAAACCATACATGACAGATACTACGTACAGAACAACCAAGCTTTTACAGTAAAATCAAAAGACTTAGTAATGAACAAATGTATAACAGGAATATTAATTCAAACCACAACAGAATGTAGATATTCAAAAACACATAAATCATTTGAAATAAAATATGGTGAAGAACCCCAGCAGATATATTCATATACGCAGGCACTCCAGAATATAATACACAATTAAATAAAACAAACCAAATAGAAAAATTAAATGAAAATAGACACTAATTACAGACAGTCCCCATTGGTTCGGTCAAAATCAACTAATCCATTTAAAAAGACAGGTAGCTTGAAACAAATAGATGAGAAACATTTCGAAGAGACAAAAAGAGGCAGAAAAATTGTACACTACAAATCCAAATTTAAAAAGAAAAAGAAAATTAATAAGAGCAAATATGATAATTCCAGCTCATACCCAAATGAAAGCCCAAATCAGGAAACTACAACATAAATTTATACAACTCCTAGTTACATTCATGATAATGTATCTTATTCAACAAGTCCAGGGCCAAAGCCTCGATGTAAACCCGATCCAATCTAAAAATGGTTACCTTATATTCACAACGGGAACTATAAATATTCCAATTAACTTCAAATATCATTACTTAACTGTTAATCTTACAAAAATTGAAAACACATACAATAATTTAATTAAACAAACGACAGAATTTAAAGAATTAGCAAGTGAATGAACTTAATCAAATAATAGAAGCCGTAAATAAAGGGATAGAAGTTACAAACACACTAAGTTTGATCAATGAAGGAGAAGAAAAATTGTCTATATTAACATTTAATTTACAAGAATTTACCGAATATATCGAAGATATTGAGCTAGGAATGCAGTTAACAAGATTAGGTATATTTAATCCAAAATTATTAAAGCATAGTCCGTTATTACACGTAAATTCAGAAAACATTCTAAATATTAAAACATCTACTTGGTTAAAAACAACAACAAATGAAATTCTAATTATTTCCCATATTCCGCGTGAAGTCATAAATACTCCTATTTACGAAATTGTTCCCTACCCGGACGAAATAAAAATATTTTAACAGAAACCATACATGACAGATACTACGTACAGAACAACCAAGCTTTTACAGTAAAATCAAAAGACTTAGTAATGAACAAATGTATAACAGGAATATTAATTCAAACCACAACAGAATGTAGATATTCAAAAACACATAAATCATTTGAAATAAAATATGGTGAAGAACCCCAGCAGATATATTCATATACGCAGGCACTCCAGAATATAATACACAATTAAATAAAACAAACCAAATAGAAAAATTAAATGAAAATAGACACTAATTACAGACAGTCCCCATTGGTTCGGTCAAAATCAACTAATCCATTTAAAAAGACAGGTAGCTTGAAACAAATAGATGAGAAACATTTCGAAGAGACAAAAAGAGGCAGAAAAATTGTACACTACAAATCCAAATTTAAAAAGAAAAAGAAAATTAATAAGAGCAAATATGATAATTCCAGCTCATACCCAAATGAAAGCCCAAATCAGGAAACTACAACATAAATTTATACAACTCCTAGTTACATTCATGATAATGTATCTTATTCAACAAGTCCAGGGCCAAAGCCTCGATGTAAACCCGATCCAATCTAAAAATGGTTACCTTATATTCACAACGGGAACTATAAATATTCCAATTAACTTCAAATATCATTACTTAACTGTTAATCTTACAAAAATTGAAAACACATACAATAATTTAATTAAACAAACGACAGAATTTAAAGAATTAGCAAGTGAATGAACTTAATCAAATAATAGAAGCCGTAAATAAAGGGATAGAAGTTACAAACACACTAAGTTTGATCAATGAAGGAGAAGAAAAATTGTCTATATTAACATTTAATTTACAAGAATTTACCGAATATATCGAAGATATTGAGCTAGGAATGCAGTTAACAAGATTAGGTATATTTAATCCAAAATTATTAAAGCATAGTCCGTTATTACACGTAAATTCAGAAAACATTCTAAATATTAAAACATCTACTTGGTTAAAAACAACAACAAATGAAATTCTAATTATTTCCCATATTCCGCGTGAAGTCATAAATACTCCTATTTACGAAATTGTTCCCTACCCGGACGAAATAAAAATATTTTAACAGAAACCATACATGACAGATACTACGTACAGAACAACCAAGCTTTTACAGTAAAATCAAAAGACTTAGTAATGAACAAATGTATAACAGGAATATTAATTCAAACCACAACAGAATGTAGATATTCAAAAACACATAAATCATTTGAAATAAAATATGGTGAAGAACCCCAGCAGATATATTCATATACGCAGGCACTCCAGAATATAATACACAATTAAATAAAACAAACCAAATAGAAAAATTAAATGAAAATAGACACTAATTACAGACAGTCCCCATTGGTTCGGTCAAAATCAACTAATCCATTTAAAACGACAGGTAGCTTGAAACAAATAGATGAGAAACATTTCGAAGAGACAAAAAGAGGTAGAAAAATTGTACACTACAAATCCAAATTTAAAAAGAAAAAGAAAATTAATAAGAGCAAATATGATAATTCCAGCTCATACCCAAATGAAAGCCCAAATCAGGAAACTACAACATAAATTTATACAACTCCTAGTTACATTCATGATAATGTATCTTATTCAACAAGTCCAGGGCCAAAGCCTCGATGTAAACCCGATCCAATCTAAAAATGGTTACCTTATATTCACAACGGGAACTATAAATATTCCAATTAACTTCAAATATCATTACTTAACTGTTAATCTTACAAAAATTGAAAACACATACAATAATTTAATTAAACAAACGACAGAATTTAAAGAATTAGCAAGTGAATGAACTTAATCAAATAATAGAAGCCGTAAATAAAGGGATAGAAGTTACAAACACACTAAGTTTGATCAATGAAGGAGAAGAAAAATTGTCTATATTAACATTTAATTTACAAGAATTTACCGAATATATCGAAGATATTGAGCTAGGAAAGCAGTTAACAAGATTAGGTATATTTAATCCAAAATTATTAAAGCATAGTCCGTTATTACACGTAAATTCAGAAAAGATTCTAAATATTAAAACATCTACTTGGTTAAAAACAACAACAAATGAAATTCTAATTATTTCCCATATTCCGCGTGAAGTCATAAATACTCCTATTTACGAAATTGTTCCCTACCCAGACGAAAATAAAAATCTCTTAACAGAAACCATACATGACAGATACTACGTACAGAACAACCAAGCTTTTATAGTAAAATCAAAAGACTTAGTAATGAACAAATGTATAACAGAAATATTAATTCAAACCACAACAGAATGTAGATATTCAAAAAAACATAAATCATTTGAAATAAAATATGTTGAACCAAATATAATGTTAACATGGAACCTACCAAAAACTGTTTTAAATTAAAATTGTTTAAATAGAGAAATATCAATAGATAAAAATAACATCATCAATTGTTCAGTTCAAATAGAAGACAAGACAGCAAACAAAGAGGCAAATATATAATATGCACAGACTCTATGTCCTCACTGCAAGCTATTAACAATATAAATCATCAAAACTTTTATACTAGCTCAATTAGAAATATTATGAACAAGTACAAAACTGAGAAACTGTTACTGCTTTGGGTCCCCGGACACTGCGGAATAACTGGAAATGAGCTAGCAGACGAATCGGCAAAAAAATACCCACCACTACCCCCTAATCACTGAGAATAATTACAACCCGTCAGACATCAACAAATATATAAAACAGAATTCTCTCAGATACCATAACCTCGTCCTTAACAACACATCTCACTATTACAGAAACATCTGCCACGACAAAGCCACGTCAGCAACAATAAAAAACAGCTCACGCACAGACTTTTTAAAATTTACAAGAATCAGACTAGGATATACCAACCTAACCCATACCCACATCCTCAATAAATCTCCACCACCACTTTGTGAAAACTGCAACACTACGCTCACCATACAGCACATATTATTAAATTGCCCACTTCACAATAGAGAAAGATCGATGCACCTTAAACCAACTCTTGCTGAAATAACCTCTTTTAACAATATAGATAAAACAATAGAGTTCCTAAAAGCCATAAACATATACCAACTAATTTAAGTATACTTTAAGACAAAACAAATCATGTACGAAATATTAACATTATAAGCTTAAGGCCTCAGCTGCTATAGCTTAAAATTTAAGTTAGACGTAATTTTAATTCCGTACTAACTTGTTAATAATAATAATAATAATAACAAATACTTTGTTAGATTACACACAAACAATTTATGTCAATAATAATGTAACAAAACTAGAACCAATATCATACATACAAGCAAAAGAAATTGTACAAGAACACACTAAGCATAATAATACATTCCAAACTGTAATTGTAACGGCACTCATAATAATTGTAATCGCACTAATATTATATTTTAGCTATAAGTATAAAACCATACCACACAAAATAATTGTTAAATATAAGAAACAATCAGAAACAACCCCACAGGCAAATGTTATAAATTCAAATCCAATCCCAAATGATAATGAAAATATTGTAATTGAATCTGAACCAACATTATACCCGAAAGTAATCGCCTGAGGACAGGCTAATTTTTTATTGATGGGGAAGTAACATATGTATTGCACATAGCCACCATAACCACTTATAAACATTCACACGCATTCCCCCTAACATATTATAAAATATCAATTACACAAACAACTTGGTGAAAATAACAATTCGAACGCTCCCACGATTCGGACAATAACATAAACATCCGTTAAAATCGCTATTCGCACCAAGGGTCAAATCTGCCGACGTGGCACAAATCCAGGCTGTCGCGAAGCGCCCCAAATATTTCAGCTCAAGAGAGAGATCCATCCCAGTACTGGTAATTTTTGCAGGCAGATCAAGCTTATCTTTTTTTTTTTGGATGCCACGCCCTCTTTGCTCACAAATTAAGTAAAAGTAAAAGTATAAAGCAAGCTGTTTTGTAGCTAAAAACCCTCATAACAAGAGCAATATTAAAGCTAAAGACTTTACGTTTAGCACACATGACAAATATTTTGTGGTCAATGTGTCCAGAAAATGTTATCACGATGCCACGCCCCCTTGCCTTCAAAACGAAAAAGCTTATAACAAGAGCAATATTACAGTTAGAGACTTCGGAATTGTTTGGAGAAATTTTTTGCATCAAAACATTTTTATTTTAAGCCAGAGGCAAAAAGTCAAAAAAGTAGATTTTCACATAAATTCAAAATTTTCAATGGGTACTTAATGGGTTAAGGAAATTTTTGTATCATAGAAACGGAATTTAAATTACCTTTCCATTGATGCCAAAATGTATATGAAATAAGTTCAAATTATGAGTAGGTTTAACTTTAGTTTTGTGTAAATACTTTTGACTACCCCTGTACATATGTGTACATTAAAGCGCACATGTATGCACGTTCTTGATGTTTGTTATTGTTTTCAGATATTTTGCCGACTTGCGCTGCTGGTGGGCACGGCAAGCCAGCTGAGTTTTGTTTTGATGGCGGGTGATAAGGGTGAGAAGAATTTATATTTATTTTATTAATATATAAAAATGCATATTTAATTATATACTTATAACTATTAAACTATTTATTATTTTTAACACTTATTGATTAAAAAATATTAATTAAAACAGTTAAATATCTTATCTTAATTAAATAATAAAATTAATACTTGAATAAATAATTAAATACATAATTTATTGGTATTTTATAATAAATATATAATTATCAATAATATATAAACATAAATATTCATTAAAAAATTTATTATATTTATCAGATATCAGCAGATATCATAATCTGCTTATCATTTTCATTACCCTAAAACAGAATCAAATCAAGGTCACTGGCAAACAGCGAATCAAAGCACTGTTGCCAAAGTTCCCTGTCTCTAGAATCGAATATCGAGCAACTCAACCAAATATTTTGTTTCCGGCAGCCGCTAATGCGTATGCCGGGGAACTATGAAATATCCTGTTCGTTCAAAACTTTATTATCCACAATATTATCTATAGCAGAATGCATAACATATTCTGAATAGATAATGAATGGTTATTAAATAAATGCAAAGCTTTGTTTAATCTATTAAAAATTATTTATTCCCCTCAGACACTCAGTTTTATAACGTTATCATGTATAGGGTATCGCAGGTTGCAGTCATGATACCAACAAGATCAGCATTAAAAATGTACACATACACAAAAATATGCATATACATATTAAAGGGTACACACATACAATCAGATCAGCCAGCAGCAAAGACATTCGACTATATCTGTCTTTATTTATATATTTTTAATACAAACTAATAATATTGTTGATTATAAACATACGTATAAATAGTTTCTAGGTTTTATATATTAAAATAAAATAAGTTCAAATATATGTAATATGTACATATATCATTGCATATATGTACAATGATAAAAAAAAACGAATATAATAAAATTCGCGCCGAAAATGATAATTTTATGCGAAAATTACAAGCTCTATTCGATTTTTAAAAAGTGGATACGTATTGCCAAAGCAACATAATTTCATGCGATAATTACAAGCTCTATTCGATTTTTAAAAAGTGGATACGTATTGCCAAAACAACAACAAAAATAGCTTGAAGTTTCATGGCCTAAAAACAACCACATGAAAGTGTTCTTGACTGACAGAGAATAGAAATTAGAAGAGGCATACGAAAAATTTTTTCTGCAATCTGCATTGTCGCATGCCGAGTTTTGTATACATACTTGCATTTGCTTGTCTATACCTAAGAGTAACTACAACAAGCCGATCAGTCGAGCGGGCGCGACAGTAGGATACCCTGTGCAGGTCTTCAAAGAAAAGTATTTACATTATAATGGGATTTAGATATATCGCTTGAAGTCGATATTGCTTGCATAGAGTGTAGGTAGCTTGCGATAGTCTGCCAACAGTGGACTGCGGCTGTTAATTGTTTATGCTTAGCGCCACAGCAGACGAAAGACAAATCAAACATACATGAACAAACGCGTCTTTTCGTTCATTATATCGTCGGCGCGGCGCAGCGACTGCGCTGCTACTGCGCTGCAACGCATCTGCTGCGCTGCATAAATTGGTTTCTTGAATTACTTCTGAGCTCGATATCCGATCGTACTGAAATTTGTAGCACACATTGTGAGGAAGGATACTTACCATGTGTGCCAAATCTCAAGTCTCTAGCTATAAAACTGGTCTTGTTATCAGCTTTTCCGAGTTATGGGCGAAGGGGGCGGGGCATCGCGATGAAATTTTCGGGACACATTAAGCCCAAGCTTTTTATCATGTGTGCCAAATCTCAAGTCTCTAGCTTTAACATTGCTTATGTTATGGTGATTTTTCTAATTTAAAAAAGAAACGGGACTTGATATCGAAAATTGAAAATAAACTTGATCTGCGTATGGTATTCAGGAACCTACATTCCAAATTTGAAGTCTCTAGCTCTTATAGTTGCTGAGATCCACGCGTTCATACAGACGGACGGACGGACAGGTGTCAAGCGACTCGGCTATTGATACTGATTAATATATATGCCTGTTACATACATTCACACAAGTTCATTATAGCCTTTTTTGCCCATTTTTAATGGGCACAGGCTATCAAAAGAAATGGGCAAGATGAGCAATGGCTGGACTCCCCTGCCTTAGAGCCTGGTTCTCGGTGACTTTATTGATGACCTCCATCACTGTTGGGATTTGCAGGTCCCTCCGTATAAAACTATTCCTTACTAAGGGTTTTCAACCATAGCTCTCATAATCGGGTTTATTTTGCCCTGAATCGACTTGAAGTGTGAATCGGCTGCAGTGACCCATATGGCCTTCCCATAGGTCAAAATGGGCATGGACATTGTTTTGAAGAGAAGCACTTTTGAATTCAGGGGAATCTTTGAAGTTCCCTTTAGTAAACAATTTATCTTTTTCGCCCTCGTTTGCAGGGTGTGCCTTATAGTTTTATCAAGAGTTAGTCCGCGATATTTGTAGCATTAATAGGCCGACAGGAGCCGTGTATCTTTAGTGGCGGACTTCTTCTTGTTCTAGTGAAGTTCACTTGTGTAGACTTGCTGGCTGAGACTTGTATGTTTCATGCTCTTGTCCAGTCGGGAAAGGATTTTAGTGATTTTTAAGCAAGCATTATGCATCCCATGCGCGACTGCGATCCGCACATGAGGGTCGTGTCATCGGCATATAGTTCAATGAGGCCGCTCTAGTTCTCCAAGCGAGGCATGTCTAAAGTAAAGATATTGAAAAGGGTCGGACTTAGTACAGTGGGGAACTGGGTGGATGCAGCTTCCAGCCAATAACACTAGTTTACACTAGGTTTGCAAAGTAAATGTAAGTAAGATTTTCTTATGGACTTTGGCTCACTAAATACAAAAATGGCACTTACAATTTTTTTCGAAATATTAATTTTTTTCGAATTTTCGAAGTTGCTTAAACATTTTTGAATATATTTCCATTTCTAATTAACTGATTTGGCCAGACAAGCACTGAAATTAAAGGTAAGTGAATTCTCTATAACTTGTTTTCATACAGTATTAAGATCGTCTCAGTAGTTCAGATGCTAGCGATTTTAATATGTTCGAAAATACGGTTTTTTTTGAGTTCGAAAGCTCACATATCGTCCTGGAAAATCTAGAAATCGTAAAAGTAAATTTTTTTCGATTAAGCGTAATACTGATACAGTTTCGAAGAAAATAAGCTATTATCGATGCAAATCCAACAATAAATGGGGAAGTAATGCATATTTCAGTGAAAGACAAATGAATAGTTTAATGTTAATTGTAGAGGGATCTGCGAGAGGCGACCACCTCAAAATTGTTGCATATTGTGTGGGATGCATGGGATGCTATACCAAAAATTGCTGCTTTCTTTGCCTCAAATATGCATTACTTCGCCATTTATTGTTTACTTTACTTTTTACGTTACTGCCTGGCCAAATCAGCTAATTAGAAATGGAAATATATTCAAAAATGTTAGAGCAACTTCGAAAATTCGAAAAAAAATTAATATTTCAAAAAAGCTTCCACGAAAAAAATGTTAAGTGCCATTTTCGTATTTAGTGAGCCAAAGTCCATAAAAAAAATCGTACTTACATTTACTTTGCAAAATAAATTTAATTTTTAATTTTAATTTGTAAACTAGTGTAATATAAATCGGACCACTATATTATATAGCTGCCATAGAAAGATCGCTTGAATATAAAAATATTGTAAGAAATGTTTGTTGTCTCTTAAGATTTCTCAACCAAACTCACAGATTGTTTATTTGGAATTGTGTCCTGATGTATCCTGATCAAGCTTGGTTAAAATACAGGCTCTGCAAGGGTATATAATCTTTGGCATGCCAAATATAATCTTTCTTTATGGTTTGTGCATGAAGACTGGCACATAATATCCAACTATCTCGCACGCGCCTGACTTGTTTTTGTATGATTTTTTCATTAATTTTGTATATAGTTAAAATTAATATTTATTCAAATATTAGTCATTTTGATTTAATACACACAAAATAAACTTATTATCAACTAATAAGATCTGTAGATGGAGTACACATATCATCATATTAAAATACGTAATAAATTCTTTGAGATATTACATTTTATATATTTGTATAGGTAAAAATGTTCTATTGCTAAAGTTGTGATGTGTCTTGTTTATAAAAAACAACATGTTCGAATGCATGACTTTTGGGAATAATAACAAATGATGTGACTTTTGCTTGGTGTATAAATGCATTTAAATTTTAATTTTCGCCAACGGCATGCTATAACTGAATTATTAAAAATAATAATACATCTTGCATTTTGTTTGGACATTGAGGACAAATAATCGATTTTAAAAGGAAAATCTGTATAAAAATTGTCGTTGCTAATGTAGCTGAAAATTTTAATTTTCCATCTAAACGATGATCAGTGTCGTTTGTTTACACGCTCAATATACTTTGTTTTGTTGAGAGCACGAATGCCCGCATTGGGGTCCATCATACGTTTCCAATCTGTTTGACCAACTACAAAGCCGATTGCACGCATCTTATGCTGTGCACGCTTTTCCTCAATGTCTGCCCATCGAACCTAAAATACATATACAGTTGACTCAAGTATTTTTGCATGGTTTCATTATCGTGAAGAAAACATACGCGCTTTTTACCATCTGCGCCACTTGTAGGCGGTTCCCAATCGACTAACTGCAAAAATTCGGCCATGCTTGCCATTTTACGCTTTTGCATTAGGCGGTTGATGCCATCAAGACGCGCTGAAAATAAGTAGATTATTAAAAATTCTTAAAAAGACAATATTTGCTTTAAAGCGAGTGCATTTACCAAGAGTCTCCTCAGTGGTGTCATTTTCCCACTTGCTTTTTAGAAAACCGCACTTTTAAACACATGTAAAAAAATTATACAATACAAAAATAAAGAAACCAAAAACATCAGTATGATCTTAATGGGATAAATACCCCTTAGATGGTTGCTGGTAACAGACTTACATCTTTGGCAGAATCAGCGCTGTTGGTGTCCTCCTCTTCGACGTCAACGTTGACAGCATCCTCGTGAACAGCCTGTACATTATTGGCATTATCATCCTGCAAAGAATAATCCGCAATTAATGAAGCTTTGTCTGACCAGCCCTTTAATTGCCTTTACTTAGTTAACTATGTAATTCATGAATTGTATTTTAGGTATTTATGTATTTTGCTATAACGCAATTCCAGATTTCAGAGATGTCTTTGTTTTTAAATGTATAAAGGATGTATGTATACATAGATAAACATTAATTTATACATTATCTATGTCTGTGTAAATACATATAAATATACTATATACATATTTGAACACATGAAATAGGGATTCAGTATATTAGCGCGAGCGACACAGACGTGCGCGTCGTTCTGGTGTCTGTCCGAGACTAAAATTGTTTGCTACGCTCTCATTCTTTGCGCGTTGGCCGATAGCTCTAGCGCTCTAGAACTTTGGCTGTCAACAAAGTCGGGGCTCCACAACTTCGACTATCAACGAATACTGGGCGTCAGGCTGCGAAATTATTTGGGCTCAGCAATAACGATGTTTGACGTGTTTATGTATTGTAGGCTTAGTGCTTAAATTAAGAGTTGTTTTTAACATATATAGCCTGGAAAATTAACGTTACTCTTAATTGTATATAAGTTATTGGCTTACTTTGCGTTGCCCAGGCAGAGGAGTGTTTTTACCTTTATGAACGGACTAAGGCTAGTAACGCGGGGGACATTAGAGGATAGTTACCGTTGCCATGTTCTCTACATCCTCCATTTCAACGACATTTTCTAGCAGCGTTGATACATCCAGTTTTATATAATGCAACGGCGTTATACACCAACTGCGAAGAACACCGCGGATGTCCTCCTCGCTGCGGTGATGACTGTTCCGATCCAAGCATGACTCCACATCACAATACAGATCAATGATGTACGGCTGACAAGGAATTTCGAGCGAGACAGAGAGAGAGAGAAAAATAATCAAGATAAATAAGAATATACAAGGTGGAGGAAGTGATATATGGAAAGGATGAGAGCAGCTTACCTCAAAATTAGAGTCTTTGGCGTGACAATAAAACTCGTTGAGCGTCCGAAGCGAGCTGTTATTGCAATCGACAATTATGAAATCATAAAGGTTATCACTTAACGTTTTTTTGAACGATTTTATTAAATATTGCATATAAGTCTCCTCTAAGGCATCGTCATATTCGTAGAGTATTTCCTTTTTCGGTATCTACAAACACAACATAACACATATTTAATGTGAAAGGAAAATGGAACTTGTAGAAAAGGCTGCATAATCTAATGTGAGCGACCCTGTATTCATTCTATAAAACTCATACACAAGCAAACAACACGCTACAAGTTTTGTACGTTGTAGGGTCAGAGTTCTCACATACACATACACATACACATACACATACACCTACACCTACACTTACACCTACACCTACACCTACACCTACACCTACACCTACACCTACACCTACACCTACACCCACACCCACACCTACACCTACACCTACACCTACACCTACACCTACACCTACACCTACACCTACACCTACACATACACATACACCTACACCTACACCTACACCTACACCTACACCTACACCTACACCTACACCTACACCTACACATACACCTACACCCACACCCACACCCACACCTACACCTACACCTACACCTACACCTACACCTACACCTACACCTACACCTACACCTACACCTACACCTACACCTACACCTACACCTACACCTACACCTACACCTACACCTACACCTACACCTACACCTACACGTACACGTACACGTACACGTACACGTACACGTACACGTACACGTACACGTACACGTACACGTACACGTACACGTACACGTACACGTACACGTACACGTACACGTACACGTACACGTACACGTACACGTACACGTACACGTACACGTACACGTACACGTACACGTACACGTACACGTACACGTACACGTACACGTACACGTACACGTACACGTACACGTACACGTACACGTACACGTACACGTACACGTACACGTACACGTACACGTACACGTACACGTACACGTACACGTACACGTACACGTACACGTACACGTACACGTACACGTACACGTACACGTACACGTACACGTACACGTACACGTACACGTACACGTACACGTACACGTACACGTACACGTACACGTACACGTACACGTACACGTACACGTACACGTACACGTACACGTACACGTACACATACACATACACATACACATACACATACACATACACATACACATACACATACACATACACATACACATACACATACACATACACATACACATACACATACACATACACATACACATACACATACACATACACATACACATACACATACACATACACATACACATACACATACACATACACATACACATACACATACACATACACATACACATACACATACACATACACATACACATACACATACACATACACATACACATACACATACACATACACATACACATACACATACACATACACATACACATACACATACACATACACATACACATACACATACACATACACATACACATACACATACACATACACATACACATACACATACACATACACATACACATACACATACACATACACATACACATACACATACACATACACATACACATACACATACACATACACATACACATACACATACACATACACATACACATACACATACACATACACATACACATACACATACACATACACATACACATACACATACACATACACATACACATACACATACACATACACATACACATACACATACACATACACATACACATACACATACACATACACATACACATACACATACACATACACATACACATACACATACACATACACATACACATACACATACACATACACATACACATACACATACACATACACATACACATACACATACACATACACATACACATACACATACACATACACATACACATACACATACACATACACATACACATACACATACACATACACATACACATACACATACACATACACATACACATACACATACACATACACATACACATACACATACACATACACATACACATACACATACACATACACATACACATACACATACACATACACATACACATACACATACACATACACATACACATACACATACACATACACATACACATACACATACACATACACATACACATACACATACACATACACATACACATACACATACACATACACATACACATACACATACACATACACATACACATACACATACACATACACATACACATACACATACACATACACATACACATACACATACACATACACATACACATACACATACACATACACATACACATACACATACACATACACATACACATACACATACACATACACATACACATACACATACACATACACATACACATACACATACACATACACATACACATACACATACACATACACATACACATACACATACACATACACATACACATACACATACACATACACATACACATACACATACACATACACATACACATACACATACACATACACATACACATACACATACACATACACATACACATACACATACACATACACATACACATACACATACACATACACATACACATACACATACACATACACATACACATACACATACACATACACATACACATACACATACACATACACATACACATACACATACACATACACATACACATACACATACACATACACATACACATACACATACACATACACATACACATACACATACACATACACATACACATACACATACACATACACATACACATACACATACACATACACATACACATACACATACACATACACATACACATACACATACACATACACATACACATACACATACACATACACATACACATACACATACACATACACATACACATACACATACACATACACATACACATACACATACACATACACATACACATACACATACACATACACATACACATACACATACACATACACATACACATACACATACACATACACATACACATACACATACACATACACATACACATACACATACACATACACATACACATACACATACACATACACATACACATACACATACACATACACATACACATACACATACACATACACATACACATACACATACACATACACATACACATACACATACACATACACATACACATTTTGGAAAGATTAATTTGCAACAGACTGGAGGCTGCAATCCAACTGGCAGGGAACCTCTCGTCCATGCAATTTGGCTTTCGCAAGGCTCGATCAACGGTGGACGCAATATCACTGGTCACTGACTTAGCTGAGAAGGCCATCGAAGGAAGCAGGTGGCACGGAGGCAGCAAAAAGTACTGCTTAGTTGTCACGCTGGATATCCGGAACGCATTCAACTCGGCGAGTTGGACATGCATACTTGATGCGCTGCGAAGCTTCCGCACCCCGAGCTACCTGATGGCCATTATCATTGACTATTTCAGAGACAGAGTCCTCAAGTACCGCACGGATGCTGGAGAAAAGTCCTACAAGGTGACAGGAGGGGTTCCACAGGGTTCCGTACTCGGTCCTCTACTATGGAACCTAATGTATGACGGCATCTTGAAGCTCCAGCTCCCGGATAACACCACCACCGTGGGCTTTGCAGACGACGTAGCGCTGGTGGTAACCGCTAAACACCTGAATGAGGCGGAGGCGCTCTGCAGTGCAGCGGTAGCGGCTGTAAAGGATTGGCTGATCACCGTTGGCCTCCAACTAGCGGAGCACAAGACAGAAGCCGTGCTGATAAGTAGCAGGAAGGTAGTCGAAGTCGCCAGAATCAACCTGGGAAGCTCGGTTATAACATCGAGCAGGGCCATACGCTATCTCGGCTGTGCTTCAAAGAACACCTCGAGCAGGCTGGTAGGAAAGCAGCAGCGATTGGTCAGGCAGTGAACCGCATAATGCACAACAAAAGAGGTCCCAAGCAAGGTCGTCGACTGCTGCTTCAAAACGTCGTTACGTCAACGATGTTATATGGCGCCCCGGTTTGGGCACACGCAATGAAGGTTAAATCCTACAGGAGAGGGCTACAATCAGCGCACAGACTTGGAGCCCTACGCGTCTGCAGTGGTTTCCGGACAATCTCCGACGACGCGGCCCTTGTGATCGCGGGCATGGTGCCAGTCGACCTCCTGGCTGCGGAGAGATCGACCATACACACGGAGAAGCTACGTGACCCCTCCCTGTGCCACCGCACGATAGCGAAAGCAGCAAGGGACGAGAGCCTGAGCCAGTGGCAGAATAGATGGAATGCTTCAGCTAAAGGGAGATGGACGCACATCCTAATCGGCGACCTAAGCAGCTGGATGCACAGAAAAGCTGGTTCGGTAAACTTCTACCTGACCCAGTTTTTGAGCGGGCACGGATGTTTTAGGAGCTATCTACATAGATTTGGGCACGAAAGCGACCCATACTGCTTGTGGTGCCACCCGGCGGTTGAGGAAACAGCGGAGCATATCCTTTTCGCCTGCCGACGATTCTCTGTGGCGAGAGCGGAGCTCGAGGCGATAGTTGGGAGCAACTTGACGCCGGAAAACCTAGTGAGTCGAATGCTTGCTAGCGAGGTTGGATGGTCCGCAGTGTGCAAGTTCGCAGTAGAGACTGCCTCAACGTTGCGCCACCTGGAGAGGGAGCGAAGACGTAATCTAGACGGAGGGGCTTAGAATTTGCCAGCCCCCCGGGGCATGTCAACTCTTCTTCCTTTCCTTTCTTTCATACATTATTGTTAATAGTATTCCCTTTTTTTTATATATTATTCTTTATACACATACACATACACATACACATACACATACACATACATATACATATACATATACATATACACATACAAATACACATACACATACATATACACATACACATACACATACACATACACATACACATACACATACACATACACATACACATACATATACACATACACATACATATACACATACACATACACATACACATACACATACACATACACATACACATACACATACACATACACATACACATACACATACACATACACATACACATACACATACACATACACATACACATACACATACACATACACATACACATACACATACACATACACATACACATACACATACACATACACATACACATACACATACACATACACATACACATACACATACACATACACATACACATACACATACACATACACATACACATACACATACACATACACATACACATACACATACACATACACATACACATACACATACACATACACATACACATACACATACACATACACATACACATACACATACACATACACATACACATACACATACACATACACATACACATACACATACACATACACATACACATACACATACACATACACATACACATACACATACACATACACATACACATACACATACACATACACATACACATACACATACACATACACATACACATACACATACACATACACATACACATAGACATACACATACACATACACATACACATACACATACACATACACATACACATACACATACACATACACATACACATACACATACACATACACATACACATACACATACACATACACATACACATACACATACACATACACATACACATACACATACACATACACATACACATACACATACACATACACATACACATACACATACACATACACATACACATACACATACACATACACATACACATACACATACACATACACATACACATTTTGGAAAGATTAATTTGCAACAGACTGGAGGCTGCAATCCAACTGGCAGGGGACCTCTCGCCCATGCAATTTGGCTTTCGCAAGGCTCGATCAACGGTGGACGCAATATCACTGGTCACTGACTTAGCTGAGAAGGCCATCGAAGGAAGCAGGTGGCACGGAGGCAGCAAAAAGTACTGCTTAGTTGTCACGCTGGATATCCGGAACGCATTCAACTCGGCGAGTTGGACATGCATACTTGATGCGCTGCGAAGCTTCCGCACCCCGAGCTACCTGATGGCCATTATCATTGACTATTTCAGAGACAGAGTCCTCAAGTACCGCACGGATGCTGGAGAAAAGTCCTACAAGGTGACAGGAGGGGTTCCACAGGGTTCCGTACTCGGTCCTCTACTATGGAACCTAATGTATGACGGCATCTTGAAGCTCCAGCTCCCGGATAACACCACCACCGTGGGCTTTGCAGACGACGTAGCGCTGGTGGTAACCGCTAAACACCTGAATGAGGCGGAGGCGCTCTGCAGTGCAGCGGTAGCGGCTGTAAAGGATTGGCTGATCACCGTTGGCCTCCAACTAGCGGAGCACAAGACAGAAGCCGTGCTGATAAGTAGCAGGAAGGTAGTCGAAGTCGCCAGAATCAACCTGGGAAGCTCGGTTATAACATCGAGCAGGGCCATACGCTATCTCGGCTGTGCTTCAAAGAACACCTCGAGCAGGCTGGTAGGAAAGCAGCAGCGATTGGTCAGGCAGTGAACCGCATAATGCACAACAAAAGAGGTCCCAAGCAAGGTCGTCGACTGCTGCTTCAAAACGTCGTTACGTCAACGATGTTATATGGCGCCCCGGTTTGGGCACACGCAATGAAGGTTAAATCCTACAGGAGAGGGCTACAATCAGCGCACAGACTTGGAGCCCTACGCGTCTGCAGTGGTTTCCGGACAATCTCCGACGACGCGGCCCTTGTGATCGCGGGCATGGTGCCAGTCGACCTCCTGGCTGCGGAGAGATCGACCATACACACGGAGAAGCTACGTGACCCCTCCCTGTGCCACCGCACGATAGCGAAAGCAGCAAGGGACGAGAGCCTGAGCCAGTGGCAGAATAGATGGAATGCTTCAGCTAAAGGGAGATGGACGCACATCCTAATCGGCGACCTAAGCAGCTGGATGCACAGAAAAGCTGGTTCGGTAAACTTCTACCTGACCCAGTTTTTGAGCGGGCACGGATGTTTTAGGAGCTATCTACATAGATTTGGGCACGAAAGCGACCCATACTGCTTGTGGTGCCACCCGGCGGTTGAGGAAACAGCGGAGCATATCCTTTTCGCCTGCCGACGATTCTCTGTGGCGAGAGCGGAGCTCGAGGCGATAGTTGGGAGCAACTTGACGCCGGAAAACCTAGTGAGTCGAATGCTTGCTAGCGAGGTTGGATGGTCCGCAGTGTGCAAGTTCGCAGTAGAGACTGCCTCAACGTTGCGCCACCTGGAGAGGGAGCGAAGACGTAATCTAGACGGAGGGGCTTAGAATTTGCCAGCCCCCCGGGGCATGTCAACTCTTCTTCCTTTCCTTTCTTTCATACATTATTGTTAATAGTATTCCCTTTTTTTTATATATTATTCTTTATACACATACACATACACATACACATACACATACACATACATATACATATACATATACATATACATATACACATACAAATACACATACACATACATATACACATACACATACACATACACATACACATACATATACACATACACATACACATACATATACACATACACATACACATACACATACACATACACATACACATACACATACACATACACATACACATACACATACACATACACATACACATACACATACACATACACATACACATACACATACACATACACATACCCATACACATACACATACACATACACATACACATACACATACACATACACATACACATACACATACACATACACATACACATACACATACACATACACATACACATACACATACACATACACATACACATACACATACACATACACATACACATACACATACACATACACATACACATACACATACACATACACATACACATACACATACACATACACATACACATACACATACACATACACATACACATACACATACACATACACATACACATACACATACACATACACATACACATACACATACACATACACATACACATACACATACACATACACATACACATACACATACACATACACATACACATACACATACACATACACATACACATACACATACACATACACATACACATACACATACACATACACATACACATACACATACACATACACATACACATACACATACACATACACATACACATACACATACACATACACATACACATACACATACACATACACATACACATACACATACACATACACATACACATACACATACACATACACATACACATACACATACACATACACATACACATACACATACACATACACATACACATACACATACACATACACATACACATACACATACACATACACATACACATACACATACACATACACATACACATACACATACACATACACATACACATACACATACACATACACATACACATACACATACACATACACATACACATACACATACACATACACATACACATACACATACACATACACATACACATACACATACACATACACATACACATACACATACACATACACATACACATACACATACACATACACATACACATACACATACACATACACATACACATACACATACACATACACATACACATACACATACACATACACATACACATACACATACACATACACATACACATACACATACACATACACATACACATACACATACACATACACATACACATACACATACACATACACATACACATACACATACACATACACATACACATACACATACACATACACATACACATACACATACACATACACATACACATACACATACACATACACATACACATACACATACACATACACATACACATACACATACACATACACATACACATACACATACACATACACATACACATACACATACACATACACATACACATACACATACACATACACATACACATACACATACACATACACATACACATACACATACACATACACATACACATACACATACACATACACATACACATACACATACACATACACATACACATACACATACACATACACATACACATACACATACACATACACATACACATACACATACACATACACATACACATACACATACACATACACATACACATACACATACACATACACATACACATACACATACACATACACATACACATACACATACACATACACATACACATACACATACACATACACATACACATACACATACACATACACATACACATACACATACACATACACATACACATACACATACACATACACATACACATACACATACACATACACATACACATACACATACACATACACATACACATACACATACACATACACATACACATACACATACACATACACATACACATACACATACACATACACATACACATACACATACACATACACATACACATACACATACACATACACATACACATACACATACACATACACATACACATACACATACACATACACATACACATACACATACACATACACATACACATACACATACACATACACATGCACATACACATACACATACACATACACATACACATACACATACACATACACATACACATACACATACACATACACATACACATACACATACACATACACATACACATACACATACACATACACATACACATACACATACACATACACATACACATACACATACACATACACATACACATACACATACACATACACATACACATACACATACACATACACATACACATACACATACACATACACATACACATACACATACACATACACATACACATACACATACACATACACATACACATACACATACACATACACATACACATACACATACACATACACATACACATACACATACACATACACATACACATACACATACACATACACATACACATACACATACACATACACATACACATACACATACACATACACATACACATACACATACACATTTTGGAAAGATTAATTTGCAACAGACTGGAGGCTGCAATCCAACTGGCAGGGGACCTCTCGCCCATGCAATTTGGCTTTCGCAAGGCTCGATCAACGGTGGACGCAATATCACTGGTCACTGACTTAGCTGAGAAGGCCATCGAAGGAAGCAGGTGGCACGGAGGCAGCAAAAAGTACTGCTTAGTTGTCACGCTGGATATCCGGAACGCATTCAACTCGGCGAGTTGGACATGCATACTTGATGCGCTGCGAAGCTTCCGCACCCCGAGCTACCTGATGGCCATTATCATTGACTATTTCAGAGACAGAGTCCTCAAGTACCGCACGGATGCTGGAGAAAAGTCCTACAAGGTGACAGGAGGGGTTCCACAGGGTTCCGTACTCGGTCCTCTACTATGGAACCTAATGTATGACGGCATCTTGAAGCTCCAGCTCCCGGATAACACCACCACCGTGGGCTTTGCAGACGACGTAGCGCTGGTGGTAACCGCTAAACACCTGAATGAGGCGGAGGCGCTCTGCAGTGCAGCGGTAGCGGCTGTAAAGGATTGGCTGATCACCGTTGGCCTCCAACTAGCGGAGCACAAGACAGAAGCCGTGCTGATAAGTAGCAGGAAGGTAGTCGAAGTCGCCAGAATCAACCTGGGAAGCTCGGTTATAACATCGAGCAGGGCCATACGCTATCTCGGCTGTGCTTCAAAGAACACCTCGAGCAGGCTGGTAGGAAAGCAGCAGCGATTGGTCAGGCAGTGAACCGCATAATGCACAACAAAAGAGGTCCCAAGCAAGGTCGTCGACTGCTGCTTCAAAACGTCGTTACGTCAACGATGTTATATGGCGCCCCGGTTTGGGCACACGCAATGAAGGTTAAATCCTACAGGAGAGGGCTACAATCAGCGCACAGACTTGGAGCCCTACGCGTCTGCAGTGGTTTCCGGACAATCTCCGACGACGCGGCCCTTGTGATCGCGGGCATGGTGCCAGTCGACCTCCTGGCTGCGGAGAGATCGACCATACACACGGAGAAGCTACGTGACCCCTCCCTGTGCCACCGCACGATAGCGAAAGCAGCAAGGGACGAGAGCCTGAGCCAGTGGCAGAATAGATGGAATGCTTCAGCTAAAGGGAGATGGACGCACATCCTAATCGGCGACCTAAGCAGCTGGATGCACAGAAAAGCTGGTTCGGTAAACTTCTACCTGACCCAGTTTTTGAGCGGGCACGGATGTTTTAGGAGCTATCTACATAGATTTGGGCACGAAAGCGACCCATACTGCTTGTGGTGCCACCCGGCGGTTGAGGAAACAGCGGAGCATATCCTTTTCGCCTGCCGACGATTCTCTGTGGCGAGAGCGGAGCTCGAGGCGATAGTTGGGAGCAACTTGACGCCGGAAAACCTAGTGAGTCGAATGCTTGCTAGCGAGGTTGGATGGTCCGCAGTGTGCAAGTTCGCAGTAGAGACTGCCTCAACGTTGCGCCACCTGGAGAGGGAGCGAAGACGTAATCTAGACGGAGGGGCTTAGAATTTGCCAGCCCCCCGGGGCATGTCAACTCTTCTTCCTTTCCTTTCTTTCATACATTATTGTTAATAGTATTCCCTTTTTTTTATATATTATTCTTTATACACATACACATACACATACATATACATATACATATACATATACATATACATATACACATACAAATACACATACACATACACATACACATACACATACACATACACATACACATACATATACACATACACATACACATACACATACATATACACATACACATACACATACACATACACATACACATACACATACACATACACATACACATACACATACACATACACATACACATACACATACACATACACATACACATACACATACACATACACATACACATACACATACACATACACATACACATACACATACACATACACATACACATACACATACACATACACATACACATACACATACACATACACATACACATACACATACACATACACATACACATACACATACACATACACATACACATACACATACACATACACATACACATACACATACACATACACATACACATACACATACACATACACATACACATACACATACACATACACATACACATACACATACACATACACATACACATACACATACACATACACATACACATACACATACACATACACATACACATACACATACACATACACATACACATACACATACACATACACATACACATACACATACACATACACATACACATACACATACACATACACATACACATACACATACACATACACATACACATACACATACACATACACATACACATACACATACACATACACATACACATACACATACACATACACATACACATACACATACACATACACATACACATACACATACACATACACATACACATACACATACACATACACATACACATACACATACACATACACATACACATACACATACACATACACATACACATACACATACACATACACATACCCAGTAATACCTTAGGTAAGGTATGTTGCAAAGCAATGCCTTCTGGTAACCTTTTATGTCATGAGATATAGACAGTATATTGCTTGACTAGGTGCTAGATGGGCTAAAAAAAGCATGAAAAAAGAGCACATTACAAAACCTTACTTTGGAAGGCTGAATGTCAGTAGTTTGAAAACGTTCGCTGCTCTGTTTTGTAATTCTGTTAACATATTTCTCTGTAAACTACCACGAAAGTGCACGCAAAACAGAATAACCGAAATTTTTTCTTCTTTTTCCTTTTTGTCTCTGTTATTCTGATGATCTGCATTAGATGGCAATAAGCAGAGCAGAGTGTCAAGCGTGCAAGAAAATAGAAAAAATTGTGAAATTAACAAAATAAAGCTGAGAGAAGTTATATTTTGACCATGTAAGTATTGTATTAATGTGTTGTAATGACTTCAAATGCAAATAATATAATTATTTTCTAAAATTTATTGTTTTATGTGCCGTGGAATGTTTTTATACAAACATATGTACATAGATACATACAAACGTTTGGGTCTGATGAAAATGAAATTGTTGATTGATTCAATTGTTGCCGCATAATTGCCAAACGTAAGTACATATAAGTGCATCATACACTGCTATGAAACAATATACATAAGTGTTAATAATTATTTTTATCTATTTTTCAATGCATTACAGATTTTGACAAGACCAAGCCTGTTGCATTTTCAACTGTGACATCAACCATAATATCAACAATAACACGAATTATATTTGTTATTCTTGAAAAAATATGAATTGTCAATTTTATTGAATAAATATATATATATTTTTTATTTAAAATCAATATACAATTTTGTAATTTAATTAATCTTTTTAAATGCCGTATTGGTGCCTTGCAAAGCAATGCCTTCTAAGTACCTTACAAAGCAATGCCTTCTGGAAGTGTTATTCTGGTAGCGAACGCCGCATGACCTGCTTTTCTGCCTACCAATAGAAGGTGTCTGTAATGTAGTTTTCGGAAATGGGAGTTGGAAAGGGAAATGTGAGTTAACAGAGCAATAACAGAACCCCTGCCAAACTACCTTCCAAAGCAATCGTTCTTTCAGTGTTTCACCCCTGTATAAATGCGAATGGAAGACGTCAGATTTTGTAACTACTTCTCGCATTACATGTAATGCTGCCAGCAGTACTTTTGGTAAGGGGTAAAGATTTGCTGGGTACACATACACATACACATACACATACACATACACATACACATACACATACACATACACATACACATACACATACACATACACATACACATACACATACACATACACATACACATACACATACACATACACATACACATACACATACACATACACATACACATACACATACACATA
>OY282582.1:10852231-10857231 GCA_958299025.2 Drosophila histrio
TACACATACACATACACATACACATACACATACACATACACATACACATACACATACACATACACATACACATACACATACACATACACATACACATACACATACACATACACATACACATACACATACACATACACATACACATACACATACACATACACATACACATACACATACACATACACATACACATACACATACACATACACATACACATACACATACACATACACATACACATACACATACACATACACATACACATACACATACACATACACATACACATACACATACACATACACATACACATACACATACACATACACATACACATACACATACACATACACATACACATACACATACACATACACATACACATACACATACACATACACATACACATACACATACACATACACATACACATACACATACACATACACATACACATACACATACACATACACATACACATACACATACACATACACATACACATACACATACACATACACATACACATACACATACACATACACATACACATACACATACACATACACATACACATACACATACACATACACATACACATACACATACACATACACATACACATACACATACACATACACATACACATACACATACACATACACATACACATACACATACACATACACATACACATACACATACACATACACATACACATACACATACACATACACATACACATACACATACACATACACATACACATACACATACACATACACATACACATACACATACACATACACATACACATACACATACACATACACATACACATACACATACACATACACATACACATACACATACACATACACATACACATACACATACACATACACATACACATACACATACACATACACATACACATACACATACACATACACATACACATACACATACACATACACATACACATACACATACACATACACATACACATACACATACACATACACATACACATACACATACACATACACATACACATACACATACACATACACATACACATACACATACACATACACATACACATACACATACACATACACATACACATACACATACACATACACATACACATACACATACACATACACATACACATACACATACACATACACATACACATACACATACACATACACATACACATACACATACACATACACATACACATACACATACACATACACATACACATACACATACACATACACATACACATACACATACACATACACATACACATACACATACACATACACATACACATACACATACACATACACATACACATACACATACACATACACATACACATACACATACACATACACATACACATACACATACACATACACATACACATACACATACACATACACATACACATACACATACACATACACATACACATACACATACACATACACATACACATACACATACACATACACATACACATACACATACACATACACATACACATACACATACACATACACATACACATACACATACACATACACATACACATACACATACACATACACATACACATACACATACACATACACATACACATACACATACACATACACATACACATACACATACACATACACATACACATACACATACACATACACATACACATACACATACACATACACATACACATACACATACACATACACATACACATACACATACACATACACATACACATACACATACACATACACATACACATACACATACACATACACATACACATACACATACACATACACATACACATACACATACACATACACATACACATACACATACACATACACATACACATACACATACACATACACATACACATACACATACACATACACATACACATACACATACACATACACATACACATACACATACACATACACATACACATACACATACACATACACATACACATACACATACACATACACATACACATACACATACACATACACATACACATACACATACACATACACATACACATACACATACACATACACATACACATACACATACACATACACATACACATACACATACACATACACATACACATACACATACACATACACATACACATACACATACACATACACATACACATACACATACACATACACATACACATACACATACACATACACATACACATACACATACACATACACATACACATACACATACACATACACATACACATACACATACACATACACATACACATACACATACACATACACATACACATACACATACACATACACATACACATACACATACACATACACATACACATACACATACACATACACATACACATACACATACACATACACATACACATACACATACACATACACATACACATACACATACACATACACATACACATACACATACACATACACATACACATACACATACACATACACATACACATACACATACACATACACATACACATACACATACACATACACATACACATACACATACACATACACATACACATACACATACACATACACATACACATACACATACACATACACATACACATACACATACACATACACATACACATACACATACACATACACATACACATACACATACACATACACATACACATACACATACACATACACATACACATACACATACACATACACATACACATACACATACACATACACATACACATACACATACACATACACATACACATACACATACACATACACATACACATACACATACACATACACATACACATACACATACACATACACATACACATACACATACACATACACATACACATACACATACACATACACATACACATACACATACACATACACATACACATACACATACACATACACATACACATACACATACACATACACATACACATACACATACACATACACATACACATACACATACACATACACATACACATACACATACACATACACATACACATACACATACACATACACATACACATACACATACACATACACATACACATACACATACACATACACATACACATACACATACACATACACATACACATACACATACACATACACATACACATACACATACACATACACATACACATACACATACACATACACATACACATACACATACACATACACATACACATACACATACACATACACATACACATACACATACACATACACATACACATACACATACACATACACATACACATACACATACACATACACATACACATACACATACACATACACATACACATACACATACACATACACATACACATACACATACACATACACATACACATACACATACACATACACATACACATACACATACACATACACATACACATACACATACACATACACATACACATACACATACACATACACATACACATACACATACACATACACATACACATACACATACACATACACATACACATACACATACACATACACATACACATACACATACACATACACATACACATACACATACACATACACATACACATACACATACACATACACATACACATACACATACACATACACATACACATACACATACACATACACATACACATACACATACACATACACATACACATACACATACACATACACATACACATACACATACACATACACATACACATACACATACACATACACATACACATACACATACACATACACATACACATACACATACACATACACATACACATACACATACACATACACATACACATACACATACACATACACATACACATACACATACACATACACATACACATACACATACACATACACATACACATACACATACACATACACATACACATACACATACACATACACATACACATACACATACACATACACATACACATACACATACACATACACATACACATACACATACACATACACATACACATACACATACACATACACATACACATACACATACACATACACATACACATACACATACACATACACATACACATACACATACACATACACATACACATACACATACACATACACATACACATACACATACACATACACATACACATACACATACACATACACATACACATACACATACACATACACATACACATACACATACACATACACATACACATACACATACACATACACATACACATACACATACACATACACATACACATACACATACACATACACATACACATACACATACACATACACATACACATACACATACACATACACATACACATACACATACACATACACATACACATACACATACACATACACATACACATACACATACACATACACATACACATACACATACACATACACATACACATACACATACACATACACATACACATACACATACACATACACATACACATACACATACACATACACATACACATACACATACACATACACATACACATACACATACACATACACATACACATACACATACACATACACATACACATACACATACACATACACATACACATACACATACACATACACATACACATACACATACACATACACATACACATACACATACACATACACATACACATACACATACACATACACATACACATACACATACACATACACATACACATACACATACACATACACATACACATACACATACACATACACATACACATACACATACACATACACATACACATACACATACACATACACATACACATACACATTTTGGAAAGATTAATTTGCAACAGACTGGAGGCTGCAATCCAACTGGCA
>OY282582.1:10862231-10874491 GCA_958299025.2 Drosophila histrio
CCCGCTAAAACCTTGGCAGGCCTTAGGAAACGCTTGCTGTTCGTCGCCATTAAATTGGCCGTGTAGGCTCGGATGCATATACCCGACCAACACTGATCTGGCTCTGAACTTAGTCTCTCATAAGGAACTAAGTCAACCCTTGCGTGGACCTCACTCCTTGGAAAGGCACCCACGAGATCATGCAAGTGACTACACACACGACCAGCAACAACGAACCTGAGTTGGGACCCATAAGCTATGAATACAATCAACAACAACAAAACAACAGGAGGAGTAGTAAGTGGAGCAGGAGTTGGAATAGACGATGAGAGGGCAGCGTTCTCGCGTAGCTCGGTGATGGCGAGGTCGCCTCCACTGAGCACAGGTGCACCAATAGCGTCCCACACATGGCCCCTGAGCCCTCAGGTTCAGGAACCACAAACGGTGGGCGACGCAATAAGGAGCATAGGCGACATCGCCCAAGGGCTCACAGCTCTTATCAAGGGAGGCCAGAGGCACATCAACCAGCTAGTCAGGGACGAGCTGGCCAGGATTGTGTCCCTACAGGTGGTGGCAGCAAAGTTGCTAACCTCGGCGACAACTACATGGGGATCCACGCAGACGTCACCAACCGATGGCAAGAAAGCGGAGGCCGTCAGTAGGACCACGCAGACTGCCTCAACAGCCGTTTGCAGGAGTACGGAGAGCACCGGTACCCCAAAGAGGCTGAGAGAAGTGACGGGGGCACAACGGACGACGCCACCCAAGAAAGCCAGGGTGCGCGACCAGCGTCCAGAGAAAAAGACCGAGAAACTGACGCCAGGGCCAAAGGCAAAGCAACCTGCACCAAAGGAGGTGGTCTCTAAACCCGCAGGAGCGTGGACCGAGGTCAAGAGCCGCCCTCGATCGCAGAGTAAGAGGAACCCCAGGCCAGACGCCATCATCGCAAAGGGCGTAGGTGAGTGCCAGTACGCCGATCTGCTCAAAACGGTTAAAACCGACCCGGCCATGCAGAGCATGTGTAGTGACGTACACAGTATAAGAAGGACGGAGAACGGCTGCCTACTGCTTCAGCTGAGTAGAGCCCCGATCAACAGCGTCAGCAAACTCCAAGCGGCAGTGGCCGGTGCTTTAGGCAGCATGGCGGAGGTTAAGGCTCTCACGGACCAGGCAATTATCGATATTCGCGATTTGGACGAACTAGCCACGAGAGAAGAAGTGCTGAACGCCATAAATTCGAGGCTGGAAGGCACCAAACTAGCGCCGGACGCCGTAAAATCACTTCGCAAGACGTACGGCGGACTGCAAACTGCCTCACTTACGGTACCGATGGAAACGGCCAAGATACTGCTGGAGTGGGGCAAAATCCGAGTTGGTTGGGTGATCTGTCGCATCCGCAATAATACCCAACTCAAAAGGTGCTATAGGTGTCTTGACTTTGGCCACATTTCCGCTAAATGCAGGAGCGCCGAGGACTTGTCAGGCGCGTGCTTTAGGTGCGGCAAGAAAGGCCACCTGGCCAAGGACTGCTCAGGCAGCCCTCAGTGCGCTCTGTGTACCAGGAAGGGAACCAGACCTACAGACCACGCCACCGGCAACTTCAAGTGTCCGGTCTATAAGGAGGCTATCCGGATGGCGAAATGTTGAACATCCTACAGCTCAACACGAATCATTGCATAGCAGCACAGGACCTGCTTGCCCAATCGACGAGGGAACTGTCTACTGATGTGGTGATCCTGAGCGAGCCCTACAGGATCGGCGTCGACAACAGATGGGCATCTGACACTAGCGGAAAGGCAGCCATTTGGGCATGTGTGGACTCCATAAGCCTGCAGAATATTTATTCTGCAAATGGCTTCGTGCGTGCGAAGACTGCCGGCATATGGCTATACAGCTGCTACCTGGCACCCAGCTTATCGTTGGCAGAGTTTGGCACAATCCTAGACGCACTTGTAGCCGACGCCAGAGGCCGACACCCAACTATGATCGCAGGTGACTTCAATGCATGGGCCGAAGATTGGGGAAGCGAGCGTACGAACGCGAGGGGCCGTATGCTACTGGAAGCGTTTGCCACCCTTGAGGAGCTGGCGCTGTTAAATGAGGGAACCGAGCACACGTTCAGCAGAGCCGGGATAGGTTCGGTTATTGATCTGACCTTTGTAAGCAGCTCCCTGCTCAGATCGACAACTTGGAGAATCAGTGGGACGTACACAGCCAGCGACCACAAGGCTATCCTCTGTTCTGTGGGAGGATCAGCAGCCGCATCGGAGCGCAGCAGGCGCACTGGGAGACCATTCAAGGAGGACACCCTGGATCCCTGGACTTTCTCAGCTCACCTAACAGAGCTGCCAACCGAGGGGAGCGCCCAGGAGCTCGCAGACCAGATCATGGCACAGCTGGAGACTGCCTGTAAGGCTAGCATGTCTCAGCCTGGACCATATCGTCGCCATCATGAGCCGATGTTCTGGTGGAACGAGAGCATTGCGGATGCGAGGCGCGCCTGTATAAGGGCCAGGCGTAGATACCAGCGAGCGAGGGGACACTCACAGTTCTTAGAGCGGCAGGTAATCTATAAACAATGCAGGAGGTCTCTAAAATTGGCCATAAAAGCGAGCAAGAGACGTTGTTTTCTGGAGCTCTGCGACTCCGCAGAGCAAGACCCGTGGGGCAGGGCCTACAAGTTGATTGTCAAGCGAGTGCAGGACTTCAGAGCCCCACCGCCAATGGACTCGGCCACGCTCAAGGGCATTGTCGAACAATTGTTCCCCCCGTGCCAGAACATCATGCCCAGCTCTATTGTCCCCCAACGGTCAAACGCTCAAGTCGGGATCGAAATGGCGGAAGTCGAGGAAGTGCTGAGAGCAGCCAGCGCGCTCAAGTCAAGGAAGGCCCCAGGACCCGACTCGATCCCAAATAGGGCACTGAAGCTAGCCCTTACGCTACAGCCAAGCGCCTTCGCAAACATGTTCTCGAGGTGCCTAACCGAGGGCACATTCCCCAGACAGTGGAAGGTCCAGAAGCTGGTCTTAATCCCTAAGCCAGGAAAGCCCCCTGAAGTTGCTTCCTCATATAGACCTATCTGCCTACTAGACACGGTGGGCAAGGTGTTTGAGAGGTTGATCGCGGACAGACTGGACTCTGCTGTCTACAGAGGTGGTGGTTTGTCCACCCATCAGTATGGTTTTAGAAAGGCCAGATCTACACTTGACGCCATAGGCAAAGTGGTGGCAATTGCCTCGGAAGCGATAGAGGGTTCCAGGTGGAAGGGAGGTAGCAAGGAGTACTGCCTTATTACCACCCTGGACATTCAAAATGCGTTTAACACGGCTCAATGGCCCTGCATCATCAGTGCACTCGAGCGCTTCGATATCCCAGAGTATCTGCTACAGGTAATTCGGAGCTATTTTGAAGACAGAATCCTCCAGTTCTCATCGGCGGACAGCGCGGAAGAGCATAGTATATCTGCTGGAGTTCCACAAGGATCGGTTCTGGGCCCTGCGCTGTGGAACGCAATGTACGACGGCATACTACGTCTAAGCCTTCCATCGGGCAGCCACGTGATAGGCTTCGCGGACGATGTTGCGGTCGTCGTGGTAGCAAAGGATCTCCACAGGGTTGAGGAACAAACCAACTCCGCCGTCAGCCAGATTGAGGAGTGGCTCTCCTCCGTCGGACTTAAACTGGCCAGCCACAAGACAGAGGCTGTACTGGTAAGCAGCAGGAAGAGAGTGGAGACAGCGCACATCCGAGTGGGCGGTTCCAGCATAGACTCCAAGCGTGCCATAAAATACCTTGGAGTAATGCTGGACACCCGGCTCACGTTCCGCGAGCATTTGGCATATGTCAACAGCAAGGCAGCTGTGTCCTGCAGAGCGCTCTCACGAATCATGATCAACACACGCGGACCCAGACAGGCGAAAAGGCTGCTACTTACGAGCGTGGTCAGATCGGTGATGCTGTACGCTTCGCCAATATGGCATAAGGCCCTTGGCGTTAAAGCCTACAGGCAGGGGCTGGAGGCAACCAACAGGCTATGCGCCATCCGGAACATCAGCGCATTCAGGACAGTGTCCGACGACGCAGCTCTGGTCATCGCGGGTATTATGCCCATCGAGGAGCTAGCCGCTGAAAGAGCAATGGTTGCGAACGAGTCGCGCGCTAGTGTAACAACCATAAATCACGCTAGCAGAAGGATGACCCGAGTAAGAGCCAGAGAGGCTTGCATGCAGCGATGGCAGCAAAAGTGGGACGCATCGAGCAAGGGCCGATGGACCCATCGTCTGATCCCACAAATTGACGCCTGGGTGTCCAGACGCCACGGAGAGGTCAATTTCTACCTCACCCAGCTCCTCAGTGGCCACGGGTGCTTTAGAAGCTATCTCCACCGTTTTGGGCATGAGCCTAGCAACGAGTGCACTTGGTGTGGCCACGGAGTGGAGGAATCTGCGGACCACGTGTTTTTTACCTGTGGTCGCTTTGCTGAGAGAAGGCAGCTCCTGGAGGTTGCGATGGGATACAGCGTCACCGCCGAGACCATCACGTCAGTAATGCTGTCTGGGGCAGGGCAGTGGAGCGCTATTAGCGACTTCGCGGCAGAAGTCATGAAGGAGCTGCGGAGGCTCGAAAGGAGGAGGAATGGAGGATAGGTGTAGCCGGAGCCCCTGCGAAGCAATGCTTTGCGGCCGTACCGCAGGGGTCAGGAGGACCTTTTTTCTTTTCTATACACATTCTATTCAATTAACTTGCTAATAAAGACCTCGAATTAAAAAAAAAAAACACATACACATACACATACACATACACATACACATACACATACACATACACATACACATACACATACACATACACATACACATACACATACACATACACATACACATACACATACACATACACATACACATACACATACACATACACATACACATACACATACACATACACATACACATACACATACACATACACATACACATACACATACACATACACATACACATACACATACACATACACATACACATACACATACACATACACATACACATACACATACACATACACATACACATACACATACACATACACATACACATACACATACACATACACATACACATACACATACACATACACATACACATACACATACACATACACATACACATACACATACACATACACATACACATACACATACACATACACATACACATACACATACACATACACATACACATACACATACACATACACATACACATACACATACACATACACATACACATACACATACACATACACATACACATACACATACACATACACATACACATACACATACACATACACATACACATACACATACACATACACATACACATACACATACACATACACATACACATACACATACACATACACATACACATACACATACACATACACATACACATACACATACACATACACATACACATACACATACACATACACATACACATACACATACACATACACATACACATACACATACACATACACATACACATACACATACACATACACATACACATACACATACACATACACATACACATACACATACACATACACATACACATACACATACACATACACATACACATACACATACACATACACATACACATACACATACACATACACATACACATACACATACACATACACATACACATACACATACACATACACATACACATACACATACACATACACATACACATACACATACACATACACATACACATACACATACACATACACATACACATACACATACACATACACATACACATACACATACACATACACATACACATACACATACACATACACATACACATACACATACACATACACATACACATACACATACACATACACATACACATACACATACACATACACATACACATACACATACACATACACATACACATACACATACACATACACATACACATACACATACACATACACATACACATACACATACACATACACATACACATACACATACACATACACATACACATACACATACACATACACATACACATACACATACACATACACATACACATACACATACACATACACATACACATACACATACACATACACATACACATACACATACACATACACATACACATACACATACACATACACATACACATACACATACACATACACATACACATACACATACACATACACATACACATACACATACACATACACATACACATACACATACACATACACATACACATACACATACACATACACATACACATACACATACACATACACATACACATACACATACACATACACATACACATACACATACACATACACATACACATACACATACACATACACATACACATACACATACACATACACATACACATACACATACACATACACATACACATACACATACACATACACATACACATACACATACACATACACATACACATACACATACACATACACATACACATACACATACACATACACATACACATACACATACACATACACATACACATACACATACACATACACATACACATACACATACACATACACATACACATACACATACACATACACATACACATACACATACACATACACATACACATACACATACACATACACATACACATACACATACACATACACATACACATACACATACACATACACATACACATACACATACACATACACATACACATACACATACACATACACATACACATACACATACACATACACATACACATACACATACACATACACATACACATACACATACACATACACATACACATACACATACACATACACATACACATACACATACACATACACATACACATACACATACACATACACATACACATACACATACACATACACATACACATACACATACACATACACATACACATACACATACACATACACATACACATACACATACACATACACATACACATACACATACACATACACATACACATACACATACACATACACATACACATACACATACACATACACATACACATACACATACACATACACATACACATACACATACACATACACATACACATACACATACACATACACATACACATACACATACACATACACATACACATACACATACACATACACATACACATACACATACACATACACATACACATACACATACACATACACATACACATACACATACACATACACATACACATACACATACACATACACATACACATACACATACACATACACATACACATACACATACACATACACATACACATACACATACACATACACATACACATACACATACACATACACATACACATACACATACACATACACATACACATACACATACACATACACATACACATACACATACACATACACATACACATACACATACACATACACATACACATACACATACACATACACATACACATACACATACACATACACATACACATACACATACACATACACATACACATACACATACACATACACATACACATACACATACACATACACATACACATACACATACACATACACATACACATACACATACACATACACATACACATACACATACACATACACATACACATACACATACACATACACATACACATACACATACACATACACATACACATACACATACACATACACATACACATACACATACACATACACATACACATACACATACACATACACATACACATACACATACACATACACATACACATACACATACACATACACATACACATACACATACACATACACATACACATACACATACACATACACATACACATACACATACACATACACATACACATACACATACACATACACATACACATACACATACACATACACATACACATACACATACACATACACATACACATACACATACACATACACATACACATACACATACACATACACATACACATACACATACACATACACATACACATACACATACACATACACATACACATACACATACACACATACACATACACATACACATACACATACACATACACATACACATACACATACACATACACATACACATACACATACACATACACATACACATACACATACACATACACATACACATACACATACACATACACATACACATACACATACACATACACATACACATACACATACACATACACATACACATACACATACACATACACATACACATACACATACACATACACATACACATACACATACACATACACATACACATACACATACACATACACATACACATACACATACACATACACATACACATACACATACACATACACATACACATACACATACACATACACATACACATACACATACACATACACATACACATACACATACACATACACATACACATACACATACACATACACATACACATACACATACACATACACATACACATACACATACACATACACATACACATACACATACACATACACATACACATACACATACACATACACATACACATACACATACACATACACATACACATACACATACACATACACATACACATACACATACACATACACATACACATACACATACACATACACATACACATACACATACACATACACATACACATACACATACACATACACATACACATACACATACACATACACATACACATACACATACACATACACATACACATACACATACACATACACATACACATACACATACACATACACATACACATACACATACACATACACATACACATACACATACACATACACATACACATACACATACACATACACATACACATACACATACACATACACATACACATACACATACACATACACATACACATACACATACACATACACATACACATACACATACACATACACATACACATACACATACACATACACATACACATACACATACACATACACATACACATACACATACACATACACATACACATACACATACACATACACATACACATACACATACACATACACATACACATACACATACACATACACATACACATACACATACACATACACATACACATACACATACACATACACATACACATACACATACACATACACATACACATACACATACACATACACATACACATACACATACACATACACATACACATACACATACACATACACATACACATACACATACACATACACATACACATACACATACACATACACATACACATACACATACACATACACATACACATACACATACACATACACATACACATACACATACACATACACATACACATACACATACACATACACATACACATACACATACACATACACATACACATACACATACACATACACATACACATACACATACACATACACATACACATACACATACACATACACATACACATACACATACACATACACATACACATACACATACACATACACATACACATACACATACACATACACATACACATACACATACACATACACATACACATACACATACACATACACATACACATACACATACACATACACATACACATACACATACACATACACATACACATACACATACACATACACATACACATACACATACACATACACATACACATACACATACACATACACATACACATACACATACACATACACATACACATACACATACACATACACATACACATACACATACACATACACATACACATACACATACACATACACATACACATACACATACACATACACATACACATACACATACACATACACATACACATACACATACACATACACATACACATACACATACACATACACATACACATACACATACACATACACATACACATACACATACACATACACATACACATACACATACACATACACATACACATACACATACACATACACATACACATACACATACACATACACATACACATACACATACACATACACATACACATACACATACACATACACATACACATACACATACACATACACATACACATACACATACACATACACATACACATACACATACACATACACATACACATACACATACACATACACATACACATACACATACACATACACATACACATACACATACACATACACATACACATACACATACACATACACATACACATACACATACACATACACATACACATACACATACACATACACATACACATACACATACACATACACATACACATACACATACACATACACATACACATACACATACACATACACATACACATACACATACACATACACATACACATACACATACACATACACATACACATACACATACACATACACATACACATACACATACACATACACATACACATACACATACACATACACATACACATACACATACACATACACATACACATACACATACACATACACATACACATACACATACACATACACATACACATACACATACACATACACATACACATACACATACACATACACATACACATACACATACACATACACATACACATACACATACACATACACATACACATACACATACACATACACATACACATACACATACACATACACATACACATACACATACACATACACATACACATACACATACACATACACATACACATACACATACACATACACATACACATACACATACACATACACATACACATACACATACACATACACATACACATACACATACACATACACATACACATACACATACACATACACATACACATACACATACACATACACATACACATACACATACACATACACATACACATACACATACACATACACATACACATACACATACACATACACATACACATACACATACACATACACATACACATACACATACACATACACATACACATACACATACACATACACATACACATACACATACACATACACATACACATACACATACACATACACATACACATACACATACACATACACATACACATACACATACACATACACATACACATACACATACACATACACATACACATACACATACACATACACATACACATACACATACACATACACATACACATACACATACACATACACATACACATACACATACACATACACATACACATACACATACACATACACATACACATACACATACACATACACATACACATACACATACACATACACATACACATACACATACACATACACATACACATACACATACACATACACATACACATACACATACACATACACATACACATACACATACACATACACATACACATACACATACACATACACATACACATACACATACACATACACATACACATACACATACACATACACATACACATACACATACACATACACATACACATACACATACACATACACATACACATACACATACACATACACATACACATACACATACACATACACATACACATACACATACACATACACATACACATACACATACACATACACATACACATACACATACACATACACATACACATACACATACACATACACATACACATACACATACACATACACATACACATACACATACACATACACATACACATACACATACACATACACATACACATACACATACACATACACATACACATACACATACACATACACATACACATACACATACACATACACATACACATACACATACACATACACATACACATACACATACACATACACATACACATACACATACACATACACATACACATACACATACACATACACATACACATACACATACACATACACATACACATACACATACACATACACATACACATACACATACACATACACATACACATACACATACACATACACATACACATACACATACACATACACATACACATACACATACACATACACATACACATACACATACACATACACATACACATACACATACACATACACATACACATACACATACACATACACATACAC
>OY282582.1:10874691-11081717 GCA_958299025.2 Drosophila histrio
CACATACACATACACATACACATACACATACACATACACATACACATACACATACACATACACATACACATACACATACACATACACATACACATACACATACACATACACATACACATACACATACACATACACATACACATACACATACACATACACATACACATACACATACACATACACATACACATACACATACACATACACATACACATACACATACACATACACATACACATACACATACACATACACATACACATACACATACACATACACATACACATACACATACACATACACATACACATACACATACACATACACATACACATACACATACACATACACATACACATACACATACACATACACATACACATACACATACACATACACATACACATACACATACACATACACATACACATACACATACACATACACATACACATACACATACACATACACATACACATACACATACACATACACATACACATACACATACACATACACATACACATACACATACACATACACATACACATACACATACACATACACATACACATACACATACACATACACATACACATACACATACACATACACATACACATACACATACACATACACATACACATACACATACACATACACATACACATACACATACACATACACATACACATACACATACACATACACATACACATACACATACACATACACATACACATACACATACACATACACATACACATACACATACACATACACATACACATACACATACACATACACATACACATACACATACACATACACATACACATACACATACACATACACATACACATACACATACACATACACATACACATACACATACACATACACATACACATACACATACACATACACATACACATACACATACACATACACATACACATACACATACACATACACATACACATACACATACACATACACATACACATACACATACACATACACATACACATACACATACACATACACATACACATACACATACACATACACATACACATACACATACACATACACATACACATACACATACACATACACATACACATACACATACACATACACATACACATACACATACACATACACATACACATACACATACACATACACATACACATACACATACACATACACATACACATACACATACACATACACATACACATACACATACACATACACATACACATACACATACACATACACATACACATACACATACACATACACATACACATACACATACACATACACATACACATACACATACACATACACATACACATACACATACACATACACATACACATACACATACACATACACATACACATACACATACACATACACATACACATACACATACACATACACATACACATACACATACACATACACATACACATACACATACACATACACATACACATACACATACACATACACATACACATACACATACACATACACATACACATACACATACACATACACATACACATACACATACACATACACATACACATACACATACACATACACATACACATACACATACACATACACATACACATACACATACACATACACATACACATACACATACACATACACATACACATACACATACACATACACATACACATACACATACACATACACATACACATACACATACACATACACATACACATACACATACACATACACATACACATACACATACACATACACATACACATACACATACACATACACATACACATACACATACACATACACATACACATACACATACACATACACATACACATACACATACACATACACATACACATACACATACACATACACATACACATACACATACACATACACATACACATACACATACACATACACATACACATACACATACACATACACATACACATACACATACACATACACATACACATACACATACACATACACATACACATACACATACACATACACATACACATACACATACACATACACATACACATACACATACACATACACATACACATACACATACACATACACATACACATACACATACACATACACATACACATACACATACACATACACATACACATACACATACACATACACATACACATACACATACACATACACATACACATACACATACACATACACATACACATACACATACACATACACATACACATACACATACACATACACATACACATACACATACACATACACATACACATACACATACACATACACATACACATACACATACACATACACGTACACGTACACGTACACGTACACGTACACGTACACGTACACGTACACGTACACGTACACGTACACGTACACGTACACATACACATACACGTACACGTACACGTACACGTACACGTACACGTACACGTACACGTACACGTACACGTACACGTACACGTACACGTACACGTACACGTACACGTACACGTACACGTACACGTACACGTACACGTACACGTACACATACACATACACATACACATACACATACACATACACATACACATACACATACACATACACATACACATACACATACACATACACATACACATACACATACACATACACATACACATACACATACACATACACATACACATACACATACACATACACATACACATACACATACACATACACATACACATACACATACACATACACATACACATACACATACACATACACATACACATACACATACACATACACATACACATACACATACACATACACATACACATACACATACACATACACATACACATACACATACACATACACATACACATACACATACACATACACATACACATACACATACACATACACATACACATACACATACAAGGTACTCTCCAGAATTAGTGCAACACCCAGAGTGACGGCTGACACCCAAACCACTCCAGCGTTAGCTATTATAGCTAAAGTGAGTGAATACGTCGGAAAAAACAAAGGCGAAGCGACGAATACGCCAAAAAGGTTCAGAGATCCACTGTCGGAGCAGCGTAAAACTCCGTCAAAAAAGCCCAAACGGCAGGCGCAACATGCTGAGACTATGATCGCATCAGACCCCCAAAAGGCAGAAAGTTGGACAACAGTAGTTAGACGCCAGCGCAAGGATAAACCTGATATTAAGCGGCAGACGAAACCTCGGCCCGACGCGATTCTCATCGAGGCCAAGGGAGATATAAAGTATAGTGATATACTTAAAATGGTCACTCGCAGCCAAAATGAAACCCTGCAGTCGGTTGGCGAAAATGTTCGCAGAGTGAGATGCACGGCAAAAGGCGATCTACTGTTGGAGCTAAAAGCTCCTATGGTGGAGAATTTAGCTCAACTCAGGCAGGACATTGGCCTCGCGCTCGGAGGCCACCTGGAGACGCGTGCTTTAACTCATGAAGTGCCAATTGAGGTGAGAGACTTGGACGAAATGACCAGTGCGGAGGACATCAAGTCAGCCTTTAAGAATCATCTGGACATCGACCTAAACGTCAGCTCGATCAAGAGGCTACGCCCAGCCTACGGAGGAACACAGTGCGCAACTATCAGCCTACCAGTAGCCGCAGCAGAGAAAGCAATCCAGATTGGCAAAGTGAGAATTGCGTGGTCAGTCTGCAGGATCAAGGCAAGGAACGCCCAAGCCAGATGCTACAAATGCCTCGATTTTGGCCATATTGCAGCTATTGCACATACACATACACATACACATACACATACACATACACATACACATACACATACACATACACATACACATACACATACACATACACATACACATACACATACACATACACATACACATACACATACACATACACATACACATACACATACACATACACATACACATACACATACACATACACATACACATACACATACACATACACATACACATACACATACACATACACATACACATACACATACACATACACATACACATACACATACACATACACATACACATACACATACACATACACATACACATACACATACACATACACATACACATACACATACACATACACATACACATACACATACACATACACATACACATACACATACACATACACATACACATACACATACACATACACATACACATACACATACACATACACATACACATACACATACACATACACATACACATACACATACACATACACATACACATACACATACACATACACATACACATACACATACACATACACATACACATACACATACACATACACATACACATACACATACACATACACATACACATACACATACACATACACATACACATACACATACACATACACATACACATACACATACACATACACATACACATACACATACACATACACATACACATACACATACACATACACATACACATACACATACACATACACATACACATACACATACACATACACATACACATACACATACACATACACATACACATACACATACACATACACATACACATACACATACACATACACATACACATACACATACACATACACATACACATACACATACACATACACATACACATACACATACACATACACATACACATACACATACACATACACATACACATACACATACACATACACATACACATACACATACACATACACATACACATACACATACACATACACATACACATACACATACACATACACATACACATACACATACACATACACATACACATACACATACACGTACACGTACACGTACACGTACACGTACACGTACACGTACACGTACACGTACACGTACACGTACACGTACACGTACACGTACACGTACACGTACACGTACACATACACATACACGTACACGTACACGTACACGTACACGTACACGTACACGTACACGTACACGTACACGTACACGTACACGTACACGTACACGTACACGTACACGTACACGTACACGTACACGTACACGTACACGTACACGTACACGTACACGTACACGTACACGTACACGTACACGTACACGTACACGTACACGTACACGTACACGTACACGTACACGTACACATACACATACACATACACATACACATACACATACACATACACATACACATACACATACACATACACATACACATACACATACACATACACATACACATACACATACACATACACATACACATACACATACACATACACATACACATACACATACACATACACATACACATACACATACACATACACATACACATACACATACACATACACATACACATACACATACACATACACATACACATACACATACACATACACATACACATACACATACACATACACATACACATACACATACACATACACATACACATACACATACACATACACATACACATACACATACACATACACATACACATACACATACACATACACATACACATACACATACACATACACATACACATACACATACACATACACATACAAGGTACTCTCCAGAATTAGTGCAACACCCAGAGTGACGGCTGACACCCAAACCACTCCAGCGTTAGCTATTATAGCTAAAGTGAGTGAATACGTCGGAAAAAACAAAGGCGAAGCGACGAATACGCCAAAAAGGTTCAGAGATCCACTGTCGGAGCAGCGTAAAACTCCGTCAAAAAAGCCCAAACGGCAGGCGCAACATGCTGAGACTATGATCGCATCAGACCCCCAAAAGGCAGAAAGTTGGACAACAGTAGTTAGACGCCAGCGCAAGGATAAACCTGATATTAAGCGGCAGACGAAACCTCGGCCCGACGCGATTCTCATCGAGGCCAAGGGAGATATAAAGTATAGTGATATACTTAAAATGGTCACTCGCAGCCAAAATGAAACCCTGCAGTCGGTTGGCGAAAATGTTCGCAGAGTGAGATGCACGGCAAAAGGCGATCTACTGTTGGAGCTAAAAGCTCCTATGGTGGAGAATTTAGCTCAACTCAGGCAGGACATTGGCCTCGCGCTCGGAGGCCACCTGGAGACGCGTGCTTTAACTCATGAAGTGCCAATTGAGGTGAGAGACTTGGACGAAATGACCAGTGCGGAGGACATCAAGTCAGCCTTTAAGAATCATCTGGACATCGACCTAAACGTCAGCTCGATCAAGAGGCTACGCCCAGCCTACGGAGGAACACAGTGCGCAACTATCAGCCTACCAGTAGCCGCAGCAGAAAAAGCAATCCAGATTGGCAAAGTGAGAATTGCGTGGTCAGTCTGCAGGATCAAGGCAAGGAACGCCCAAGCCAGATGCTACAAATGCCTCGATTTTGGCCATATTGCAGCTAGATGCCGGTCCCCAGTCGACAGGAGTAATTTGTGTCTCAAGTGCGGCTCTAGTGGGCATAAGGTCCGAGACTGCACAAACCAGGCCAAATGCTTTCTCTGTGCGGAGCATGGCAAACATGAAAGCCACATAGCTGGATGTCAAAACTGCCCAGCAGCACGCAAAGCGCCAATGACTTCCAATAAGCGGCATGACTAGCTTCGTCCAGCTTAACCTCAATCACTGTGAAGCAGCCCAGGACCTTCTCATGCAAGCAGTTCGAGAGCTGAGTGTGGATGTGGCCATAATTAGCGAGCCCTACAGGCGAAGTTATACAGGTAACTGGATCTGGAGCACCTCAGGGAAGGCAGGAATTTGGAGCTGTGGCGAACGAGTGCGGCTGTTCTCATCCACATGGGCAGCAACGCACTTCGTCAGAGTTAGGTTGGATGATGTTTGGCTTTATAGCTGCTACCTCCCTCCGAGTCTGAATTATGAAGAGTTCAGCACCGCCCTGGATGAACTTGCGATTGACGCTCGGAATCATAGTCCAGCTGTCATAGCGGGAGATTTCAATGCGTGGGCTCTAGAGTGGGGGAGTACAGCCACCAATGCAAGGGGTCGTTGTGTGCTTGAGGCACTAGCAGCTCTTGATCTGGCGCTCCTCAACGAAGGCTCGCGACACACTTTTAGCCGCGGGGGATCAGGATCTGTCATCGACCTTACGTTCGTCAGCAGCTGCTTGTTTCCCACTTCGAAATGGCAAGTAGGAGATGTCTACACGGGTAGCGACCATGAGGCGATTCTGTTCTCGATTGGCAACCCAACCGGGCGAGCCCCGAGCCGAGCGCCCACAGGAATGGCCTACAAGGAGGAGTCACTAAACACTGTTGTTTTCACCGAGCAGTTCAGCGAGCTGGTTGTATCAGGCTCAGCCCGGGATATGACGGAGCAGCTCTGTCTCCACCTAAAACTGGCATGTGATGCAAGTATGGCGTCAAGGAAAACATACAGAAGACACCACAGATCGACCTTCTGGTGGAATGAGGAAATAGCGGCGGCACGCAGGATCTGCATATCGGCCAGAAGGCAGTACCAACGAGCGAGGAGAAGGCATAGAGAGAACTGGACAACATTGCATCTACACTTCAGAAATGCCAGAAAGATCTTAAAAAATGCAATCCTCACCAGCAAGCGAGAGTGTTTTCTCAGTTTGTGTGACTCGGCTGAACACGACCCCTGGGGCAAGGCTTACAAAATGGTGGTCAAACGCATTTATGCCAACCGGCAAAATGCTCCAACTGACCCCACGCGCCTGAAGGAAATCGTGGAGACACTTTTCCCGTATAGAGAGGACAGGTTAACAACCAGACGCTTCACATCCCACACTAGCGGGACAGCGGCCTTACCTGAAGCTGGCGTGGTAACGGTCGAGGAAGTCCTCGAGGTGGCCCGGAATTTGAAGCCTGGCAAGGCACCTGGTCCCGACGGTATTCCTAACCGAGCCGTAAAGCTGGCCATCTCTTTGCGTCCAGAGATTTTTGCGGAAGCGTACTCGCAATGTCTGCGCGAAGGAGTTTTCCCAGATAGATGGAAAGTCCAGAAACTGGTGCTGATCCCGAAACCTGGCAAACCGCCGGAGGAGGCATCATCGTACAGGCCGATCTGCCTTATCGATACATTGGGAAAAATCCTTGAGAGAATAATATGTTCAAGATTGGATGCAGCGATTTGCAACAACGGCGGTCTGTCATCTCACCAGTATGGCTTCCGAAAGGAGAGATCCACCCTTGATGCCATAAAGAAGGTGACAGACATTGCCTCTGCAGCCATTGAGGGCCTCAGATGGAAAGGTGGCACCAAGCAGTATTGCCTCATCGCCACTCTGGACATAAAAAATGCGTTTAATTCGGCCGACTGGGGGTGCATTCTGGATGCACTAAGCGGATTCGGTGTCCCACCGTATATTCACACACTGGTGAGAAGCTATTTCGGCAACAGACAGCTGCACTACTCTACAGCAGCCGGCCCTGCTTCCCATAGCGTCTCGGCAGGAGTGCCCCAAGGCTCCGTGTTGGGGCCGCTTCTGTGGAACGTGATGTACGATGGAGTCCTGCGGCTGCTTCTTCCGGATGGCTGCCAAATAATTGGATACGCCGATGACGTGGCGCTCGTGGTCGTCGCCAAACAACTACACGAGGTGGAGGATACCTGCAGTGCGGCAGTGCGTGTGGTAATGCAGTGGCTGCGCTCAATGAGTCTGGAACTGGCGGCCCAGAAAACTGAGGCTGTGCTAATAAGCAGCCGGAAACGAGTAGAAACTGCTCGGATTCAGATCGAGGATGAAGTCTTTGTTGAGTCCAAAAGGGCCATCAAATACTTAGGCGTCGTAATAGACACTCGACTGACTTATCGCGAACACCTTTCGTTTGTCCAGGAAAAGGCGGCAAACTCGAGTCGGGCACTGTCCAGGATAATGCTGAACACCCGGGGCCCCAAACAGGAGAGGAGAATGCTCCTAACGAGCGTCACCAGGTCAATCACGCTATATGCGGCGCCGATCTGGGCAGATGCCGTTCAGGTTAAGAGCTACGCCAGGAGTATCGTGGCTACTCATCGACTCTGTGCGCTGCGCGTGTGCAGTGCGTTTAGAACGGTGTCGGACGATGCGGCGTTCGTTATTGCGGGCATGGTGCCAATTGACCTACTGGCAGCCGAGGAGAAAGCCGTGGATGCAGCCACCAGAGCAGGCCAACAGAGAAGGAGAGCGCGCCTTGAAGCCAGAGGGACAACCATGGCAAACTGGCAACTGCGATGGGACGCCTCGTCCAAAGGGCGTTGGACGCACCTCCTAATACCCAACTTAAAAATCTGGGTTGATCGTAGACATGGAAGCGTCAACTTCTACGTCACGCAATTGCTGAGTGGGCACGGATGCTTCAGGCAATATCTACATAGGTTTGGCCACGAGACAAGTTCTAGCTGTACCTGGTGCGGAGAGGGGTATTGCGAAGATGCCAGCCACATATTGTTTTACTGTGGGCGGTTTGACGGCCAAAGGCTCCGTCTTTCAACTGCGGCTGGGCAGCGTGTCACAGCAGAAAATCTGACGGAGCTGTTGATAACTGAACCGCTATTCTGGGATGCGTTCTGTTCCTTTGCGGCCTGTGTCATGCAGGAACTTCGCACAGTTGAGAGGGAGAGAAGCAGGGAGGTTTGAGATTTGATTGTAGTTTTCCGCCCCGGCGACGCAGTGACTGACGTCAGTACCGCAGGGGCGGCCTACACTCTAGATCTTAAATATTTTATTTTAAGTAATTATTATTTTGTTTTGTTTATACTACTAGCATTTTAAGTGTAAATATATTTACGGAGCAAATAAAGTAAAATTGAACACAAAAAAAAAAATAAAAACACATACACATACACATACACATACACATACACATACACATACACATACACATACACATACACATACACATACACATACACATACACATACACATACACATACACATACACATACACATACACATACACATACACATACACATACACATACACATACACATACACATACACATACACATACACATACACATACACATACACATACACATACACATACACATACACATACACATACACATACACATACACATACACATACACATACACATACACATACACATACACATACACATACACATACACATACACATACACATACACATACACATACACATACACATACACATACACATACACATACACATACACATACACATACACATACACATACACATACACATACACATACACATACACATACACATACACATACACATACACATACACATACACATACACATACACATACACATACACATACACATACACATACACATACACATACACATACACATACACATACACATACACATACACATACACATACACATACACATACACATACACATACACATACACATACACATACACATACACATACACATACACATACACATACACATACACATACACATACACATACACATACACATACACATACACATACACATACACATACACATACACATACACATACACATACACATACACATACACATACACATACACATACACATACACATACACATACACATACACATACACATACACATACACATACACATACACATACACATACACATACACATACACATACACATACACATACACATACACATACACATACACATACACATACACATACACATACACATACACATACACATACACATACACATACACATACACATACACATACACATACACATACACATACACATACACATACACATACACATACACATACACATACACATACACATACACATACACATACACATACACATACACATACACATACACATACACATACACATACACATACACATACACATACACATACACATACACATACACATACACATACACATACACATACACATACACATACACATACACATACACATACACATACACATACACATACACATACACATACACATACACATACACATACACATACACATACACATACACATACACATACACATACACATACACATACACATACACATACACATACACATACACATACACATACACATACACATACACATACACATACACATACACATACACATACACATACACATACACATACACATACACATACACATACACATACACATACACATACACATACACATACACATACACATACACATACACATACACATACACATACACATACACATACACATACACATACACATACACATACACATACACATACACATACACATACACATACACATACACATACACATACACATACACATACACATACACATACACATACACATACACATACACATACACATACACATACACATACACATACACATACACATACACATACACATACACATACACATACACATACACATACACATACACATACACATACACATACACATACACATACACATACACATACACATACACATACACATACACATACACATACACATACACATACACATACACATACACATACACATACACATACACATACACATACACATACACATACACATACACATACACATACACATACACATACACATACACATACACATACACATACACATACACATACACATACACATACACATACACATACACATACACATACACATACACATACACATACACATACACATACACATACACATACACATACACATACACATACACATACACATACACATACACATACACATACACATACACATACACATACACATACACATACACATACACATACACATACACATACACATACACATACACATACACATACACATACACATACACATACACATACACATACACATACACATACACATACACATACACATACACATACACATACACATACACATACACATACACATACACATACACATACACATACACATACACATACACATACACATACACATACACATACACATACACATACACATACACATACACATACACATACACATACACATACACATACACATACACATACACATACACATACACATACACATACACATACACATACACATACACATACACATACACATACACATACACATACACATACACATACACATACACATACACATACACATACACATACACATACACATACACATACACATACACATACACATACACATACACATACACATACACATACACATACACATACACATACACATACACATACACATACACATACACATACACATACACATACACATACACATACACATACACATACACATACACATACACATACACATACACATACACATACACATACACATACACATACACATACACATACACATACACATACACATACACATACACATACACATACACATACACATACACATACACATACACATACACATACACATACACATACACATACACATACACATACACATACACATACACATACACATACACATACACATACACATACACATACACATACACATACACATACACATACACATACACATACACATACACATACACATACACATACACATACACATACACATACACATACACATACACATACACATACACATACACATACACATACACATACACATACACATACACATACACATACACATACACATACACATACACATACACATACACATACACATACACATACACATACACATACACATACACATACACATACACATACACATACACATACACATACACATACACATACACATACACATACACATACACATACACATACACATACACATACACATACACATACACATACACATACACATACACATACACATACACATACACATACACATACACATACACATACACATACACATACACATACACATACACATACACATACACATACACATACACATACACATACACATACACATACACATACACATACACATACACATACACATACACATACACATACACATACACATACACATACACATACACATACACATACACATACACATACACATACACATACACATACACATACACATACACATACACATACACATACACATACACATACACATACACATACACATACACATACACATACACATACACATACACATACACATACACATACACATACACATACACATACACATACACATACACATACACATACACATACACATACACATACACATACACATACACATACACATACACATACACATACACATACACATACACATACACATACACATACACATACACATACACATACACATACACATACACATACACATACACATACACATACACATACACATACACATACACATACACATACACATACACATACACATACACATACACATACACATACACATACACATACACATACACATACACATACACATACACATACACATACACATACACATACACATACACATACACATACACATACACATACACATACACATACACATACACATACACATACACATACACATACACATACACATACACATACACATACACATACACATACACATACACATACACATACACATACACATACACATACACATACACATACACATACACATACACATACACATACACATACACATACACATACACATACACATACACATACACATACACATACACATACACATACACATACACATACACATACACATACACATACACATACACATACACATACACATACACATACACATACACATACACATACACATACACATACACATACACATACACATACACATACACATACACATACACATACACATACACATACACATACACATACACATACACATACACATACACATACACATACACATACACATACACATACACATACACATACACATACACATACACATACACATACACATACACATACACATACACATACACATACACATACACATACACATACACATACACATACACATACACATACACATACACATACACATACACATACACATACACATACACATACACATACACATACACATACACATACACATACACATACACATACACATACACATACACATACACATACACATACACATACACATACACATACACATACACATACACATACACATACACATACACATACACATACACATACACATACACATACACATACACATACACATACACATACACATACACATACACATACACATACACATACACATACACATACACATACACATACACATACACATACACATACACATACACATACACATACACATACACATACACATACACATACACATACACATACACATACACATACACATACACATACACATACACATACACATACACATACACATACACATACACATACACATACACATACACATACACATACACATACACATACACATACACATACACATACACATACACATACACACATACACATACACATACACATACACATACACATACACATACACATACACATACACATACACATACACATACACATACACATACACATACACATACACATACACATACACATACACATACACATACACATACACATACACATACACATACACATACACATACACATACACATACACATACACATACACATACACATACACATACACATACACATACACATACACATACACATACACATACACATACACATACACATACACATACACATACACATACACATACACATACACATACACATACACATACACATACACATACACATACACATACACATACACATACACATACACATACACATACACATACACATACACATACACATACACATACACATACACATACACATACACATACACATACACATACACATACACATACACATACACATACACATACACATACACATACACATACACATACACATACACATACACATACACATACACATACACATACACATACACATACACATACACATACACATACACATACACATACACATACACATACACATACACATACACATACACATACACATACACATACACATACACATACACATACACATACACATACACATACACATACACATACACATACACATACACATACACATACACATACACATACACATACACATACACATACACATACACATACACATACACATACACATACACATACACATACACATACACATACACATACACATACACATACACATACACATACACATACACATACACATACACATACACATACACATACACATACACATACACATACACATACACATACACATACACATACACATACACATACACATACACATACACATACACATACACATACACATACACATACACATACACATACACATACACATACACATACACATACACATACACATACACATACACATACACATACACATACACATACACATACACATACACATACACATACACATACACATACACATACACATACACATACACATACACATACACATACACATACACATACACATACACATACACATACACATACACATACACATACACATACACATACACATACACATACACATACACATACACATACACATACACATACACATACACATACACATACACATACACATACACATACACATACACATACACATACACATACACATACACATACACATACACATACACATACACATACACATACACATACACATACACATACACATACACATACACATACACATACACATACACATACACATACACATACACATACACATACACATACACATACACATACACATACACATACACATACACATACACATACACATACACATACACATACACATACACATACACATACACATACACATACACATACACATACACATACACATACACATACACATACACATACACATACACATACACATACACATACACATACACATACACATACACATACACATACACATACACATACACATACACATACACATACACATACACATACACATACACATACACATACACATACACATACACATACACATACACATACACATACACATACACATACACATACACATACACATACACATACACATACACATACACATACACATACACATACACATACACATACACATACACATACACATACACATACACATACACATACACATACACATACACATACACATACACATACACATACACATACACATACACATACACATACACATACACATACACATACACATACACATACACATACACATACACATACACATACACATACACATACACATACACATACACATACACATACACATACACATACACATACACATACACATACACATACACATACACATACACATACACATACACATACACATACACATACACATACACATACACATACACATACACATACACATACACATACACATACACATACACATACACATACACATACACATACACATACACATACACATACACATACACATACACATACACATACACATACACATACACATACACATACACATACACATACACATACACATACACATACACATACACATACACATACACATACACATACACATACACATACACATACACATACACATACACATACACATACACATACACATACACATACACATACACATACACATACACATACACATACACATACACATACACATACACATACACATACACATACACATACACATACACATACACATACACATACACATACACATACACATACACATACACATACACATACACATACACATACACATACACATACACATACACATACACATACACATACACATACACATACACATACACATACACATACACATACACATACACATACACATACACATACACATACACATACACATACACATACACATACACATACACATACACATACACATACACATACACATACACATACACATACACATACACATACACATACACATACACATACACATACACATACACATACACATACACATACACATACACATACACATACACATACACATACACATACACATACACATACACATACACATACACATACACATACACATACACATACACATACACATACACATACACATACACATACACATACACATACACATACACATACACATACACATACACATACACATACACATACACATACACATACACATACACATACACATACACATACACATACACATACACATACACATACACATACACATACACATACACATACACATACACATACACATACACATACACATACACATACACATACACATACACATACACATACACATACACATACACATACACATACACATACACATACACATACACATACACATACACATACACATACACATACACATACACATACACATACACATACACATACACATACACATACACATACACATACACATACACATACACATACACATACACATACACATACACATACACATACACATACACATACACATACACATACACATACACATACACATACACATACACATACACATACACATACACATACACATACACATACACATACACATACACATACACATACACATACACATACACATACACATACACATACACATACACATACACATACACATACACATACACATACACATACACATACACATACACATACACATACACATACACATACACATACACATACACATACACATACACATACACATACACATACACATACACATACACATACACATACACATACACATACACATACACATACACATACACATACACATACACATACACATACACATACACATACACATACACATACACATACACATACACATACACATACACATACACATACACATACACATACACATACACATACACATACACATACACATACACATACACATACACATACACATACACATACACATACACATACACATACACATACACATACACATACACATACACATACACATACACATACACATACACATACACATACACATACACATACACATACACATACACATACACATACACATACACATACACATACACATACACATACACATACACATACACATACACATACACATACACATACACATACACATACACATACACATACACATACACATACACATACACATACACATACACATACACATACACATACACATACACATACACATACACATACACATACACATACACATACACATACACATACACATACACATACACATACACATACACATACACATACACATACACATACACATACACATACACATACACATACACATACACATACACATACACATACACATACACATACACATACACATACACATACACATACACATACACATACACATACACATACACATACACATACACATACACATACACATACACATACACATACACATACACATACACATACACATACACATACACATACACATACACATACACATACACATACACATACACATACACATACACATACACATACACATACACATACACATACACATACACATACACATACACATACACATACACATACACATACACATACACATACACATACACATACACATACACATACACATACACATACACATACACATACACATACACATACACATACACATACACATACACATACACATACACATACACATACACATACACATACACATACACATACACATACACATACACATACACATACACATACACATACACATACACATACACATACACATACACATACACATACACATACACATACACATACACATACACATACACATACACATACACATACACATACACATACACATACACATACACATACACATACACATACACATACACATACACATACACATACACATACACATACACATACACATACACATACACATACACATACACATACACATACACATACACATACACATACACATACACATACACATACACATACACATACACATACACATACACATACACATACACATACACATACACATACACATACACATACACATACACATACACATACACATACACATACACATACACATACACATACACATACACATACACATACACATACACATACACATACACATACACATACACATACACATACACATACACATACACATACACATACACATACACATACACATACACATACACATACACATACACATACACATACACATACACATACACATACACATACACATACACATACACATACACATACACATACACATACACATACACATACACATACACATACACATACACATACACATACACATACACATACACATACACATACACATACACATACACATACACATACACATACACATACACATACACATACACATACACATACACATACACATACACATACACATACACATACACATACACATACACATACACATACACATACACATACACATACACATACACATACACATACACATACACATACACATACACATACACATACACATACACATACACATACACATACACATACACATACACATACACATACACATACACATACACATACACATACACATACACATACACATACACATACACATACACATACACATACACATACACATACACATACACATACACATACACATACACATACACATACACATACACATACACATACACATACACATACACATACACATACACATACACATACACATACACATACACATACACATACACATACACATACACATACACATACACATACACATACACATACACATACACATACACATACACATACACATACACATACACATACACATACACATACACATACACATACACATACACATACACATACACATACACATACACATACACATACACATACACATACACATACACATACACATACACATACACATACACATACACATACACATACACATACACATACACATACACATACACATACACATACACATACACATACACATACACATACACATACACATACACATACACATACACATACACATACACATACACATACACATACACATACACATACACATACACATACACATACACATACACATACACATACACATACACATACACATACACATACACATACACATACACATACACATACACATACACATACACATACACATACACATACACATACACATACACATACACATACACATACACATACACATACACATACACATACACATACACATACACATACACATACACATACACATACACATACACATACACATACACATACACATACACATACACATACACATACACATACACATACACATACACATACACATACACATACACATACACATACACATACACATACACATACACATACACATACACATACACATACACATACACATACACATACACATACACATACACATACACATACACATACACATACACATACACATACACATACACATACACATACACATACACATACACATACACATACACATACACATACACATACACATACACATACACATACACATACACATACACATACACATACACATACACATACACATACACATACACATACACATACACATACACATACACATACACATACACATACACATACACATACACATACACATACACATACACATACACATACACATACACATACACATACACATACACATACACATACACATACACATACACATACACATACACATACACATACACATACACATACACATACACATACACATACACATACACATACACATACACATACACATACACATACACATACACATACACATACACATACACATACACATACACATACACATACACATACACATACACATACACATACACATACACATACACATACACATACACATACACATACACATACACATACACATACACATACACATACACATACACATACACATACACATACACATACACATACACATACACATACACATACACATACACATACACATACACATACACATACACATACACATACACATACACATACACATACACATACACATACACATACACATACACATACACATACACATACACATACACATACACATACACATACACATACACATACACATACACATACACATACACATACACATACACATACACATACACATACACATACACATACACATACACATACACATACACATACACATACACATACACATACACATACACATACACATACACATACACATACACATACACATACACATACACATACACATACACATACACATACACATACACATACACATACACATACACATACACATACACATACACATACACATACACATACACATACACATACACATACACATACACATACACATACACATACACATACACATACACATACACATACACATACACATACACATACACATACACATACACATACACATACACATACACATACACATACACTACACATACACATACACATACACATACACATACACATACACATACACATACACATACACATACACATACACATACACATACACATACACATACACATACACATACACATACACATACACATACACATACACATACACATACACATACACATACACATACACATACACATACACATACACATACACATACACATACACATACACATACACATACACATACACATACACATACACATACACATACACATACACATACACATACACATACACATACACATACACATACACATACACATACACATACACATACACATACACATACACATACACATACACATACACATACACATACACATACACATACACATACACATACACATACACATACACATACACATACACATACACATACACATACACATACACATACACATACACATACACATACACATACACATACACATACACATACACATACACATACACATACACATACACATACACATACACATACACATACACATACACATACACATACACATACACATACACATACACATACACATACACATACACATACACATACACATACACATACACATACACATACACATACACATACACATACACATACACATACACATACACATACACATACACATACACATACACATACACATACACATACACATACACATACACATACACATACACATACACATACACATACACATACACATACACATACACATACACATACACATACACATACACATACACATACACATACACATACACATACACATACACATACACATACACATACACATACACATACACATACACATACACATACACATACACATACACATACACATACACATACACATACACATACACATACACATACACATACACATACACATACACATACACATACACATACACATACACATACACATACACATACACATACACATACACATACACATACACATACACATACACATACACATACACATACACATACACATACACATACACATACACATACACATACACATACACATACACATACACATACACATACACATACACATACACATACACATACACATACACATACACATACACATACACATACACATACACATACACATACACATACACATACACATACACATACACATACACATACACATACACATACACATACACATACACATACACATACACATACACATACACATACACATACACATACACATACACATACACATACACATACACATACACATACACATACACATACACATACACATACACATACACATACACATACACATACACATACACATACACATACACATACACATACACATACACATACACATACACATACACATACACATACACATACACATACACATACACATACACATACACATACACATACACATACACATACACATACACATACACATACACATACACATACACATACACATACACATACACATACACATACACATACACATACACATACACATACACATACACATACACATACACATACACATACACATACACATACACATACACATACACATACACATACACATACACATACACATACACATACACATACACATACACATACACATACACATACACATACACATACACATACACATACACATACACATACACATACACATACACATACACATACACATACACATACACATACACATACACATACACATACACATACACATACACATACACATACACATACACATACACATACACATACACATACACATACACATACACATACACATACACATACACATACACATACACATACACATACACATACACATACACATACACATACACATACACATACACATACACATACACATACACATACACATACACATACACATACACATACACATACACATACACATACACATACACATACACATACACATACACATACACATACACATACACATACACATACACATACACATACACATACACATACACATACACATACACATACACATACACATACACATACACATACACATACACATACACATACACATACACATACACATACACATACACATACACATACACATACACATACACATACACATACACATACACATACACATACACATACACATACACATACACATACACATACACATACACATACACATACACATACACATACACATACACATACACATACACATACACATACACATACACATACACATACACATACACATACACATACACATACACATACACATACACATACACATACACATACACATACACATACACATACACATACACATACACATACACATACACATACACATACACATACACATACACATACACATACACATACACATACACATACACATACACATACACATACACATACACATACACATACACATACACATACACATACACATACACATACACATACACATACACATACACATACACATACACATACACATACACATACACATACACATACACATACACATACACATACACATACACATACACATACACATACACATACACATACACATACACATACACATACACATACACATACACATACACATACACATACACATACACATACACATACACATACACATACACATACACATACACATACACATACACATACACATACACATACACATACACATACACATACACATACACATACACATACACATACACATACACATACACATACACATACACATACACATACACATACACATACACATACACATACACATACACATACACATACACATACACATACACATACACATACACATACACATACACATACACATACACATACACATACACATACACATACACATACACATACACATACACATACACATACACATACACATACACATACACATACACATACACATACACATACACATACACATACACATACACATACACATACACATACACATACACATACACATACACATACACATACACATACACATACACATACACATACACATACACATACACATACACATACACATACACATACACATACACATACACATACACATACACATACACATACACATACACATACACATACACATACACATACACATACACATACACATACACATACACATACACATACACATACACATACACATACACATACACATACACATACACATACACATACACATACACATACACATACACATACACATACACATACACATACACATACACATACACATACACATACACATACACATACACATACACATACACATACACATACACATACACATACACATACACATACACATACACATACACATACACATACACATACACATACACATACACATACACATACACATACACATACACATACACATACACATACACATACACATACACATACACATACACATACACATACACATACACATACACATACACATACACATACACATACACATACACATACACATACACATACACATACACATACACATACACATACACATACACATACACATACACATACACATACACATACACATACACATACACATACACATACACATACACATACACATACACATACACATACACATACACATACACATACACATACACATACACATACACATACACATACACATACACATACACATACACATACACATACACATACACATACACATACACATACACATACACATACACATACACATACACATACACATACACATACACATACACATACACATACACATACACATACACATACACATACACATACACATACACATACACATACACATACACATACACATACACATACACATACACATACACATACACATACACATACACATACACATACACATACACATACACATACACATACACATACACATACACATACACATACACATACACATACACATACACATACACATACACATACACATACACATACACATACACATACACATACACATACACATACACATACACATACACATACACATACACATACACATACACATACACATACACATACACATACACATACACATACACATACACATACACATACACATACACATACACATACACATACACATACACATACACATACACATACACATACACATACACATACACATACACATACACATACACATACACATACACATACACATACACATACACATACACATACACATACACATACACATACACATACACATACACATACACATACACATACACATACACATACACATACACATACACATACACATACACATACACATACACATACACATACACATACACATACACATACACATACACATACACATACACATACACATACACATACACATACACATACACATACACATACACATACACATACACATACACATACACATACACATACACATACACATACACATACACATACACATACACATACACATACACATACACATACACATACACATACACATACACATACACATACACATACACATACACATACACATACACATACACATACACATACACATACACATACACATACACATACACATACACATACACATACACATACACATACACATACACATACACATACACATACACATACACATACACATACACATACACATACACATACACATACACATACACATACACATACACATACACATACACATACACATACACATACACATACACATACACATACACATACACATACACATACACATACACATACACATACACATACACATACACATACACATACACATACACATACACATACACATACACATACACATACACATACACATACACATACACATACACATACACATACACATACACATACACATACACATACACATACACATACACATACACATACACATACACATACACATACACATACACATACACATACACATACACATACACATACACATACACATACACATACACATACACATACACATACACATACACATACACATACACATACACATACACATACACATACACATACACATACACATACACATACACATACACATACACATACACATACACATACACATACACATACACATACACATACACATACACATACACATACACATACACATACACATACACATACACATACACATACACATACACATACACATACACATACACATACACATACACATACACATACACATACACATACACATACACATACACATACACATACACATACACATACACATACACATACACATACACATACACATACACATACACATACACATACACATACACATACACATACACATACACATACACATACACATACACATACACATACACATACACATACACATACACATACACATACACATACACATACACATACACATACACATACACATACACATACACATACACATACACATACACATACACATACACATACACATACACATACACATACACATACACATACACATACACATACACATACACATACACATACACATACACATACACATACACATACACATACACATACACATACACATACACATACACATACACATACACATACACATACACATACACATACACATACACATACACATACACATACACATACACATACACATACACATACACATACACATACACATACACATACACATACACATACACATACACATACACATACCGGTTTGCTATTAAAAAGATTGAACATTTTAGAGAAAATTTGTTTACATTTTGTCCAAATATGTTGTGATCGTTTTTTTGATTTTTGGCCTATGGGCGCAACCACAGTGCATGGTATCTTTAGGCAATACCTCTACAGATTCGCCCACGAAAACAATCTGAGGTGCCCAAGCTGCAGCACGCCAGAAGATGCGGAACATGTCCTGTTCACTAGCCCTCGATTCGCCGGCTGGAGAACTCAAGCGGAGAGCACTATTGGTTCCAGAATAACGAAGGAAAACCTGGTCTCACACATGGTGCAGAGCCAAGAAAAGTGGACAGCGGTACGCATCTTGGCAGAGGGCATTACCTCAGAGCTACGGCGCCTGGAAAGGCAGAAAAGGGGCCTGTGAAGCAATGCTTCGCGGCAGTTCCGCAAGGCTGGATTTTTCGTATTCATTACTACTATTTCTATCAATAAGTTTACTTTTGTGAATAAAAAAAACCACATATACACACACACATATTAACCCGTGTGGTGAGCGGGTCTTAGAATACCCCCACAGCATGTCAAAGCTTGTCGTACGAGACGACTAATATGACACGGGGATCTCTCTACTCGGAGAGGGGCCTCGTGAGGCGAAATGATTCTGGTCGTCACTAACATGGCTATGACCAGGTGTATTCCTTTCTAGAGTAGTTAAAACAACTCGTTACCTCCGGCAAAAGGCTAGGTATCCCCTGGATAGACGCTATGCAAGCGCGTGGCGTCTAGCTAATACGAGAAGGCGACTAAGACTGAGACCAGTAGTCTTAGTATTGAACACTGGACCCCCTATTTGGAATTGTCGACATCGGTGCTGCCGCCTCCATCCGCGAAAATAGTGGCGAATCTCCAACGCACGCTCCTTGCTTCGTCGCCATTAAGTTGGCCGATCAGGCTCAGTTGAGTAATTACTGACTAACGCGGATCTGCATCTGAGCTCTCGGCCCCATTAAGGCGGGAGTCAACCCCTGCATGGCCTCCCTACTTGCATGGACAACCATGAACAAGGATAACGACTTGGAGTTGGGACCCAATTGAATGAGCAAACAACAAATCACCCCCCTGATGATGGGGAAGGATATGGAGATGGAGACAGATGTGGCAGCAGTCTTTGCTACACGTAGCAAAATGGCGAGATCACCGAATGGTGAACTAACGACCGTACCCACGACGACACGTGCTCGCACGATCCAGGCGCCGGAGTCGCAGTCGCTGAGGTGTACCACGCTTCGTGATCTTGGACGAGAGATTGCGAGCCTAGTGGAGATGTTGGACGACGGGAAACGGCGTAGCATCCACCAGCCAATGCTCGACTCTATTGAGAGTATTAGAGTCTTATACGAGCTAGTGGCCATTCAGCTACACGACGACGGAGCGAAGGCGGCCAACAGGACACACCAGTCCTGCCAGACCTCGCCATTGTTCCGTACGGTTATGGAGGCTAAGCGAAAGCATGGCGCTGCTAAGGTCCGCCGAGTTGGGACCTAGTGCAATTTGAAAAATTGTTGTCGGACATCACCGAAGACTCGCGCTGCAGAACTTCACTAGTAATAGCGGGAGACTTCAACGCATGGGATGGTGCAGCAAGAAGACCACCGATAGAGGAGCATCTCTGCTGGAGCACTTCTCATCCTTGGACGTCGGACTGGCAAGCGACAAAAGACAGCTGACCTATTGGAAGGCTGGTCAAGGCTCCATCATAGACCTCACCTTTCTTAACAACTCGCTGTGTAGGAACGTGAGGTGGAGTCAGCGACGAGATTACTCACAGTGACCACCAAGCGATCCATTTCGAACTTGTTTTAGGAAGGTGGAATCGGCAGCGAGTCCCTACAGCAGGACCAAAATGGAAGGATACTTTCTTGGACGTGGACACCCTCTCGTACGTCCTAAGCCTCTCGAACTGGAGACTGACGGCAAGATCGGTGGATGATATGGCGCAGCAGCTATCAGAGAGCTTGAACGCGGCATGCGACTCATCTATGCCCAGGGGAAAGTCGAGTAGACGCGGTTCGCCCTGCTACTGGTGGAACGATCACATTGCCCAGCTTCGGAAAGCATGCTTGAGAGCCAGAAGATGCAGCCAGAGGGCGAGGGGACGTACTGCCTTCGAGGTTCGGTTGTAGGATATGAGGGTGACAACGCGAGCATTGAAACAGGCCATTAAGAGAAGTAAGTCTGGCTGCGTTAGACAGATTTGGGAGGAGGCTGACTTAAGCCCCTGGGGACCAGCCTACAAGGTCGCCACAAAGAATTGTGGAGGCACTGTTCACACAGCATTTGACCCGGAAGAGGCAACCATTAAGCATAGGATCCCATACCTACAGCGGATAATATCTAATTATCTGTCGGACATGGTGCTGGAGTACGAGACAGATGAGGGCCCAAAGCGATACAGGGTGACGGCCGGTGTTCCACAAGGCGCGGTCCTAGGCCCCCTCCTGTGGAACATTATGGATGACGATGTGCTTAGACTCCAACTGCCTCAAGGATGCAGTCTCATTGGCTTTGCTGATGATTAGGCATTGGTCGTGGTGGCTAAGGAAGCCAACGCAGCAGTACGTGTCATCGCTCTGTGGATGGATGAGGCTGGTCTCGACCTGGCAGGTCATAAAACTAAGGCGGTACTTATAACCAGCCGGAAAAAAGTGGAGTTCATGAACGTTCAGGTGGGGAACACGACAATTAGATCGGCAGACTCCATCAAGTATCTGGGTGTCTTGCTGGATAACCGTCTGAGTTTCCGTCCTTATTTGGAGTACGTCACCCAGAAGGCGTAAAAGATGCAGGGAGCACTGTCGAGGATGCTGCCAAACGTCGGTGGTCTCAAGGTCCTTCTGTACGCCGCGCCAGTATGGGCTACAGCCCTAGAAGATACCATGAGTCTCCGGAGGAAACTCACAGCACCCTACAGACTCTGCGACGTGCGAGTGATATCGGGGCTCAGGACTGTACCGTACGACGCAGCCCTGGTGCTAGCGAGTCTGATACCTGTGGATATCCTGGCAACGGAAATGCGATGAATCTACGAAGCACGCGTGGAGTTGGGCAGAGGCATACTATTGGAAGCGATAAGGCGGTCGGAGTGACGGGCATCTCTAGTTACGTGGCAAGCTAGGTGGGACGCTACCGCCAATGGACGGTGGACGCAACAGCTTATCCCAAATGTGGAGGAATGGCTGGAAAGAAACGGAGGAGAGGTCAATTTTCACCTAACCTAGTTCCTAACGGGCCACGGAGGATACCGGAAGTACCTATATAGGTTCAAGCATGAGGATAGTCCGGAGTGCCCGAACTGCCCCAACTCGATTGTGGATCCAAAGCATGTGCTGTACCGCTGTGCAAGATATAGCGCCATAACGACTTTCGTCCCACCACCGGAGAACCTGATGGCATTCATGTTGCAGACGGAGGAAAACTGGAGGAACGCTAGTCAGCTCTTAACAGGCATCCAGAGCGATCTGAAAGATGCGAGGGCAGCTCCTCCCCGCGAATTAATACTTTACGGTGATCCCCCGGGGATCGAGTTGAGAAGTTGTGTGGTGGTGTGTTTAGTACGTTGGCATCGATGCTATCGGTGAATCGTGCATGCTGATGTTACGGGCCATCAGTAGCTTTGAGATAAATTCACATTTCCATGGCGCATCCATGAAAAAAAAAGATAAACACATATACACACATACAGATATACACATATACACATATACACATATACACATATACACATATACACATATACACATATACACATATACACATATACACATATACACATATACACATATACACATATACACATATACACATATACACATATACACATATACACATATACACATGTACACATATAGACATATACACATATACACATACTCCTCAGCACCGAGACCAGTAAGGTGCTGAGTATGGTATACTGGACGCAAATATTGGAATTTACGACGCGCTCTGACATTGGTGGCATTCTGTGACCTGAGAAAGTAGACTGACACTCTACGGAAATGGCTCACAGGTTAATGTTACCAATGCCTCCGTTCCGCTAAAACTTTGGCAAGCCTTAGGAAACGCTTGCTGTTCGTCGCCATTACCTTGGCCGTGTAGGCTCGGGTGCAAATACCCGACCAACACTGATCTGGCTCTGAACATAGTCTCTCATAGAGAACTAAGTCAACCTTTGCGTGGACCTCACACCTTGGAAAGGCACCCACGAGATCATTCAAGTGACTACACACACGATCAGCAATAAGGAACCTGAGTTGGGACTGTGAGTAATATCAACAACAAAACAACAGGAGGAGGAGGAGTAGTAATAGGAGCAGGAGTTGGAGTAGACAAGGAGAGGGCAGCGTTCTCGCGTAGCTCGGCGATGGCGCGGACGCCACCACTGAGCACAGGAGCATCATTAGCGCCCCACACATGGCCCCTGAGCCCTCAGGTTCAGGAACCACAAACGGTTGGCGACGCGATAAGGTGCATAGGCGACATCGCCCAAGGGCTCACAGAACTTATCAAGGGAGACCAGAGGCACATTAACCAGCTAGTCAGGGACGAGCTGGCCAGGATTGTGTCCCTGCAGGTGGGAGCAGCAAATTTGCTGACTCCGGCGATAGCTACATGCAAATCCACGTAAACGTCACCAATTGAGGGCAAGAAAGCCGAGACCGTTAGTAGGAACACGCAGACTGCCCCAACGGTCGCTGGTAGGAGTACGGAGAGCACCGGTACCCCAAAGAGGCAGAGAGAAGTCTCGGGGGCACAACGGAAGACGCCACCCAAGAAAACTTAGGTGCGCGACCAGCGTCCAGTGGCAACGACCGAGAAACTGACGCCAGGGCCAAACGTGAAGCAACCTGGACCTAAAGAGGTGGTCTCTAAACCAACAGGAGAGTGGACCAAAGTCAAGAGCCGTCCTCGATCGCAGGTAAAAAGGAGCTCCAGGCCAGACGCCATCATTGCAAAGGGTGTAGGAGAGTGCAAGTACGCCGACCTGCTCAAAACGGTGAAAACCGACCCGACCATGCAGAGCATGTGTAGTGATGTACACAGCATAAAAAGGACGGAGAACGGCTGCCTACTGCTTCAACTAAGCAGAGCTCCGGCCCACAGCGTCAACAAACTTCAAGCGGCAGTGGCCGGTGCCCTAGGCAGCATGGCGGAGGTTAAGGCCCTCACGGACCAGGCGTTCATCGATATTCGCGACCTGGACGAGCTTGCCACGAGAGAAGAGGTGCTGAACGCCATAAATTCGAGGCTGGAAGGTACCTGTCTGACGCCGGATGCGGTAAAATCGCTTCGTAAGACGTACGGTGGGCTGCAAACTGCCTCGCTTACGGTGCCGATGAACACCGCAAAGGTCCTGCTGAAGTGGGGAAAATCCGGGATGGTTGGGTGATCTGTCGCATCCGCAACAATGCCCAACTTAAAATGTGCTACAAGTGCCTAGACTTTGGCCACATTGTTTTAGGTGCGGCAAGAAAGGCCACTTGACCAATGACTGTACAGGCAACCCTCAGTGTGCTCTGTGTACCAGGAAGGGAACCAGACCTACAGACCACGCCACGTGCAACTTCAGGTGTCCGGTCTATAAGGAGGCAATCCGGATGGCAAAATGCTGAATTTTGTACAACTCAACACGAACCACTGCATAGCAGCACAGAACCTGCTTGCCCAATCGACGCGGGAACTGTCTTCTGACGTGGTGATGCTGAGCGAGCCCTACAGGGTAGGTGTCGGCAACAGATGGTGCATCCGACATTAGTGGAAAGGCAGCCATTTTGGGCATGTGTGGACTCCATAAGCATGCGGAATATTTATTCCGCAAATGGCTTCGTGAGTGTGAGGACTGCCGGCATATGGCAATACAGCTGCTATCTGACACCCAGTCATCGTTGGCAGAGTTTGGCACGATCCTAGACGCACTTGTCGCTGACGCCAGAGGCCGTCACCCAACTATGATCGCAGGTGATTTCAATGCATGGGCCGAAGATTGGGGAAGCGAGCGCACGAACACGAGGGGCTACTGGAAGCGTTTGCCGCCCTTGAGGAGTTGGCACTGTTAAATGAGGGAACTGGGCACACGTTCAGCAGAGCCGGGATAGGCTCGGTTATTGATCTGACCTTTGTAAGCAGCTCCCTGCTCAGATCGACAACCTGGCGAGTTAGTGGCACGTACACAGCCAGCGACCACAAGGCTATCCTCTGTTCAGAGGGAGGATCAGTAGCCGCAACGGAGCGCAGCAGGCGCACTGGAAGACCCTTCAAAGAGGACACCCTGGTGGAACGATGGCATTGCGAATGCGAGGCGCGCCTGTATAAGGGCCAGGAGCAGATACCAGCGAGCGAGGGGACACTCTCAGTTCTTGGAGCAACAGGAAACCTACAAGCAATGCAGGAGGACGCTAAAATTGGTCATAAAAGCGAGTAAGAGACGCTGTTTTCTGGAGCTCTGTGACTCCGCAGAGCAAGATCCGTGGGTCAGGGCCTACAAGCTGGTCGTAAAGCGAGTGCAGGACTTCAGAGCCCTACCGCCAATGGACTCTGCCACGCTCAAGGGTATTGTCGAGCAACTGTTCCCCCCGTGCCAGAACATCGTGCCCAGCTCTAGAGATCTCCAACGGCCAAACGCTATAGTCGGAGTCGAAATGGCAGTAGTCGAAGAAGTAATGAGAGCAGCCAGCGCGCTCAAGTCAAGGAAGACCCCAGGACCCGACTCGATCCCAAATAGGGCACAGAGGCTAGCCCTTACTCTCCATCAAAGCGCCTTCGCAAATCTGTATTCGAGGTGCCTAACTGAGGGCACATTCCCCAGCCAGTGGAAGGTCCAGAAGCTGGTCCTTATCCGTAAGCCAGGAAAGAGGTGGTAGTTTATCCACCCACCAGTATGGATTCCGCAAGGCCAGATCTACGCTGGACGCCATAGGCAAAGTGATGGCAATTGCCTCGGAAGCGATAGAGGGTTCCCGGTGGAAGGGAGGCAGCAAGGAGTACTGTCTTAGTACCACTCTGGATAACAAAATGCGTTCAACACGGCTCAATGGCCCTGAATCATCAGTGCACTCGAGTACTTCGACATCCCAGAGTACCTGCTGCAGGTAATTCGGAGCTATTTCGACGGCAGAATCCTTAAGTTCTCATCGGCGGACAGTACAGAAGAGTACAGAATCTCAGCTGGAGTTCCACAAGGATCTGTACTGGGCGCTGCATTGTGGAGCGCTCTGTACGATGGCATACTGCGCTTAAGCCTTCAACCGGGCAGCCACGTGACGGCGTTTCGGTCGTCGTGGTGGCAAAGGACCTCCACAGGGTTGAGGACCAAACCAACTCCGCCGTCAGCCTGATCGAGGAGTGGCTCTCCTATGTCGGACTCAAACTGGCCAGCCATAAGACAGAGGCTGTGCTGGTAAGCAGCAGAAAGAGAGTGGAAACAGCGCATATTCGAGTGGGCGGTTCCAGGATAGTCTCTAAGCGGGCCATAAAATACCTTGGAGTAATGCTGGACACCCGGCTCACGTTCCGCGAACATGTGGCGTATGTCCACAGCAAGGCAGCTGTGTCCTGTAGAGCGCTCTCACGCATCATGATCAACACACGCGGACCCAGACAGGCGAAAAGGCTGCTCCTAACGAGCGTGGTCAGATCGGTGATGCTGTACGCATCGCCAATATGGTACAAGGCCCTTGGCGTTTAAGCCTACAGGCAGGGGCTGGAGGCAACGAATAGGCTATGCGCCATCCGAAATATCAGCGCATTTAGGACAGTTTCCGACGATGCAGCTCTCGTCATCGCGATGAGAAATGGAGTATAGTTGAAGCCGGAGCCCCTGCGAAGCAATGCTTTGCGGCCGTACCGTAGGGGTCAGGATTATTTATATTCTAATCTATTCTCCATTTGATTAAGTCTTAAGTTACTAATAAGTTCCTAGAATCAAAAAAAAAACACACATACACACATATACACATAACGCTGTTGTCGGCAGTCCACGTTAGTGACGAAAGCAGCACCCAAAAATTAACACGTAGTGAAGTTTGCTGGGCTTCCGGCCACTAACTATATAAACACGCAATATTGGATATAGATATCGGCTGGGCCGCTCGCAATGGGATATATAGTTCGAAAGGTAATTCCTGTTGTTTTAATATGATATAATAATATCTCCGATCGATCAGATATTTTTCGAGATATAGACATTTGCATATATTTGTCATACTTTGCACGTGTGCATGTGAGGCGTCGGTTGGGGTGTAAAACCAAATTTCTTGGATGCAGGTAGTTGATACTATCGAATGCGCGTCGAACTCTACTTTATTCACCCAAATCGGACTATCCATTCCAAAGATAATGGAATTTTAAGATTTTGATGACCAATATTTGAGATATCGGAATGAATCTTCTTGAGTTTATTATTTCCAAAAATCTGAGAAACTTTTGTTCTAGAACTTTTTTGAAAAACCGCTAGTTTGGTGGGAAAAAGCTGGAAAATTTAAAAATTCAATTGAAAACTGTGGTCAAACCCTTTAACATATGCAAGGTTTTTTTAAATCATTCGAAAGGTTATAAAAATAGCCTTAATATAAGTCTAAACTAACTCTGTAAATTTATTACGTGATGTAAAATTACATGTCACATTTTTATACCCTGTGTATATATATTCTTGATCAGCATCAATAGCCGAGTCGATATAGCCATGTCCGTCGGTCCGTCGGTCTGTCCGTATGAACGAAATGATCTCAGAGATGGTAAGAGCTAGAAGCTTGAACTTGGTGTCCCAGCACTGGTAATTTTTGCAGGCAGATCAAGTTTATCTTTTTTTTTGGATGCCACGCCCACTTTGCCCACAAATTAAGTAAAAGTAAAAGCATAAAACAAGCAGTTTTGTAGCTCTAAACCCCTCATAACAAGAGCAATATAACAGCTAAAGACTTCACATTTAGCACACATGATAAATATTTTGTGTTCAATGTGTCCAGAAAATATTATCACGATGCCACGCCCCCCTCGCCTACAATTCGGAAAAGCTTATAACAAGAGCAATATTACAGTTAGAGACTTCAGACTTGGGACACATGATGAATATTTTGTGGTCGATGTGTCCAGAAAATTGTATCGCGATGCCACGCCCCCTTCACCCACAAATTAAGTAAAACCTCATAAAGCAAGCAGTTTTGTCACTCAAAAACCTCATAACAAAAGCAGGTTTGTAGCTGGAGACTTGAGATTTGGCACACATGATGAATATTTTGTGGTTGATGTGTCCAGAAAAATGTATCACGATGCCACGCCCCCTTCGCCCACAAAAATTAAAAAACGAATTACTAGAGAATTTCATCTGGAGTGAATTTGAGCGGGTTCCTGTAAACCCACAGGGTATATTACGGTCGGGGTCCCGCCTGTTCGGCTTGTTTTTTTTTGGATTTGAAAAAACGGAGACAAAATGTTGGCATTTTTGATTCTTTTTTCTAATGCGTGGAGAGATTGTGCAAATTTTGACATATAACACTTACCGGGAAAAATTCTGGTTGAAATAATATAGCGTTTTCAGTTTGGTGCCGCAAGAAAAATCGGTCGAGAAATCTGTAGTTAGATAAGAGCTGATGGGGCCGTTATTGCCATATGTGAAAAAAATTTAATGTTAAATGATGGCAATGTCAATTACGAATCGATTGAAAGCTCAATATTCAAAATCCGATAACTCGTTTAATAGTTATTCAAAGTATGTCGTACGTAACAATTCAAAAATTGGATGAAAATTTGAGAAGGCTTGCATATTTATGCAATTATTAAGAAAACGGCGCCTATGATTTTAATCAATATTCAACGTAGTTATTGAAATTATGTAAATTTTGGTTATTATCTCATATCTGGGATAATTCGATTTTGAAAGATATAACGTCTTAAATTATATGCACACTCATTTTCCTGAGGGTCAGAACAGCAGCGACGAGAGCAAAGTGTAATGATAATTATGTTCTGTACACAAAGTTGGAATTTAGCAAACGCCTGGCGGTAGGCTCATTGGCTTAGTTGGTGAATTGTTAGACTCATATACAAGATGTCGGGGGTTCGAGTCCCACAATTTTCTGCTGTGCGGTTTTGAGGTTTTTTAATTTTTATAATATTTGTAGCTTTATAATTTTAATTTGTATAATTTTTCATTGATTTGGAATTTATTATTGTAAAGATTTGTATAGCTGTTATTTAAATACAAAGTCTAATGCGCTCTACACAAAATTAAATGAAAAATGTATTCTTGCAAATTCATCCAATTAAATTTAAATTAAATTGAAATTTAATATCATACAGACATTGAAATTTTACAAATGTTTGTACTTATAAAACCAGTTATCGGAGATAATTAGTTTTTGCACACTGTCAATAGCAGTTTAATGATTTGGGGCTCTGAATTTAAGAAGGATCAAAATTAGCCAACTGTCATTTTGCAATTACTATGGTGGTGTTAGTAGAAACGCACTCCAAAATTTTGCATTAGCACCAGTACATTTACCGACGAAGGCAAATGAAATTATTACATTTTAAAAATTTTCATTATATATTTCAACAAACGGGTCAAGCAAGCAAGCGTGAGGTGCGAACATTATTGCATATTTATGAATTATGTATAGTGTCTGTAGCTGAAAGCCTTTACATATACATATGCATACATGCTCGGTCACAAACTAACAGTTTCACCACAGCCCAACTTTTAAGGACCTTATTTAACAATTTACCAACACTGTGTAACAAGTATTAAATTAATTTCAATTTTATTTGTAAACCCCTTTTTACAAAGGAACACTGTCAAGAGCTCATGGAATTTATAATTATATTAATATCTCCAAAAAAAACATCTACACGAGGTAGAAGTCTACTGATATCAAATTTTGTGACGAACAATAATCATTTTTATTTATAAACTAATCTAATATAAACCAGTCGGAAAGGCTACAGTCGAAGTCGACTATGAGAGACCCTTTACTTATTCTTCTAAATGGAAATAAGAGTAACACTAATAGTTCCCCATAACGCTTTGTAACGTCAATATGCTCTTCTTCTTCCTTTGGTCTGACACTGAGTAATATTGAGTTTTGAATAACTCCCGAGTTTATTATCCGATCGATCCGAAATTGACCATTATATGGGATTTTAAGTTTTTTTTTTTGAATAACTTGCGAGATTATTATCCGATCACGATGAAACTTTCAGGATACGTTAGGACTCCGATACCCGTTCTGTGTGCCAAAATTCAGGACTCTAGCTTTAATATTTTTCGTTTTATTGGATTTCAAAAATTTTGTTCTCGATTTACGGAGGCGGAAGGGGGCGTGTCAAAATTTTAAGATAAACTTGATCTGCTTAGCCCATAGACGAACCACCATACCAAATTTGGTGACTCTAGCTCTTATAGGCTCTGAAATCTAGGTGTTCATACAGACAGACGGACAGACGGACAGACGGACGGACGGACAGACGGACAGACGGACATGGCTATATCGACTCGGCTGGTGATGCTGATCAAGAATATATATACTTTATGGGGTCTGCCGGACTTCCTTCGACCCGTTACGCACATTTTTTTTTTTGACAAACTTAATAGACCCGTTTTACTTTTTTAAAGTAAAGGGTCTAACAAGCCGTCATATACCCTGTGGCAGTACAGGGCCCCTCCCAAGTATTCTTCCGATGCATATATGAAAAAACACAGCGGCGCAGAGACTGCGCTGCGACGCATCGCCTGAGCTGCATTAAATTGTTTCTTGAATGACTTCTGAGTTTAGCATATTATCGTACTGAAATTTGCAGCACACATTTGGAATAGGACACATACCATTTGAGCAAAATCATAAAAGTCCAGCTATTAAAATTTTCTTGTTTTCAGCTCTTTCGAGTTGTCGGCGAAGGGAGCGTGTCATCGCGAATAAATTTTTTGGACACATTTAGTAAAAGATTCTTATCATGTGTGCCAAATCTCAAGTCTCTAGCTTTAAACTTGCTTACGTTATCGTATTTTTTTATTTTTATACACAGTGCCCATTAAAAATGGTCAAATAAGGGTATAATGAATTTGTCTGAATGTATATAACAGGCAGGAGGCATCTCCGACTATGTAAAGTATATATATTCTGAATCAGTATCAATAGCCGAGTCGATTGACACATGTCCGTCTGTCTGTATGAACGCGTGGATCTCAGCAACTATAAGAGCTACAGACTTCAAATTTGGAATGTAAGTTCTTGAATACCATACGCAGATCAAGTTTATTTTTAATTTTCTGTATCAAGCCCCGTTAAAAGCTGATAACAAGAGCAGTTTAATAGCTACTCTCAATATGTGCTACAAATTTCAGTACGATCGGATATTGAACTCGGAAGTAATTCAAGAAACAAATTTATGCAGCGGCGACGATATAACGAACGAAAAGACGCAAGCTACCTACTCTCGATGCAAGCAAAATCGACTTCAAGCGATATATTTAAATCCCTATATAATGAAAATACTTTTCTTTGAAGACCTGCACAGGGTTTCCCACTGTCGAGCGCGCTCGACTGATCGTCTTGTTTTATTCTAATTTTAAGACAAACGGGGCTATCAAAAATTTAAAATAAACTTGATCTGCCTGCAAATATAAGAAGTGCTGGGAGATCAAGTTCAAGCTTATATCTCTTACCAGTTCTGAGACCGTTTCGTTCATACGGGCAGGCGGACATGGCTATATCAACTCGGATATTGATGCTGATCAATAATATATACATACTTTATGCGGTCGGCAACGCTTCCTTCTGCCTGTTACATACTTTTAACAAACTTAATATACCCCCCACAGCGTATAACAAGCCGGGGGCATCGAATTCCTTCGACCACCTCTTTATAAAACCCAAAACTGACATAGCCTTATTAACCATTTTAGAGATATGGTCAGAAAATTGAAGTTTATTATCTAGAAGAATACCTAGATCATTCACGGTAGTAATCCTGTTAAGATGAACTCCATACAGTGAGTATGACGCCAAGTAAGGGTTAGATCGGTAAAATGACATTACGTTACATTTTGAACTGTTTAAATTTTATAAATTCATACAGCACTATGACTGAAAAGAGTCAATATCTTCCTGCAATTTAATATGGCCAATCTTTATATTGAAAACAAATTTTAACATCATCCGCATAAATTAGTACTCGAGAATGTGTTAAAACTGTAGTCAGATCATTTATGAACAGTGTGAAAAGAAGGGGGCCGAGATAACTACCTTGAGGAACACCCAAGGTAACTCGGAAAGATTTAGATTAAATAAAACTTTCTCAGTTATTTGCTTTAAATAGCTTGAAATCCAGCAAATGAGTTTGGTCGGAAAACAAATTAGGTCAAACTTATGTAATAAAAGGGAATGGTTAACTGAGTCAAAGATTTTACTGAAATCGGTATAGATGACATCAGTTTGTTTGTTATTAAGGAAACCACTGATAACAAACGAGGACAGTTCAAGAAGATTGGTAGTAGTGGATCTGCGTTTCACAAATCCATGCTGGTAAAAATAAATATAAGAACTAATCAAAAGCTGTAAATGACTTGTCAAAATCTTCTCAAAAAATTAAGGAATAGCTGACAAATTAGAAATTCCCCCTTTGCTTTTGGCGTCTGACTTACTTCCATTTTTATGGAGAGGAATAACATATGATTCCTTCCAAATGGAGGAAAAACATCGGGGATTCGAGGAATAAAGAAAAAAGGTTTAAGTCGTTTATATGAAGCACGGGCTCCGAGCCTAAGTGCACAACCAAGAGCTCCGTGAGGACCGGGCAATAATCCTAGCTTAACCCTGTCAAGATCACGAAAAAGCGATTTCATTAAAAGACTTAAAATGCAATTCGACCGAGGCAAATTTTACGAATACGATCCATAAAAGTAGTTAGACTTAGAGTAAGTAGTTTGAAAAAACGCAGCAAAAAGTTCGAGATTGCCTGATCGGTTTGTGCTTTCGAGTTTTCATAGAAAAATGAGGACGGATAGTGTTAACAAAATTATAGAACTGACTGGGATCTTTTGAGAATCTGACCCTACAGCGGTATAAATACTTTTTATAGCACGTAGTGTTTAGCTCGGCGGTCTTTAAACTTTTTTGAGAGTCTGGGCTTCAAGCTCTTCATGTGATTAGAAATCGGATAAATTGAAGGAATACAGGCATCAAAACACCTATTTAGATTATTATTAAATAATTTAGTGGCACTGCACATATTGCACATATTCGGACCAGTCAATATGGCTAAGAAGTTCGTTTAATCTCACAAAGTCAGCTTTACGATATTAAAGAACAAGGACAAATGGATTACAAATGATTGTTCGATGCTACCACCACCATTACGGGACGGACGATCAAGCCTATACATTGTGTACTTCGCTGGGAATATTTCCGAATCAAGAATATCCGTCTTCAACCAGCTTGCTGCGCTCGCATTGGATATTAATTTTCGTGTATGTATGATTTTTAATGTTCTTTTAAATGTATGTATGTGAATGCAAATACATGTTAGGGCACGTAAGGGACTGAACTGGACCAGTGTATCTCGTAGTCGAGAACTCGACTAAAACTTTCTTAAACGGTAAGGTACTGTTGGGTGCGCTCGACTGGCTTGACTGTCTTTGAGCCAATATCAAATATGCCGAATATATTAACAAATGAATGTCAAACTAGTCAGTTTATCCGCGCTCACCTTTTTACCAGTCTTTGAACACGTTTCATCATAATCGTTTTCAATAAGGAAATAATCGTCGATGCTTAGTATGCGCGGGTTAGCGCCGCCCATTTCCAGCTCTTTATCCTTAATCAGACGTGCCACATAAGATTTGCCGCTTCCCGGCGGTCCCCTTAGTATTATGCACATGCGCTTGGGACGCGATAATCGACCCGGTGGAAGGAGAACCTCATCAATGGATATGGTATTTCGATTTTCATTAGTAGGAACGCTCATATTCAATCGATATGTAGCTGCCCGATCGAGTATCTGTCGATTAGCTGCTGCTGTGGAGGGAAATATGAAAGCAGGCGGTTCACCTAGCATGCGTCGTTGAGGATTTGCAGGGAATACTATACGGTGCTTTTGCTGTCGTCTGTTAAGTTTTGGAGGCTGCGGCGGTGTCGATCCGAAATGTGTCGCATCGGCCAGATTTCTGTGTGATTGTGTTTTTATTAACGCAAAATGTAAACATATTCATTTAAAATAATTTAACTTACTCCTCCCAATCGGATATATCCTCGAGATCATGCGGATTGCTGTTCCGATCAGCAGCGACTGTACTATGTAAGACATTGAACTAATGGATATACAGATTAAAACATTGTTTGTTGTCTATTGCTAAATTTTTTATTGCTACAAGCTTATACTATAGCTAGCGACTTACCTCATTTTTGGTCGACATAGACGAGTGCTGCTCTTGATTCTGCAACATTCGCTTCCGATTCTTTTTTTTCTTTTTGCTGTTCTTCTTGTTGTTGCTGTTTGTGTTAGCAATCCGGTTCAATGGGTTCGATTCTGGACCACTTGGGACTTCGTTGCATGACGCGTGTCCGTAGTCAAAGGTATTAACAGGTCTAAAGTTTCGCTTTGGTGTGGTGGAAACTGAGCCATCCGTTTCCATTCGAATTTCAGCAGTATCAGCAGATTTGTGACCATAGTCAATTATCTTGGCGGTAGTAATGCTGTTTTGATAGTCAAACACTTGTAAGGGACGATAGACGGACTCCTTAGGATAGGCATTGCCGAATGGTTCCCCGCTGCAACATTGCGTGGCGCAGTTACGAGTTTGATTTTCGTAACAATTTTAGTTCGTATTATTTTTGAAAATTGTTTGGTTATTGATTTTTAAGTTTTTCTTTATACCCTTCCAGACGGTAATAAAATTTTGTTACGAAATGTGAAACGCACATTTAGCAATACTCAACAAGTCAATATAGCCATGTCTGTCTGTCTGTTTCTATTTAAACTGGTATCTCACTTTTAAAGCTATCTGGATGAAAATGGGTATAGGTCCGATTTTTTGCTGAGGGCAATACATAGGAACCGGACGAATCGGCTGTCATAGAAATAATCGGTCAAATATTATACTTTACTATGACAAACTATTTTTTTTTTGACAAACCTCAACCAATCTCACAGATTATGCATTTAGTCATGTCTCATACATAGTACAAATAAAAATATTGACTACCACATCATATAGCTATCATAGGAACGATCATTCGAACATTGAATACAGGGCTTTTCAAAGATATTCTATGTTTGGCGTGCCAATATAGCCTTTCTCTATGGTGTTTACACTTGTATATACATATGTGAGAGCATAAAGACTGGTCTACTGTCTCTCCAACTTTTAACAATATTACGTTTTTTTTTCATAAAAATATAAATGGCCACATCGTTTACATTGCGTCAAAATTCGGCTAACCATGACCGGCTTTTTTGAGTTTCTATTTTTCAAAAATGATTTTAGTTGTTGTTCGTTATCAGTTTATGGCACGTGCGTGAACATTTTAAAGATATACACTGACGAGCAAAACTGTAACACGAGTTCAATTCTCACTTCAACGGTCTGTATCTTCTCTTCTATTTTATGCATGCTAAAGATCTTAGTCTTGTTTTGTTGGTGATGTATTTTACTGTTTTTTAAATTTTTTTAAACCATTTAATAAGCCGGATGAAATACGCCAAAGAAAAAAATAAAATGGTTTAATACTACAGTTTTGCACTGCGGTTATATTTTAAACAGATATTTTTCTTGATAATTTTTTAATAATGTGTCCACAGTCCTTTCGATTTTTTTAATTCCCCTAAGCGATTTGGCATAGTGTGGGTCTAACGTTGCACCCATTCAAGGGGAATTGCGTACCATGCATCCTTCGTCCTCTTCCACAGCTCCATCATTCCACTAGGAGGGACCGCATATTTCGTCAGCTGCTATTTTACGTGACTCCAGAATTTCTCAATAGGATTCATATTGGGAGATTGTAGTGGCCACTTCATGGACTGGAATTTCTGTGTTGACATCCAATTTTTGACCAAATGGGACGTGTGCTTTGGGTCATTATCATGCTGAAAATGCATTTTCCAACAGCAAGACCCATATTCCCGATGGCTTCTGGAAGATTCTGTTGCAGAATGCTTAAATATTGTTCCTTTCGAATTATTCTATCGATTGACACTAAGGGTCCAACTCCATTTTTAGAAATACACTCCCAAGCCATAATTGAGCCGCCACCGTGCTTGACGGTTTACCGTCACATTACTTGGTGACTGAATTGTGGAATCTCTAGTCCAATACCAGGATCGTCCATCTGACTCGAATCGTTTAACTTTTATTTCATTTGAACATATAACCTTGAAAACAAAATTATTTTGTTATTGTTAAAACATTTTAATAATGACTTACAGCATCCCAATCAGCTTAAGTCCAATTTTCGTGAGTTGCAGCAAAGTTTCTACGTAAAATTATGTGTATTTTTCATAAGAATGATTTTTTTTTTAAATTTATTTAGCTTAACGCCCCAATCTGTCGAGACTGCGTCAGACTGTCCACGCACTAGCATTCAAATTAAGCATCGTCGCTGCTTTTATTGACGTGATATCGCGATTGCTCTTCACCAAGTTGGCCACGTGGCGTGTGTCCCAGTCGCTTAATATTCTTGGTCGACCTCCTTGGTTTACTGGAATGCTTCCTTGACTGTGTTTTTTTAGTCGCTGCACAGTTATGTGGCTTACACTGAATTTGTTAGCCACTTTTCGAACAGATTCGCCTGCTACCAGTAACTCAATTATTTTCTTTCTATTCTCGCTTTCCAAAATAAGTGCATTGAAAATATGACTTTAAATGATCAAAGCTCAGCGAGTTAAATAAAAACAAATAAACTTAAACGGTAAAAAAGCTTTGGAACTAAAATAAAAAGCTTTGGCATTGTAAGTGCATAACTGTAACATTTGAACTCGTGTTACAGTTTTGCTCGTCAGTGTATATAGTGACATATTGACATAACTTTTCACCCAACATTTCATTAGCATTGATTCCCCTTCAGGCTTAGACGGCCACGTCATAAACAAAACGCACTCACTCCCACGATATTGCTTGATCAGCATTTTTTCCCCTATCTCAGGCTTAGGAGTCCAAGCCATAAACAACCGTCGCTTACCTCGGTCAATTCATAAACAACTCTCACTCAATCCCACGTTATTGCTTAATCGGCATTTCTTCCCCTATCTCAAGCTTAGAAGCCCAATACGTAAACAAATTCTTCCCCTATAATGGGAACCACCGAAATGCAATTTGAAGTCCAAAGCTCTGTTGCAGCTTAAAGCTCGCAACTCCCCACAAGTTCACCACAGCAACTCCCCACACATTCACCACGATCAAGAAAGCTTTTAGGTTTAATGCACGATAAGAATCAATTGTAAAATTAGTTTTTAAGTAACCATTGTCATAGAAAGTATTAAATGCAATAATACCCAATTTAAAATAATAAATTTTTTTGGTGACTTAATTATCTCAACATTTCATTGGCGCAGCCGGTAGGATACCGAAAAAATCCCCGTGATATAAAACTTGTTATCCTTATTACAATCCAGTGATAAAGAGTCCTTGAACAACCAAGTGATCTTAATGGATTGAGCACGCGAATTGCCGCAAGTAAAGATTCGGTTTAGAACATTAAAATTTTTCGGTATCCGCAAAAGAACTTCCGTATGTGTTTAATAAAGCATAGTGGCCCGTTTTAATAAATCGTGACCGTCACAAGAGCAAACATTTTTAATTTTGTTTAAAGAAAAGTTATAGTGGCCCGTTTGAAAAAGAAACAGCGACTGCCTCATAATTAAAAAACAATTTTAACAAGCCGATCAGTCGAGCGGGCGCGACAGTAGGATACCCTGTGCAGGTCTTCAAAAAAAAGTATTTTCATTATAATGGTATTTAAATATATCGCTTAAAGTCGATTTTGCTTGCATCGAGAGTAGCTTGCTTGCGATAGTCTGGCAACACTGGACTGCGGCTGTTGATTGTTTATGTTTAGCGCCACAGCAGACGAAAGGCATATCAAACATACATGATCAAACGCGTCTTTTCGTTCATTATATCGTCGGCGCGGCGCAGCGACTGCGCTGCGACGCATCTGCTGCGCTGCATAAATTTGTTACTTGAATAACTCCTGAGTTCAATATCCGATCGTACTGAAATTTGTTGCACACATTGAGAGTAGGATACTTATTATGTGTGCCAAATCTCAAGTCTCTAGCTATAAAACTGCTCTTGTTATCAGCTTTTCCGAGTTATGGGCGAAGGGGGCGTGGCATCGTGATGAAATTTTCAGGACACATTAAACCCAAGCTTTTTATCATGTGTGACGAATCTCAAGTCTCTAGCTTAGACATTGCTTATGTTATGGTGATTTTTCTAATTTTAAAACCAACGGGCCTCGAAATCGAACATTGAAATCAAACTTGATCTGCGTATGGTATTCAGGAACCTACATTCCAAATTTGAAGACTCTAGCTCTTATAGTTGCTGAGATCCACGCGTTCATACAGACGGACGGACGGACAGACGGACAGGTGTAAATCGACTCGGCTATTGATACTGATCAAGAATATATATACTTTATAGGGTCGGAGATGCTTCCATCTGCCTGTTACATACATTCACACAAATTCATTATAGCCTTTTTTGCCCATTTTTAATGGGCACAGGCTATAAAAATATAATTTTTAAACCACCGCAAAATATTGAAGTTCACCTAAGGTGTAAGTCTCGATATACTGTAGCAACCTGTGAATAATATTTGGAAGCCCAATCTTATTGATTGTGACCGCTAACCAAGTAAACTCAACAAACAACAACGTCACCACAACTAGAAGGTCAACTAAGTGAACAGACGTTAAGTCAATTGTTACATCAAATACATAATGTACCCGAATTCAATGGAGATCGTTCTGCACTAGCTCCTTTCGTAAGACGTATGGACTACCTGATCCAGCTTTATACTACAAATTGTGAAAGACAACGAAGCGTAATATTTGGAGCTATTGAACTACGGATATCTGGAGAAACACAACGCACTCTGCAGCAATGGCACATCAACAACTGGCCCAGTCTTCGTCAAGCGTTGATATCTGAATACAAGACGCAAACAATTGTGGAGGAACTACTTCGGAAGCTGTACAACACCTATTATCAAGGAAATCTGCGTAAGTTCTGCAACGACGTAGAAGAAAAGATGACAATTATAAGTAATAAGTTAGAATTAGAAGGAAATATTGAAAATTCAATATTGTATACAAATGCTATGAACAACACTGTAAAAAATTTAATTCAAAGAAAACTTCCCGATAGGCTTTTTATGGCATTGGCAAGACATGATATATCAACAATATCGAATTTAAAAAAGTAGCACATTATGAAGAAGCAAATTATGAAAATAATAAGAATAATAAAAACCAAAGTAATAGCAATAACAACGTCAATTTCACACGAAATTCATACAACCAAAATACTAACCATTATAACCCAGCTCATTACACCAATAATAATCAACAAACCCCACAGCCGACACAATCGACACAAAACAGACACACTAATAGACAAAACAATTTTGATCAAAATAGAGGTCTTCAGGAATTCCAACAAAACTTAAGACAAGGTCAGAACAATAATCCCATGAATCATAATCAGAATCGTCAAGGTGGTTCTATTCCAAGTCAACCATTTAAACGTTCACGAGAGAGTAACAGCGGACAGTCACGTATGCAAATTGACGAAAGTCACCAATCTTATGAATCAGAATCTGAAAAACAAGATCCAGCTGAAAATTTTCTAGCACAAGCCTTGGAACACATCAATACATAGAAATAATGTTTAATGGACATAGATATAGGTGCATAGTAGACACCGGTTCATCAATCAACATGCTGACGCAAGATTTCTTTTCCCTTCCAGTACAGGAAAAACAGACAGTTGTCAGAAGTATGACAGGTTATTCAAAATTAACAAAATTTGTGAATCTTAAAGAAAATAATTTGTTTCAACAACCACAACAATTCTATATTCACAATTTTTCTCCATTTTATGACATACTAATAGGCAGAAAAATATTAATGCAGAATAACGGAATAGTAGACTATACGAATAAAACTACTACAATTAGTGAACGGACGTTTATTCACACGGAACTAGAAATAAACGACTCAAATTCTTCAAAAAATTTTGAAGCAAAATTAAATGAAGACAATTTTACAACAGAAGTAAATTATTCAATGAATAATGAACTTTCAAATGGACACGAATATCGCCTTGAACTCTTGAATTATAAAGAAAAGGAAAAGCTGTTGAATTTGTTAAAACAATTTCAAGACATTCAATATACCGAAGGTGAAAATTTGACATTTGGTAGTATTGTACGTCATGAAATAAAAACTTCACACGAGAATCCTATTTACAAAAAACCATATAGCTATCCATTCGCGTATGAGACGGAGGTCAATAAACAAATAGACGAAATGCTACGGCAAGGTATCATACGTCAAAGTAATTCTCCATATTGCAGTCCTTTATGGATTGTACCAAAAAAGGTAGATGCTTCCGGTCAACAAAAGTTTAGATTAGTAGTCGATTACCGTGGGCTCAATGACATCACCGTAAACGACAAGTTCCCTATCCCTAATATGGACGAAATACTAGGAAAACTTGGAAATTGCCAATACTTCACAACAATTGATTTAGCCAAAGGCTTCGGTTCGGTTTGAAAAATGCCCCCGCAACATTTCAGCGTTGCATGAACTTCGTCCTAAAGGACCTGATCAACAAGCATTGTCTCGTTTATTTAGATGATGTTATTGTTTATTCAACATCACTAGTTGAACACCTAGACTCACTGAGAAAGGTATTCGAAAAACTTAAGGAGGCTAATCTAAAGCTCCAATTAGACAAATGCGAATTTTTAAAAAATGAAACAGAATTTTTAGGCAACATTATAAGTCCAAACGGCATACGACCTAATAAGCTTAAAGTCAAAGCAATTCAAGAATTTCCGTTACCTAAAACTACAAAGGAAATAAAATCATTTCTAGGATTATGCGGTTATTACCGTAACTTTATTCCAGACTTTGCTAAAATTGCAAAGCCCATGACTGTATTTTTAAGGAAAGGATCAAAAATCGATTGTAAAAACAACGATTACAATAAATCTTTCGAAAGACTAAAAACGTTAATCATGAGCGACCCAATATTAATTTGTCCCAATTTTACTAACGAATTCCAGTTAACAACTGATGCAAGCAATTTCGCTATAGGTGCAGTGCTGTCGCAAGATAATAAACCAATTAGTTTTGCTAGTCGAACTTTAAACGACCAAGAACAAAACTACAGCGCAATTGAAAAAGAATTATTAGCCATAGTTTGGGCAACGAAATACTTCCGTCCATATTTATTTGGCAGACATTTTGATATTTTAAGCGATCATAAGCCACTTGTTTGATTAGGTAATATCAAAGAGCCCAATTCAAAATTACAACGTTGGCGTATTAGACTTAGCGAATACGATTTTACAATAAAATATTTGCAAAGTAAATTAAATTATGTTGCAGATGCGTTGTCACGCATTAAAATAGAAGAAAATGCATAAGGAGAAGAAGATAATGATTCTACAGCTGCAACAATCCACATTGCTGAAGAAGACAACGTAAACTAAATACCTATAACTGAAAAACCAATTAATCACTTTGTACGACAAGTTGAAATCATCAGGGACATTACTGACAGTACCGAAGTTAAACGATATTTTACTAAATTAAAATTAATAATAAAATATACAGAAATGACAACAGAAAAAGCAAAATATATCATAATAAATCATATTTTGAATAACACAAATGTCATTTATATGGAAAATGCTCAAGATTTTCTAATTTTCCAAAAAGTATTTCAAGAAATCATTAATTCAAACAGTAACACAAAAATTGATAGAAGCTACATTAAACTTAAAGATATCGAATCCTATCATGAATTTAAAGAATTTATTATTAAAGAACACATAAAATTATTACATCGAGGTATTGAAAAAACAATACGGCTTTTTAAAGAAACTCACTATTTTCCAGATTATCAGAATCTTATTCAAAATATTATCAATGATTGCGAAGTTTGCAACATTGCGAAAACAGAGCACAGAACTACAAAGTTACCATTTGAACTGACTCCAGAATTAAATAATCCCCGAGAAGTTTATGTTATAGATTTTTACGCAATTGACAACGAACAATATCTATCATGTATTGACATCTATTCCAAATTCGCATCACTGATAAGATCCAATAGTAGAGACTGGTTAGAAGCTAAACGTGCTCTCACTAGAATTTTCAATGACATGGGTAAACCAATAAGAATCAAAGCCGATAAAGACACAGCCTTCATGAGTAATTCTTTGAAATTATGGTTAGAAACTGAAAACATACAACTAGACATAACCACAAGTAAGACAGGAATAGCAGACGTAGAACGCCTCCACAAAACAGTTAATGAAAAAATCAGAATTATTAACACTGAAAGAAATTTAGAAAATAAACAAACAAAAATAGAAACCATTTTATTTATCTACAATCATAAAACGAAGCATAACACTACTGGATGTACACCAGCTAACATACTACTTTACGCAGGTACACCGGCATATAATAGCCAAAAAATCAAAGAAAATAAAATCAATAAACTCAACGAAAATCGACAAGATTACGAAATTGATACACAATTTGGGCAAGCCCCACTAACACGATCGAAATCTAAAAACCCATTTAAAAAAACAGGTATTATACAACAATTAGATGAAAAACATTTTAACGAAAATAACAGAGGACAGAATGTAGTACACTATAGAAGCAAATTTAAAAAGAAAAAGTAAATTAATGATAGTAAATATTCACAGGAAACCTCATCATCAAATTCAGCATAATATTAATAACTGTAACCACACCAAAAACAGCATGATTAATAGAAATCAACCCAATAGAGAATAATCAAGGGTATATTCTATTCGAATCAGGAACCTTGCAGATACCCCGCGAATATGAGAACCATTGTTTCACGGCGAACGTAAAACTTATCGATGAAACTTATGATCTGTTGCTCAAACAGAGCCAAGAATTTAACAGTCTTCAACTAAATTATCTTCTCGAAAAACTAAAGAGAGAAATGAATGGAATACGGTTACAAAAACGTCAAAAACGAGGACTAATTAACTTTGTAGGATCCACATTAAAATACCTTTTTGGTACTCTCGATGAAAATAATAAAAGACAAATTGAAGATCAAATGGCAATAATAACACAAAAAACTGTAGCAATCAATGATTTAAACAATATTATCAACACTCTTAATAAAGACATCAACGTAATTAACAAACAGCAAGAAAAACTAAAAAAGGAACAAAAACTTAACTTATTAATATTTAACATAGAGCATTTCACAGAATACATCGAGGATATCGAAATGGGTACACAGTTAACACGTCTAGGAATTTTTAAACCAAAATTGTTGACAGCCTTAACAACATTGACCACAAAAAACTAATTAACATCAAAACTTCAGCATGGTATAACACAGCTACTAATGAAATATGCCTTATATCCCATATTCCCACTGAAACCAATGAAACCCCTACATTCATAATTACACCATACCCCGACAACAACGGGCAAATAATTAACGAAAACGTAGCTGGTAAATTTTACTTACAAAATAATAACACTATAAATTCTTTAACAAAAGAAATAGTTAAGGACCAATGTATTGCCAACATAATTAAACATGAAACACCAACTTGTACATTTAATAAAATCAGAAAACAAAGTAATATTTAATACATAGAACCAAACTTATAAAGCACTTGGAATAAGTCAAGAACAAAATTATATCAAACTTGCAATAATCAAGAAATCTACATCGAAAAAAATAAAATAATAAAAATGTACAACTGTTCCGCTAAAATAATGGAAGTCTCAATAACAAATAATGTACTCCAATACACTAATATTATATTTACAGAGCATAATGTAACCCGATTAGAACCAATATCCCATTTAGAAATTAAGGAAATGATTTATTTTAATAATAACTACTTTACCCAAAAAATTATAATAATAATCATGATTGTAATAATAATAGTTATTAACATTTATTATTTGCACAAAAAATGTAATCCATCAGCACATCACGTTATAATGAAATTTATAAAGCCTAAACCTAACCCTAAGAATAACCAAGAATTAGAAACCGAACAGGAAACACAAGCACCCGATCCTATAATTGAAACTGTAGAATCACACCCACAATTATACCCTACTTTGACCGCTTGAGGACAAGCCTCAATCTAAAAGGCGGGGGAGTGACATATTGACATAACTATTCACCCAAAATTTCATTAGCATTGATTCCCCTTCAGGCTTAGACGGCCACGTCATAAACAAAACGCACTCACTCCCACGATATTGCTTGATCAGCATTTTTTCCCCTATCTCAGGCTTAGGAGTCCAAGCCATAAACAACCGTCGTATACCTCGGTCAATTCATAAACAACTCTCACTCAATCCCACGTTATTGCTTAATCGGCATTTCTTCCCCTATCTCAAGCTTAGAAGCCCAATACGTAAACCAATTCTTCCCCTATCATGGGAACCACCGAATTGCAATTTAAAGTCCAAAGCTCTGTTGCAGCTTAAAGCTCGCAACTCCCCACAAGTTCACCACAGCAACTCCCCACACATTCACCACGATCAAGAAAGCTTTTAGGTTTAATGCACGATAATAATCAATTGTAAAATTAGTTTTTAAGTAACCATTGTCAAAGAAAGTATTAAATGCAATTATAATAAAGATACCCAATTTAAAATAATACATTTTTTTGATGACTTAATTATCTCAACATTTCATTATATAAACATATATCAACAATATTAGGGCAGTTATTTAACATCAAGCAGACCAAAAACTACCTATGACAATAGAACGTATTCGTTTGCTTGATTTTACTTCACTAATCACAGAGAAATATGTATGTACATATGTGTATTACGGAAGAAGAGAAGTTGGAACATAAACTATGAACAGACACACAAACAAGCAGATTATATAAAATAATTAATTTTAGTATTTATACATATTTTATGTATTTTTTTAAAACAATTATATAGCAAAAACCAGTCGAAAAGTCAACAGTTGAAGTCGACTATGAGAGACCCTTTACTTATTCTTCAAAATGGAAATAAGAGTAACACTAAAAGTACTCCATAACGCGTTGTAACGTCAATATTCTCGTCTTATTCCTGTGGTCCGACACTGAGTAATATTGAGTTATGAATAACTTCCGAGTTTATTACCCGATCGCGATGAAATTTTCAAGATACATTAGGACCCTGATGCTTGTCCTGTGTGCCAATATTCAAGGCTCCAGTTTTAAAATTTACCATTATATGGGATTTTAAGTTTTTTTCTTAATAACTTTCGAGATTATTATCCGATCGCGATTAAATTTTCAGGATACGTTAGGACCCTGATATCCGTCCTGTGTGCCAAAATTCAAGACTCTATGGGATTTCAAAAATTTTGTTCTCGATTTACGGAGGTAGAAGGGGGCGTGTCAAAATTTTAAATTAAACTTAAAGCCATAGTTGAACCCCCATACCAAATTTGGTGACTCTAGCTCTTATAGTCTCTGAGATCTAGGCGCTCATACAGACAGACGGACAGACGGACATGGCTATATCGACTCGGCTGGTGATACTGATCAAGAATATATATACTTTAAGGGGTCTGCCGGACTTCCTTCGACCTGTTACGCACATTTTGACAAACTTAATAGACCCTTTTTTTAAAAAAGTAAAGGTTCGAAAAAATAGCAATTTGATATTTGAAATACATAGAACGAAGAGAGGGGACATAAAGTTCAAATGTTATATAAAGGATATGCTATAGAAAATCAACACGGCAAAAATATGATTCGAAGAGCGTATGCACTAAGTGAAGCGGAATACCCGTAATTTATTTAAAATTAAAAACTATATTATTAAAGAATAGCTACCCCGAAAAATTAGTTAACAGCCTAATAATAAATAATACAATAAATGAGAAACCTTTAAATGATGAAAAGATTGAACATAAAAGAAAAACAATACATCAGCGTACCATATGTAAATAAACTTAGCAAGAAGGACAAATATTTTTTTTTTTTATATTACCTGTTTTCTATATTTGTCTTTTTAGCAGACATTAAATATTTATTAGAATACATATGGGGGCTGTGTAGGATGAACGGTATCACACACACTTAGTTTTATGGGAAAAAGAGGGTTGATTAGTAGCAGTAACAAGGAGATAGTAGCATAGAATGATGTAAGAACGTGTCGTATAGTATTAGTATTGGTATTTTATGTGTTTGATTGAGTGGGTCGGTTAGAGTGTTATATAAGGTCGATGGCCTGAGTCTCTGGAGTGGTTTCGGAATTGTGAGATCGCTGGTTCATAATTTGAACTAACTTCATGCAAGATTTATGATTTTTTTGAAAATTGCTTAAAATGACTGTTTTTGGAATTTTTTTCTTGTTTTCATACAACATTATTTTAATGTCACCCCATTCAAAAAATCATAAAAAGTATAAGCGAAAAAATTTTTGAAAATTTCTTTTGCAGTCACTATTAGAATTGTTTAGAGAAACTTTATGCATCAAAACATTTTTTTTTCAAACCTGAGAATAAAAGTCGAAAAAGTAGATTTTCACATAAATTCAAAAATTTTAATGGGTGCTTAATGGGTTAGGGAAAGTTTAGTATCATTCGAACGGCATTGGAATGTCCTTTCCATTGATGCCAAATCTTGCATGAAGTTAGTTCAAATTATGAATTAATTTAACTTTAGTTTTGTCAAAATACTTTTGGCCACCGTTGTATGTTGGGTTTCTTTTCTGTGCCCCATATGGGGAGACCGTATGTCCAAATGGGTTTTATAGTAGTTTTGTAAATCAATACCTTATTGTAAGTGCTTAGGGTAGAGTTTGGTTTTAGGAGCCAGTAAAGTTGTCTGAATTTGAGGTCAATCTGTTTTTTTAACTGATGATGTGCTGTTTCCAATTTAGTTTGCTGTCTAGGTGTATCCCCAGGTATCTAGACGTTTTGCTTAGGTGGACGGTTGTTCCTTTTATTTGGAGGTTTTGTGGAGTTACACGTTTCTTCGTTGTGTAAATTATTTGCTGCGTTTTCTGTTCGTTTATTGAGATGTGCCATTTTTTGAACCAGTCTGTAGTAGTGTCGAGTAATCTCTGGAGCCCAGATGTTGCTACCTGGATATTGCTGTGGGCGCATAGGAGGATGGTGTCATCGGCGAATGTGGCTATCATTGCTTCAGGAGTATCGGGAACTGGGATTTCTGCTGTATAAAGAGTGTAGAGGGGTCCAAGAACGCATCCTTGAAGGACGCTAGCTTTTATTGAGCGCAAAGTGGAGATACTTACGCCAATTTTCACATAGAAGTGTCGATCCATTAGGTAGCTTTTGACTAGTTCGTACAACTTCTGCGGAAGGATATTACTTAACTTATAGAGAAACCCTGGGTGCCAAACTTTATCAAACGCTTTCTCTACATCAAGAAAAACTTCGATACAGAATTTCTTCTCGTCCAGATCGTTTAGGATTTGGTTAGTGACCCTATGAATTTTCTCGATGGTGGAGTGTTTATGTCTAAAGCCGAATTGATGGTCAGAAATAGCATTTTCGATTACCAGGATAGGTTTAATCTCATCATAAAGGATGAACTCGAATATTTTGCTCAGGACTGGGAGCAGACTGATTGGTCTATAGGAAGACGGAAGGGATGGATCCTTCCCCAGTTTCGGAATGGCGATCCTTAAGATTGAGTTAAAAAGGTTTCGTATAAACTGGATTGTATTGAGGGGAAGCTGTTTAATAACACATCCTGTTATTTGGTCATATCCTGGAGATTTTTTTTAGCTTAATTTTGATTTTAATGTATTTGTAGATATCATGAGTGGACAAGGATTTGTTGTTATAGGTTGTATGTGGATAAGAGGGCCCTGGAAGCATATGACTTTGATCGTTGGAGAAAATGTGTTCATAGTAATAGGCTAGGATTTTTGCTTTATCGTTGTCCATTCTTGCCCAGGTTCTGTCTGTATTACGAAGTGGCGGGTTGTGAGGAGTATTCTTAAAGAGTTTTTTTGTAGCCTTCCAAAGAGAATAGTTTGTGTCGGATGTAGAGCTTGAGTGCTTTTGGTAATTTGACAGCCGTTTGTTTTCGTTTATTGTTAGGATGGATTTAAGAGTTTTGGTTAGTTTACTTAGTTTTTTTTGTAGTCTGGGTGACGGGTTCTTTGCCATTTCTTGCAGAGCTTTCGTTTTTCTTTTAACAGTTTAGCAACGTTTGGACATGATTTGATCTGTTTTTTATTAGGTGTTAGTAGAGGTGTAGATATTACTTGTGCCTGTTGGATGGAGTCATTGAAGTAAATAATTGCACTCTCGATATTTTCTGGAGTTTTTAGAGGAACGTTCAGCTGGAGGTTGGATTCAAGGTGGTTGCGAAATGTGTCCCAGTCTGTCTTGTTCTTGTGTATTGAGAAGGCTGCAGCTACATTATCTATTTGTGTTCGGATTGTAAGTAGGAGAGGTGAGTGATCGGAAGACAGGTCGAAGACGCTTTTTATGTGAAGTTGGGAATGGTTAATGTTTTTCGTGACAGAGAAGTCTATCAGGTCTGAGATCTTCCTTAGATCCGTTGGCCAGTATGTGGGCTCTCTTTCTTCCCTCTTATTGCATCGATTGCTTGCTGTAGCTGCTTGCCTTTTTCAGTTGTAATTCTGGAACCCCATGACGTGTTTTTTGCGTTAAAGTCGCCCCATGATTTTAATTTTGGACCCAACGTCTTGAAATACTTAATGTAGTCGTCTTTAGTTATTTTGTCTTTAGGTGGACTGTACATTGCGGAGATAGAAAAATATCCGTTATTGTCGCTTATTAGTATTGTAGTCGATTGGATGTGGGGAAATTGAAAGTCCTCCATTACTGTATATTTTATGTGTTCACTGATAATAATTGCGTATCCGCCATGCCCAGATCCGTCTGGGTGGTTCGTGCTTCGTGATATTGTAATAAGGGATCTTAATGAAATGTTTTGAAGTTAGTTGCGATTCAGATATGAGTGCTATGTCTATGTTGTTGTCGTAGAGGAATTGGCGAAGTTCGTGAGCATGGTTGTGCATTCCATTCGCGGAGCAGGGAAGCGTTTTAGTTTTAGGGCTTTGTAGATTTTACAGCCTTTGTAGTTGGCTGTGTCATTACCTGCACATATATGTAATGGAATATACATTGCAACAACAAAGCGATCACTAGGAACAAGAATCACGGAACATAAAGGAGACGTGAAGAAAGGGAAGATGACAACAGCTCTAGCACAACCCCTATCAACAACAAAGCACACAGCTGATTTTGACGACGTTCGCATACTGGATGTAAAGAGAAGAGAGAGAACGAGAATGACGCTAGAGAGCTTGCGAATACAACAATACGGTGACAGAACGATAAACCATAAAAAAGACATAGAACAGACAAATTTCATATACGCGGAGACTCTTACAGTGTGTCGAAAAATGCAGTGACTTTAAAAACAATAAAAAACAAATCATTCTGATGACGACGACCGAGAGAGGACAGTGCAATTTAAATTTAGAATTATTGACGACACTTTAACATAGAATTTAGCCACTAAGATGCCAATGTATGTATTTTGTAAATGGTCATGCTTTCTGTTTTTGTATTGTAATATGAACAAAAATTTTTTTTTACATGTACACTGACGCTCAACTGAATAGGTTCACGATGTCTGTCAAAGCAAATGGTCTGTATCTTTTAATATGATTGTCCGATTTTGATGAATTAAATTATATTATCTAGAATATTCAATTGTTAATATGTCACAAACGTTTGCGGGCTGCAACACAAGTACAATTTTAATCTTTTTTTGTTTTTTAAAAACATAGTAAAAATGGCGTCTTTATTTTGGTTCATATGAATAGGTTCAAGAGATTAAAGTTAAAAATAAAAATATATATTATAATAATTCACAAATTAATTTATTTGTAATATAAATATATACTTCTATATTATATTTTCGTAATGAATGCTCCCTCCTTTTATTAATGTAACTTGATAAATACGATTAGGAAAAGATTCATAGTTATTTTCAATAACTCCTGAGAAATCTTTGATCAGAATTTTTTAATGGCATTAACCCTCCTCCTTCCAACTTTTCCAGTTGTGTTAAAAATTTTTTTTTTTAATTTAAATCTTTTTGTATTTATTTAAACAATATTTAGACAAAATTTTGAGTTGCCACGCCCTTCGGATGGGCGTGGCCCACAGTCAAATTGACAACTTCAAAAATTATTTACTTGAAAATTAAGCAAGTTTTATAATATTCAACTTTTAAACGTTGAAGTTTAATTTTTTCTGAAGACTATTTCATTATTTTTTTTTTTTCATTTATTTTTTTACATATTACACAGAAAAATTACTCAATTTAATAAATCTGCCTTATTCTCCTCTTCTTCTTATATACATATTTTCTTCGAGGCAGTTGCAGTATATTAACAATCACTTTATTAAATAATCCACAAATGTACTTTTATTTGCTCACACTTTGGGTAAAAAATATTAAAAAAAATCAGCCGACAGAAACTTAAGAATCGCACACCGTTATCTGTCAAAGTACCGAAGTTGCTCACAGGCAACGTTGGGGTCGAAGGGGCTAATTAAGTTCGCAGAATCATCAAAATGTCTTTCGCCCTCAAATACTTTTCCAGCCAGTAGCCCCCAAACGTTCGTCACAATATTTATGTCTTGGGAGTATGCTGTCCACTCGAGCAATTCCACATTTTGATCCCCAATCCACTGTTTTACCACCCTTGCAGTATGAATGGGGGCGTTATAATACTGGAATGTCCTTCAAAGCCGGTGGAATAAATTTGAGAATTGGGGAAAACTCTTTTGTAGTACTGTTTTGTATACATCATTAGCGTTCATTTTTGATGGAATAAACTGCAGCTCACACGTCCCTTAATATAATATGACTCCCTACACCATTATACGACCTGCACAAGAGTGATGGCGACTTAAAACACGTTCCTCCTTTCGGAGGTCATAGAAGTATTAATTTTACCCATCCGTACCATCCAGATTGAATATTTTTTCATTCGAAAACACGACGGTGTGTCAATCCTTGTTTCATGTCGTATGCTCTCGAGCAAACCGAAAGCGGGCAGCTTTACGCACATCATTGAAAAATGTTTTTTATTTAATATTAATCTCTTTCAATATTTGGCACTCTGAATAAAACGATTCACAGTCGCCACACTAGCTTCAACACCGTATTCGTCTTTGATTTTGGCAGCTGAACGTGATGAATTTAAAGCAGTTCTACCGATAAGTCTTCTGGATGTAAGCATTGTCTCGTATTGAACACCTCTGTTTATAATATTTGCATAGTAAGAGGTATTACATTTATAATTACTAAGAACACTTTAGCTCAGACCAATATTTTTAGCGATTTCACGGTGATTTAGACCACATTGAATATATCCTTTTATTTGACCTTTTTAAAGATCAGTAAATTTGTCTAAGATCACTTTAAAATAATACCATTTAAGGAATTGACGCTGTTAAATTATCTGTGTAAATCACAAAGTCAAGTAAATACTCTAGAACCTATTCAGATGAACCAATATAAAGTCGCCATTTTACTATGTTTTTTTTTAAATACAAAAATGAAACTTGTTTTGCAGCCCGCAAACGTTTGTGACTTATTATCAATTAAATATTCTAGATAATATAATTTAATTCATCAAAACCGGACAATCATATTAAAAGATACAGCCCATTTGCTTTGAAAGACATCGTGAACCTCTTCGAAAAGAGTAGTCGAAACGCGTAGGAGAAAAAATTTTAATTAAAATAAAAAATGAATTTTGAAATGAAATAAAACGACCTTATTAACCCGAGGGAAAATCAACACATATTAAACCAAATTGGAACAACCATATAAATCACAATATTAATTTAAAACAACCCGGTCAGTCGGGGCACGTGCGACAGTAGGGTGCCTTAAGCCAGTCTTATTTATTATTTTTGGCACGACAAAAATTGCATATCCTCGCAGAACCCGGTATTCAATTTTCAACCGATCTTTCATGTAGCAACTTTATGAAATACAATGCTTACCAAATTTTGCCAGAATGTGAAAGAAAATCCAAAACACACAATTGAAATTTGATCAAATGCAGAATATTTGTGATTGATTGAGGTATGTCGAAAAACAAAATATTTTGTCACTCTAAGATATGATTTTCGACCGATTGTTTCTGTAGCAGCTATATGATAGTATCCCATTTAAGCCAATTTTGGTTAGGATGTATAGGATATAACCAAATGCATAATATGTGAGATTAGTTGACGTATGTCGAAAAACAAAATAGTTTGTCATACTAGGATTTTTTTTTACCAATAATTCTTATGGCAGCTTATGATATAGTGATCCGATACGTCCGGTTCCGACATATGAACAGCCTACAGCAAAAAGACGTACATATCCGTATTATTTGAATAGCTCAAAAACTGAGAGACTAGTTTGCATAGAAACAAACAGACAGACGAATATTTTTATACATATACTTTTTAGGGTAGGACATGCCTCCTTTCACGCGTCACAAATTTCGGGAGAAAATTATAATACCATCTTCAAGGCTTTAATAATGTTCTATACATATAAGAACAGTGATGTATATTCTTATATCGATAACCTGAAGCACACTGCAGCAGAAAATATGAGCATTAAATATATGGATATTGTAGAAAGCCCTTATATAATTTAAAATGTTGACAGCTTATTAAATAAAGTTAAAGGGGATAGATAAACAAATAGTTTGTGTCACTCTACCTTCGCCCACAAATTGAAAAAAAACAAGAGAATTACATCGGTATTGAATTTAAGCGGGGTCTGGGGTCATTATTTAGTTTATTTATTTATTTAATATCTATCATCCTAGTGCTACAAGGTCTCCCTTATAAATTAATGCACTAGTCAAAATCCTGTGAAGCTACAAGCTATATTACGGTCGGGGTGCCGATTGTTTGTCATGTTAGATTTACGCCTGCTCTCTCCAAGACTTTAGCTTGATCCGAACGCTGGCCTGCGATTCGCATTATGTCGAATTCGCTGGCTGAGTGTTCACCTCCGCTTCGGGACGTCTTTCGAATACAACACGCTTTGCATACAATTAATATTGAGCTACTGACCAGCCCTATTATAAAACCAGTCGGAAAGGCGAAGTCGACTAGGAGAGACCCTTTACTTATTCTTCTAAATGGAAATAAAAGTAACACTAATAGTTCCCCATAACGAGTTGTAACGTCAATATGCTCTTCTTCTTCCTTTGACCCGACTCTGAGTAATATTAAGTCTTGAATAACTTCCGAGTTTATTATCCGATCGCGATGAAATTTCCAGGATACATTAGGACCCATTAAAAATGGGCAAAAAAGGCTATAATGAATTTGTGTGAATGTATGTAACAGGCAGAAAGAAGCATCTCCGACCCTATAAAGTACGTATATTCTTGATCAGTATCAATAGCCGAGTCGATTTACACCTGTCCGTCCGTCTGTCTGTCCGTCCGTCCGTCTGTCTGTCCGTCTGTATGAACGCGTGGATCTCAGCAACTATACGAGCTAGAGACTTCAAATTTGGAATGTAGGTTCCTGAATACCATACGCAGATCAAGTTTATTTTCAATTTCGATATCAAGTCCCGTTGGTTTTAAAATTAGAAAAATTACCATAACATAAGCAATGTCTAAGCTAGAGACTTGAGATTCGGCACACATGATAAGCTTGGGCTTAATGTGTCCTGAAAATTGCATCGCGATGCCACGCCCCCTTCGCCCATAACTCGGAAAAGCTGATAACAAGAGCTGTTTTATATTTTTTATACATGGTAAGTATCCTACTCTAATTGTGTGCAACAAATTTCAGTAAGATCGGATAGTGAACTCAGAAGTTATTCAAGAAACAAATTTATGCAGCGCAGCAGATGCGTTTCAGCGCATCAGATGCGTTGCAGCGCAGTAGCAGCGCAATCGCTGCGCCGCGCCGACGATATAATGATCGAAAAGACGCGTTTGTTCATGTATGTTTGATATGCCTTTCGTCTGCTGTGGCGCCAATCATAAACAATCAACAGCCGCAGTCCAGTGTTGCCAGACTATCGCAAGCAACCTACTCTCGATACAAGCAAAATCGACTTCAAGCGCTTTATTAAATAATCCACAAATGTACTTTTATTTGCTCACACTTTGGGTAAAAAATATTAAAAAAAATCAGCCGACAGAAACTTAAGAATCGCACACCGTTATCTGTCAAAGTACCGAAGTTGCTCACAGGCAACGTTGGGGTCGAAGGGGCTAATTAAGTTCGCGGAATCATCAAAATGTCTTTCGCCCTCAAATACTTTTCCAGCCAGTAGCCCCCAAACGTTCGTCACAATATTTATGTCTTGGGAGTATGCTGTCCACTCGAGCAATTCCACATTTTGATCCCCAATCCACTGTTTTACCACCCTTGCAGTATGAATGGGGGCGTTATAATACTGGAATGTCCTTCAAAGCCGGTGGAATAAATTTGAGAATTGGGGAAAACTCTTTTGTAGTACTGTTTTGTATACATCATTAGCGTTCATTTTTGATGGAATAAACTGCAGCTCACACGTCCCTTAATATAATATGACTCCCTACACCATTATACGACCTGCACAAGAGTGATGGCGACTTAAAACACGTTCCTCCTTTCGGAGGTCATAGAAGTATTAATTTTACCCATCCGTACCATCCAGATTGAATATTTTTTCATTCGAAAACACGACGGTGTGTCAATCCTTGTTTCATGTCGTATGCTCTCGAGCAAACCGAAAGCGGGCAGCTTTACGCACATCATTGAAAAATGTTTTTTATTTAATATTAATCTCTTTCAATATTTGGCACTCTGAATAAAACGATTCACAGTCGCCACACTAGCTTCAACACCGTATTCGTCTTTGATTTTGGCAGCTGAACGTGATGAATTTAAAGCAGTTCTACCGATAAGTCTTCTGGATGTAAGCATTGTCTCGTATTGAACACCTCTGTTTATAATATTTGCATAGTAAGAGGTATTACATTTATAATTACTAAGAACACTTTAGCTCAGACCAATATTTTTAGCGATTTCACGGTGATTTAGACCACATTGAATATATCCTTTTATTTGACCTTTTTAAAGATCAGTAAATTTGTCTAAGATCACTTTAAAATAATACCATTTAAGGAATTGACGCTGTTAAATTATCTGTGTAAATCACAAAGTCAAGTAAATACTCTAGAACCTATTCAGATGAACCAATATAAAGTCGCCATTTTACTATGTTTTTTTTTAAATACAAAAATGAAACTTGTTTTGCAGCCCGCAAACGTTTGTGACTTATTATCAATTAAATATTCTAGATAATATAATTTAATTCATCAAAACCGGACAATCATATTAAAAGATACAGCCCATTTGCTTTGAAAGACATCGTGAACCTCTTCGAAAAGAGTAGTCGAAACGCGTAGGAGAAAAAATTTTAATTAAAATAAAAAATGAATTTTGAAATGAAATAAAACGACCTTATTAACCCGAGGGAAAATCAACACATATTAAACCAAATTGGAACAACCATATAAATCACAATATTAATTTAAAACAACCCGGTCAGTCGGGGCACGTGCGACAGTAGGGTGCCTTAAGCCAGTCTTATTTATTATTTTTGGCACGACAAAAATTGCATATCCTCGCAGAACCCGGTATTCAATTTTCAACCGATCTTTCATGTAGCAACTTTATGAAATACAATGCTTACCAAATTTTGCCAGAATGTGAAAGAAAATCCAAAACACACAATTGAAATTTGATCAAATGCAGAATATTTGTGATTGATTGAGGTATGTCGAAAAACAAAATATTTTGTCACTCTAAGATATGATTTTCGACCGATTGTTTCTGTAGCAGCTATATGATAGTATCCCATTTAAGCCAATTTTGGTTAGGATGTATAGGATATAACCAAATGCATAATATGTGAGATTAGTTGACGTATGTCGAAAAACAAAATAGTTTGTCATACTAGAATTTTTTTTTACCAATAATTCTTATGGCAGCTTATGATATAGTGATCCGATACGTCCGGTTCCGACATATGAACAGCCTACAGCAAAAAGACGTACATATCCGTATTATTTGAATAGCTCAAAAACTGAGAGACTAGTTTGCATAGAAACAAACAGACAGACGAATATTTTTATACATATACTTTTTAGGGTAGGACATGCCTCCTTTCACGCGTCACAAATTTCGGGAGAAAATTATAATACCATCTTCAAGGCTTTAATAATGTTCTATACATATAAGAACAGTGATGTATATTCTTATATCGATAACCTGAAGCACACTGCAGCAGAAAATATGAGCATTAAATATATGGATATTGTAGAAAGCCCTTATATAATTTAAAATGTTGACAGCTTATTAAATAAAGTTAAAGGGGATAGATAAACAAATAGTTTGTGTCACTCTACCTTCGCCCACAAATTGAAAAAAAACAAGAGAATTACATCGGTATTGAATTTAAGCGGGGTCTGGGGTCATTATTTAGTTTATTTATTTATTTAATATCTATCATCCTAGTGCTACAAGGTCTCCCTTATAAATTAATGCACTAGTCAAAATCCTGTGAAGCTACAAGCTATATTACGGTCGGGGTGCCGATTGTTTGTCATGTTAGATTTACGCCTGCTCTCTCCAAGACTTTAGCTTGATCCGAACGCTGGCCTGCGATTCGCATTATGTCGAATTCGCTGGCTGAGTGTTCACCTCCGCTTCGGGACGTCTTTCGAATACAACACGCTTTGCATACAATTAATATTGAGCTACTGACCAGCCCTATTATAAAACCAGTCGGAAAGGCGAAGTCGACTAGGAGAGACCCTTTACTTATTCTTCTAAATGGAAATAAAAGTAACACTAATAGTTCCCCATAACGAGTTGTAACGTCAATATGCTCTTCTTCTTCCTTTGACCCGACTCTGAGTAATATTAAGTCTTGAATAACTTCCGAGTTTATTATCCGATCGCGATGAAATTTCCAGGATACATTAGGACCCATTAAAAATGGGCAAAAAAGGCTATAATGAATTTGTGTGAATGTATGTAACAGGCATAAAGAAGCATCTCCGACCCTATAAAGTACGTATATTCTTGATCAGTATCAATAGCCGAGTCGATTTACACCTGTCCGTCCGTCTGTCTGTCCGTCCGTCCGTCTGTCTGTCCGTCTGTATGAACGCGTGGATCTCAGCAACTATACGAGCTAGAGACTTCAAATTTGGAATGTAGGTTCCTGAATACCATACGCAGATCAAGTTTATTTTCAATTTCGATATCAAGTCCCGTTGGTTTTAAAATTAGAAAAATTACCATAACATAAGCAATGTCTAAGCTAGAGACTTGAGATTCGACACACATGATAAGCTTGGGCTTAATGTGTCCTGAAAATTGCATCGCGATGCCACGCCCCCTTCGCCCATAACTCGGAAAAGCTGATAACAAGAGCTGTTTTATATTTTTTATACATGGTAAGTATCCTACTCTAATTGTGTGCAACAAATTTCAGTAAGATCGGATAGTGAACTCAGAAGTTATTCAAGAAACAAATTTATGCAGCGCAGCAGATGCGTTTCAGCGCATCAGATGCGTTGCAGCGCATCAGATGCGTTGCAGCGCAGTAGCAGCGCAATCGCTGCGCCGCGCCGACGATATAATGATCGAAAAGACGCGTTTGTTCATGTATGTTTGATATGCCTTTCGTCTGCTGTGGCGCCAATCATAAACAATCAACAGCCGCAGTCCAGTGTTGCCAGACTATCGCAAGCAACCTACTCTCGATACAAGCAAAATCGACTTCAAGCGATATATTTAAATCCCATTATAATGTAAATACTTTTCTTTGAAGACCTGCACAGGGTATCCTACTGTCGCGCCCGCTCGACTGATCGGCTTGTTTTTATAGCCTGTGCCCATTAAAAATGGGCAAAAAAGGCTATAATGAATTTGTGTGAATGTATGTAACAGGCAGAAGGAAGCATCTCCGACCATATAAGTGTATATATTCTTAATCAGTATCAATAGCCGAGTCGATTGACACCTGTCCGTCTGTCTGTCCGTCTGTCTGTCCGTCTGTCAGTCTGTCCGTCCGTCTGTATGAACGCGTGGATCTCAGCAACTATAAGAGCTAGAGAATGTTGCTAGAGCTAGAGAATTTGGAATGTAGGTTCCTGAATACCATACGCAGATCAAGATTATTTTCAATTTTCGATATCAAGTCCCGTTGGTTTTAAAATTAGAAAAATCACCATAACATAAGCAATGTTAAAGCTAGAGACTTGAGATTTGGCACACATGATAAAAAGCTTGTGCTCAATGTGTCCTGAAAATTTCAACGCGATGCCCCGCCCCCTTCGCCCATAACTCGGAAAAGCTGATAACAAGAGCAGGCACACATAATAAGTATCCTACTCTCAATGTGTGCTACAAATTTCAGTACGATCGGATATCGAGCTCAGAAGTAATTCAAGAAACAAATTTATGCAGCGCAGCGGATTCGTTGCGAAAAGACGCGTTTGTTCATGTATGTATGTTTGATTTGCCATTCGTCTGCTGTGGCGCTTAACATAAACAATTAACAGCCTCAGTCCACTGTTGGCAGACTATCGCAAGCTACCTACACTCGATGCAAGCAATATCGACTTCAAGCGATATATCTAAATCCCATTATGATGAAAATACTTTTCTTTGAAGACCTGCACAGGGTATCCTACTGTCGCGCCCGCTCGACTGATCGGCTTGTTATTTTTATTTTATTTATTTTATTCACAATTTAATAATATTTAATAAATTATGAATTTCATTTTAGTTTTGTTAAAATCAATTGATATTTACTTAATGCTATCTTTAAACATGACGATCGACAGTGCTTCTATACCGATACAACTATAATAGGATCCGAATCATTGAACGAACTATATAATGGGATTCGAATCACTGATCTAATTGATATACAATCAGGGATTTAGTTCGATCGTTTACTTTAGTGATTAGTTCAATTGATCTTAATCCGAACGATTTGATACAACTCTACTTTCAATATTTGGAAGAGCCTAGAAATAAGATTTTCATGTTAGACTAGGATTGTAAGCAATAAACTTAGTTCAATATTTGAATTCAATAAGCAACGATGTGTCCACTTCAATCTGTAAAACATCGACATAAGAGATGCACCTCGCCGGTAGATCCATCGTTGAAAATTCTGATATGGTGGAGATTACTGAAGCAGACCGCACGAAGATATTAATTTTTGAAGAGCTATATGTATACCCTGTGGGGTTATATAAAGTAACATGCAAAAGGATCATCATCATTAATAGCCGAGTCGATATTTCCATTCCCGCCAGTCCGTCCGTATGAACGAAATGATCTCAGAGATGGTAAGGGCTAGAAGCTTGCGCTGGGGCTCCCAGCACTGCTAATATTTGCAGGCAGGTCAAGTTTATCTTTATTTTTGAATGCCACTTTCCCTTAGCACGAAAAAGGCCTAGAACAATAGCATATGGGCTAATCCAGCGTTGCGGACGTTACATTCGTACGCAAATTTTTATCGTTATTTTTGAAACTGTTGGCGCTATGATTGAGAAATATTTAACAATTCAATTTGTAAATTTAGCAAGTGGATAAACTGGGACACCAAGTTCAAGTTTCTTCTTCTTTTAACCAGTAGGGTGCAGTGAGTCAGTACTCTTTGTTATTTTTGGCAAGCCAAAAAGTTCATACATTTCACGAAATAACGCATGTAACGCATGAAAGCAGACATCTCCGACCTTCTAAAAGATATATATTCTTGATCAGCATCAACAGTCGAGTCGATATAGCCATGTCCGTCTGTAAGTCTGTTTCTATGCAAGGTAGTCTCTCAGTTTTAGAGCTATCTGGATGAAACTTGGTACAGAGCAGTCTTTTTGCTGCAGGCAGTACATATGTCGGAACCGGCCGGATCAGATCACTATATCATATAGCTGCCATAGGAATTATCGGTCGAAAATCATACTTTTGTATGACAAACTTTTCAATTTTTTAACACATTTCAACCAAACTGACAGATAATGTATGTAGGATGAGATTATGTGGGTATATTTAATTAAGTTCACACTAGTCTTTTAGTTGAAAATAATATAGTTTATTTAAATTGACAAAATATAAAATAACAATGGTTCGGGGTATTAAGGATCACAAATTAATTTCACAATATGCGTCTTTATTTAATTCTTGCGCACGACGTATTCAACTCAACTCTCTAGTCTGACTTCTCTGTATCGACTGACTTTTCTTCGGGTTTTTATCGATTACAAATAGTAAATTGGTTAATTGTAATCGAACCAGGGTTACATAATTTAACTAAATACTATAATCCTATTTTCGGCCGTCCTGATTTTTCGTTCGACCCGAACGATTTTACCATTTTTTCAAAAATTCCACAACAGTATTGGTTTCATTTGGACCTTCATGTTCACCTACTTTCTTAACTTTATATCTATCGTGATTTAATTTTTCAATTACTTTATATGGTCCATAATACTTAGGTCTTAGTTTCATGCCTGTACCGAATTGGGTTCTCTTAATTGCTACTAGGTCTCCTATTTCATACATAAATCCTTCTCTTCTGTTCTTATTACTATTAATTCGATTTTCTTCTTGAATTATTTCAATATTTTTCTGTGCTTGTTTCCTTATTTCATTTCTCTCAGTATCAAGCTCACTTATATTTAGTTCGTCGAAGTACTCCTTAAGCTCTAAGTTTTCTTTTATTCTCATATTAAGTCCAGTCAGAATTTTAAACGGTGTCGATTTGGTGCTTCTTGGTGGCGTATTATTTATAAGTTTTTTAACTTTGCTCACATAATTATACCACTTTGAAGGATCGGCTTGACTTAGTTTAGAAATCATTGGCAAAACAATTTTGTGAACTCGTTCGACCTGTCCATTACCTCTAGGTACTCCTATCGCTATGTGCAATAACTGTATATTTTCTTCCTGACAGTATCCATTAAACGCATTGCTGGTGAACGCTGTTCCCCTATTCGTAATTATCCTTTTTGGATTTCCAAAGATTGTAGATTGCTTACGTAGTTTGTCGATAACTTCATCACTACCTGTACTTTTTGTAGGGTAAAGCCATACAAATTTAGAAAATCCATCTACAACTACCAAAATGTGATTATACAGCTTCCGTGTCTCGGTCAAAGGTCCCACATGGTCAATGTGATATGTGCCTAAAGGCTCCATAGACTTATCGATTGTTGTTAAATATCCTTCTTTCTTTCCTTGTTTTGACTCTGTTATTAAGCATTTAACGCAACCTTTAACTACTTTTACTGCTTTTAGTTGTATGTCCGGTATGAAATAATCTTGACCTACAATTTCTTTTGTCTTTTTCCAGCTAAAATGTCCTTGTTTATGTGCTAATTTAATGACTTCATCTTCCATTACACTAGGTATAACTAAAAGTTCTTTGTCGAGATCTTTATGTAACACACCATTTTTTCAGAAAAAGTCTTCGTAATCGTGACTTTCTAAAACTTTCTTTACTGCTTTAATCCAATTGTCTGTAGCTTGGGCTTCTATCAAACTATATTTTAGCGAATCTTTTACTAACAGACAATAAACTCGACTAAGAGCATCTGCATGTTTCATTTGTTCTTCCTTCCTATATTCCACTGAACAATTATACTCCTGCAAATAAGTAATCCAACGATAAACACTTGGCGGTACATCGTCCTTTTTAACTGACAGAGTGAATGCTTTACAATCAGTTATGATTTTAAACGAAATTTCCAGTAAATAAACTCGCCACTTTTTTACTGCATTTACTATTGCTAAAGCCTCTAATTTATAAGACGAATATTTTTCTTCAACTATAGTAGTCTTTCTGCTCATATATTCTATTGGATGAAACATCTGGTCTTCTGAGTCCTTTTGCATGAGTACACCTCCGTAACCATATTTTGACGCGTCTGTGTGTACTTCTGTTAGAGCATTTGGGTTAAACAATTTAAGAACGGGTGGCTTAGCAAAAACTTGCTTCAACTGCTGAAAAGCGATTATCTGTTCATTTTGTAGGCTAATTTTTATATTCTTCACCGCCTTTGCTTCCCTACGCATTATATCACTTAACGGTTTGGCTATTAATGCATATCCTTTAATAAAAAGTCTTAAGTAAGAAGTTAATCCCAAAAATCTTTGTAGCTCCTTAATTGTTGTTGGAATAGGAAATTTCTGTTCAGCGACTATCTTATCCTCAGTCGGAGTTATGCTTTCACTTTCAATGATATATCCGAGAAACTTAATTTTTTCCTTTCCCACTTAATCTGTAAGCCTGCTGAGCTCGCTACTTTCAAAAAACTCTTTAAATTGTCAATGCCCTCTTGTGTGTCTTTGGCCAGTATTACAATGTCATCCATATATGTTATCAGCTTTCTACTATTTATCAAATCTCTCAAAACTGCATTTATATAACGACAAAAAACAGCTGGAGAATTTGTGATACCGAAGGGTACATGCGTGAACTCGTACTGGCCACTGTGAGTCACAAATTATGTGAATTTTCTTGAATTAATCTTAATTGGTACATGAAAAAATCCACTTTTCAAGTCCAGTGTTGTAAAAACTTTATTTCCTTGAAGTCTATCTAAAATACCGTCTTTCTTTGAGACTAATACTACAGGGGCTGCAAATTCTGAATTACTATGCCTGACTCTAACCACTCTGCTACTTGCTTATCAACAATACAGTTCTCGGCATTAGAGCTTCTTCGCGGATGTTGCCATACAGGTGCATCGTTACTCAGCGTGATTTTCATTTCAACTGGTGATTTTATTGTCTTGTTTGGCTCGTAGCTGTCAATCAAATTCTGTACTGTATTTTTATTTACTTCAGAAAGGTGCGTTAGGTCCAATTTTTCGGACGGATGTGTATGTGAATCTATCTCGCTAATACACATAGCTAAATTCAACAAAAGCATCTTTCTCTTTTTCATTCTTTCTCATAAATTTAGCACCCAATTGATCCAATCGCATATCTACTGATTTCAAAATATCGCGACCCAAAATTGCTTGATATTGTAAGTCTTGCTTCTTGACCACGTGAAAAACAACTTTGAATGAGATATAATCAGCTGTTAAACATGCCTGAATGACTTCTTTCTTGTTCCATTCCTATGTTTCCATTCACTTTCTTTTCCTCCACACCTTCTGGTTTCGAAAGCTTACATTCCTTTGCGATATGTCCTTCCTTTTGACATTTATAACCAGTTAAACCTTTCTTGCAAACTGCCGCCAAATGATCTTCACTGTTGCACTTATAGCATTTTTTCGCACGGTTTTCCTTTTTATTAGTATTTTTCCGTCATTGTTTGATTTCTTGTTATCGTCACCTGTTATTTTCTCATATATCTTTATCAGTAACTTTAACTCTTTAAGTGTAGTTGCTGAATACAAACATGACTTGTTTAATCTCGAATCTTGAATTCCATTTATAAAGTACGTGATGATGCTTCTATCCTCTAAATCTATTTGTTTGCCTATCTCGACTAAGTTGTACAGATATTCTGTCAATGATTCTTTGGTTTGTTTATGTCGATTCTTCAAAATATTATGCACGTCTGCTGAGCAGAAGTCTTTTCCGAATTCGCACACCAATTTGATTTTGAGGTCACTCCATTTACGAACACCGTTTAAACTTCAGACATATAACTTAGCTTCGCCTTGTAGCAATTGCTTAGCATAAACAAATTTTTGCAAATCGTTCCAACCAACTGTCTCTGCAACATCTTCAAATTCTGCTCCCCAGTGATTGATGTCTTGGGTATCAAATCCTGAATATGTTGATATGCTTTCTTTGATTTATTTTAGTGTAAAGTGTGCTGAATTTTTTGACAAAACGTCTATTGCATCATTGTAAGTTGTCGATTCTAAAATATTATTTGAAATTTCAGCCACTTTTATGTTAATAATGTGTTCTATTAACCTTTCCTGTAAATCAGCTCTTTTGCCTTCGGTATTTAATCCAACTTCTGTTAACATTTCCTTCAAACCTTCAACATTTTGTTTCAGTACATTGCTTATATCCATCTTAAAATAATTTTTTCTTTTTGAACAAAATTTATAGTTTTAGAATTTGTAAAATTTTAACGTCTGAACTGTTTTTCGTAATTTTACTCACTACCCAACGCTTTCAACGGCTTTTAGTGATGTCGACTGTTGTTGATGCTTGCCTTTAGTTGTTGAACACCAATTTCAACAACCTCGGTCTTCCAGTATGTGTGTATATTTCGCTGCTATTTGAGTTACGTCCATTTGAACCACCTGCGTTCTTCGCACTCACTCGACTCCAACGACTTCGCCTTACACTACTGTTGCCAACTAGTAGATCACTGCTGCACTCTGCTTTCTGCACTGCTTCACTCCATTTGTTGCACTGCTTGCTGCCAAAATACGTCACTGCCTTGTCTCTTCTCTCGATTGTTTCTCTCGCCAATTGTCTCGCCAACTCGTCGCCAATTTGCTTCTGTTTCACCAACAGAAATACAATTGCGTAGTTGCTTCTTCTATGTGTGTATTCGTGAAGCTTCAAACTTATGCTGCATCTGTTAGGAGCTTCTTTCACAACTTTTGAAATTCTTACATCGAACCACTTTCACCGATAATGTTATTTTAAATTTAAGCCAATTGTTTTTCCACACTCAACTACATGATTATTTGGTCTTTATATCAATTAATGTTGATCAGCTCTGCTTTGTTGAGCGTTTCATTTGTTCTAAGACCGGCACGAGCCCCCAATTTGTAGGATGAGATTATGTGGGTATATTTAATTAAGTTCACACTAGTCTTTTAGTTGAAAATAATATAGTTTATTTAAATTGACAAAATATAAAATAACAATGGTTCGGGGTATTAAGCATCACAAATTAATTTCACAATATGCGTCTTTATTTAATTCTTGCGCACGACGTATTCAACTCAACTCTCTAGTCTGACTTCTCTGTATCGACTGACTTTTCTTCGGGTTTTTATCGATTACAAATAGTAAATTGGTTAATTGTAATCGAACCAGGGTTACATAATTTAACTTAATACTATAATCCTACATGTATTTGGTTCAGTCTTGAATATCCTGACCAAATTTGTTTTAAATCGGTTCACTTTATCATATAGCTGTCATAGGAACTATCGGTCGAAAATCATACTTTTGTATGACAATCTTTATTATTTTTCAACACATTTCAACCAAACTCACAGATTATGTATCTGGTCATGTCTTATACATACTGACCAAATTTGATATAAATCGGATCACTATATCATATAGCTGCCATAGGAAAGATCGGTTGAAAAGTGCATCAGGGTTCGGCAAGGGTCTGACCTTTTTGGAGTGCCAAAAATAACAGAGTACTGACCCACTGCATTCTACTGGACTTGTCTATATTTGATATTTACAACATTGAAGCCATTCTTCTAGTTCATAATCGATATAAACTCTGGTGCAAAATTATGACAGCACCTAGTTTTTGCAGTGTACACATAGAAAGAGTGGAGATAGAAAAAATGTGCGATTACCGTTAGAAAGAACTTTTCAAATGAGAGAATATAGTTGAAAAATATCAACACTCTCCATGCAAAATTTAACCGTTATATTTCATTTTCGTTTTGTGCAAGGTGCATATTTATGGCAGCACTTCACTTCACAAAAGTTAATTTTTATATTTTTATTTAATTTAATAATGGGTGTAACCTCCCTTAACACAAATTAATTCGTAGATCCTATTTTGCATACTGGCTACGAGACCAATTTGAGCTCCATAGTACTACTGTACTTGGTGTTTTTGGCATAAATCCGTCTGACCAGCATCGCCCACAGTGGCCCACAGGCCACTCCAAAAGCTGAACATTATTGCTCCCAAGCCAAGCACGCGTCTCACGGCTGACGTGGATTGGTGCGTTGTCCTGCAAGAAAATGTACTTTGAACGCCTTCGACTGCGAAGAAACATATTCTCTGGAGTTCATATGTGAGCTTGGAAATGCCAGCTCTCCAAGTATCCAGCCTCGCGGAACGCACCCCAAACCATTAAAGATCCTCCTACAAAATTTCTCTTAGAAAAGAACAGCGGTTCTTTCCTTAAATCTCTCCAATAGTGAGAAAACCCATCGACATCGTCCAAATTAAATTTTTTCTCATCCGAGAAAATAATCTAGAGAGAATAATTAACCAAAATTCAGGACTCTAGCTTTTTGATTTATGGGATTTCAAAAATTTTGTTTTCGATTAACGTAGGCGGAAGAAGGCGTTTCAAAATATTAGCATAAACTTGATCTGCTTAGCCCATAGACGAACCACCATACCAATTTTGTTGACTCTAGTTCTTATAGTATCTGAGATCTAGCCGCTCATACAGACAGACGGACATGACTCGGCTGATCAAGAATATATATACTTTATGGGGTCTGTCGGACTTCCTTCGACCTGTTACGCACATTTTGACAAACTTAATAGACCCCTTTTTAAAGTAAAGGGTCTAAAAAAAATTGGCACCGGGGTGGGGTCACGCCCAATTTTCTAAAACGTCATAAAAATATCTTGCGTAGTTTGCGAGTTATTAGGTAATGCCAAAAAAACAGGTCAAATCCCTCATAATGCATTGTTACCAACTATAAAATTATGAATTAGGTCGTAAGGGATTTTAAATTAATAACAACTCTGTAGTTGGTGACAAACTTGTTTGCAAAGTCATATCATTCTTAGAATTGTAAAAGAGTATGAATGGTCAGAAATTGCGAAACTGAAATTTGGCTGCAAGTTGACAAACTCAATAACCTAAGATGACAGCCGAAAGCAGACAGCAGTCTTTAAAGACTTGTTCTATTTTTATACCCTGTGGGGATATATTAAGTTTGTTAAAAGCATGTAACGGGCAGAAGGAAGCATGGCCGACCCCATAAAGTATATATATTCTTGATCAGCATCAATAGCCGAGACGATATAGCCATGTCCGTCTGTCCGTCGGTCTGTCGGTCCGGTCAAGCTAGAAGCTTGAACTTGGTGTCCCAGCACTGGTAATTTTTGCAAGCAGATCAAGTTTATCTTTTTTTTGGATGCCACGCCCTCTTTGCCCACAAATTAAGTAAGAGTTAAAGTATAAAACAAGCAGTTTTGTAGCTCAAAACCCTCATAACAAGAGCAATATAACAGCTAAAGACTTCACATTTAGCACACATGATAAATATTTTGTGGTCAATGTGTCCAGAAAATGTATCACGATGCCACGCCCCCCTCGCCTACAAAACGGAAAAGCTTATAACAAGAGCAATATTACAGTTAGAGACTTCAGATTTGAGACACATGATGAATATTTTGTGGTCGATGTGTCCAGAAAATTGTATCGCGATGCCACGCCCCCTTCACCCACAAATTAAGTAAAATCTCATAAAGCAAGCAGTTTTGAAACTCAAAAACCTCATAACAAAAGCAGTTTTGTAGCTGGAGAATTGAGATTTGGCACACATGATGAATATTTTGTGGTTGATGTGTCCAGAGAAATTGTATCACGATGCCACGCCCCCTTCACCCATAAATTAAGTAAAACCTCATAAAGCAAACAGTTTTGAAACTCAAAAGCCTCATAACAAAAGCAGTTTTGTAGCTGGAGACGTGAGATTTGGCACACATGATGAGTATTTTGTGGTTGTGTCCAGAAAATTGTATCACGATGCCACGCCCCCTTCGCCCACAAAACTTAAAAAACGAATTACTAGAGAATTTCATCTGGAGTGAATTTGAGCGGGTTCCTGTAAACCCACAGGGTATATTGCGGTCGGGGTCCCGACTGTTCGGCTTGTTAGATTTTCGTTTGTACCCCGCGCGCCCTTGCTAGGAAGCGTCAAACGAAATCGAAAAATTGTTTGTAGACAATGCAATGTCTTTATTACTTTATAGTTTTAAGTTAAGGCCATTTTGCTTACAACAGTCAGTCGTCATCCTCATCCCTAGCTGTCAGAGTGTTTCCTCGAATTTGCCTCGTGATATGATACCGATGTTATGAGCATATCCCTGACATTGAATACCATAGCCGGCGACTAGTAAGTTGTTCGTCAACTTGCATGCTCCAGAGTAGTGGAGACAAAGCACCACCTTAAGGACATACCATTGTGGTCGTAACTGTATCAGTACCAAATCTGTACGATGCGTGGAGGATGCCTGACAAGTTGTGAGCAGTGTTGCCGCCAGTACAACGAAATACGTGCTCGGAATCTTCGTGGATTTCAAGGGAGCATTCGAGGAGTGGAGTTCCGTGCTGCGCTGCTTCGTTGACTCAGGTTGCAGAAAAGCCATCTTGTGGAGAAGCTTCTTCTCAGGACGAAGCGCAAGTATTGTCAGCAGGTATGCAGAAGCCTCTGTACCGGTAACACGAGGTTGACCGTAGGGCTCCATCAGTGGTCCATTCACATGGAACCTCATGATGGATATGCTTCTGCAGCGTCTAGAAAGTGTGTTTTCAGTGCGTATGCAGATGACTTGTTGCTGCTCGTCGAAGGAAATACCCGTGCGCAAATCGAGTCAAAAGGCTCGCAGCTGATGTCAATCATAGGCGCTTGGGGAGCCGATATCGGTGTATCCGCAGCGACCAGCAAGACGGCGATCATGTTTTTGAAAGGTAAACTGTCGCTCAACAGAAACCCTATGGGACGGATGGCAGGAGCAAATCTGCCATATGTGAGAGAATACCGGTACCTAGGCATCACAGTCGGCGAGCGATTGAATCTCAATCCGCATATCGCGTATTTACGTAATCGGCTGACTGAAGTCGTATCGGCATTGGCGCGTGTTCTGCGGGTATCAGTCCTCAGCAAAAAACTTAACTCCCTCTTGTTCTGAGTAGACGTGTTTTATCCGCTCCCGTGTGTTTTGTGATATTAATAAGTGTTTAACCCAAAATAAAACCATGTGCCATTTGATCTGCAATTAATACGATAATTTCAATTTTCGTTTTAATTGTTCTGTTTAATTGCATTGTTTGTGTCTGCACTGCCTCTCTCCCTAACAGTGGTGGTTAATCGCGCTCAGTTGGCTAAGCATTGTTTGTGTTTTTTTCGGCTGCGTTGTGATCTCGCTCTCTGTTCTGAATCTGTGCTTTTAAACTTTGCACTGTAGCGGTACCTGCGTTCAAGCATTGTTTTTGCTTTTATTGTCTGTGGTCATTCCTTTCTGCTTTTGCTGTTTTGCGATTATTATTCTCATTGTCAGTCTGCACCGACCTAATTTTTCTCTATAATTTTTCTCTACAATATGTCCGCTGATATGGTCTGTTATTACAATAAGTGCCAAGTAACTGATAATAGACAGGAGTTTATTGCTTGCTTTTTCTGTGTCCGAACGCTTCATATAAAGTGCGCTGGGTTGTCAGTGAAGGTCAAAGACTGCTTTGACAAAAACAATGGTTTGAGATGGCGTTGTGAAACTTGTCGGGACATTGAGGTGCAAGTCAGAAAATTTATGGAGCGCACTAGAGATAGTTTTAAAGACATCTCTAAGCTCTTTCATAGAGCCAATGTAATTTTTTCCGATATGGAGAATTTATTCAATAATACGTCATTGTTGAATGATCCTCCAAAGCGGAAGAAATCAGGCTCCAATACACGACATTTGCAGAATTCCTTACTATCCCACCCACTGACCAGGGTCTGCCTCCATCTCCCATTGTTAGTCAGCAGCTGCCCACTCCTGCTTCTTCTACTGCGAGTGCTGCAATGAGAGTTTTCTCACCAGAGGCTCCGATAGCGTCCGTATTGTCCGCTACTAATACTGGGAGTGTGAATGCCACGCCGGTTGTTAGAGTAGCCAATACTCTAACTGCCGTGCCGCCTCGTGTGCATAAACCTCTCCATGTTATCCCTACGCCAATGCCTAAGAAACAAGTTTTTGTTTCTAGGCTTGCCAATAATCAGGCTGCGTATGATGTCAAGGTTTATATCCAGAACAAAATACCAGATTCTGACATTTCGGTCGAAAAGTTTAATTTTAATTATGCTAGGGAAATTTCTTCTTTTAAAATTTCTTGTTCGGAAAAAGTTTTTGACATGATTTGTCAAAAACGTTTCTCGCCCGAACATATATTTGTTGCCGAATACAAGGGGAATTCTAATCGAAATCTTCTTTAGTTCATGCATCTGCCTCAACTTCTAAAGAGGCATTACAAATAAAGGGTCTAAAAATTTAAGAAATCGGGATGTCCTTCTGATTTCTCCCGATATGAAATTTCTCGATATAATTTTTTGGTGCTAAACGCTTCTTGTTATAACAACTATTTACAGCGTTGTAAGTTGGAATTCTCTAAAGTTCCTAAGCAGTTCTATAGATTTGTCAACTCTAAACGCAAATCTGCAGCCATACCGTCGTCTGTTATCTTCAATATTGTTCAAGCAAATACTGATCAGTCCATCGCGAATTTTGTTGGCGAGCTTTTCCAAACTACATACTCTATTAGTACTTTCAGTGTCTGTCAGCCCTATCCTTACAGGTTAATCAATTCAAATTGTATCTATAGCCCCGTATTCACCGAAAGCTCGCTGTTGTCCGATCTTAAACTTGTTAAACCAGTACACACGCCAGGTCCTGAAGGTGTACCAGGTTCCGTACTCAAATACTGTGCTGAATCTTTGAGTAAACCACTACTTAAAATTTTTTCATTATCCGTCAATTTCTCATCTTTCCCTGAATTATGGAAAGTATCATACATTATCCCTTTTCATAAAAAAGGCGCTAAGTCCGATGTTCAGAATTATAGGGGTATTTCCATGTTGTCTGCTTTTTCTAAGTTTTACTTCTCATCTCCAACATTTATGTTGCTCTATTATTTCACCTACACAGCACGGGTTTGTGAAATATAGATCCACTACCACTAACCTACTAGAGTTCACTTCGTTTGTAATTGAAGGGTTTAAGAAAAAGATGCAAACTGACGTCATTTACACTGATTTCAGTAAAGCCTTTGATTCTGTAAATCATTCACTATTACTTCATAAGCTCGATCTTCTCGGTTTCCCGAATAATCTTCTACTTTGGATTTCTCATTACTTAAGTAATAGGAAACAAAGTGTTATGTTTAATAACTGCATTTCAAATGCTATTAATGTTACTTCTGGAGTACCGCAAGGTAGTCACCTAGGCCCATTACTTTTTACGCTGTTTATTAATGATCTTCCTTCTTTCTTATCCCATTGCTCTGCACTCATGTATGCTGATGACGTCAAGCTTTGATTATCGTTTAGCGACTCTCAGTCTTCTAGCCTTTTGCAAGCTGATTTAGATACTTTTGCTTTATGGTGTGAGGTTAACTTATTAAACCTTAATAGTTCAAAATGTAAATCTATGTCATTCTATAGGCTTTCGCGTCATACATCACAGTATTCGCTTAATGACATTTCTCTTGAATGTTTGAATGATACGAACAGTTCAGTTAATGATCAGGGGATAACCCTAGATCATGGACTGAAATTTGATAAACATATTGCAATAACTGCCAATAAAGCTATGGGAGTTCTCGGGTTCATTAAGCGATGGTCTAAGGAATTTGATGATCCTTATATAACTAAACATTTATATACCTCTCTTGTCCGTCCTATTCTTGAGTATGGCTCTTGCGTGTGGTCGCCGCAATATGAATCGCACCGTGCTAGATTAGAATCTGTGCAAAAACCATTTATAATCTTTGCTCTTCGAGGCTTGGGTTGGAACCCTGGTAATCAATTGCCATCGTAATCTAGTAGATTACTATTACTTAATCTTCCCTCTCTTACTAATCGTAGAATTATGCTTGGAGTTATTTTTATCCATAAATTACTTTTGGGTCAAATTGACTCAGCTAAGCTATTAAATGGAATATCTTTAAACGTACCTTCAAGAATAACTCGCAACTTTACGCCTTTGATTTTACAGCATTGTACTACCAATTGGGCCTTGCATGAACCTTTCCGTATCTTGTGTGCTGATTATAATAGATTGTATAGTATGATCAGTTCTGAGGACTCTATCCACGCTATTAAGGTCTCTTAACTTACACACTTAACCAACTAACCTTACTAATTTCTTGGTTTGATTGGGTTTTTTCTGGGTTTTCCCCAATCCTTGCAATGAATGTTGGACCAAGTTCTTTCTTCTTTCTTGTTATATACTCCCAGAATTCAATTCAATTCAATTAAATTAAATTATATTAAATTAATCAAATTAAATATACTTTTAAAAAATTTTAATTTAAGCTAAAATTGTTATATATTAATTATATTTTAATTTATATTCACATTGTTGTGTCGACTGCCTTTTATGTCTGACAATAAATAAATAAATACAACAAGCAGATCATTTATGCCGGACTCATGGTGCCTTGTGCCCTTTTTGGTGCCTTGGTATGGTACGGCCTGACGGACCGTCAGATTACGGCCAGGAAGCGCCTGTATGCCTGTCAGAGATGCATCCTTTTAGGATGCCTCCCGGAATACCGGACAATGTCCACTGCAAGTTCTTGCTGGAGCTCCCCCGTTTGACTTGGCGGCCAAGAAATTGGCAATCAAGTTCAAACTCAAGCGCGACAACCCGTTGGAGGAAAGCGATTGGCTTTACGGTCTGGACTTGGCAGGTTTCGACTGAAAGTAGCAGATGGCGCTGCTATATGAACGCTTGTTGTGTGAGTGGCAACTCAAGTGGGATGACTTGAATGAAAGTCACGGACGAGTGACTCATAAATTTTTCCCGGATGCAAGCTTCATCTATCTCAGGCGAGGCTGACCATGGATCGCTTAATGCATTTCTGCATACGAGAGGTCTAAGCGAGACGCCCGCATGTGCGGAACCCACAAGGAGTCTGGAGCGTGTCTGGAGTGACGGAGACACAAGAGAGGATGCAGCGGCTAGATGCATTTACGGAAGCCGTGTTTTCAAGGCGACGCGAATTGAAGGAGATACATGGGCTGCCTGTCCCGGGCTGAAAAACCAAAACTGGTCGCATCTGTGTGGTAGGCGGGTCTTAGAATTCTTTCACAGCGCATCTCTGCTTATCGTATGCGGCGACTAATGAGATACCTGGACTGTCAATTCCGAGCTGCAAAGCTAAAACTGGCATTCACCCGTGTGGCTGGCGGGTCTTAGAATTTCACCACAGTATGTTACCGCTTGTCGGACGAGACGACTAAAGGAGCACTCCGGATAACCCAACGTCCGAGCTTGTCGGAGTAAATTGGGGAGGGGATACCGATCCCTTAATTTCGGTACTATGGGTTGAGATAGTTCTCCAAGACTTCTCATTGAGGTCGGACCCCTAGTGGCAGTTCGTGGTGGCTGTGGTTGCGAGAGAAGCTGCTGGATTTTTCGCCCCCTACCAAGGGATACAACCATAGTGTGCAATTAAATTGGTCCAGACGAGATGCAAGCCTCTGCGGGCATCTCTGAGGGGCGTTAGTTGGCGCATTATACCAGACTCGCTGTATCGTATGCTTGCATACGCGGATACCGTGGTTGTAATCCTACGTTGGAACACGCTACGTTAAATAAACTGGAGAGATCCTTGTTGATTGATCCTGAAATCCCTCTTCAGTTTAAATCTGCTGTTTTACGATAAGCGAATTTAAAGCCGCAAAGCAGAACGCAGAATGTCCAATCCAGTTAAAAATTGTTCCTAACGGCAACATCATGTCTTTTCGACAGGCAAGTCGCATCGCTATCAGTTAGGAGGAAGCAGTCAAGCACCAATTAAAGGAATGGCTAGATGCAGGCATAATACGGCATTCCGCGACAAACTTTTCAAGTCGTATGGTCAGAGTAAAGAAGAAGGACGGTGCCAATCGAGCCTGCGTCGATTATCGCCAGCTGAACAGGATGGTTCTAAAGGATTGTTTTGGAGAAGCTTCAAAACACGAAACTTTTTACAGTTATGGATCTGGAAGTTGGTTTCTTCCACGTCCCAGTTGAAGAAAGCAGCAGAAAATTTACGGCATTCATCACGAAGCAGGGACTTTTTGAATTTAACAGAGCACCCTTTGGATTCTGTAACTCGCCAGCGAGTTTTATGCGGCTCGACAGAATTTAATAAACGAAGGCATTTTGGATCTGCATATGTATCATCTCATAGTTTATGGAGTAACGGCAGAGAAATCTTTACGAAAGCTGAAACTGGTATTTGACAAAGCAGCTGAGTATGGCCTGAACATAAAGTGGAAGATTCAGACGAAGATTCAATTTTTGGGTCATACTGTGGAGGATGGAATGATAGTGATTGGTTCTGAGAAAAGTTTCCTATGCCGAGAAACATTAAAGGTGTGCAAGCTTTCCTAAGAGTGACAGGATTCTTTCGCAAGTTTATAAAAGGATATTTACTGATTGCAAAGCCGTTAGCCAGTCTCCTGCGAAAGAACGTTCCTTGTTAGATAAAACATGAAGAGATTCGAGCAATTCAGCAGATGTAGGAGACACTTGTGAATGCCCACGTTACATTTTTGAGAGACGTGCAAAAACAGAAATTCATACGAACGCATCTAAGGATGCTTTTTTTGGAGCCAGAAGACCACTGAGGCACATATACGCCGCTATTTAATAGAAGCAAAAGCGGTGTTCCTGGCATGAAAAAAATTCCGACAATATATACTTGGAGTACAAATTATGATTGTAACTGATTGCGATCCGCTTAAGCAAACAACATCCAAAAAAGATATGCCATGTGAAGTTGCACAGTGGGTTCTTTATATAGAGGACTTCGAATACAAAATGGAGCACAGACACGGCGATCGTCAAAAACATGTTGATTGCTTGACCCGATATCCTCAGCAGGTTATGATGGTCACATCAGAACTTTCAGCTAGAATAAATGCAGCCCATCTGAAGGATCCCATGATAACATCGATTTTGAAGGTACTTAGCAGCCAACCATATGAGCAGTATAAAGCGAAAGGAGGATTGCTGTTTACATCAGTGGAAGGTACTGATTTGCTCGTTGTACCCAGTCTCATGGAGCGGGAGATTATGCTTGAAGCTCATGATACGGGACACTTTGCCAAACATAAGACGATGCATTTGATAACCCAAAATTACTATACACCACACTTGGAAGGTAAAGTTGAGAAGGTCATTGCCAATTGCATTCAGTTTATCGTTTATAACAGGAATCTGGGCAGAAAATAGGGTTTTTCCATATCCAATAGATAAAGGATCAGAGTCATTGCACACGTTGCATATTGACCATCTTGGGCCAATGGATGCCACCACAAAGGCTCATAAATATATTTCCGCCATGGTCGACGGATTTAGTAAGTTTGTTTGGATTTATCCGACAAAGACTATGAGCTGTGAGAATGCCTTAAAAAAGCTGGATAATTGGGCAGAAATCATCGGTCGGCCAAAGAGAACTTCATCACCCAAATCGGACTATCCATTCCAAAGATAATGCAATTATGTGTTTTGGTTTGTCTGGACCAATCTTTGATTCTAGAATAGTTGAAAATTCAATTAAAAACTGTTGCCAAACCATAGCACCTATGAAAATGTTTTTTACATCACTCGAAAGTTGTCAAAATAGCTTTAATATAAGTGTAAACTAACTCTGCATGATTATTACGTGATGTAAAAATTACATGATTAATTTTTTTGCTGTTGAACTTTCAACAAATGTAGTCCTTAAATTTGTATTTTTGATTATTTATTCTTAAGCGTGGAGACATTGCGCAAAATTCGGGTTGACAAAATATAGCCTTTTCAGTTTGTTGCTGTAAGAAAAATCTGTCCAGAAATCAGTTGTTAGATTGGATGGTGGGGCCGTTAGTGCCTAATGTCAACTACGCATCGATTGGAACCTCAAAAATCAAAATCCGATATCTCGTTTAAAAGTTATTATAGTATTAAGTGGAATGTAACCTTTCTAAAATTTGATGAAAAATTCAGTTGGTTTTCATATTTATGCAATTATTGAGAAAACGGCACCTACGATTTAATAGCTATTGAAATTATGCAACTGTTGATATCGGTCATATCTGGGATAATTTGTTTTGGCAAGATATGTTTTAAATTATATGTATACAGATTTTTCTTAGCGACGAGAGCAAAATGTAATGATAATTACAGTTCTGCAAACAAAGTTGCAATTTAGCAAACATCCGGCAGTAGGCTTAGTAGGTAAAATGTTGGACTCATATACAAGAAGTCGGGGGTTCGAGTCCCACAATATTCGGCTGTGCGGATTCTAATTTTTTATTTTTATAATATTTGTAGCAATTTATTTCTAATTTTAGCCTGAAGGCCTTTGCTGCTCTGGCTATAAAAACATATTGTAATTTTGAATTAATTCTAAGCTACAGTAATATAAATATATAAATAAATAATTTCTAATTTACTTCATTTTTAAATTTGATTGGAAACAATTTTGTAAATATTTTAATAGCAGTTATTTAAATATTAAGTCTAATACGCTCTACCCAAAATGAGATGAAAAATGTTGTGTTCTTGCAATTTTATGCAATTAATTAATAATGGCGCCTTTGCATTTTTATCAATTTGTAATATATTACATCAATTGAAATTCAATATATTACAGACATTGAAATGTTTTGCAAACTGTAATGGCAAAATAGTTTGGCATTCGGCACTGCGCAGAAGGGTTTTTTAAATACACAAATGCTGTACCTTTTCGCGCAATGCGCGGAGTGGCAAACTATTTTTTTTATATTAGAATAGTTTATATATTAAAATAAATATTATTCGTCACAAACTTTGATATATATGTGAAGGAGGTTCGTATAACTTCTACGCAAAAGTTTACACGCCAAATTTTCTTCCAGTAATTTGCAAAGCAACCGCAAGTATTTTATTTCCTCGTTGGAGAGTTGGAAGCTACAAATGTGCGTGCGAGTGATCGATGGCTAACATACTGCAAGTGCAAGCGAGAAGAACAGAATACTAACAGAGGATAGCGTAGCGTTGCCACATTTTACAACAAATGCATTAATGGTATTCCTTTCAACTGGACACTACAAGAATATGAATGCAGTACAATGAGGACAGAAAGTGACCGTTTTATCGAAAATATCATTTTTTATAGAATGCAGATAAACGGACAAGAAATTACACAACGACAATCATTTCAGATACAGCGAATTACTTATATGCATCGATGGGTCCAGCGTGCTCAAAGCCATGGATAATGTGTTTGTGAGTATTATTTGAATAATTGGACAAAAAATAATAAAAATTGACAGAAAAACAGGTATAATCTTGAAATTCTAAATTATTCATATTTTAATAAAACGTGGTGATTGCTTATTATGAAAATCTATTATGATATCATAATTATTAACAAGCCGATCTGTAGAGTGCGCGCGACAGTTGGAAACTGTGCAGGTCTTCAAAGAAAAGTAATTTCATAATAATGGGATTTAAATATATCGCTTGAAGTCGATTTTGCTTGCATCGAGAGTAGGTAGCTTGCGATAGTCTGTCAACACTGGACTGCGGCTGTTGATTGTTTATGTTTAGCGCCACAGCGGACGAAAGGCAAATCAAACATATATGAACAAACGCATTTATTCATTCGGCTACCGTCTGCTGCGACGCATCTGCTGCGCTGTATAAATTTGTTTCTTGAATAACTTCCGAGTTCAATATCCGATCGTACTGAAATTTGTAGCACATATTGAGAGTAGCATGCTTACCATGGGTTTCCAAATCTCATGTCTCTAGCTTTTGAAAAATAGGTTATTTCATTTTTGGCTACTTTTAATGCTGGTTTTGCTTTTCATTGTTATTTATTATATGTTCATTTTATGGTTGCAATCTTCTTTCAAGATTTTAGATCCAACAACAAACTAATACCAGAATAGAAAAAGAGAGCCCAAAACGCATTTTTCTTCAGTACTGCTCACTCAGTCGAAGGAAGTCGATGAAAATTAATATTCAAAGCAAGTTAATTGCGCTTAATTTAATTAAACAAAAAATTGTGTGCTATCGCACCTGAGAAAGTTTTAATTTAAATCAAAAGTTTGTAGCGTTCGCCATCGCACAGTGGGGTACCTTTCGAACTTAACGTTGCAACGCGTTGCCTATGAGCAACGTTGAGCCGTCGCGACGCGTCGTAATAATAAATTTTAACTTGCTTACATTACATAAATCTACCATTTTATAAAAGGTTTAAATGAAATGGTTTTTTCGACTTTATTGTTTTGTGGTTATACCCCAAAACGTAGGTTAACAGGAAAATGTTTTAAATATTGTAACAAACATTTTCATGAATGGAATAACCACATTTATTGCAAATTTCATACATAATTGTTACAGGTAGTGAATTAAGGGTTTACAACATTATGCAAATCAATTATTCAGGCTTACAAAATATTGGTAACCCCGTATTCTCTGCCTAGTTTAAGATATTACCACATGTTTTAGTAAAAAAAAGGAGTTGGTAAGCAAAAACAAGAGTCTTCTAGAAAGTTCGCGAGAAAAAGATCGTCGAGGGCAGCAAAATAACAGGAAAAATCTTGAGAACAAGGCAAAGCAACAAGAAGTCCTCGTAATTCTGTTAGAAGGGAGCTTACCACAGGCGCTGGATAAAAAATTCAAGTTTTAAAAGCGCGCTATAAGAAATACGTTCCGACAGAAAAACAGGTTAAGGAGTCTACAACTGGAGCTAATCTTGCGCAAGTGAAAGAATTTTATTCTCGTGAAGACATAAGCGTGCAGTCTGCAGGCAGAAAGACACTTTTATTTGTAACGGAGAGATAATTTCAAAAGCGTTTCATGATAATGACCGTAGAAGAAGCTTTCGAAATCTTTAACAAAGAAAGAGTTATCATTGGTATTAACAAAACAACTTTTTACCAATGCCGGCCTACCCACGTGAAGTCGTCAATCAAAACGCCACACAAAATGTGCGTATGCATGTATCATGCCAATTTTTGTTTTTAAAAGAGGCTTGTGCTAAAATAATTCCGACAATTTTGAGTAGTCATGTGTCCTTTTTGAAATCAGTTTGTTGCAATATTGAAAATGAAATTTGCATTACAAATAATTGCAAGAAATGTACTGATGACGTTTGCTATAAATTGGTGCCACTAGCTTACTTAAGGCTTATAAACGAAAATGTTAAATGGCAACTTTGGAGTAGAGTACACAATAGAATATCCTTGGTCAATACTATTGCTCCATTGTCAGAGCTGATCCATGAAATAAACGTGCGATTGCCACAGTTTAAAGGTCACTTCTTTGTTAAACGAGCTCAACAAAATTATTTTGACGAGGTGAAGAAAATTTTGAAGCCCGGAGAACTCGTGTTGCAGATAGACTAGCTGAAAACTATAGATTGCTCTTCCAAAATGAGATTCAAAGCGCGCATTTTAATTACAAGCAAGTATAAATTTTTACTTGCGTTGCGTGGACTTCAAACAAATTATTATATTAATTAGTGATAGCTTGATTCATAACAAGGCTGAAGTTTTCTTATTTTTAACCGAAATTGTAAAAAATTTAAAAAAAGATCATGGACATTTCAATAAAAATTTTTGTTTTTCGTAATTTAAAAATAAGATCATATTTTACTGTTTAACAGATTTTACAGTTGAATTTGAATGCAAAGCACTTGAGTGGAACTATTGTGCATCGTCGTATGGCAAGGGCGCTGTCGATGGGGCTGGAGCTGTATTGAAGAGAAAAGTTTGGCAAATAACGAAAACCAAAAAAGTATTACTTCATAATGCATTTGCTTTCTACGAGTGCGCGAAAAACAATGTTTTTGGAATTCGACGTTGAGGAAGGTGCAATTGTGATTTCAACAATCTTAAAAGAAAAATGGGAACAGTCGCGAAGTATTCCCGGAATAAGAAAAATTCACCATGTTTCTTGCAATGAGCATTTTAAAATAGAAGAACCTCAATCCGCTTATTAAAAAAAAACAAGCCGATCAGTCGAGTGGGCGCGACAGTAGGACCTGTGCAGGTCTTAAAACAATAGTTTTTTGAGATAACTAACTATAAAACCGCCTTGTTATCAGCTTCTTCAAGTTATGTACGAAGGAAGCGTGGCAACGCGATGAAATTGTGTGCCAAATCTCAGGTCTGTAGCTTTAACATTGCTTATGTTATGATGATTTTTCTAATTTTAAAACAAACGGGGCTTGATATCGAAAATTGAAACTAAACTTCATCTGCGTATGGAATTCAGGAACCTACATTCTAATTTTGAAGTCTCTAGCTCTAATAGTTGCTGAGATTCACGCGTTCATACAGACTGACGGACAGACAAACGGACAAACAGACGGACATGTGTCAATCGACTCGGCTATTGATACTGAACAAAAATATATATACTTTATATGGTCGGATATGCCTCCTTCTGCCTGTTACATACATTCACACAAATTCATTATAACCTAAGATTTTTTCGTTTATAGAACATATATTACTTATTATTATTATCATTGTCATATTTCTAAGTTTTAAAGTTATATTATTTGTTTTTATAAATAAAATAGGATGAACATTTTTTGTCACAAACCAAGTGGAAATCTTGTCACGTTCGCGATGTCGCGTTACAAATTACTAATAAAATTTTTAAAGTAAATAAAATGATAATAACATATCAAAATTATTTCTAAAATTGAAAACAACATTATATTTATTATGGTTTAAGAGTATTTTCTTCCAAATTACTCGCCACATTTCGCAGACTTTCGCATTTGTCAAGATGAAGTCAGACATAACTTACATTTTTTGCGATGCATTGTTTTCTATAAATAGTTCAAAACCGGCTAGTCTTGTCTTTTATAATAAAAATAGTGTTGATAAAATGCATTAAGCACGTGAGAAAACATTTTTGAAATTGTCAACTTTTGTCATATTTTTTTCATTTAAAGACGTGCAACTGTCGCGTTCACGATCCTGGAAATATCCCTATGTTAGTTGGCGAGCTTGTTGTGCTATTCGCATGTACAAAGAGGGCAGTAAAAAGTAGGTAGGTGCTTTAACAATATTACGAAACAAAATTACAGGCCCTTGACAAAAGCCCAATAGGTTGAAGCAAATCATCAGAGAGCAAATTTCGCGTACAATCATTACACGAATTCACAACAAAACAATCCAAATAAAAACAAGCCGATCAGTCGAGCGGGCGCGACAGTAGGATACCCTGTGCAGGTCTTCAAAAAATAGTATTTTCATTATAATGGGATTTAAATATATCGCTTGAAGTCGATTTCGCTTGCATCGAGAGAAGGTAGCTTGCGATAGTCTGGCAACACTGAACTGCGGCTATTGATTGTTTATGCTTAGCGCCACAGAAGACGAAATGCAAATCAAACTAACATGAACAAACAAAACAATATTACGAAACAAAATTACAGGCCCTTGACAAAAGCCCAATAGGTTAAAGCAAATCATCAGAGAGCATATTTCGCGTACAATCATTACACGAATTCACAACAAAACAATCCAAATAAAAAAAATCAGCAAAAGCTGAAAGTTAAAAAAAATTCAATAAAAAGTGTGACAACAATTTACGATTTAACCAAACCACTCAAAATACTAAGAAATATCATAATTTTGGTCAAGGCTATAATAAGCCACAACCTACACAAGTGCCTATGGATGTAGACAAATCCATACAAATGCTTAATAGACCTCCAAATTTCCAAAATCAAAATGCTTCTCAGAAAAGGGAGTCAACTTCCTTTTTGTGTCAGCAACCAAATAAAGTAATGCGCGTTAACAACCTCCAAGAGGATCATTTTTTAGAGGATCAGGGGGAGGACTTCCCTTCATCTACAGAATAGATAAGAAAATAAATAAAAATTTAAAAATTTTAATGGATACTGGTGCTACTTTCTGTTACATAAAAAAGGCATATATAATAACGCTGAAGATTTAGTCATAAGGAAAAGAATAACAAGCCGATCAGTCTTGCGCGCGCGACAGTAGGAAACCCTGTGCAGCTCTTTAATATATCGCTTGAAGTCGGATTTGCTTGCATCGAGAGTAGGTAGCTTGCGATAGTCTGGCAACACTGGCCTGCGGCTATTGATTGTTTAAGTTAAGCGCTACATCGGCCGAAAGGCAAATCAAACATGTGTATAGGAACAAACGCGTCTTTTCGTTCGTTATATCGTCGCAGCGGCGCAGCGACTGCGCTGTAACGCATCTGCTGCGCTGCATAAATTTGTTTCTTGAATAACTTCTGAGTTCAATATCCGATCGTAGCACACATTGGGTGTAGGATACTCACCATGAGTGGTCTCTAGCTATAAAACTGCTCTTGTTATCAGCATCTTCCAATTGTGGGCGAAGGGGACGTGACATCGCGATGAAATTATCTGAGCATATTAAGCCCAAATTTCTTATAATGTGTGCCAAATCTCAAGTCTTTAGCTTTAACATTGCTTATGTTAAGGTCGTATGAGGCGACTAATGAGATACCTGGACTGTCAGTTCCGAACTGCAAAGCTAAAACTGGCATCCACCCGTGTGGCTGGCGGGTCTTAAATTTCACCACAGTATGTTACCGCTTGTCGTACGAGACGACCAAAGGAACAACCCGGACGACCCAATTGCCGAGCTTGTCGGAGTTAAATGGGGAGGGGATACCGATGCCTTCAATTTCGGTACTACGGGTTGAGATTGTTCTTCAAGACTTCTCATTGAGGTCGCCCCCCTAGTGGGAGTTCGTGGTGGCTGTGGTTGCATAACGTTGCGTTTCAACGCCGGAGAGAAGCTTCTGGATGCTTCGCCCCCTACCAAGGGGAAATGCAAAACCGATTGTGTGGATTTAAATTGGTACCGACAAGATGAAAGCCTCTTCGGGCATCTCTGAGGGGCGTTAGTTGGCGCATTATACTAGACTCTTTGTATCCTATGCTTGCATACACGGATACCGTGGTTGTAATCCTACGTTGGAACACGCCACGTTAAATTGACCTTGTTGATTGTATCAGTACCATCGTGTATTGTTGCTGGGGGCTGTCTAAACCACATCAGGGAGGTAATACATGTAGTAGTAGTGGGTCTAGACCCGTCCCAGTTATGGCCGCTAGGCCAGGAACATAAGATGTGTTGTCAAAAACCCTCCTATGTTAAGGAAGTGACATATGGTCACCTCATGGTTATCAGCTGCCAAGCTTAGAGTGCGTCGCAGTTGATAAAAGGTCAGTGTCTGTCATGTCTATATCGACTCAGCTATTGATGCTGATCAAGAATATATATATGACGGAAGGCTCTCCTTGCCTTGATGATTTAAAGTAGTTTCGGACATGCTACGAGCGGAGCGAGTCTCAGCGTGTGCGTTCTCTTCCAATTTCACAATCCATCTTCACGTCGGTTCTCAACTCCTCTTGAGCATCTCGTTATCTCTTTCTCTCAACGCAACACTGAGCCACAATCACGACTGCATATACAGTCGTCCCACTCTTTTAGTGCTGTACACTTCTAAAAGGTTTCACCTAATGTGACACTTAACCATTCGCTTCAATAGTTGAGCGCGCAATTCAAATAATTAACCATGCTCCGACACGGCCAATCCTGACCACTTACACGTCCTCGTGTAATATAAAATCTCTCACAATTTTTTTTCAACTTTATTTAACAAATTTTACTTCATAGTTAGTTTCATTACCAAATTTTACTTAACTCAAAACATCACATTTAATCTATTTCAACTCATTATTCTATTTCATTTTAACTATTGCTTTTACTTAACATTATATTATTTTAATTTGCTTTTTATACTTTCAATCTTTATTTTTAACCTTTTGGGCCAGGTACCGCCACGTAGCATATTCAACATTACAACTCACCAGTGCCACACTGGTCACACACCACGCTAATGCCACATTAGCCAATACAGTCTGTTTCAACTGTTTTTTCATCAGTGCCACGCTGATCTCAACGGTCTGTTTCACCCGTATTACGCTCTACTAGTGCCACACTAGTCTCCACCAATGCCACATTGCTCATCAAGGTCTTCAACCGCTATATCAACTGAACTGAAATCATCTCCGTCGATATCCAGCTCGCTTGGTACCTGCCCATCTGGCATTTTTCGTTAATTCTCGTGAGGATATTTATACTGCCTCTTACTTGTGATAGACTTTAAGTTATACCGATCACCGTCTAAGACTTCCGTCACGACGAAGGGTCCACGAAATTTCGGATCTAACTTGGTTTTCTGTCGTTTACTATTTTTGATTAAGACGTAATCTCCTTCACTAAACTTGACAACTTTTGCTTTACCTTTGTCGAATCTTTTTTTGTCATATTGTGCTGCGCATTGCATGTTCTTATCAGCTTCTGATCTTTGTTTATCTAACTGTATCTCCTCTTCTTCACAAATAGGAACCAGACCTAATGGTCTGGACTAGATTTTGTAACTCGATTAACAGTACAATTTAACGATAACTGAACTTCTCCTAAAGCGTCCTACCAGGACCGTTCACTAGATTCAACCACTGTCAACAAATTTTTCAAAGTGCTCATGACTCTCTCGACCTGACCATTGGCACGACTAGCACCAGTTGCTATTAAGTGAAGCTGAATTTTCTGAGAGTTACAGAAGTCGACAAATTTGACACCTGTAAAGCTTCGTCCCTGATCAGCTATCAACCGAGTGGGCACACCAAACAAAGCAATTGAGGATTTTAACGCGTCTATAGAACTATCTGAATCATGTTTGAACGTATGATACAGATGAACATATTTTGTGTACCCATCTATCTGCACTACGATGTATTCCTTACGGTCATTTTTGCCGCTTAATTTGCCGGTGATATCTATGTGCAACGTGTGCCATGGTATACTAATCTTTGGGATCGAATACTTGAATTTTACCATATGCCGACTTTGTTACTCTGCAAGTAATACAATTTTCAACAAATTTGCGAACATACTTCGACATTCCGTCGAACCAGTAATGGTCATACACCTTATCAAGGGTTTTTTCCCAGCCTAAGTGTAGTATAGACTCGTGAACCTGGTTGATAATTGACCAACGTTTGTGGGACCACTGGCAGGCAACGAGTTCTACCATGACTTTGTATTTTTCTGTACAACACGTATGCTCTAATCTCGTAAGTTGTAGCCAAATCATCAGAGGGTTCTCCTTCATTTAATTTTCTAATCGTACTCACAATGTCTGGGTCACGCTGCTGTTCAGCTTGAATCCAGTTTTCTGTGATGTTCATTAGTTCTGTTCGCTTTTCAATAACTTTGTTTTGTATTTGTTTACTCGTGCTAGGCAAGGGATCTCTTGATAGAAAATCGACATGGGCCATGCGTCAAAGTCAAAGACCTGCAAAAATTCCCACCAGCGATATACTCTGGCTGATAATTCAATTTTCGTTATAGTCGCCCTCAATGAGTTACAGTCAGTAAAAAGGACAAACTTTCTGCCATGCAGGTAATGTCGAAAATATTTAATGGAATTGACAACCGCGAGTGTTTCTAAGTCATATGATGTGTACTTTGACTCACAAGGGCTAGTAGTCTTACTGAAGTATTCCACAACATAAGGCTTGCCTTCAATTCGATGCAGGAGAATGGCACCATAGCCAATGGCACTAGCATCCGTGTGCAATTCTATAGGATGTTGCGGATCTGGGCAGAAAATAGGGTTTTTCCATATCCAATAGATAAAGGATCAGAGTCATTGCACACGTTGCATATTGACCATCTTGGGCCAATGGATGCCACCACAAAGGCTCATAAATATATTTTCGCCATGTTCGACGGATTTAGTAAGTTTGTTTGGATTTATCCGACAAAGACTATGAGCTGTGAGAATGCCTTAAAAAAGCTGGATAATTGGGCAGAAATCATCGGTCGGCCAAAGAGAACTTCATCACCCAAATCGGACTATCCATTCCAAAGATAATGCAATTATGTGTTTTGGTTTGTCTGGACCAATCTTTGATTCTAGAATAGTTAAAAATTCAATTAAAAACTGTTGCCAAACCATAGCACCTATGAAAATGTTTTTTACATCACTCGAAAGTTGTCAAAATAGATTTAATATAAGTCTAAACTAACTCTGCAAGATTATTACGTTATGTAAAAATTATCAACAAAATTCGGGTTGACAAAATATAGCCTTTTCAGTTTGGTGCTGTAAGAAAAATCTGTCCAGAAATCAGTTGTTAGATTGGATGGTGGGGCCGTTAGTGCCTAATATCAACTACGCATCGATTGGAACCTCAAAAATCAGAATCCGATAACTCGTTTAAAAGTTATTATAGTATTATGTGGAATGTAACCTTTCTAAAATTTGATGAAAAATTCAGTTGGTTTTCATATTTATGCAATTAATGAGAAAACGGCACCTACGATTTAATAGCTATTGAAATTATGCAACTGTTGATATCGGTCATATCTGGGATAATTTGTTTTGGCAAGATATAATGTTTTAAATTATATGTATACAGATTTTTCTTAGCGACGAGAGCAAAATGTAATGATAATTACAGTTCTGCAAACAAAGTTGCAATTTAGCAAACATCCGGCAGTAGGCTTAGTAAGTAAAATGTTGGACTCATATACAAGAGGTCGGGGGTTCGAGTCCCACAATATTCGGCTGTGCGGATTCTAATTTTTTATTTTTATAATATTTGTAGCAATTTATTTCTAATTTTAGCCTGAAGGCCTTTGCTGCTCTGGCTATAAAAACATATTGTAATTTTGGATTAATTCTAAGCTACAGTAATATAAATATATAAATAAATAATTTCTAATTTACTTCATTTTTAAATTTGATTGGAAACTATTTTTGTAAATATTTTAATAGCAGTTATTTAAATATTAAGTCTAATACGCTCTACCCAAAATGAGATGAAAAATGTTGTGTTCTTGCAATTTTATGCAATTAATTAATAACCGAAACCGCAAGTATTTTATTTCCTCGTTGGAGAGTTGGAAGCTGTGCGTGCGAGTGATCGATGGCTAACATACTGCAAGTGCAAGCGAGAAGAACAGAATACTAACAGAGGATAGCGTAGCGTTGCCACATTTTACAACAAATGCATTAATGGTATTCCTTTCAACTGGACACTACAAGAATATGAATGCAGTACAATGAGGACAGAAAGTGACCGTTTTATCGAAGATATCATTTTTTATAGAATGCAGATAAACGGACAAGAAATTACACAACGACAATCATTTCAAGTACAGCGAATTACTTATATGCATCGATGGGTCCACCGTGCTCAAAGCCATGGATAATGTGTTTGTGAGTATTATTTGAATAATTGGACAAAAAATAATAAAAATTGACAGAAAAACAGGTATAATCTTGAAATTCTAAATTATTCATATTTTAATAAAACGTGGTGATTGCTTATTATGAAAATCTATTATGATATCATAATTATTAACAAGCCGATCTGTAGAGTGCGCGCGACAGTTGGAAACTGTGCAGGTCTTCAAAGAAAAGTAATTTCATAATAATGGGATTTAAATATATCGCTTGAAGTCGATTTTGCTTGCATCGAGAGTAGGTAGCTTGCGATAGTCTGTCAACACTGGACTGCGGCTGTTGATTGTTTATGTTTAGCGCCACAGCGGACGAAAGGCAAATCAAACATATAAGTTAACAACAAATTCTATTAAACTCGTGTAACCCAACACTGCCTGACACATTGTCAAAACGCCGAAGTCAACATTATCAGCGGTCAACAGCCCAACAGAGCGCTGCCGCCCGCAATATCATCAAAACTCCAACGTAAACATTATCAACGATCAACAGTCGAATAAAACGCCTGCCGCCCGCAACTTTGTCAGTAATGCTGACCATGCGTCTGCACCACATCCTCTGGAACCTCAAATTCTAAGAATCTGCAACCACGCCACCCGACGCTGCTTCAAGGCCTCAACGTCAACGTCTTCGCTGCCGACGTCAACGTCTTCGCTGCCGACGTCAACGTCTTCGCTGCCGACGTCAACGTCTTCGCTGCCGACGTCAACGTCTTCGCTGCCGACGTCAACGTCTTCGCTGCCGACGTCAACGTCTTCGCTGCCGACGTCAACGTCTTCGCTGCCGTCGCCAACTCAATAAGCAAAAGCTTCATGTAGAGCCAGATTATTTTCTAACTTTAGTCTAAAAATTGTATCAACCAAACAAGGTTCTTAATTGATCCGAAATAAAGAAATTCGTTAATAAAATATAAATTTAACTGGCGCCCGAGCAGGGACCAACGAAACACGATAGAACAAAACGCTTCTAAGTGTGTGCGGTTCGATAAAATAGCAAAACGCCTATACGTCGCGACCCTTCGTTGGCTCCTTTTTTTTTTCTTTAACCCAAGTATCGCGGATCGATAAAATAGCAAAAAGACTATACGTCGTGAACCCGGTTGTGTTTAAAGAAAAAAAATATTTTTCAAAAACCGAAAGACTCCCGCGAATTAAGTTTTGTGGTCGGCGAAAAATATAAAAAACTTCAAGGTAGTAGAACTTAATTGTTTCCTACCCATCGGTGGATCACAAATCCTGTCAGGTTCGTCCGCAGGTTACCTCAGCAAAAGTATTGGTCGCAGGATCCCCAGTAGGAATCAAGAGAAACCAAACAGGATGAAATCCGGACAGTCAGCGGGGGTTACCACATCAAGAATCATAATGTAAGCTAGTGATTAAGACATGTTAAAGAAAAAACACATCAATACAAACAACACAACTTAAAGAAATAATTTTAAACACACAAAACAAAATAATTTTATAAAATAAGTAAAACTAAAGTGACAACTGTTGCCCAGTAGTTTACACACAACTTAATAAAAAGTGAAATTTGAAGCCACAAAAAATAAAAATAAAGGCAAATCACACACACAAACCAAACACAAAACACAGTGGGACAACAGCGTCAAGATAGTGAGCAAAATATTATTGGTTTTTTAATATTTGTAATGCCAATCAATTAAAAGTAAAAATAAAATAAAGTTTATTAATTTTAGTTCAAAATAAATAATTTTTTTTTTCCATTTTTTTTCCCTCAATATTTGGCAATAATAAAATAACAAAAAATTTTTGTGCATTTACCAATTCGATACATAATTTTATACAACATATCTCGAGATTCAATCTGCATTTACATTCAAATACTTTCTCTATTATATCTATTTATTGACCTATTCCTATATTTCTATAATCTTATTAAATTGGGAAAAAAATTTTGAAATAATTTAAGTGACAAAAACTAATGGCAAATCAGAATAATCTCATTAGGCCACCATTACTTGATATAGAACAACTAGAACCAGAACAAGACGTTGAGCGACAACAAAGAAACCAACTAAGACAACAACAAAGACAACAAGATTTCCAAAACAATAGAGACATGGACAATCAAGCAGAACTAGTAGCCCTTATTGCTGGTGTTGTTACACAGGCAATTAATGAGCAAGTTCCGAATTTGGTTAGACAACTGAATAATCCAAATGAGAATTTCTTAAATGTACCTGATCAAGGAATCTCTCCCGAACACCGATTGAATCTTTCTGACTTAGATAGAGTTCCAGATGTGGTCAAATGCCTCCGCGAATTCACAGGTGACCCTTCTCAGTTTAACTCCTGGAAAAAGGGAGTAGATAGGGTATTAGAAAACTACGCGTCCCTACAAGGCACCCCAAAATACTTCGGTATATTACATACCATTCGAAATAAAATAACGGGAAACGCTGACATAGCCCTAGAATCTTACAATGTCCCCCTAGATTGGAGTGCCATTTCACAAGTGTTGGCTTTGCATTACGCAGACAAACGCGATCTAAGTGCCCTAGAGTATCAAATGACAATGATCATACAGGCACACAATCAGACAGTGGAAGAATTCCATCAAGCTGTTTTCAGACACTTGTCATTGATTCTCAACAAAATTGGTTGCATGGACTTATCACGAGAGTCAGAAAAACTAATGAAAAAACTCTATCGAGACAAAGCCTTGGACACTTTTATTCGAGGTCTTAGAGGTGACCTCCCACGGCTTCTGGGTTTGAAAGAACCCGTCGATCTGCCACAGGCTTTACACTTGTGCCTTAAGATTGAAAATCAAACTTTTAGATCCAACCACGCAACCAACAGAGCTCAGCCAGCTGGCTTCCGTTCCTCAGGACAGAAACCAATACCCATGCCTAGACAATTTACACCAAACAATCCAAGTTTCCGTCAACAATTTCAAGGGTTTCAACAATACAATAGAAACCCCCCAACCGGCCATAACTCACAACAATCACGTTTCGTACCTCAACAGTATAACAGACCAACTTATCCACAGCAACCAGCTGCACCACCTCGACCTTCGGCACCAAAACCGCTACCACAACCAGAACCAATGGATATTGATCCCAGCATTAGGACTAGACAGGTTAACTATATGAACCGACCAAACTTTGAAGTTGGTAAACGACCCCCAGGCAACCTGCCACCAACAATTGACAAAAGACAGAGAAATTACAACATAGAAAGTAGTGAAAACGAAGGTAATACCCAAGAAATTGCACCCACTGACTATGAACAAACTATGGACAATTACGAAGCTTCTAACGATCACGAAGAAACCCTCGAGGAATATCAGGAACGTTTTGATTATGATTATACCACTGAAACACCACAATCAGAATATACTGATCTTAATTTTTTAGAGTAAACAGCTCCTCATTACCATACTTTGAAGCTAAAGTGAGGAGCGGACAAATTTTAAAAATTCTAATCGATACAGGATCCAATCGCAATTATATAAAACCAAATTTGATAACGAATCCAATTCCCAACAATAAACCTTTCGAAGCAATATCAGTAGGTGGTAATATTAAAATTACTCACCATAAAATAGCAAACTTATTTAATATACCAGAGATACCAATTAAATTTTTCCTACTTCCCACATTAAAATCATTCGATGCTATTCTAGGCAACGACAGCCTAAAAGAATTAAAAGCGGTAATCTATACCGAAAAGAATTGCATGATGATCAATAACCAAGTCACTGTCCCAATAACAGAGAAAAAATTAGAAGCAGTAAATAATATAAGTCCACGCACAGACCATTTGACTAAGAAACAAAAACTAACATTACAGAACCTACTTAATAAACACGTCCAACTATTTGCAAAACCAGATGATAAACTCACTTATACCACTAATGTCACTGCAGAAATACGAACGAATTCAGACACCCCCATTTACTCTAAATTCTACCAATATCCCATGTCCCTTAAGGACGAAGTCAATAAACAAATCTTTCAATTACTAGAAGACGGTATTATTCGACCGTCCCGATCACCGTACAATTCACCAGTTTGGGTAGTCCCAAAAAAATTAGATGCCTCGAAAGAAAAGAAATACAGGGTAGTAATCGACTATAGCAAACTGAATAAAGTAACAGTTGCAGACAAATATCCAATACCAGAGATAAATGAGGTTCTAGCCCAATTGGGCAACAATAAAATTTTCTCTGTGCTCGATCTTAAAAGTGGTTTCCACCAAATAAAACTAAAAGAGTCCGATATCGAGAAAACTGCATTCTCGGTCAATAACGCCAAATATGAGTTTACACGACTCCCCTTTGGGTTGAAAAATGCCCCGTCAATTTTCCAACGTGCCTTAGACGATATCCTTCGGAATCATATAGGGAAAATATGTTACATCTATATAGATGATATTGTTGTTTTCAGCCAAGATGAAGATTCCCATCTCAAAAATCTAGAGATAATATTCAATACATTACAAAATGCCAATATAAAGTGTCAGCTAGATAAATGCGAGTTTTTCAAGACCAAAGTAGAATTTTTGGGCTTTGTCATTTCCGACAAAGGCATAGAAACTAACCCAGGAAAAGTTTCAGCAATAGCTCAGTACCCATGTCCAAAAACAGTCCGAGAACTGAGAGCTTTTCTAGGTCTCTCAGGTTATTACAGGAGGTTCATAAGGGATTATGCCAAACTTGCTAAACCCTTAACCTCAATGTTAAGAGGCGTTGACGGGCATGTTAGCAAAAAAGCCTCTCACCCAAAAAAAAATTAATTTCTCTCAAGAAGCGATCGAAGCATTCAAAAAAATTAAAAGCTCATTAATATCCAACGACGTTATCTTACGTTATCCTGATTTTAACAAAGAATTTCACCTCACAACAGACGCATCCAACTTTGCAATAGGTGCCATTCTGTCACAAAACAACCAACCAATATCGTTTATCTCCAGAACACTCTCAAAAGCAGAAGAAAATTTCGCTGCTAACGAGAAAGAAATGTTAGCCATAGTATGGGCACTCAAGGCATTAAGAAATTACCTATATGGTAGAGCTAAAGTAAAAATTTTCACAGATCATCAACCTTTAACCCATTCACTCAGTAGTTGGAACGGAAATCCTAGAATAAAGAGATGGAAGGCCCATTTAGAAGAATTTGACTACGAATTGTTATACAAGCCAGGAAAAGACAACATAGTCGCAGACGCGTTATCTCGCATACCAAATTCAAATGAATTAAATTCAGTCAGTACACAGCACAGTTCCGAAAGTTCATCAGAATACCTAATTCCCAGTATTGAAGTTCCCATCAACGCTTTTAAGAATCAAATTTTCATCCAAAAAACACAACCCACAGACTACCAGTTCAGTTTGCCGTTTCCAACTTTCCACAGACACATTATTAGACAACCAAATTATACAAGTGAAGACCTCCTGAACATATTAAAAAAATACCTCAATCCCTCTGTTATTAATGGTATCATCACTACAGAAGATATAATGGGTCAAATTCAAAACCTGTATCCCACTCATTTTAGAAACATTAAATCCAGGTTCACATCATTACATGTCAAAGATCTTACAGGGGAAACAGAGCAAGACGAAGCAATTATTCAAATTCATAATAGAGCACATCGTAATGCTCAAGAAAACAAAGTACAACTATCCGAAAAATATTACTTTCCCGGAATGAAGAACAAAATTACAAACCTCATCAAACAGTGCCGTGTCTGCAAAGAACAGAAGTATGATAGGCATCCCCCAAACCCCGAAATAAAAGAAACTCCTATTCCTCAATACCCCGGACATATAATACACGTAGACATTTACTCAACAGAAAAAGTTCTGGTTTTGACTGCAATAGACAAATTTTCAAAACTCGCACAAGGAAAAATCATCAAATCAAAAGCTACTGAAGACCTAAAGAAACCCCTACACGATATTCTATTCTATTACGGTGTCCCTAAGTTTATAGTAATGGACAACGAAAAGTCCCTTAATTCCGAATCAATAACTTTCATGCTACGAGATCAACTAGGTATTCAAATTTTCAAGGCCCCGCCCTACAAGAGTTCTGTCAACGGACAAGTTGAGAGATTCCACTCTACCCTTTCAGAGATAATGAGATGTATCAAAACAAAGCAAGAACACCGAACATTCGAGGAGTTATTAGACAAAACCATTTATGAGTATAATTACTCAATTCATTCAGTAACTAATAAAAGACCATTGGACGTATTTTTCGGAAGAAACATAACTACCACTCCTGAACAATACGAAGAAAGCAGACAGAATAACATAGACCGAATCAAACAAAAACAAAAAATTGATTTAGAAAACCATAACAAAACCCGTAAAGAAATACAACAGTACACACCGGGACAAGAAATATTTGTAAAACGCAACACAAGATTAGGATCTAAACTTACACCAAGATTCCAAAAAGAAATTGTTAAGGAAGACAAAGGCACTACAATTTTGACAGAATTAGGAAGAGTGGTTCATAAAAGCAACATTAAAAATTCATAATTACTTCCAGACTACTCATAATTTCGAACCTATCAATCACAAATGGATTCGTGGAGATAACCAACTACACCGATGCCCAAACCATGACAATCTATAAGGGAATCGGAAAAATACAATCATCTACAACCAAAATCATTCACATAATTAATTTGGATCAAATACAAAATACTCTCAATAATCATGTCGAAAATAGCTTACACACTAACAGTCTTTACCACACGTTACAACATGAAATAACTCAAACAGAAACCCAATTCCATGCAATAACTTCATCATTTAGCAAAAGACAAACCCGATCAATTAATTGGATTGGTTCGGCCTGGAAATACGTGGCGGGTAGTCCTGACCATGATGACTTAACCATGTTAGAAGAAAATCTCAATAAAGTAATATCAAATAACAACGAACAAGTAATTATCAATAGACAGCTAGAAGAAAGAATCAACAAACTAACTAAAATATCCAATGACCTAACGAACTCAATTAAAAAGGATAGTTTTCTTAGCAACAATATAGCCATAAGTCTACAGAATCAGATTAGGTTGATAAAAGAAGAGGTCATCAATATCAGATACGCAATTCAGTGGGCAAGGTTAAATATAATAAACTCAATTCTCTTAAACGAATCCGAATTAGAAGAAATCAGCAAAATCTTTAAAAATAGTAACATGCCACCACTTTCAGTTGAGGAAATGTTAGAATTTTCCGATGTTTCTATCTTTCACAATAAATCCACTTTAATTTACCTTGTAAAAATACCTAATCTCGACCAAATAGATTACCAAAATATATTGCTCAAACCAGTAATAAGAAATAATTCTATAATTCACCTAAAAGAAAACGAAATCTTCCTACACAATGAGGAAATATTCGAAGTGCCAAATAATTGTAAGGCCTTCGCTAATATTAAGATATGCAATAGAAACCAAATTTTTAATCTAAGTAAAACAGATTGTATTCCAAAATTAATCAAAGGAAAAAAGTCACTTTGTAGCTTTAGTAACGCAGATCATATCCCGAAAATAGAAGTGATTGGCGACGGCATCATCGCACTCAATAAATTCAACGGCACAATCGGTTGGAATGGCACCAAAAATCACCTAGAGGGAACTTATTTAATTCATTTCTGGAACGACACCGTGGCCATCAATGGAAATCAAATTGGCAATGTGGAAACCACAATCATGAAACTGGGAGGACCCATGATACAGATGACACCAGAAGAAACCGATCGTCTCAAGATATTGTCGCTGGAAGCTCTAGAAGCACTACATATTAACAACACAGGACAGCTACAACATCTCAAAACCGAAGCTACAGTAAACAGATTCACTATCATCACTCTATTCTGTTTAGCAGTGGTCCTCAGCTCAATCCTACATTTCTGGCAACAAAAAAAGAAGAACGTGATAATACAAATGAATCCACCACCTACCAAAAATTTAAACAACGAAACACCAAAAACAATCAATATCCCCAAAATCAATATCCAAAAAATCAACAACACGCCACAATTCAACAATATTCCATACTTTTAATAACTGCTTGAGGACAAGCAGAAACTAAAGGGGGAGGAGTTAACAACAAATTCTATTAAACTCGTGTAACCCAACACCGCCTGACACATTGTCAAAACGCCGAAGTCAACATTATCAGCGGTCAACAGAGCGCTGCCGCCCGCAATATCATCAAAACGCCAACGTAAACATTATCAACGATCAACAGTCGAATAAAACGCCTGCCGCCCGCAACTTTGTCAGTAATGCTGACCATGCGTCTGCACCACATCCTCTGGAACCTCAAATTCTAAGAATCTGCAACCACGCCACCCGACGCTGCTTCAAGGCCTCAACGTCAACGTCTTCGCTGCCGACGTCAACGTCTTCGCTGCCGACGTCAACGTCTTCGCTGCCGACGTCAACGTCTTCGCTGCCGACGTCAACGTCTTCGCTGCCGACGTCAACGTCTTCGCTGCCGACGTCAACGTCTTCGCTGCCGACGTCAACGTCTTCGCTGCCGACGTCAACGTCTTCGCTGCCGACGTCAACGTCTTCGCTGCCGACGTCAACGTCTTCGCTGCCGACGTCAACGTCTTCGCTGCCGACGTCAACGTCTTCGCTGCCGACGTCAACGTCTTCGCTGCCGACGTCAACGTCTTCGCTGCCGACGTCAACGTCTTCGCTGCCGACGTCAACGTCTTCGCTGCCGTCGCCAACTCAATAAGCAAGAGCTTCATGTAGAGCCAGATTATTTTCTAACTTTAGTCTAAAAATTGTATCAACCAAACAAGGTTCTTAATTGATCCGAAATAAAGAAATTCGTTAATAAAATATAAATTTAACTTATATGAACAAACGCATTTATTCATTCGGCTACCTGCTGCGACGCATCTGCTGCGCTGTATAAATTTGTTTCTTGAATAACTTCCGAGTTCAATATCCGATCGTACTGAAATTTGTAGCACATATTGAGAGTAGCATGCTTACCATGTGTTCCAAATCTCAAGTCTCTAGCTTTTGAAAAATAGGTTTTTTCATTTTTGGCTACTTTTAATGCTGGTTTTGCTTTTCATTGTTATTTATTATATGTTCATTTTATGGTTGCAATCTTCTTTCAAGATTTTAGATCCAGGTGCTATCGCACCTGAGAAAGTTTTAATTTAAATCAAAAGTTTGTCGCGTTCGCCATCGCACAGTGGGGTACCTTTCGAACTTAACGTTGCAACGCGTTGCCTATGAACAACGTCGCGACGCGTCGTAATAATAAATTTTAACTTGCTTACATTACATAAATCTACCATTTTAAAAAAGGTTTAAATGAAATGGTTTTTTCGAATTTATTGTTTTGTGATTATACCCCAAAACGTAGGTTAACAGGAAAATGTTTTAAATATTGTAACAAACATTTTTATGATTGGAATAACCACATTTATTGCAAATTTCATACAGAATTGTTACAGGTAGTGAATTAAGGGTTTACAACATTATGCAAACCAATTATTCAGGCTTACTAAATATTGGTAACTCCGAATTCTCTGCCTACTTTAAGATATTACCACATGTTTTACCTGAACAAGGGTATAACAGGGTAATCTAGTAAAAAAAAGGAGTTGGTAAGCAAAAACAAGAGTCTTCTAGAAAGTTCGCGAGAAAAAGATCGTTGAGGGCAGCAAAATAACAGGAAAAATCTTTAGAACAAGGCAAAGCAACAAGAAGTCCTCGTTAATTCTGTTAGAAGGGAGCTTACCACAGGCGCTGGATAAAAAATTCAAATTTTAAAAGCGCGCTATAAGAAATACGTTCCGACAGAAAACCAGGTTAAGGAGTCTACAACTGGAGCTAATCTTGCGCAAGTGAAAGAATTTTATTCTCGTGAATACATAAGCGTGCAGTCTGCAGGCAGAAAAGACACTTTTATTTGTAACGGAGAGATAATTTCAAAAGCGTTTCATGATAATGACCGTAGAAGAAGCTTTCGAAATCTTTAACAAAGAAAGAGTTGGCAATGGTATTAACAAAACAACTTTTTACCAATGCCGGCCTACCCACGTGAAGTCGTCAATCAAAACGCCACACAAAATGTGCGTATGCATGTATCATGCCAATTTTTATTTTTAATAGAGGCTTGTGCTAAAATAATTCCGACAATTTTGAGTAGTCATGTGTCCTTTTTGAAATCAGTTTGTTGCAATATTGAAAATGAAATTTGCATTACAAATAATTGCAAGAAATGTACTGATGACGTTTGCTATAAATTGGTGCCACTAGCTTGCTTAAGGCTTATAAACGAAAATGTTAAATGGCAACTTTGGAGTAGAGTACACAATAGAATATCCTTGGTCAATACTATTGCTCCATTGTCAGAGCTGATCCATGAAATAAACGTGCGATTGCCACAGTTTAAAGGTCACTTCTTTGTTAAACGAGCTCAACAAAATTATTTTGACGAGGTGAAGAAAATTTTAAAGCCCAGATAGACTAAGCTGAAAACTATAGATTGCTCTTCCAAAATGAGATTCAAAGGGCGCATTTTAATTACAAGCAAGTATCAATTTTTACTTGCGTTGCGTGGACTTCAAACAAAACAGAATCTATGGTTGTAATTAGTGATAGCTTGATTCATAACAAGGCTGAAGTTTTCTTATTTTTAACCAAAACTGTTAACGATTTAAAAAAAGATCATGGACATTTCAATAAAAGTTTTTGTTTTTCGTAATTTAAAAATAAGATCATATTTTACTGTTTAACAGATTTTACAGTTGAATTTGAATGCAAAGCACTTGAGTGGAACTATTGTGCATCGTCGTATGGCAAGGGCGATGTCGATGGGGCTGGAGCTGTATTGAAGAGAAAAGTTTGGCAAATAACGAAAACCAAAAAAGTATTACTTCATAATGCATTTGCTTTCAACGAGTGCGCGAAAAACAATGTTTTCGGAATTCGACATTGAGGAAGGTGCAATTGTGATTTCAACAATCTTAAAAGAAAAATGGGAACAGTCGCGAAGTATTCCCGGAATAAGAAAAATTCACCATGTTTCTTGCAATGAGCATTTTAAAATAGAAGAACCTCAATCCGCTTATTAAAAAAAAACAAGCCGATCAGTCGAGTGGGCGCGACAGTAGGACCTGTGCAGGTCTTAAAACAATAGTTTTTTGAGATAACTAACTATAAAACCGCCTTGTTATCAGCTTCTTCAAGTTATGTACGAAGGAAGCGTGGCAACGCGATGAAATTGTGTGCCAAATCTCAGGTCTGTAGCTTTAACATTGCTTATGTTATGATGATTTTTCTAATTTTAAAACAAACGGGGCTTGATATCGAAAATTGAAACTAAACTTCATCTGCGTATGGAATTCAGGAACCTACATTCTAATTTTGAAGTCTCTAGCTCTAATAGTTGCTGAGATTCACGCGTTCATACAGACTGACGGACAGACAAACGGACAAACAGACGGACATGTGTCAATCGACTCGGCTATTGATACTGAACAAAAATATATATACTTTATATGGTCGGATATGCCTCCTTCTGCCTGTTACATACATTCACACAAATTCATTATAACCTAAGATTTTTTCGTTTATAGAACATATATTACTTATTATTATTATCATTGTCATATTTCTAAGTTTTAAAGTTATATTATTTGTTTTTATAAATAAAATAGGATGAACATTTTTTGTCACAAACCAAGTGGAAATCTTGTCACGTTCGCGATGTCGCGTTACAAATTACTAATAAAATTTTTAAAGTAAATAAAATGATAATAACATATCAAAATTATTTCTAAAATTGAAAACAACATTATATTTATTATGGTTTAAGAGTATTTTCTTCCAAATTACTCGCCACATTTCGCAGACTTTCGCATTTGTCAAGATGAAGTCAGAAATAACTTAAATTTTTTTCGCGATGCATTGTTTTCTATTAATAGTTCAAAAACGGCTAGTCTTGTCTTTTATAATAAAAATAGTGTTGATAAAATGCATTAAGCACGTGAGAAAACATTTTTGAAATTGTCAACTTTTGTCATATTTTATTCATTTAAAGACGTGCAACTGTCGCGTTCACGATCCTGGAAATATCCCTATGTTAGTTGGCGAGCTTGTTGTGCTATTCGCATGTACAAAGAGGGCAGTAAAAAGTAGGTAGGTGCTTTAACAATATTACGAAACAAAATTACAGGCCCTTGACAAAAGCCCAATAGGTTGAAGCAAATCATCAGAGAGCAAATTTCGCGTACAATCATTACACGAATTCACAACAAAACAATCCAAATAAAAACAAGCCGATCAGTCGAGCGGGCGCGACAGTAGGATACCCTGTGCAGGTCTTCAAAAAATAGTATTTTCATTATAATGGGATTTAAATATATCGCTTGAAGTCGATTTCGCTTGCATCGAGAGAAGGTAGCTTGCGATAGTCTGGCAACACTGAACTGCGGCTATTGATTGTTTATGCTTAGCGCCACAGAAGACGAAATGCAAATCAAACTAACATGAACAAACGCGTCTTTTCGATCATTATATCGTCGGCGCGGCGCAGCGACTGCGCTGCTACTGCGCTGCGACGCATCTGCTGCGCTGAATACATTTGATTCTTGAATTACTTTTGAGTTAAATATCCGATCGTACTGAAATTTGTAGCACACATTGAGAGTAGGATACTTATTATGTGTGCCAAATCTCAAGTCTCTAGCTATTAAACTGCTCTTGTTATCAGCTTTTTCGAGATATGGGCGAAGGGGCGTGGCATCGCGATGAAATTTTCAGGACACATTAAGCCCAAGCTTTTTATCATGTGTGCCAAATCTCAAGTCTCTAGCTATAACATTGCTTATGTTATGGTGATTTTTCTAATTTTAAAACCAACGGGACTACTCGGCTCGGCTATTGATACTGATTAAGAATATATATACTTTATAGGGTCGGAGATGCTTCCTTCTGCCTGTTACATACATTCACACAAATTCATTATAGCCTTTTTTGCCCATTTTTAATGGGCACAGGCTATAAAAATCAGCAAAAGCTGAAAGTTAAAAAAAATTCAATAAAATGTTTGACAACAATTTACGATTTAACCAAACCCCTCAAAATACTAAGAAATATCATAATTTTGGTCAAGGCTATAATAAGCCACAACCTACACAAGTGCCTATGGATGTAGACAAATCCATACAAATGCTTAATAGACCTCCAAATTTCCAAAATCAAAATGCTTCTCAGAAAAGGGAGTCAACTTCCTTTTTGTGTCAGCAACCATATAAAGTAATGCGCGTTAACAACCTCCAAGAGGATCATTTTTTAGAGGATCAGGGGGAGGACTTCCCTTCATCTACAGAATAGATAAGAAAATAAATAAAAATTTAAAAATTTTAATGGATACTGGTGCTACTTTCTGTTACATAAAAAAGGCATATATAATAACGCTGAAAATTTAGTCATAAGGAAAAGAATAACAAGCCGATCAGTCTTGCGCGCGCGACATTAGGAAACCCTGTGCAGCTCTTTAATATATCGCTTGAAGTCGGATTTGCTTGCATCGAGAGTAGGTAGCTTGCGATAGTCTGGCAACACTGGACTGCGGCTATTGATTGTTTAAGTTAAGCGCTACATCGGCCGAAAGGCAAATCAAACATGTGTATAGGAACAAACGCGTCTTTTCGTTCGTTATATCGTCGCAGCGGCGCAGCGACTGCGCTGTAACGCATCTGCTGCGCTGCATAAATTTGTTTCTTGAATAACTTCTGAGTTCAATATCCGATCGTAGCACACATTGGGTGTAGGATACTCACCATGAGTGGTCTCTAGCTATAAAACTGCTCTTGTTATCAGCATCTTCCAATTGTGGGCGAAGGGGACGTGACATCGCGATGAAATTATCTGAGCATATTAAGCCCAAATTTCTTATAATGTGTGCCAAATCTCAAGTCTTTAGCTTTAACATTGCTTATGTTAAGGTCGTATGAGGCGACTAATGAGATACCTGGACTGTCAGTTCCGAACTGCAAAGCTAAAACTGGCATCCACCCGTGTGGCTGGCGGGTCTTAAATTTCACCACAGTATGTTACCGCTTGTCGTACGAGACGACCAAAGGAACAACCCGGACGACCCAATTGCCGAGCTTGTCGGAGTTAAATGGGGAGGGGATACCGATGCCTTCAATTTCGGTACTACGGGTTGAGATTGTTCTTCAAGACTTCTCATTGAGGTCGCCCCCCTAGTGGGAGTTCGTGGTGGCTGTGGTTGCATAACGTTGCGTTTCAACGCCGGAGAGAAGCTTCTGGATGCTTCGCCCCCTACCAAGGGGAAATGCAAAACCGATTGTGTGGATTTAAATTGGTACCGACGAGATGAAAGCCTCTTCGGGCATCTCTGAGGGGCGTTAGTTGGCGCATTATACTAGACTCTTTGTATCCTATGCTTGCATACACGGATACCGTGGTTGTAATCCTACGTTGGAACACGCCACGTTAAATTAACCTTGTTGATTGTATCAGTACCATCGTGTATTGTTGCTGGGGGCTGTCTAAACCACATCAGGGAGGTAATACATGTAGTAGTAGTGGGTCTAGACCCGTCCCAGTTATGGCCGCTAGGCCAGGAACATAAGATGTGTTGTCAAAAACCCTCCTATGTTAAGGAAGTGACATATGGTCACCTCATGGTTATCAGCTGCCAAGCTTAGAGTGCGTCGCAGTTGATAAAAGGTCAGTGTCTGTCATGTCTATATCGACTCAGCTATTGATGCTGATCAAGAATATATATATGACGGAAGGCTCTCCTTGCCTTGATGATTTAAAGTAGTTTCGGACATGCTACGAGCGGAGCGAGTCTCAGCGTGTGCGTTCTCTTCCAATTTCACAATCCATCTTCACGTCGGTTCTCAACTCCTCTTGAGCATCTCGTTATCTCTTTCTCTCAACGCAACACTGAGCCACAATCACGACTGCATATACAGTCGTCCCACTCTTTTAGTGCTGTACACTTCTAAAAGGTTTCACCTAATGTGACACTTAACCATTCGCTTCAATAGTTGAGCGCGCAATTCAAATAATTAACCATGCTCCGACACGGCCAATCCTGACCACTTACACGTCCTCGTGTAATATAAAATCTCTCACAATTTTTTTTCAACTTTATTTAACAAATTTTACTTCATAGTTAGTTTCATTACCAAATTTTACTTAACTCAAAACATCACATTTAATCTATTTTAACTCATTATTCTATTTCATTTTAACTATTGCTTTTACTTAACATTATATTATTTTAATTTGCTTTTTATACTTTCAATCTTTATTTTTAACCTTTTGGGCCAGGTACCGCCACGTAGCATATTCAACATTACAACTCACCAGTGCCACACTGGTCACACACCACGCTAATGCCACATTAGCCAATACAGTCTGTTTCAACTGTTTTTTCATCAGTGCCACGCTGATCTCAACGGTCTGTTTCACCCGTATTACGCTCTACTAGTGCCACACTAGTCTCCACCAATGCCACATTGCTCATCACGGTCTTCAACCGCTATATCAACTGAACTGAAATCATCTCCGTCGATATCCAGCTCGCTTGGTACCTGCCCATCTGGCATTTTTCGTTAATTCTCGTGAGGATATTTATACTGCCTCTTACTTGTGATAGACTTTAAGTTATACCGATCACCGTCTAAGACTTCCGTCACGACGAAGGGTCCACGAAATTTCGGATCTAACTTGGTTTTCTGTCGTTTACTATTTTTGATTAAGACGTAATCTCCTTCACTAAACTTGACAACTTTTGCTTTACCTTTGTCGAATCTTTTTTTGTCATATTGTGCTGCGCATTGCATGTTCTTATCAGCTTCTGATCTTTGTTTATCTAACTGTATCTCCTCTTCTTCACAAATAGGAACCAGACCTAATGGTCTGGACTAGATTTTGTAACTCGATTAACAGTACAATTTAACGATAACTGAACTTCTCCTAAAGCGTCCTGCCAGGACCGTTCACTAGATTCAACCACTGTCAACAAATTTTTCAAAGTGCTCATGACTCTCTCGACCTGACCATTGGCACGACTAGCACCAGTTGCTATTAAGTGAAGCTGAATTTTCTGAGAGTTACAGAAGTCGACAAATTTGACACCTGTAAAGCTTCGTCCCTGATCAGCTATCAACCGAGTGGGCACACCAAACAAAGCAATTGAGGATTTTAACGCGTCTATAGAACTATCTGAATCATGTTTGAACGTATGATACAGATGAACATATTTTGTGTACCCATCTATCTGCACTACGATGTATTCCTTACGGTCATTTTTGCCGCTTAATTTGCCGGTGATATCTATGTGCAACGTGTGCCATGGTATACTAATCTTTGGGATCGAATACTTGAATTTTACCATATGCCGACTTTGTTACTCTGCAAGTAATACAATTTTCAACAAATTTGCGAACATACTTCGACATTCCGTCGAACCAGTAATGGTCATACACCTTATCAAGGGTTTTTTCCCAGCCTAAGTGTAGTATAGACTCGTGAACCTGGTTGATAATTGACCAACGTTTGTGGGACCACTGGCAGGCAACGAGTTCTACCATGACTTTGTATTTTTCTGTACAACACGTATGCTCTAATCTCGTAAGTTGTAGCCAAATCATCAGAGGGTTCTCCTTCATTTAATTTTCTAATCGTACTCAAACTGTTCAGCTTGAATCCAGTTTTCTGTGATGTTCATTAGTTCTGTTCGCTTTTCAATAACTTTGTTTTGTATTTGTTTACTCGTGCTAGGCAAGGGATCTCTTGATAGAAAATCGACATGGGCCATGCGTCAAAGTCAAAGACCTGCAAAAATTCCCACCAGCGATATACTCTGGCTGATAATTCAATTTTCGTTCTAGTCGCCCTCAATGAGTTGCAGTCAGTAAAAAGGACAAACTTTCTACCATGCAGGTAATGTCGAAAATATTTAATGGAATTGACAACCGCGAGTGTTTCTAAGTCATATGATGTGTACTTTGACTCACAAGGGCTAGTAGTCTTACTGAAGTATTCCACAACATAAGGCTTGCCTTCAATTCGATGCAGGAGAATGGCACCATAGCCAATGGCACTAGCATCCGTGTGCAATTCTATAGGATGTTGCGGATCAAATATCGTTAAGACTGGCTTGCTAGGATTTTGACAATTCGATTTCGAATAATTTCATGTTCATCTTTCCAAACAAAATTAATTTTTTCGGATGTGAAAGTATATAGAGGCTTCATTAATTGAGAAACCCCTGGCACAAACTGACGAAAATACGAAGCTAATCCAATGAATTGCCTTAAAGTGGTAATAGACCTGGGTGGTAGCAATGCACTCAGTGCTTCAATCTTATGCCAGTTGGGACGGATCTCGCCAGCCTGTACTTCATATCCTAAATACTGCACGGTTCCTTTCATGAAGGAACATTTTTCCACATTAAAAGAAAAGCCTGCTGTTGTCAAAAACTTTAAAACGGTCTCTAATCTCCCAAGTGCATCTTCCTTAGTGGCTGCCACAATCATTATATCGTCCATGTAAACGATAACATACGAGTACGATAGTTCGCCTAATGCTTTCATTACAGCTCTCTGAAAGACTGAAGGCGCATTCTTTAGACCAAACGGCATTGCTAAGAACTCGTACTGGCCTTCTGGAGTCACAAAAGCCATATATTCAATGGAGTCATTATGTACTGGAACCTGATAATATCCACAAGCCATATCCAAGCAAGTGAAATATTTAGCTCCTAGCAGTCTAGCTAGCTGATCAGAAATTAATTTTTCTAATAGTTGTATTAGTTGATTTCTCTCTGTGTCATACAATTTAGTTTCCAGAGTATCAAAGTTATATTCGGTGTCAGATACGACACATGCGTTAACTGTTTTATCTTTCACTAACTCTACCCCGTTACTTGACACTAATGCAGAATATCCCTGGGCCAAGATTTCACGCCCAATTACGATTTCATTTTTCATACACTCGTCATGGACTACGTGAAACATTATTTCGATACAATTTTCATCAATCATTACATTACTTAAAATCTGTATTGTACTCACTAGGTTGACATTACCTATTCCACTTAACGATATGACGTTATTAAATCTCTTTCCACTCAACTTAGGCGATAGACTCTCTTTAATCAAGGAGCACTCAGCTCCGGAATCAAAAGTAAACAAGAACTTCTCACCTAGATGCAGCATGGATGTTTTTGGTTCTTTCACTACACAAATTTCTACTCGCTTATGTATGCGTGATCCTGATCCAGATTCTTCTCCAGCAGCCCTCTTAGGACATTTGGTTGAGATATGCCCGGGTTCGTGACAACGATAACAAGTGATGTGTGTCTTAGTGCGTTGTGCCATTCCTTGATCCACTCCACGTTTTTCTTCAAAAGATAGCTGCTTCTTCACTCTGCATTCCGCCTTTTTGTGTCCAAGTTGGCCACAGGAGTGACAGTTAATTCCAGGTGACTTAAAGCGTTTAGCACTTGGTTCCTCGTGCGAGTAATTGGATCGTTTTTTGTCCAACGCAAGCACTTGTAACTCGGACTGCAGATCACGTCTGGTGTGAATCTTAGCTGTGTAAGCAACTCGATGCAATCGAGCATCGGCTCCAGCTATGTCTGAATTAAATTTCGGCAACACAATGCCGCCATTTTGTAGGGGCCCGCCTTATAATCCTGACTAACAACCTAATGACAAAAAACAAATTGTAATAAACTTTTTCCGAAACCAAAAAGAGGGTGTTGAAGCAATAAGAATGCTCAAAAGTGTTTCGCAAATTGGTTTAAATGCATGGAAAAGTATTCAGTATCATGGAGAATATTTAAAAAAAACAATAATACTAGTTTTAATGAAGCATTACTGTCATTTCACCTTTAGGCTAGAAATAAAGGTTGTGAAAATACTTCAAATTCTTTCGGTTCAGATATGGAGGCAAACTTGTTTACCTCTTGGATTGTACCGCTTCGCTCAATAATTCGCCGGACTAACATATTAGGAGTGCTGTTGGCGAAAAATCTGTTTTGCCATTCAATAGTTCCATCTTTTACAATGTATGCTATGATCAATAAATGTAGAAATCACTTGTGCTGTCCCCATAATAATGTAAAAGTGTAAGTAGTCTAACAAATGAATATTTTTCATTAAGTCTCACTTTTCAAAAGGTATTCAAAATGAGTCCAGCGGAGTCCATTAATGAAATATATTGTGTGAGCACTGACGATGGCCTAGAAATCCAAATAAAGGGGACCCACCTTGTCACGTTCCGGCTCTCTGCCGTCATAAATGGCACAAGATATGTGAACCATCGTGAGGCATTGAACAAAATGCCAGGCATAGCAGTGTCACCCCTCCTAAACATCATCAGCCATGACGCCGTGTTGAGCATACCCCCAATGCATCGACTGAACAACCAAAACCTCCAATTAATCAGCAATCTCTAGGAACAATTGGAGTCGGCCGGATCATTTAAGGTCTGGTTCTCGGCCGCAGTTACCTTAAGCATCGTCCTCAGTTTTTCTATCGTCCTCTGCCGATTTCTAAGAAGAAGACGAGCTTCGAGGGAGATTAAGAAAGCTATTAATACCTACAAAGTATCTGAGGACAGACACGAACTTGAGGGGGGAGTAGTTACCAACTAAAAGTCGCACTGTAGCTTATAAGACTTGCACAATTATGATATTTAAGTAAAACAAATATAGGTCCCACAAAGCGCTGACATATCAGTGCAATGATCCCAAACATTGGTCGGTAATGGTAATATCATGCTTATTTATGTTGCAAGCGGAACGTTATCATTATGCTGAGCTGGCTTGCCGGCTGCGACATCGTTTCTTATGCCTTCTGCACTAGCTTTAATTTTGAATAATTTGTAGTCGTCAGTTTTTATATTGTACTCAAGCGAATAAATCGCCCAAAATATATTGCTCCGGCTTTGGCCGTATAACGAAACACATATATCTTTTATTGTTCGCCACGAGGCAACGATTGGATAGCTATTAGCATCCGCATTTAACCTACAACAATTGGAGTACCTCTTGCCTACAGCTCCTTAACAAGAGCCATCTATAACAAACACTGATTGACCCTTTACGTGTCCTCCGTCATCAATTGCACCGGCGACTGTAAAATCATCGATTCGACATCGCAGGACCAGGAGATTAAATAATTTGTACAGCTGCAGGTTATGTACAACTCCAGTTTTGAATGTGGAGCTTAGGTTGGGGCATATAGCCCCAATGCAGATGCAGATAGTTGGTAGAATTGAATACGCGTCGAACGGTACTTCATTCACCCAAATCGGACTATCCATTCCAAAGAGAATGCAATTAAAATTTTGATGACGTCATCGAGCTGAGACGAAAATCTTGTGTTTTGGTTTGTAACCTTTCTAAAATTTTACGAAAAATTCAGTGGTTATTCATATTTATGCAATTATTGAGAAAACGGCGCCTACGATTTTAATAAATTTTCTCTGTGAAATAGCTATTGAAATTATGCAACTGTTGGGTAAATAGGTCACATCTGGAAAAATTCGTTTTGGCAAGATATAATGTTTTGAATTATATGCATACAGATTTTTCTTAGAACAGTAGCGACGAGAGCAAAATGGAATGATAATTACAGTTCTGCAAACAAAGTTGCAATTTAGCAAACAACCGGCAGTAGGCTCGTTGGCTTAGTAAGTAATGTGTTGGACTCATATACAAGAGGTCGGGGGTTCGAGTCCCACAATATTCGGCTGTGCGGATTCTAATTTTCTATTTTTATAATATTTGTATTTAATTTTAATTCTAATTTTAGCCTGAAGGCCTTCGCTTCTCTGGCCCTAAAAACATATTGTAATTTAGGATTAATTCTAGGCTACTGTAATATAAATATATAAATAATTTCTAATTTGATTCATTTTTAAATTTGATTGGAAACTATTTTTGTAAATATTTTAATAGCAGTTATTTAAATATTAAGTCTAATACGCTCTACCCAAAATTAGATGAAAAATGTTGTATTATCGCAATTTTATGGAATTAATAAATAATGGCGCCTATGCATTTTTATCAATTTGTTATATATTCATCAATTGAAATTCAATATATTACAGACATTGAAATGTTTTGCAAACTGTAATGGCAAAATAGTTTGGAATTCGGCACTGCGCAGAAGGGTTTTTTAAATACACAAATGCTGTACCTTTTCGCGAAATGCGTGGAATGGCAAACTATTTTTTTAATATTAGAATAGTTTATATATTAAAATGAATGTTATTCGTCACAAACTTTGATATACATGTGAAGGAGGTTCGTATAACCTCTACGCAAAAGCCTACACGCCAAATTTTCTTCCAGTTATATGCAAAGCAACAGCAAGTAACTTATTTCCTCGTTGGAGAGTTGGAAGCTGCAAATGTGCGTGCGAGTGATTGATGTCTAACATACTGCAAGTGCAAGCGAGAAGAACAGAATACTAACGGAGGATAGCGTAGCGTTGCCACATTTTACAACAAATGCATTAATGGTATTCCTTTCAACTGAACAGTACAAGAATATGAATGCAGTACAATGAGGACAGAAAGAGACCGTTTTATCGAAAATATAAATTTTTTATAGAATGCAGATAAACGGATAAGAAATTACACAATGACAATCATTTCAGGTACAGCGAATTACTTATATGCATCGATGGGTCCACCATAACTTCTGAGTTCAATATCCGATCGTACTGAAATTTGTAGCACACATTGAGAGTAGGATACTATTAAACTGCTCTTGTTTTCAGTTTTTCAACTTATGGGCAAAGGAGGCGTGCCATCGCGATAAAATTTTCTGGGCACATTAAGCCCAACTTTATTATGATGTGTGCCAAATCTTAAGTCTCTAGCTTTAACATTGCTTATGTTATGGTGATTTTTTCTAATTTAAAAAAAAACGGGGCTGGATATCGAAAATGTAAAATAAACTTGATCTGCGTGTGGTATTCCAAATTTGAGGTCTCTAGCTCTTATAGTTGCTGAGATCCACGCGTTCATACAGACAGACGGACGGACGGGTGAAAAGTTGGAGAAGCGTTGGATTGAATAAATTACCTAATATGGAAACTATGTCGATGCATTAAACTTAGTTTTGAAAAAACGTTTTGTTTTTGTATGCTAGTCAGGGGACTTATTGAGCGAAGTTTTAATTACGCTTTGATGTGAACGAAAGTTTCAGTTTACTTTTGGGACCTTCGCTTCCTCGCCCTTGACACAATTACACTTCCGAAATGCGAAAATGAAAGCAAGACGACTGAAATTGTGGACGATGTTTATGGCCTCGATACTGTCTCGGCTAATAATGCGTAATTTTGGTTTCAAAAGTTTCGTTCCGAAAATTTCGACTTACATATACATTTTTATACCCTGCGCTTATTAAAAAAGGGTTCAATTAATTTGTGTAACCAGTGTTGCCAGCGCCTCAATTCAAAAAAAAGGACGGATGATCGCAAAAAAATGACAAAAAAAAGACAGACATTTTTTTTAATGACAAAAAATATGACAAACATAGTTTTCTTAGTTTTAATTTATTTCAAATACAATTTCGTCAATTTCGTCATTGCAGTTTTGTTCCGTTTGTGCTGCATATGCTGCATTCCACTTAATAAGCTGAAGGCAACTATCAGGCACTTTATAGTCATGACAACATGCACCGCTTCGACGTAATCCAAACCCACAAGAAAGAAATATATTAAATTATATTAAATATGTATGCAATTGTTGAGTAATCAAACTAACCTAATCGCCAAAATCGAATTTAGCGTGTCAATGTTGAGTCTATTCCTCAATGTTTTCACCAAATTAACTTGGCTGAATACTCGTTCGACTTCAGCATTCGACCATGGCAAGGACAATAATTTAATAGCAAAGCGAGCTAAATTACAAAATGGCTTATTGCTTGCGGAGTCCATGTACGTGTTAGCCTCAGTCCAAAACGAAACAGTGTTTTCTTTATTTAGCCATTCTACAAGATGAATCTGAGGCATCTCGGCACATCCAATTCATCAGTGCTGGTTCTTGCAGCCACGATGCGCGAAATTTTTGTTTATATATCTCATTTGGCATCTTGAAGCTTTTTAGCAAAATTAACCGATGCTCAAAACGTTTGATGTCGATTACACAAAGACAAAACAGGGTTGCACCGCTTTCAAAAATGTTTATTGACAACGGAAATTCGATATGAAAGCGATGCCACATAGTTTTAAATAGTAAATTGCATGAACTTTTAAAAAATAAAAAATTTATGAAGGATGAAAAAAAGGACAGAATAAAATAAAAAGGCTGTTTTTCAGGATAGATGATGTTTTAAAATTTTTGCGGAGAAAGCTGTTTCAAAAAGGACAGATCTGTCCTAAAAAAGGACAAATTGGCAACACTGTATGTAACAGACATGAGGAGGCATCTTCGACCATATAAAGTATATATATTCTTGATCTGTATCAATAGCCGAGTCGATTGACACCTGTTTGTCTGTCTGTCCGTCGGTACGAACGCGTGGATCTTAGCAACTATAAGAGCTAGAGAATTCAAATTTGGAATGTAGGTTCCTGAATACCATATGCTGATCCAGTTTATTTTCAACTTTCGATATCCCACCCCCCGCCCACACAAATCGAAACATAACAGATAGTTGAAGCGTAACAAATACTAAGCAATTTGCTGCAAGTTTCATTGCGATTGACCCATAAATAAAGGATATATTAAAATTGTTTTAATCCATTATATCATAGTTGTTGGAAAGAGCAAGAGTGCATATGAAAATGACATTTGCGCAAGTGAGAGGGCATTTTACAATTTGATTTGCGCTGTCGGGCGCTGTGGTGCTATACAGTTCGCTGCAAAAAAGCTGAAGGCCTCACCTAAATTTATACATTGTGTGAAGAGCTGAATGCTACTGGCTATCGTAAAATTAATATTAGCGATTGCTTACTCTTATGATTGTTAAGATAACACAGCTTAACTTAACAGTGTAACAAAATATAAAAAAAAAAATAAATAAAAGAGATATTAAGGATGTTGAAACATTATTTTTTTTTATTATGGCCATAAATGTATATAATAGCGAACATCCGCGAGGACATAATCCGCTGGTGAAACATGATAAGTCGTAATGGAGTGGGTGTGGGATTCATTGTAGACTTATTGTTGTCAAAATTTTTGAGCTTCTAGATGTTAAGCGCGAGTTATGTATAACCCCACTTCACTGCCGACATATATCCCAAACCCCATTTCCCCTTCACCGCCTTTAAATAATAAGGTACAAGAACTGCTTGGCTCGATAAATGCTAAATAGGTATTATATTAAAATAATGCATAAACAGGAAATGCACAGGTCAACGACCTTCCACATGCCAACCAAAAGCAGTTTTTAAGAAATATAGAAAATAAAATAAGCACCATAATAAAATAATAAAGTAACCAGGAAATGCATATGGCATCGATCGTTATTAAATTCAGGCTAACAACAGGCCAACGATCTGGCACATGTCAACCACAGTAGTTCTTAAGAAAGCCAAATAAACACTTTTGTAAACCTAAATTTAATTTACTTTTAAAACATTATCAATAAAGAGGAGTTAGTTGATATTCACCACTTAAACCCGAAAGAAGTGTTTTACTCAGAATCAAGATATTTTTTTAAAACTTCGCTACACTTAAAACAAAATTGGCGCAGCCGGTAGGATCCTTTTTCATTAAAGAAGACCCAGTGATTATTCGAATCAAACCTAATAAGTTAAAAAAAATTGTTTTTGTTTTTCTTATAAATAAAAACGAAAAGTCATCGAGCAAAAGCGAACTAAAATGCAGTCCGCCAAGTGAACGAGTGGTGCATTGCATAGAAAACTAAAAATCAGTTAGCCAGTGTATTGACGATAAAAGTACGATACGTAATAAATCAACTCAACCTGGATACAAGAAGGCAACGAAGGATTGCTTCGTACGACAACGGAAGAATGGCCCACGATAACTCCCAGATGCCCCAAGCTGATCTGCTGGAACAATTGGCCATAAGGAAAAGACAACTGGAGCAATTACAACAGGCATAATTACGTACAGCTCCAAGGAAATGGCAACAACACGGCCCAACAAGAACGGTTCTTCAAAAACATCAACCGCTTGGCGACTTTTACGGGAACGGGGGACATTTCTATAAACACCTCCTGCAGTAGAGTGGAATCCCTACTTCAATCCATAAAGGATCCACACCTTAAGCGAGAAGCCACACGGACAATGTTCTACAGAACGATTCAGGGTCAAGCGAAGGATGCGGTGATAAATGTTCCGAGGCCAGACAACTGTGATTTGATCAAAACCACCTAAAGCTGAGATACAGACCTGACACAGAGCCTCATCAACTCTGCAGGAAGTTTGTGACCTGAGAGTGAATTCGGTGAGCGAGTTTGCAATAGAGATTTAAAATATTAAATAAAACCAGTCGGAAAGGCTACAGTCGAAGTCGACTATGAGAGACCCTTTACTTATTCTTCTAAACGGAAATAAGAGTAACACTAATAGATAGTACCCCATAGCGCGTTGTTACGTCAACATGCTCTTCTTCTTCCGTTGGTCCGACACTGAGTAATATTGAGTTTTGAATAACTCCCGAGTTTATTATCCGATCGCGATGAAATTTTCAGGATACATAGGACCCCGATGCTTGTCCTGTGTGCCAAAATTCAAGGCTCCAGCTTTAAAATTGACCATTATATGGGATTTTAAGTTTTTTTTGAATAACTTCCGAGATTATTATCTGATCGTGATTTTTAGGATACGTTAGGACCCTGATCACCGTCCTGTGTTCCAAAATTCAGGACTCTATCTTTAATATTTTTCATTTTATGAGATTTCAAAATTTGTTCTCGATTTACGGAGGCAGAAGGGGGCGTGTGAAAATTTTAAGATAAACTTGATCTACTTACTTAGCCCATAGACGAACCACCATACCAAATTTGGTGACTCTAGCTCTTATAGTCTCTGAGATCTAGGCGCTCATACAGACAGACGGACGGACGGACAGACGGACATGGCTATATCGACTCGGCTTGTGATGCTGATCAAGAATATATATACTTTATGGGGTCTGCCGGACTTCCTTCGACCTGTTAGGCACATTTTTTTTTTGACAAACTTAATAGACCCTATTTACTTTTTTAAAGTAAAGGGTCTAAAAATGACGAATTAATTGTATATCATAAGAGTGATAATTTTATAGACTTAAGTAATGTTGAAAGTTAACTAGTTAACACAGCCAAAGAAATAACCCAAGGTACGTTAACAGATAAGATCTTTGAAGTAAGAGGTCTGAACACAATACTTAAGATAATGATGCAACGCAGATATGAAAATAGTTGCATTAGGTATCATTATAGGAAAGTAAGACCCAATAAAAACAATTCAAATGTTGGGCAAAGCAACACAAATCCAAGTAACATAAACCAAAATACCCATCAAAACAATTATGGGAACAACAACCAGAATACCAATCAACAATATAATCAGCAACACAATATGACGCAAAATGTAAAACAATACAAGAACAACCAACAACAACATTATCAGAGCAACTATTCAGGACAAGTTAGACAGAATAACACACATCACATTTTCAGAGGCAACCATTCCGAACAAAGTAGACAAAATCAAAATAATCAGTTGTTGGACTGTGTTGGACAACTAGCCAATTATTATGAAATAATGGCATTTTAAATAAATTCCTTAAATTCGATCAAAATGAAACTTGTATCAAATTTCTTAGCGTTGTTATACTGTTAAGTTAAACTGTGTTATCTTAACAAACATGCGTTAATTTAAGCTGTGTTATCTTAACAAACATGCATGTAAGCAATCGCTAATATGAATTTTACGTTACAATGTATAGTTCTAAGTGTGGCCCTCAGTATTTTGTACGTGCCATTGCGGACGACAGCGCAAATCATCAGATTATCATATGCGTTCTTGTTTGCGCAAATGGATTTTCATATTTAGTTGCTGAGATCCACGCGTTCATACAGACGGACAGGTGTCGACTCGGCTATTGATACTGATCAGGAATAAATGTACTTTATAGGGTTGGAGATGCTTCTTTCTGCCTGTTACATACATTCACACAAATTCATTATACTCTTTTTTGCCCATTTTTAATGGGCACAGGGTATAAACAAGTTTAGAATAGTAATAGATCACAGAAAATTAAATGAAATTACTATAGATGACAAATTTCCTATTCCGAACATTAACTCAATTCTTGATAAACTAGGGAGAGCCCAATACTTCACTAATATAGATTTAGCCAAATGCTATCATCAAATTTTGGTCCGAGAAGAAGACAGAAAGAAAACGGCATTCGTAACACCACATAACGAGTTAGTAAGAATGCCATTTCAGTTGAAAAATGCCCCTGCCACTTCTCAGAGACTTATGAATGAAATACTTAGGGATCAAAAAATGTATCGTATATTTAGACGATATACTCATTTTCAGCACCTCATTACAAGAACACATACAAGCTAATAATGAAATATTTCAAATCTTAGAAAAGAAAAATGTAAAAATACAGGTTGATAAATGCAATTTCATGAAAAAGGAAACGGAATTTCTAGGACACATTCTTACAAAATAGAACAAAAAGGCAAATTCGAATAAAATAGCCATCATAGAAAATTACCATTACCACGAACAGAAAAGCAAATAAAGAGCATTTTGGACATAACAGGTTATTACAGAAAATGTATAAAAGAAGTAGCACAGCCAATAACCAAATATTTGAAAACAAATGTTAAAATAAATTCAAAAGACCCCACCTATGTAGAAGCATTTGAGAAATTAAAACATAATCAGTTCACACCCAATTTTAAGATATCCCAATTTCGAAAAACAATTCACGCTAACAACAGATTCATCAAATTATGCAATTGGTTATGTCCTGTCCCAAGACGGTCATCCGATCTGTTTTGGATCAAGAACACTGAACAATCATGAAGAAAAATTACTCAGCCACAGACAAAACTTTTTAAAGCCCATAAATCGAGTTATTCAAAACTCAATATTACTCAGTGTCGGGCCAAAGGAAGAAGAAGAGCATATTGTCGTAACAACGCGCTATGGGGTACAATTAGTGTTACTCTTATTTCCTTTTTAAAGAATAAGTAAAAGGTCTCTTCTCATAGTTGACTTCGACTGTAGCCTTTCCGACTGGTTTATAAAAGAGGAAATAGTTCACAAATATAAAACACATATAACACTGTGCAAGTCGAAAAAAAATACATGACCGGACTCAACGGTTTCTTCCTATTTGGGGTCCTAAAAATCGAACTGCATCATTACTTTCGTCAGTTATCATACATATAGTTTCATACAAAATTTTTCCGTGAAGTTTTTGAGCCAGTTTGCCCTTTTTTGGGAAATATCACATATTTCTTTAGTCTCTAACTTGAAAGGTGTTGGATTTTTTGACAAAATTTCTTCGGCAAAGTTACTTGGAATGTTTCAAGCTTTAAGTTTGGGGAACATATCAATTGCCGAAATTAGAGTTTTGGGGGTCTTTTGGGTCAAAATGTCGAAAAACTTGAATCTATACCACCATTTTTTTTTTAATTTTTTGCCCATTATCTCTAATAATCGAATATCCCTATTCGATACTTATACAAAACATAGATCTCATTAGAACAAGTATCCTTAGCACAGGTATCGTGGAGACAAAATGTACAGTTACAGGAAACAAAAATTTTAATTTTACTCATTTTGCGTAAGAATTTTAAGACAACTTTATTTGTGTATACATAGGTAACGTGTAAATGCAATGTGTATATTAAATTAATATATGTGATGAACGCATTTAACGTGTATTAGATACTTAAGAATTATGTTCTATTTTTTATTCAAAGTTTTCGCTCATCAAATTCCAACATAAATCAGCCAGCAATGAGTCCAGCTTCTTACCACTGTAGCAATGCTTTAGGAAAGCAGCAACCTGATAAAAACAGTTTTTAATGACAGCTATTACGGAATCCTATGCAATCTTTCCATTTGTGTTCAATAGGGATGAGTCATTCATTGCCTACATATACGTATACATATACATATACATATGCATATACATATACATATACATATGCATATACATATACATATACATATACATATACATATACATATACATATACATATACATATACATATACATATACATATACATATACATATACATATACATATACATATACATATACATATACATATACATATACATATACATATACATATACATATACATATACATATACATATACATATACATATACATATACATATACATATACATATACATATACATATACATATACATATACATATACATATACATATACATATACATATACATATACATATACATATACATATACATATACATATACATATACATATACATATACATATACATATACATATACATATACATATACATATACATATACATATACATATACATATACATATACATATACACATACATATACATATACATATACATATACATATACATATACATATACATATACACATACATATACATATACATATACATATACATATACATATACATATACATATACATATACATATTTTATTTATTTATTGTCAGACATAAAAGGCAGTCGACACAACAATGTGAATATAAATTAAAATATAATTAATTAATATATAATATTTATTAATATAAAACATTATTAATATATAACATATAATTAATATATAACAATTTTAGCTTAAATTAAAAATTTTTAAAAGTATATTTAATTTGATTAATTTAATATAATTTAATTTAATTGAATTAAATTCTGGGAGTATATAACAAGAAAGAAGAAAAAACTTGGTCCAACATTCATTGCAGAATTGGGGAAAACCCAGAAAAAACCCAATCAAACCAAGAAATTAGTAAGGTTAGTTGGTTAAGTGTGTAAGTAAAGAGACCTTAATAGCGTGGATAGAGCACTCAGAACTGATCATACTATACAGTCTGTTATAATCAGCACACAAGATACGGAAAGGTTCATGCAAGGCCCAATTGGTAGTACAATGCTGTAAAATCAAAGGCGTAAAGTTGCGAGTTATTCTTGAAGGTACGTTTAAAGATATTCCATTTAATAGCTTAGCTGAGTCAATTTGACCCAAAAGTAATTTATGGATAAAAATAATTCCAAGCATAATTCTACGAATAGTAAGAGAGGGAAGATTAAGTAATAGTAATCTACTAGAGTACGATGGCAATTGATTACCAGGGTTCCAACCCAAGCCTCGAAGAGCAAAGATTATAAATGGTTTTTGCACAGATTCTAATCCAGCACGGTGCGATTCATATTGCGGCTACCACACGCAAGAACCATACTCAAGAATAGGACGGACAATAGAGGTATATAAATGTTTAGTTATATAAGGATCATCAAATTCCTTAGACCATCGCTTAATGAACCCGAGAACTCCCATAGCTTTATTGGCAGTTATTGCAATATGTTTATCAAATTTCAGCCCATGATCTAGGGTTATCCCCAGATCACTAACTGAACTGTCCGTATCATTCAAACATTGATGAGAAATGCCATTAAGCGAATACTGTGATGTATGACGCGAAAGCCTATAAAATGACATAGATTTACATTTTGAACTATTAAGGTTTAATAAGTTAACCTCACACCATAAAGCAAAAGTATCTAAATCAGCTTGCAAAAGGCTAGAAGACTGAGAGTCGCTAAACGATAAACAAAGCTTGACGTCATCAGCATACATGAGTGCAGAGCAATGGGATAAGACAGAAGGAAGATCATTAATGAACAGCGTATAAAGTAATGGGCCTAGGTGACTACCTTGCGGTACTCCAGAAGTAACATTAATAGCATTTGAAATGCAGTTATTAAACATAACACTTTGTTTCCTATTACTTAAGTAATTAGAAATCCAAAGTAGAAGATTATTCGGGAAACCGAGAAGATCGAGCTTATGAAGTAATAGTGAATGATTTACAGAATCAAAGGCTTTACTGAAATCAGTGTAAATGACGTCAGTTTGCATCTTTTTCTTAAACCCTTCAATTACAAACGAAGTGAACTCTAGTAGGTTAGTGGATCTATATTTCACAAACCCGTGCTGTGTAGGTGAAATAATAGAGCAACATAAATGTTGGAGATGAGAAGTAATTATCTTCTCGAAAAACTTAGGTATAGCAGACAACTTGGAAATACCCCTATAATTCTGAACATCGGACTTAGCACCTTTTTTATGAAAAGGGATAATGTATGACACTTTCCATAATTCAGGGAAAGATGAGAAATTGACGGATAATGAAAAAATTTTAAGTAGTGGTTTACTCAAAGATTCAGCACAATATTTGAGTACGGAACCTGGTACACCGTCAGGACCTGGCGTGTGTACTGGTTTAACCAGTTTAAGATCGGACAACAGCGAGCTTTCGGTGAATACGGGACTATAGATACAATTTGAATTGAATAACCTGTAAGGATAGGGCTGACAGGCACTGAAAGTACTAATAGAGTATATAATTTGGAAAAACTCGCCAAACAAATTCGCAATGGACTGATCAGTATTTGCTTGAACATTATTGAAGATAACAGACGACGGTATGGCTGCAGATTTGCGTTTAGAGCTGAGAAATCTATAGAACTGCTTAGGAACTTTAGAGAATTCCAACTTACAACGCTGTAAATAGTTGTTATAACAAGAAGCGTTTAGCACCAAAAAGTAATATCGAGAAATTTCATATCGGGAGAAATCAGAAGGACATCCCGATTTCTTAAATTTTTTGTAATGCTTTGATTTCACGTTTTTTAAATGTGTTAACTTCCTTGAGAACCAAGGCGGTCTAGCGGAGCTAGTAGAAGATATTAGCGGAACACAGACATCAAATAAAGAATTTAATGTTTCGTAAAGAAACTTAATGGCATAATCCAAAACAGAGCAAGAGTATAGGGGAGACCAATCTATGCTCGCAATTAGATTATTTAACTTTGTGAAATCAGTTTTACTAAAACATCGAGTACGCACAGGTGATTGAGAAACATACTCAGTTCTAGATGGTAAATTAATAATGAGGTTAAGAGTTGGATAATAAGGGTCTTCTGGTTTTACCAGTGAATCAATCCTAGAAACAATGCTATTGGAAGAGTCCAATACAAATATCAGGTCAAGAGTCCTGTTAATAGAGTTGCAAATAGGATTGATTTGAACCAAAGAAAGCCCCAAGAGTCCATCAATAAATTCATGGGAACTATCGGGAATAAGCGATTTCATGTCATTGACTGCGAACCAACGGACAACGGACATATTAAAGTCGCCTAACAGCACGAATCCATCAGTATCTGCAGCTAACGCGGCTACAACTTTAATGGCACTGAGGTGGTGATCATATACTATCAGATCAGACTGAGGTGGAATGTATGAACATATTATGTAAGTCGAGTATTTGCATACCGAAACTTTAACACAAATTAGTTCAATATCAGGAGGAGTTGAGATCTGCACGGAGGTAAGAGCTGAATCTACGGCCACTAATACACCACCTCCTTTACGAGCCGTACGATCGCATCTATATATTAAATAATTTGAGGAAAGAATGGTAAAGTCTGATGTAGAGGGCTTGAGCCAGGTCTCAGTAAAACAAATTACATCGAAGTCGAAAGATTGACTATTAAGGAAAAGATTTGTTAGTTTACTATTAAGGCCACGTACATTTTGATAGGCTAGAGACAGAGAGAAAATTAGTTTTTTTGAGCCTCTTTAGAAGTTGAGGCAGATGCATGAACTAAAGAGGAACCATCACCAGAGATCGGGATCCGATCTCTTTTTCGATTAGAATTCCCCTTGTATTCGGCAACAAATATATGTTCGGGCCAGAAACGTTTTTGACAAATCGTGTCAAAAACTTTTTACCAACAAGAAATTTTAAAAGAAGAAATTTCCCTAGCATAATTAAAATTAAACTCTTTCACCGAAATGTCAGAATCCGGTATTTTGTTCTGGATATAAACCTTAACATCATACGCAGCCTGATCATTGGCAAGCCTAGAAACAAAAACTTGTTTCTTAGGCATTGGTGGAGGGATAACATGGAGAGGTTTATGCACACGAGGCGGCACGGCAGTTAGAGTATTGGCTACTCTAACAACCGGCGTGGCATTCACACTCCCAGTATTAGTAGCGGACAAAACGGACGCTATAGGAGCCTCTGGTGTGCAAACTCTCATTGCAGCACTCGCAGTAGAAGTAGCAGGAGTGGGCAGCTGCTGACTAACAATGGGAGATGGAGGCAGACCCTGGTCAGTGGGCGGGATAGTAAGGGAATTCTGCAAATGTCGTGTATTGGAGCCTGATTTTTCCGCTTTGGAGGATCATTCAACAATGACGTATTATTGAATAAATTCTCCATATCGGAAAAAATTACATTGGTTCTATGAAACAGCTTAGAGATGTCTTTAAAACAATCTCTAGTGCGCTCCATAAATTTTCTAACTTGCACCTCAATGTCCCGACAAGTTTCACAACGCCATCTCAAACCATTGTTTTTGTCAAAGCAGTCCTTGACCTTCACTGACAACGCAGCGCACTTTATATGAAGCGTTCGGACACAGAAAAAGCAAGCAATAAACTCCTGTCTATTATCAGTTACTTGGCACTTATTGTAATAAAAGACCATATCAGCGGACATATTGTAGAGAAAAAATATAGAGAAAAATTAAGTCGGTGCAGACTGACAATGAGATTAATAATCGCAAAACAGCAAAAGCAGAAAGGAATGACCACAGACAATAGAAGCAAAAACAATGCTTGAACGCAGGTACCGCTACAGTGCAAAGTTTAAAAGCACAGATTCTGAACAGAGAGCGAGATCACAACGCAGCCGAAAAAAACTCAAACAATGCTTAGCCAACTAAGCGAAATCAACCACCACTGTTAGGGAGAGAGGCAGTGCAGACACAAACAATGCAATTAAACAGAACAACTAAAACGAAAATTGAAATTATCGTATTAATTGCAGATCAAATGACACATAAAACACAAACAGGTCACAAACAAATTATTATACAGTTCACAAATCACAAACTATAGTTTTGTTTAGGGTTAAACACTGATTAATATCACAAAACACACGGGAGCGGATAAAACTCGTCTGCTCAGAACAAGAGAACAAATAAATATACATATACATATACATATACATATACATATACATATACATATACATATACATATACATATACATATACATATACATATACATATACATATACATATACATATACATATACATATACATATACATATACATATACATATACATATACATATACATATACATATACATATACATATACATATACATATACATATACATATACATATACATATACATATACATATATATATGCATATGTAACACAAATATAGTTGCCTTAAAATTGTAAGGCAAATTGAGTAAAATTAAAATGTTTGATACCTGTATATCTTATAATGGTACATTTTGTCTCCATGATATGTGCTAAGGATACTTGTTCTAATGTGATCTACGTTTTGTATAAGTATCGAATAGGTTTATTCAATTATTGGAGAAAATGAGCAAAAAATTCAAAATAATGGTGGTATAGATTCAAATTTTTCGACATTTTGACCCAAAAGACCCCTCAAAACTCTAATTTCGGGAATTGATATGTTCCCCAAACCTAAAGCTTGAAACATTCCAAGTAACTTTGCCGAAGAAATTTTGTTTAAAAATCCAACACCTTTCAAGTTAGAGACTAAAGAAAAATGTGATATTACCTAAAAAGGGGCAAACTGGCTCAAAAATTTCTCGCAAAAATGTTGTATGAAACCATCCTTATAACTGTCAAAAGTAAGGAGCAGTTCGCTTTCTAGGACCCCAAATAGGAAGAATCCGTTGAGTCCGGTCATGTCATTTTTTTTTTTTTTTTTTTTTTTAAAACTATCACAGACAGTAAAACAGAAGAGTATAAAACAATCCATGGAATAAGAATGATATTTATAGCAAAATATGACTTTCCAACACTGGAGGACATTTTTAGGAGATATATACACAAAGGAAAAGTTGGAAACTATTTAGAACTATCGTATCAGGAATATAACGTAGTACAGGAAAACCTAATAGAAATGTTTTCAAATAATATACAATTTGAATTCATAAAATATACACTCAGAGCTCAAGATATTGAACAGGAAACAGAAAGCAGTAAAACAAAGTTCGTTGTATCATGTAAGAATCCAGAAAACATATAACCAAATGAAAAACAAAATTTAAATCAATGCGATTTTTGTAAAGACTTAAAATAGGATAGAAATCCTATTAAAAATAAATTCAGTAAAACAGAAACCCCATCAGATAAAAATCAGATAATAATACATATGTAATGAAAAATTCACATTTTTTAACGGTCATAGATAACATTTTAAAATTCGCAGCAGTGTACCCATTAAATAATAGAAATCATATCACAATAATAGAACAATTGAAGGAACATTTTACAAAAATTGATAAACCAGGTAAAATAATAGCTGACAACGAATTCGACTCATTCAGAATTAAAGAATTATTAAGACAAGAAGGGACAGAATTAAACTTAACAAAACCTAATAGTCACACAGGCAATTCAGATGTAGAAAGATTACACAATTCATTAGCAGAAAAATGTTGAATTATATACAAAACGAAAGCACCGCATATGTCAGTAAAACAATTTATGCAGAAAGCAGTGAGAAACTACAATGAAAGACATCATTCCACAATAAAATGGACCCCCACAACAATAAGATAGAATTGACAAAAATAAAAAGAAATATAGATAGTGCTGAACCAAAAATGTTAGAAAAACACAACAGCAACAGAGAACATAATGAGGAAAAACGAAAAGTTGTAGTTATAAAGAACTACAAGGCATTCAGGCACAAAGAAGCTCCGAAACTCAAAAAAGAAAATCTCGGAAATATTAACCCATTAAATATTAAACGACCTTATAAATTTACAGAAAACACTAACGACGACAATGTTGCTGACGACAATGCTAATGACAATGGCAATAACAACAACATCGGGAACACTAACGATTCAAGAAATACCTGATCAGGACGGGTATGCGCAAATAGAGATGAAAAATCAAGATATAATTATCACAACAGATATAGTAGTACATATAATAAACTTAAAAGACATTGACAATATTTAGAACGAAATAGGAAAAAACATAGAAATGACAAACAATGACAACAAACACATATTACAATCGGAACTAACTGAAACGAAAAACAAATTTTATACCCTATATGGAAACCACAATCGCGAAAGAAGACGATTAATTAATGCGGTAGATAGTTCAGCAAAATTGTTGTTTGGAACAATGGACGAGGAAGATAGAAAATAAGTTAAGAATCATATCTCCACACTAAAAGCAAACATGCAGAAAACAGATGAAGCATTAAACAAGCAAATTTATATAAATACGTATTTCAATGATACAATAAAGTACATTGAACAAATCACTGTGGACGGCAGTCCTCGCTAGTGACGAAAGCTGACCCCAAAAATGCACACGTAGTGAAGTTTGCTGGGCTGCAGGCCAATAGCTATATATACACGCAGGATTTGATATACAGATCGGGTGGACTGATCGCAATGAGTTGTATATCATTCGAAAGGTAATTCCTGTGGTTTTAATGTGATGTACTACTATCTCCGATCAATCAGATATTTTCGAGATATATCCATTTGCATAACTTTGTCGAACTACCGATATTTGGTAGAATTGAATACGGGTCAAACGGTACTTCATTCACCCAAATCTGACTATCCATTCCAAAGATAATGTAATTTTAAAATTTTGATGACGTCATCAAGCTGAGTTGAAAAACTTGTGTGTTGGTTTTTTGGACCAATCTTTGAGATATCGAGGTGAAACTTGTTGAGTGTGTTACTGGCAAAAATTTAGGAATTTTTTGTTCTATAACTTTTTTGAAAAGCCGCTAGTTTGGCCGGAAAAAGCTAGAATAGCTGAAAATTCAATTGAACACTGTGGCCAAACCATAGCCCCTATGATACAAATTTTACATTACTCGAAAGGTTATCAAAATAGTTTTAATATAAGTCTAAACTCACTCTGTAAGATGATGTCAAAATTACATGATGAAATTTACATTTTTTTTTTGATTTTGCAAAAAATTGTGTCCGTAGTATGTATTTTTGACTATTTATTCTTAAGCGTGGAGACATAGCTCAAATTTTGACATATAACACTTGTCGGGCAAAAATCGGATTGACAAAAAAAAGCGTTTTCAGTTTGGAGCTGTAAAAAAAATCTGTCGAGATATCAGCTGTTAGACTGGAGATGATGGGGATGGGTCCGTTAGTGCCTTATGTGAACAAAATTGTATGTTAAAGGATGGCAATGTCAATTACGGATCGATTGGTGCCTCATTTATCCAAATCCGACAACTCGTATAAAAGTTATTCAAATATTAAGTCGTACGTAACATTTCTAAAATTTTAGTAGGCTTCAATATTTATGCAATTCTTAAGAAAACGGCGCCTTAGATTTTGACCGAATTTCAATGTATGATAGTTATTGAAATTGTGCAAATTTTGGTATATAGCTCATATCTGGGATAATTCGTTATGGCAAGATATAACGTTTTAAAGTCTATGTACACACATAAGTGTCAGAACAGCAGCGATGAGAGTAAAATGTAATGACAATTACAGCTCTTCAAACAAAGTTTCAATTTAGCACGCGCCTGACGGTAGGCTCGTTGGCTTAGTGGATGATGTGTTAGACTTACGTGCGAGAGGTCGGGGGTTCGAGTCATACAAACTTTGCCAGTACAGATTCGAATTTTTTTTATTTTTATAATATGTGTAGCATTTTATTGCTAATTTACTTCATTTTTAAACTTGATTAGACATTTTTTATTGTAAATATTTGAATAGCAGTTATTTAAATATTATGCCTAATGCGCTCTACCCAAAATTAGATGAAAAATGTTGTATTCTTGCAATTTTATGCAATTAATTAAAAGTGGCGCCTATGCATTTTTATCAGTTTTCAAAATATCAGACATTGAAATTCTACAAATGTTTGAAAATATATAACCTTTTATCGGGGATAATTCATTTTTGCAAACTGTCAATGGCAGTTTAAAGATTTGGGGCTCGAAATTTAAGACAGATTAAAACTAGCCAACTGACTAGGAACTCCAAAAACTTCTGATATGCCCCCAAAAAAAACTTCTACACGAGGTAAAAGTCTAGGGACGACAGCATTCTCAAACCCAAAAATTACTGATATCAAATTTTGTGACGAACAAAATCCATTTTAATATAAAGCATAGTATCCAGTAGCTCGAAAAAGTTTGAGCACTCAAAATGCTCGATTTTCTTAATGCCTGCCAGGCGGCCATGACTTGAAAACTATTTTCACTAGTCGAAAGATGAAAAAGTTTCATATTCCAACGTGTCAGAATAAATCACCAGCTGTTTATGAACAGTGTTGTAAAACGACAGTCACTTTTTGAGTGCCCAAAGTTTTGATGTACTGGATACCGAATATCAAAACAGCCTCTCAAAAAATTTATGAGCCTACTTTGCAACCCTTGTTTTTATATGGAGTTGATACCTTTCAAACAGAATTTCGAGCTACTGGATACTATGCTTAAGTATAAACTATTCTAACGTAAACAAATACTTTGGCATTCGGCACTGCTCAGAAGGGTTTTTTAAGCACACAAATGCTGTACCTTTTTGCGCAATGTTCGGAATGCCAAACTATTTTTTTATATTAGAATAGTTTATACTTATATTAAAATGGATTTTGTTCGTCACAAAATTTGATACCAGTAAGTTTGGGGCTTGAATACGCTGTCGTCACTAGACTTTTACCTCGTGTAGAGGTTCTTTTTTGGTAAATATTGACAAAAGTAGGGCTGCGTTACATAAATAATTTATATTTTTATGTGTTTTTAATTTTCTTATGTTCAACCAATTAATCTTGTTTTTTTCCAATATTTCCAATCCTTCGTGTATATATAGCTATTGACTGACTGGATCTTTATTGCAATTTGAACATTGTTATTAGTTTGTAAGCTGTACTTACTTCACTGCATTAAATACCTTTAACCCGACAAGACGTTGTTCTCTGTTTATCTACGATTATATTGTCTCCCGAACAGGCGGTCAGTTCTACAGTTCGTTACTTTCAAACAAAGGTTATGGACCCAGAATCCGGTATCGAACAATCGAGATAATTTGAGTGTTACGTCGGCATGGTACCCAGAGTCGCGGTAGTGTCAAGTAATTTGAAGTCAAAATGTCACAGGGACTTATGACTATTGAGACAAACTACGAAAGTTTGTCATTTCAAATGAAAAAATTTTTAATTACATCGGACTATTGGAAATATGTCAGGGGTCTAGATAAAACCACTTTAACAGCCCCGTTAAGGCCAAGAAACGACGAGAAGGCATTAGCTATGATAATCATGAGTGGGAAACCTATTCATATCAGAACATGCACAACCCGAAGCGAAGCTTGGAATAAGCTGCACGAAACATTCTTTGCTCGAGGACCAGCTAGAAAAGTTTATTTGTTCAAATAGTTAATTAGGTTCCAGATCAATAGTAGTGACAGGATTGCTTCACAAGCTAATAAGTTTTGCACTATTGCCCAGAAATATTGCATGGAAAATTTTGTTGATGCAATGGAATGCAGCTTCCGACTGTAAGTCAATCGAAGGTCAAAATATTAGAGGAGGAACATAGCAGAGAAGATAAAGGACAAATAAAAGATAATGAAACGGAGCAGATTTTTGCGGCGAAGGCAACAAAAAAGTCGAAAAACATTGATAACGATCGAAAGAAAAACGCAGTGTTTTGCTTGGCGTAAACGTGGGCATATCAGAGCGCAATGTAAGAATGATAGGAGACAAATGCAGCGATGAGTGCTTACAATTGTAAATCGGGAATAAGCAACAATAGTTGGATTTTGGACAGCGGAGCTTCATCCCACATGTGCAAAAAGAGAGCCTTATTCGTAAATATAAAACAAAGCAACGAGATCATAATCGATGCGGACATTTGAACCTAAGAGATCTACGTGAGCTTTCAAACAAGTGCTTCGTTCGTGGTATGAAATTGAACAGTGCAAAAGACTTCGAGTGTGTTACATGTGCAAATGATATCCACCTTGGAGGAACCTTCAAGGAACATATCTATTTACGTCGACAGTCAGGCAGCCCTTAAGGCTCTGTCCTCAAACACCACCAAGAGCAAATTCATTCGAAACACAGTCATAGCGCTGAACTGTTGCCACCATTCAGTGAGACTTGTCTGGGTACTCTGGTGTACCAGGAATCAAGATGGCTGACGAATGTGCAAGGCAAGGATCAGCGCTACCGGCAGGTCGTGCGGGGACTTATGTACAAAGACCTCTTCAGTATGTCCTCTCCGAACTAGCAAGAACGGCGAGGACTGCGGCAGAAGAGCACTGGAAAACGATCCAGGGATGCAATATATTCAAAACACTTTGGCTAGACCGTAACCCAAAGCGATCATCAGAGATCCTACACTTTAGCAAGAACAGGATAAGGGTGTTGATAGGAGTCTTGACGGGTCACTGTCCTTGTTCTGTCGCAGATGCGGGAACGAAGAGAAAGAGGAGAGAATTCAACACCTTCTGTGTGACTGCCCTGCACTTCTTAAAAGCAGAACCCGTTTTCTCGGGGAACCCTTTTTCGAGGAACTGCGACTGGAGGATCTGGTACTCTTCCTGGACTCCACTGGTTGGTTACAGAGGCGAATCCCGCCAAACCGGACCACTTAGGTTTTTCGGGACCAGGACAACTCAAACTCCCTTTCCCGGACATCACAATGGGCCGAATAACCTCGGAGTGAACTCGACATTCTGTTGAACAGTCCGATTAACCTAACCTAACCTAATCTACTAAAAGCAATCCTCAACCCACCAAAAACTTCCTACTACCCATAAGAAATCCGTTAGCAACTCCTAAAATATTCCCAATAAAATTCTGCTAGCCTGGGTCCCAGGTCACTGTGGTATTCAAAGTAACTAATCTGCTGATATAGCCGCCAAAAATATCCCATTTTCCCCAGTTACAATTCTACCGACATACAAAAACACATAAACAAGCGACACAGACGTGCGCATCGTTTTGGTGTCCGTCAAAGACTGAAATTGCTTGCTGCGCTCTCGTTATTTGCGCGTCGATCGCTCGCTCTAGGGCTTCAGCGCTTCGGCTATCAACGAAGTCGGGGCTGTACATCTTCGGCTATTCTGAGGTGTTAAGGCTGCAGCAATTTTTGTGCTCACAAAAATCGCTGTTTGACGCCTCTATGTATTGTATGCTTATTGGTAATACTCTACAAAAAACACTAAACATATACTTCATGAATGCATTAAAATGTTCCTGGTAAATGCAAGATTAGCTTAAGGCCTCGAGCTATAATTTTAAAATTATGGTTCGTATGTAGATTTAATATCGCATATGAACGTATAATAAATAAATACTGATGTGATGAAAGAGAGAGAGCAATAAATATAAAATTTAACGGGGATTATGAAACATACCCATCAGACCATGGCCCTTTGTTCTGGCGTTCAAAGCCGGGTCCATCGCGTGAGCAAGCATCAAAATTGGGTTTGGGGGGTCCTCTGCTACGTCTGAATGGATTATCGCCAAACGAGTGTTTTTTTTTGTTATTAGCTATATTAGGACCATTGAAATTCGAAATATTTGCTCTGCGCACAAAGTTGCTTTGAGATTGATCATTAGGTCCCTGCCCAATCTTTCGGTCATTTGAATTATTTGATCCTAGGCCAAAGTTGCAATCATTTGCATTATTAAATGCTGGGCCCACGTCGTGCTTAAAGGGTCCAGATGTATTCAATCCACCGGGATTGAATTCGGTTCCCTCAAAGTTTGAGCTCGGTGCCGGGTCATCCGGGACACAATTTGATTTAAATGGACCGGTTCCGGTACTACGGAAATCTTGTCCAAACTTTAGTTGACGATTATTAAAATTTCGGCCTGGTCCCGAAAAATTAAGATTAATGGGATCACTAAGTTCGAAATTACGTTCAAAGGGTTCATTACATCCAGAACCGCCACCAAACTTACCAAGATTGGGTCCATGGTTTGGTCCGGGTCCATTGCCAGGTCCTTGCCGTTCAAAATCAGGACCAACAACGTTGGGTCCAAATAGCGCAGCATCGGAACCAAGGTCTTCACTGGATAAACCACTGAAATCAAAAAAATTCGGCCGCTGTGAACCACTGGAACCTGCAGCCTGCACAAATGTTAGACCGTTTATACCGTACCTCTGTTGATGTCGTTGTTGGGAACCAAATCCACCTCCGCTATCGGGTCTATAACATCTGTGAATGCTAGAACTGCATACATTTTTGAAAGGCTCTTCATCTTGTAAGTCACTTTTCAATTGATTTTTTTTTCGTTGCCATTCGGCAAATGACATCGGACGACAATCATTATTACAGTCATTGTTATTGTTAGTGACATTAGTATTGTTACCAGATCGTTCATTAGATTGTTGCTGCTGTTCCCGGTCATGGAGTTGTCCACAGGCTTGAAACAAGTTGTTCATAATCTTAGGATCTATGAGTGTTTTGCTTACATTATCTGGAAATGTTTCGTTGATCGTTGTCGCAGGTCCCTTACCTAATTTCAAGGTGCCGCGCATTGGCATAGGTATGCCCGGATTAGCAATAACAACATCAAATAGTGAAGGTATTTTGTTGTTATGGTCAGCAGTGAAGACATCCGATACACTCGATGCTGCACTATAAGCACGGAACACTCCAGTTTGTCCATCAGCAACCATATCTAGACCTGGTATACCGTCATATTGTTTGAACATGTTTGTCATGGACTCTTCCATAGAAGAGTCTTCTTTTTTGTCTGCCTTCTGCGTCTGTACACAATTAGCATCATAGTCATTCAAGGATAATATTAAAAGGTTTTCCTGCTTGGAATGCTTAGCCAGGGTGGACGATACTCCCATATTCACAGCTTGAAAAGGTTTCCGCTTTCCCAGGATATTAGCTGTATTTTTATTCTCTTCTAAGTCCTGCTGTGGCTGGTTCTGTTGAAATCTAGAAGTGGGAGTTAGAGTGGGCGTCCCTGATTTTGGTGACTTTGTGACTCGGAATTGCTTTGGAATTTGTGATATTGTTTGGGATTGTGCAGATGTTGATACCAATTGTTCCAGTTCTATGTTAGTCGGTGCCTGATGCTGCTGCTTTACTTCCCACTCAAAGAAGTGTGCTCCTTCTATGTTCACGGAAATCTCTTCATTTTTTTGATTAATATTAACATCATAGCAAGTAATATCCTCATTATGTTGCTCGTAGCGGTTGCCATCTACCTCATTTTTATCAAGGCGCGTCCAACTGTTGACACCATGCTGCAGCTGATGTTGAGTCATAGAATTTGGTTGTTGTGAATTTTGTAACTGTCGTCTACGTCGCATTTGCTCACGACGCTCGGTAATATGACATCGCTGTTTCTCAAATTCCTCCTCATATCGACGATACTCATCGCGATCTGGATGATTGACATTGGCGCATTTCCAATCCTCAAATTGCTTCTCCCACTGATCGAACAAACGATCAAAGCTTGCTTCATCCAAATCTGGTGCGCGCTTTTGCTGTTGGTTGAAACTGTTTTGATTAGAAATTCGATTATAATCGCAGCCTTTGTTGCTATTAAATGAGCGGCCGAAGTAGCTCCCGCTTTGAATCTGACGATTATGGACCCAACGTCCACTATTATTATTATTGCCACCGCGGCAGCTGTTTTCAAAGCTGGAAGCTCCAAAGTTATTTAGCAGATCTTGTCCTGGCTCAACACTGCCAAAGTTTTCTTCATTGGAATTACATAAATAGATTCCACCACCTATTCTTCCAGAGTTGTTCGAATAACAAGCACCTGGCCCAGTCGCATTATCACCATAACTGCCTGCAGTGGAACCAGCGGTAGTGCGAAATGCGACATCATTATCAAAGCCGCAGTGACTTGCCGGAGCAGAGCTAAATGAATTGTTGCGATTATTGCTGTTTTTGTTATTGCCGGAAAAATTGTTTTGCCAGTTTCGTCGATTGACTAATTTATTTGGCTTATTGACACCTTTATTGATGTTCTTTCCCTGCTTATTGGATAGCAAAAGATTGTTATGTGGTGGTCCTTGCTGCTGTTTTTGCTGTGCAACATCCGGCGAAAGCCCATCCCACCATCTACGTTTATCCGCTTCATTAATATTGCACCCTTTGATGTTGCTTTTGTTTTGTTCCTTTGACCAAGAAGCATCAATATGATTGGCTAATGATGACGGCGGTGGTTGTTGCATAAAGGAAGGTGGTGGCCTCTCCAAATTTGGAAACATACTGGGATGACCAGGCTTTGGAGCCTGATTATAGTTAACTTGCGGCATTTGATTGAGTCTACCCGGCAGATGATTTAAAGGTGAAGGCTGCTGCTGGCGTTGCATTTGTTGTTCTTGATGTTGTGGTTGAGGAAGCTGTTGGTATTCTTGTAGAGGTGGCGGTTGATTATACATCTGCGGCTGTCCCATTATTTTGCCCGACAACTGCGACTCTGGTAATGACACCTGTGACTTTAGAAAATATGTTTGCAACTGTGGCTGCTGCACTGTCATCTCTTGTCGATAGATGGGTTCAACGATTACTGGTGATGCAACTGGTGCAGGTGCCACTGTGGATACAATGGTTACTGCTGCTGCTGCGGCCATTTCTCGTTTGTACTGAATAAAGTCTGTCAAAATTTGAATATTTACACCAACGATAACAACTCACCTGTTCCCCATACTGTGCATGCCACTTGGCATATTCTTGCTGATATGTTTGCCACTGCTGCCAATGCTGTTGCAGTGCATACTGTTGATCGGGCGTCATGCCCGCATACTGCGCCGCTGTGTAATGTTCGTAGGGATTGGATGCGGATTGAGGGACGTCCGACATCATGTAATCGGCGGTAGCAATGTCTGCACCATGTACACCAGCTGAAACAACTCCTAAAACTATTGGTAGGTTACTATCTGATGGCGGTGGTGGCGGCGGTGCATCGGGCAGTGGTGGCGGTACTGAAGGCTGTGGCGGTGCACACATTGGCACAGCAGACATCTCAGCGACTGACCACTGACTCCACATTTCGATATATCAGAATTCGCTTATTATATCGTAATTTTTTATATAGCGCGAACGAAAGGAATTATAATTCTAAACAATTTCGATTGAAAAGCAATTTCATTTTATGTTGCTTTAAAGCGATTTTTATATAATATTATATACTGGAGTAGAATAGTGACAAAGAATCCAAAAGCATACAAAACACAAGAGCACGCACTATCATCGCTATTGGCTTGAAAATAGATTTGAGCAAAGCAGACGATGTTGACAATGTATCGGTATATCCATATTAAATGTTAATATTTATCGGACCGATTCATTAATACTACGTCCTCACTGCCATTGCATTCATATTTTTGCATTTTGGACCAAATGATACTTTCCACCGACACATTAGAGAGTTGATGGTCACGTCTTTCGACTATCGAAAGCTGTTCACACAAACACGGCTGTTGCGAGAGTAACTTTGAATCAGTGCAGAACGTGTCTTCAACGAAGGCGGAGTCTGTGTCGCTCAATTTTGCAAGTAGATTTTGTAATGCACTGAGATAAAAAGTTAAAGCATGCAACAATGGGTTGGATAACATTGCCGTCAGCATTTTCGAACTTCTAATGACAACCCAAATAATGCCTCCTAGCATAAAACACGAAATAGCACGCCACTGTGCGATCCCACACCAAGCATTATGGGTTTCCAGTAGTATTCCCCGCAAAAAATATTTATGCTATAAAAGAAGTAGTTCAATAACTTTTCACAGTGCATCATAAACACAATGCGCGCAGAGTCTATCCGTCCGAAGGTCTGGCTTAGAGCTGCAAAAAAATCGATGTCAACATCGATACTATCCATTCTTTTGGTTTCGGGAAAACATCGATTCGCTTTTGGGAGAATCGATGTATCGTCAACCATTTTTAAGAACAATTTCACCACTACGAAATCCACCAATACCAAAATCATACGAAAGTGGCTCGTTTATGAAGTTAAAGCTGGCCAAAAAAGTGAAAACACCAAAATCTGACGCAATAATTGTTAATTTGATGTATCTTATTGCATTGATCAAATCTTAACTTCATTCCTATTACTGTCAGATTCAAGCAACTGAAATGGATGCCCTAAAGGAGTGTGCCCTGCGCTATCTGTCCATTCCAGCGTGATCTACCGAATCGGAGCGCATTTTCAGTAGGGCTGGGCCAATTGTCACAGACAGGCGCGCAGCGCTTAAACCAAAAACGGTTAACAAGCTCATTTTTGCCAGCAAAAATCAGTGGATTTTGGATAGTTAGAATTTTTGTTATTTTGTTTAAGAAATGATCTCCTGAAATGATCTCGTTTATTTTTTTTTAAAAATAAATACATATTTTTGATTTAATCGATTTTTATTTAAAAAAGATCGAATAAAATCGATGCACTGAAAATCGATTTTTTTTTGCAGCTCTAGTCTGGCTGCAACTGTTTCGTTTTGTTCGTTGCGTTCTCGTGTGCATTTGAGTTGGTAAATTTGAACAGCTAGTTTGCACTAGGGATGGGAATCGATATGGCGGTATCGATATTATATTGATATTTACTGGCGATATCCTAGCAGGAGACGATGTGATATTCAATGCGATACCATTTAGATCAGTGATGGGCACGTCTATCGACTATCGTCAGCTGTTCACACAGACACGGCTGTCGCGAGAGTAACTTTGAATCAGTGCACAGACTGCCTTCAACGATAGCGGACGCTGTGTCTCTCGATTTTTCAGGCAGACTTTGCAATGCACTGAAAAAATTCGTTCAATTTATGCGATTTTGCGTTGTGTAAAAATTACATGTAATTTTGTCAGCAAAATTTAATACGGACAGACAGACGGACTTGGCTGTATCGCTGATATGTTTATCCAAGTGTTCTTGAAATTCGTTCTGAAATGAAATAAAAAGATCGAAATAAAAGTTAGGTAATTACATTTCTTCCATGACTTCATCAATATTTACCTCATATTCACAACATTTGATCCGAATCAAATTTTCCAACTGTTGATCGGTCAACCTATTCCTAAGTTTGTTTTTAATAAGCGCAGATATAAGTTGATCCATGCTTATAAATTTCATTTTTAATTTTGGGATAGCTTGTGCCGCTCACGTTTTTCCAAAACTCAATCCCAGTTTCAAGAGGCAAATTTAGGTCATTTTGCATTCTTTGTAACTCTTCCTTAAAATCTGAATTCTGGTCTGTAATGTTACATGTTAGGGGATTACTGTGCAGTGTTATGGTACTTTTAATTTTAGAAAAGTCCTGAAATCTGTTTTCATAGCCGCTTAAAAGAGATTCAAATACTGTGGCATATTCCGTCAATTTTTTATGGTTATTAAACTCATTAACAATATCATTTGTTTTTGGCATATTTGATAAATCATTGTTATTGAATTGGAGTATTAAAATTTTCATTTTTCTGCCAAATTCTTCAATAGTTCCAATTAAGTCAAAAATATGTTTCTTTTTTCCCTGCAGAGCAAGATTTAACTGATTAAGCTGTTGACTTATGTCGCACATAAACGCTAAGTCTAACAGAAAGTCTGGACTTTTTAAGTGAGAAGCCAACTCTTCCGACCTATCATCTTACTCTAGAAATGAGACAACTTCTCTTCTGAGATCGAAAAGTCGTTGCAAACATTTGCCACGGCTAAGCCAGCGAACTTCTGTGTACATAAGAAGATCATCATATTCGGCTTCTACTTCTTTTAGAAAGGCACTAAATTTTCTATGGCTTAGCGCATTGTGGCCGCCTCTAATCTTATTGATAATTTGTATGCAAATTTTCATAGTGCTCAAAATATTTAAAGATTTAGAAAAAAGGGCTTGTTGGTGTATGATGCAGTGAAATGTGGGCACATCAATGTTATTTTTTAGACAATATCCAACAAGGCCTTCATTTTTTCCGGTCATCACCTTGGCACCATCAGTGCAAATTGAACTTAACTTACGTTTATCCGCAATGGAAAATACTTTTTCAATTAGCGCATCATACAAATTTTTTCCCATAACATTGCCATGCATACCAACCACCGCAAGTATCTCATTTGCAACAGAAAACTTTGCGTCAACGGTCTGTACGCAGATAATTAGTTGACTTAAATCATTTATATATGTGCTTTCATCTAAACATAAGGAAACAAATTTACAGTTATTCATTCTTTGAACTGTATTATAATAAATAAATAATCCAATATCCTCTGTTCGGCGAGATATTGTTCGCCTAGACAAGGGAATTGAGTCAAACATGCTGCAAAATTTAGCGCCTTCTTTGCCAAAACATTGTAAAACCTCTTTGCTTAGGTCTCGAAAGAAAATACCATCGTTTAAAGGACGGCATTGTTTCGCCAATGCTAATGAAACAACATATGACGCTTTTCTGTACTGCCAATCGGTAATATTGTTGTTCTCTGAATCATTATTATTGTTGGTGTCGTTTTCAGACTCGAGAGAATCAGATATAACTTTTTCATAAAATTTTTTTTTTAATTCTAATATTAGTTTTTCCCTTTCATTATCTTTAATTTTTTCGTAATCCCGATGGCAACCCAAATAATGTCTCTCAACAAAAAACTCAGAATAACGTGCAACTGTGTGGTTGCACACCAAGCATTCAGCTTTGCCGAAAAAATTTTCAGCAAATAAGTAGTTGAATTCAAAATAGTATTTCACCTCCATTTTTCGCAGTGCATAAAATAATCAAAGCGCGAGTTACAGTACGGTGATCCGGGGGTAAGGCCTTTGCTGTAGTTTTTCTCCTTGTGGTGTTTAAGTATTTTTGCGGTTAAAATAAAAGACGTCTGATTTCGATCTGACTTTACAATCAACTGAATCTTTATTTCTGTATATTCATATATAAAGCCCTAAACCAAGCTGACGCTATCAAGTGTCTATTCCATTTCACAACATCCTGTCCGTTGCTGATGTTGCGGTTTCGCAACAAAGTAAAGTCAGCTGCGGACAATGTCGCCCACACGATCGAAAAACGCTTACAGAGCGTTTCTGAGTGGCGGCTTCTGTGGAATCTCAGAGGGGAAAATCTCAGAGGGGGCTGAGATGGTAACTCCTCCCCCCCTAGTGTGGAGCGACGGCCAGAAGGACGGTAGAGTTGTAAGTCCAATTGCGGGTGTTTCCGATGGGATGAAAGAGATTTGTTTGGGCCTACAGGTCCAGCAGACGCCAATTGTAATGGCGAAAATCGTGAGTAGTATATATATTGTCGTTAAATGGATTGAGTTAGAACTCTTCATTTCTATTATTCCCTTTTGCGTGTGTAGGGTTTGCAAGTGTAGTTTATGGAGATTAATGTCGTTTATTGTATTATTTATTTTGATGTCTTCGAGTTCGGGGATTGACAGAGTATACTCTTCCGTATAGTCGATCCCTGTGTCGTCGTAATTCAATCCGTTAATGTCCATGGAGCAATTTTTGAAGGTAATAATAGCTGAACCGTTAATTTTTTTTGGTTTGCTACAAGTTGAGGTGATTGTAGTGTTGATTGTATTAAGGATGATGATTTTTCGTTGTTCTACTTCTTCGATGATTTCCTCATTGCCGATGTCCCTGATGTCGCATGTCGCTGTTTCTTCGTTTAGGATATCCTTCAGGCATTGCTGATTGATTGTGGTTGAAGGGGTTGCGTTGTCTTCGCAGATATAGGTTTGGTGTACTTTAGGACATCTATTAGGAATTTGTCTGATTTTGCCAGCTTGGTTGTTTATTACATATTTAGGTAATATTAAAATTTTAGTCTTATTTATAGGTAGGGGAATAATGTGTAATAAATCATAATTATCTTTATCGAATATTGGTATATTGATTTTAAAAGTTACAATTTTTTCTTTGATTTCTGTCTCTAGTGTTAATAGTCTATATAAATGTTCTTCAGATTTCGTGACAAAGTTTTGTTCATCCATTATATTTTTAATGAGTAGTATTTCTTTTTCTGTTAGAATGAATTTGGGTATAATATTTAATTTTGTCAATAGGATGCTTTCTGCTATGTTATCAATGTGTGTGTACAAAATATCGATATTGAAGTTAATTCTAGATATGTATTGTAATAGATGAATTTCGTTATGTTCATCGTTTAAAGTTCTAAAAACATTATTTTTATAATTTTTAATGAATAAATTTATATTTTCCTGTTCTGTATTTATGTGCTTAGTGATATCTTTGAATCTTTCTTCAATTTCGTTATTAATTATATTATGTTGATTGATATTCTTAACTATTTTCCTTTCGTTTTCTTCTAGTTTGTTAAATTTGTGGCGTCGGTGGCGTCCATGTTGCCAGTAACTACTTTGATTACACTACCGAGTCCATTTATTAGTCCTCTCTTATTTCTTGTTTTTGGTATTAGAGCATTAATTCTGTTTTTTACTTGTATTAATTTATTCCTGACTGCGTTAATAACTTCACCGGAAAATTTAACGTCTTTAAGGTCATTTAAGGCAGTTTCAAATTTATAAATGTTATCGATAGAATCTTGTAGGTTAATTTTATGAATAAGATATTTATGCGAATTTATAACTTTTGTGTTTCCGGGGTTTATTATTGCTATTTTGTCATTGTCCGTTAGGGGTTGTATCTTTATTAATTGCGCGTTACTGTGGTAAGATCTGTAAGAGGTTGTATAGTTAAAGTACTTTTTTTTTTTTAGTTTTTTTCTTATTTTAGATTTATGTATCTTTTGGTTTTTCTTTGATAAAAATGTAATTCCTGTGTCTTTGGATATTGTGTGTTTTGTAAATCTGGGTGTTAGTTTATTCCGTCTATTTTCTTTTCTGAAAACTATATCTCCTGTATCTACTGGTGGGGGTTCTTGTCTGTCTTGATTTGCTTTTTCAATCCTAAACTCCATCTTATTTTTCATCATTTCTGTTATTTTTGGATATAGGTCCGTTTGAAATGCGTTCAATTTTTGTAAATAGTCGTGTTGGTTGTCGAAAGTCGTTTCTCTGTTAAATAGATGAGTCTTGCCTTGAAAAACCTCGTAAGGGGTATATTTAGTAGCTGAGTGAATGGCGTTATTATATGTAATGAAGGTTTCCGAAAGAATCTCGTCATGGTCACAATCTAGCTGTTCCTCCTTCTTTTTGTTTATGATTATTCGGTATATTTCAGTGAGGGTTGAGTGTAACCTTTCGACTGTGGAATTGCTCGAAGATTGTTGGAAAGAGGTGACGTGTAGTTGTATGTTGTATTGGTTGCAGAAGTCTTTAAAAATTTTTCCTGCGAACTCTGGTCCCTGGTCGCAAACTATTTTTTGTGGAATTCCGAATAAAGCTATGAAGTTTCTAACAGATCGAACGATATTGAGGCTATCTCGGGCTGGGATTGTATAGCCTGAGGCGAATTTGGAAAATTTATCTATAATGCTTAAAATAGTCTTTGCGTTAATAGTATAAAGATCTATATGGAGGATTTGCAACGGTAGAGAAGGGATTTCTGTTTCTTGGTAGATAAGTTTTTGCGGCTGTCGATCGTATTTCAATGTTTGGCAGGTGTCGCAGTCATTGATAATTTTTGAGACTATTGCTTTTAATTGCGGGGAATAAATTTTTCTTTTTAAGTGTGCTAGTGTTTCGTCGATCCCTCTATGGTTACTATCTTTGTGGTATTTTTCTATCTCTATTTCGAGTTTAATTACTTCTGTTATGTCTCCTAACATTCTTGTGCATCTTATTATTTTATACATTTTTGTAGGTAGAAAATATTCTAATAGAGTTTCTTGTATAATTTTGAAAACATCGTCCGGTGCTAGTATTTGGAATTAGTTTCTTAACTCTACCTATTGTCGACATTAATTTAATTTGATAGCTGTAAATATTTTAATTTGATTTAATAGTTTTGAATATTTTATAAGTGTAGTGTATAGTATTAGGTAAAATAATATTATATAATTACTAAATGTGTAGTGTATTGTATATGTATAGGTGTATTATAGATGCTCGGTGGAACGTATGCGAATTTATTTGTAGGAGTGAGAGAGAGAGAAAATTATTTATGTTACCAATCTACTTGATATAGGTGTATATTAATTATTATTATTATTTATTTTTTTTTTTTATATTCATTATTAAAAAAAAAAAAATTATTTTCTTTTTCCTCTTGTTTTTTTTTATCTATTTTATTATATTTCTCTTTTTATTATTTTTTTTTTTTTTGAGAAGGGTATGTGAAAGTCTACGTTGTTGATCTTGTTTGATCTCTTTTTTGTTTGATATGTTAGTATACGTGAGGTTCAAACACGTCTGTGCAACAAGTCGTATGTCGTCCAATACATCAGCATGAGGCATTGGTTCGACCGACGAGTTTGGACGCACAAGTCTGTTCGAACTTTCGGCCACGATGGTCACAATTGCTCATATGCCCTGAGCGTATGACGTCACGCCACTAACTCAAACTTGTTGTATTAATTTCGATTATGTTGTCGCATGAGGTTTGAATGTGTCTGTGCAACAAGTCGTATGTCGTCCAATACATCAGCATGAGGCATTGGTTCGACCGACGAGTTTGGACGCACAGGTTTGTTCGAACTTTCGGCCACGATAGTCACAATTGCTCATATGCTCTGAGCGTATGACGTCACGCCACTATCTCGAACTTGTATTAATTTCGGTTGTGTTGTTGCATGAAGTTTGAATGTGTCTGTGTAACAAGTCGTATGTCGTCCAATACATCGCCATGAGGCATTGGTTCGACCGACGAGTTTATAACACACAAGTTCGTTCAAACATTCACTGCACCTTGGCTACTTCTTCTCAAATGTCTTGAGCGTATGACGTGTAGCAGGGAGCCAACTCAAACCGAACGCACAATCAAATCATTATGTCGTTGGTTTTTCTTTTTGTTTGCACTTTATGTTGTCTTTTTGTTGTTTGTTCCAAAAGAATTATTGAAGAAAAATTGAGTTCACTCATAATATAGAGGTGTTTAGATTGTATATATGTATGTGGGTATCGTGTATGTGTCATTTTTTGTGTTATTTTCAAAATAAACGTTCCACCAAGCATTTTGTATTATAGCACTTAACTTCACTTAATTATTTTTCTTACATTATAAGGACTAATAATAACAGGTTCTTCATCGTTGATGCGGCTGCGCCAGTTACAGTACGGTGATCCGGGGGTAAGGCCTTTGCTGTAGTTTTTCTCCTTGTGGTGTTTAAGTATTTTTGCGGTTAAAATAAAAGACGTCTGATTTCGATCTGACTTTACAATCAACTGAATCTTTATTTCTGTATATTCATATATAAAGCCCTAAACCAAGCTGACGCTATCAAGTGTCTATTCCATTTCACAACATCCTGTCCGTTGCTGATGTTGCGGTTTCGCAACAAAGTAAAGTCAGCTGCGGACAATGTCGCCCACACGATCGAAAAACGCTTACAGAGCGTTTCTGCGTGGCGGCTTCTGTGGAATCTCAGAGGGGAAAATCTCAGAGGGGGCTGAGATGGTAACTCGCGCACAACCTTCACGTTTGACGTTCTGGCAGCGACTGTTTCGTTTTGTTCGTTACGCTCTTGAGCGCTCTTGAGTGCGTGTGTATTAGTAAATTTGAACAGCTGATCTACACGCGTGTAAGGTTGTGCCCATCACTGATTTAGATGCATCGAGCTTTAATTCGATATATCGAAAAATACAAATCATCTCCAAATTTTAGTTTTCCCCCTATTTTTCTGTGATCGGTAATGATGGATGCATCGTGAGTGCACGTTACACATGTCAAATATGCGAAATTAAGTAAATTTTAAGCATTTTTAAACGTGATTATTTATTTATTTCGATGGTAATTTGTAGAATAACATATAATCAAACGAAAATATGGAACTCGTTTGAAAAAGTGATGTTTTTGTTGAAAAGCAATAATATATCGATTTTATCGATATTCAAGGCGATACTGACGATAATTACTACGATATGATATTTTCGATATAATATTATTTACGATATTATTTCGGATATCAATATCGTCACTTTTTTGGATATCGCCATCCCTAGCTTGCACGCGTGCGAGGCTGCGCCCATACTGCATTAGAGCTTCAAAAATCTCGATGGCACTATCGAGGTATCGAATAGTTGATTTTGATTTTCACTCTCGATATAATTTTTAATATCGTAATATCATTTTAGCATAGCTATGGTAAAGTTCTTCATCGTAGGAGCACTACTCTACCCAAAACAAGCTAGAAATAGACTTAACTAATGATTGTTGCGGACTGATTTTTTTCCTCGGGGCCGCGCCGACTAGCTCATCGTTCATAAGGGGTAGTCCGACCCTGGCCCTCAGCCCGAACAATCGATACAACTTGGTCGATTCATCGCATCAATCGAAACTGCTCATCACTAAACAGCTGGAGATGCAGCCAAAAAAATGTAAACAATCTAAAAACTTGGAATACGGACATTAACTGACGGTGGTGAGTACAAAAAACGAAAACTATTCAATAGACCTAATCACGGATCCTCGTCTTCCAAACAGGGCTCCATTAGACCCAGGCACACCCGCCCTGCCTGAGACGGCCACAGCGACGCCGTCTCCCTCGTGTTGGCTATCGCCACCGACTCCTCGCAGCCTGTAGTTGTGTGTTATGTTTCCCCTCCCCCTCCAATTACAAAGTTATCCGGACATGGTTTTTCTTTTCATCATGTAAGTATAATTCTGGTACTATCCTTAGGTTCTAGCATTTATATTTTGGTTTTATTTACTTTATACAGGTGCATGTGGATTTTTCATCAACAACAAAGAAGACAACCAGACGAGGAACAACGTTACGATCAATTGCCTTGGTAAGTTTGCATGGACAAATGATAAAGTATGTTTGCATGTATGTGTATGTGTATATGTTTGTTTAAATTGTGAAGTATGTGTGCAAATTAATTAAAAGTGTGCTGGTCCAGCGATGAACTAGGCGTTGAAGGCAGGTCCAGCGTTGATAGAGTAATTATAATCTTCTTATGACGATTACGTTGGAGGGCTTGACTTCACCCCCTTTTCTACTCACTGGCCTTGTGGCTCAGCAATGATCAGAAAATATAACAAATTTATTTACGGCAGTGTGCCGGAGTAGTGCGGGTTTATTCTTTAAACTTCAATACAAAACTAAACTGTATTACAAAATTGGATTAAAGCTAAACCTAAAAGTTGGGCGCATGAGCTACAACGCTACAGCCGGCAAGCCGACTCAGCATAAGCGATAACGCAGATACTTGCAGCATAGTCAAGTATCAGGTTACCGATGCTGACCATTGTGGTCGGGGCGCTGAACTCATGCGTCAGCGGAATATGGTTGGAGTAAATGTACAAATATTATTATTGTGCAAGATTCTTATATAAAGTATTTATGTGAAATTCTTGTGTGTTAACTACTCCCCCCTCAAGTTTATGACCGTCCTCGGTCACCTTGTAGCTGTTGATGACCCTTTGTGCCTCTCGCGAAGCCTGTTTCCTTTTCGTGATATGCCATTTGATGATTAAGCCACTTAGGATGATGCTGAGAGCAACGCCGACAATAGTCCACATATTGGATGAGTCGGCGGACGCCAACTCGTCTTTGAGTTCTTGGATGACACGAAGGTTATTATTGTTCATCCTATGAAGTTGAGGCATACTCAAAACTGGGTCATGACTGACGATGTTGAGTAGTGGTGACCCTGCTATGCCTGGCGCCTTATTTAATATATCACGCCTGTTCACATATTCTGTGCCATTGATGGTTGCGGAGAAACGGAAGGTGACGAGGTGTGTTCCGTTCGTGGTTATCTCTGGGCCATTGTCTGTACTGACCCTTGCTGTGCTCTCGTTGATGATTATGATTCCATCATCCACTTGCGAGATAGGCTTCAGGTGGCTTGGTTGCGTGCGGCAGGAGGCAGCGCCGCTAGCATGCAGTGCTCGTGCACAGGTGTCTTGTGTCATTTCCTTACAAACGGATGCGAATGTTGTTGTTACGCACTCGTTAACCGCTAGAACATCGATGTTGCATTCGGCTACTATGTCATCTTGTAGTTGCAGCGTGACATGTTGATGAGATACTGGGAAGATGGTGACCTTGGTACAGATGAGTTTAATTCTTGGGTAGGCTATGAGTATATGAACCATGTTCTCGGACTGTAGGACTTTAATTTCTGATGCTTCAGTTAGGCTTACTATGGGGATCTCTACAGGGTGTTCATTTAAAATTGTCTTCAAATCTTCGTGATTAAAAATAGTGGGATTTATTATGCTAGCCTTAGCTAATGTAATTGTGAGTATCAAGTTTGAGAATTGGTCTGTTAACATTCTATTTCTCGCTAATAGTGTTTCATATAAATGCGGTGTATCAACTAGCTCATTCTTCTTTGCTTTAACTATTTCATTTATAGCATCTGTGCGTTTATTAATTTGTTTCTGTGTTTCTGAATTAATCACTATTTGCCTATTGTTTGCATCATTTAACTTCGATTCGGACCACCTAACCTTCTCAAAATCGGCCGCATCTGGCGTGCCTGCTATTACCTTTACCTAAGTCTAGGCTCCTTGCCATTCTATGGTGCACTTTTACCACGGACAACAAATTTCTAATGTGTTCTACGTCGACATCTAATAATTTTCGCATATGCGATTGAGGGAATAATTCTGTTAATTTAGCTGTCTCATCTGTCATGATAGTGAATTCTGTCAAGTTGCTTGAATGCCTTAAATAGTCCCTTTGTTCCCATACCAACACTTTCCCTTCTATTACCGGAATGTAGTTGGAGTGGGTGTAGTCGATAATCCGACAATGTGCTACCCCTAACAGTACCAGGACCAAGGGAGTAAGAACCATTGTGCGTTTAATTGTCAATCTTAGCCTATGCGATTTTTTCGCGTGTAAGTAAATGCTATTTTAGGTTGTCCTTATGGACCACCCTCCCTTTAATAAGAACAGACGTTCCTAGGTCTGCTTGGATCGCTTCCTCTGTGCAAAGGGGTGTTAACTTATTTCCCAATCTTTTATTGTTCTTTACGAACACTACCTCAAAAACTCTATTTTGCCTATTTGGGTTGGATTTCTCAATGTTGTCACGTTGAGCTTTTGCGATTTTATTTTTAATTATCTGCCTGAGCTCGTTAGACGCCGCATGAAGTACATCGACCGGGGTTTGATCTGTGTCCGAATGTACGGATCGGTTGTAGGCTACTGTTGCCCTCAGAATTAGCTCAACTGTATCATCAGACATTTTGTCAAGTCTAAAAGATCTAGCTATGTCTGCAAGAGTGCCATGAAAGCGCTCTACTTGCCCATTCGAACAACTGTGAAGAGGTGGTGCATTCACAATGTCTATGTTATATCCGTTCTTTAAAAGCGTTCTGATTGTCTCTGAATTGAAGGCGGCTTCATTGTCGCAATAAATTGTTTTCGTTTGAGGAAACAAGTTTAAAAGTTGAATAATGGTAATTTTCACATCCATTATAGTGCGAGACGCGAGCGGTTGTACAACGGCAAATTTCGAGAACTTGTCAACACAAGTTAAGAACGATTTTTTGTCCGTTGAGAAAATGTCGATGTAGAGCATTTCTCCAGCATATGAAGGAATTGGCGTTTCCCCAAGCATCTGTTTCTTTGGGTGCCTATCGTGTTTTGCTTTTGTACATGTTTTGCAATTTATTACCACTTCGTTGGTAAACTTCGCCATTTTCGGAAAATAATAATCGCGAAGGATTTGTTTCATATTTTCCTGAGCGGCCCTATGTGCGCGATTGTGTGATAATTTCAATTTGCTCACCTTTGTCCGTAATGTCTACAACCAAATTCTTACAATGCCAGAATTTAGTCGCCGGAAAATTTAACACTAAATCGTGTTGTATACTGGCTAACGTTGGCAAGTCGCAGTAAATCGCGATTACTGAGTTGGTGTTAACTAGTGGTTTGATTATTTCAAATAGGTTGCTTTTATTAGTGAAATTTATAATGTGTCGGATTTTTCTGCCGAAAAGTATGATATCTCTTTTTAGGGGAAATTTGGCCTCTTCGAGAACAAACTGGTTCTTGAAACAATTTAACGGCTTTTCTGTTGAATCAACCGTGTAGGTTAACGACAGTTCGCTGTGAATCGTCGTAGCGTCTGATTGAACTTCATTTTCCAAGTTATTTACATTCTGCCGGGAAAGGGCATCTGCCACGAAGTTTTCTTTGCCGGGCTTATAGAACATTTTTGTGTTGTGTTCCTCAATGAATGATTTCCACCTCTTGATTTTCGCATTTGTGTTTCTGTCGGAGACAGCGAAGGTAAGGGGTTGGTGGTCTGTAAAGATGTTGATTTCTTTTGACCCATACAGGTAATTTTGCAATTTACCCAAAGCCCATACAATGGCTAACAACTCCCTTTCATTTGTGGCATAGTGCGTCTCACTTTGCTTTAGTGTTCGCGATATCATGGTGATTGGTTTTCCCCCTTGGGAAAGAACCACACCGATGCCGTGCATGGAAGCGTCGGTGGTTAAATCGAACGGTTGTTTAAAATCCGGGTACATGAGGATAACATCCTCGGATGCCAGGATGTTCCTCAGATTCTCGAAGGCGTTTCGTTGAATTTCATTAAATTCAATTTCTATCTTCTTGGACATATGCTTACTAACCGAGCCATTTTCTCCCTTGAGTATGTTAGTCAAAGGCCTTGCTATTGCCGCAAAGTCCTTAATGAACCCTCTGTAATAACTAGCTAAGCCAAGAAATGATCTTAAACTAAATAAGTTTTTAGGTTCAATATATTCCTGTATGGCCTTAACCTTTTCTGGGTCAGTTTTTGCCCCGTTTTTGGTTACTACAAAGCCCAAGAATTCGACGCTTTCTTTAAAAAACTTCGTTTTTTCTTGTGCTACCCTCATATTGGCATCGCTTAAGCATTTCAAAATTGTGTCAATATGTTTTACATGGTCGGTTTCGTTTTCAGAAAAGATTATTACGTCATCGACGTAAACATAACTTATCTTTCTTATATGTTCCCTTAGGATGTCGTCAATGGCTCTTTGAAAAATGCTCCCCGCATTCTTCAAGCCGAAGGGTAGGCGGCAAAACTCATACTTTCCGCCGTTTACCGAGAACGACGTTTTTTCGCGGTCTTGTTCTGCTAGGTAAATCTGATGGTACCCCGACTTTAAGTCCAGGGTTGTGAAAAACTTTGCCTTTCCTAGATTCGCTAAAATCATTGGGATGCTCGGCATCGGGTATCTGTCGGCTATAGTTCGCTCATTTAGCTTCCTAAAGTCAATTACTAACCGTTTCTTTTTATTACCACTGTTATCGACTCCTTTTTTGTCAACGACCCATACTGGGCTGTTATATGGGGATTTCGATGGTCTAATGATACCATCTTCGAGTAGTTGCTTGATTTCGTTGTTTACAAAATCAGAGACTCCATTTGGGTACGGATATAGTTTCGTATAGATTGGTTCATTATCTATGGTGCGAATCGTGGCAATGACCGAAGTATTAAAGGGTAATGCCTCGTTAGAGGTCGAAAACCCCTTTGACCTATTCAATATCATGCCTTTGAATTCCTTTTCGACATACATGGGCACTACTATATCGTTAACATCTGTGAAGTTTACACTATCACAATAATGGAAGTTCAATTGCTTTGATTTGTTTTGGTATTTAATAGTGCTATTTTGTAAGTCAAATGCCGCTCCTGCTTGTGTTAACAAGTCAAAGCCTACACTGGCATCAAATAAACTTAGTGTGTCAAGCATAAAAAATGGTGAGGTTTGGCCAAAAATTTTTAAAAGGCATTTATTTGTTATTTTGCTCGAGCCATGTACCGAGCTTACAATGAAGGGTCTTTCGAAATGAATTATTTTATTTAGCTCCTTGATGGGCTTTACGTAATTCTTTGTCGCCCCTGTATCCACTAGTATGTTTAAAGTTCTCCCACCCAACTGTCGTTTGATATACGGCAGTCGGGATCGTTCCCTAAAAAATTTAGTGAGTCATCGTCCCCTAGCGACTGAGCGTCTTCCTCAATCTTAATTACAGCAGCCTCTGCTGCGTTTTCATATCTAGGAGCCTCAGCATTGGGGGCACTCTGAACAACATTGTGCAGCTTTTGACGCCTTGGTCCTGTCATTCTATCGGACGAGTTTGGTCTTTTTTAAGCCTGCTCGGCGTTAATTTGAGGTTTAGAGAAATTAGTACGGTGTCTAAACTTAGACGAAGAGTCAACTTCCATTGGCTCCGGTGGTTGTCCCTGTTCATCTCTCTTGCCTTTCTCTTGATAACTGTTATTTTGTTGTTTCTTGACAAAATGGGGGTTTTTTTCCCCGCCCCGTTCGTCCCTATTATGCTTTCCCTGTTTTGCGTGGGGACGATTTTTATGGTCCTCCTTTGCATGTTCTCTTTCTGCGATGGCTTTCGCGTATGAAGCCGAAAACATGCTACGCTCAATGCTAGCTTCTGCTTCTCTAGCCAACGCTAAGGCGGATGCTAGATCCTTGGGCTGAGCCGGGAAGACAATGGCTTTAAGTGACTTTCTAAGTCCTGTGATGAAGGCGTGAAGCGCATCAGCCCTGACCTCATCGTTAAGAAGCGTTGCTTGTACTGACTCATGGGTCATTATGATTTTGTTAGTGACAAGGGTTAATTTCCTCTCAACTTCGTCGTAATATTCCATTAGGGTCGAGTCACCTTGTCTAACCATTTCGAGGCCTTGCCTCAGAAGTCGTAGAGAAGTTTTGTCAGCATATGAGCAATCTAGTCTGGCTATGATTGCATCAAAATTCAAGACAGTATTGTGTGATACTAATACCGCTCTGGCTGCTCCTCTAACTTTATTTCTAATTATTGTTACCGCTTGGTAATGCGTGCAACTACCATCAAAGGGTTTAAACAACTCGTAAGCATCGACGGCTGATTGCCTCCATGCTACGTACTCGTCTGACCCGCCGCTAAATTCTGGGACTGATTTTATTATGTCCAATGGAAAATTACAACCGATCTGTGGGTTCACAGAAATTCTTTTGTAGGGTTCAACTTGTGGTGTTTCGATGCACAAGCTATTTACCCGCGCGCTCATAGCGTTAAGCTGAGTTTGGAACCTTTGTTCTTGCTGCGCCAACGCTTCTCTAACAGCAGATTCTACTATTGCTTGCACCTGGTTTGGTTCCATGGTGGAGTTCAGTTGGTTCTGTGTCTGGCTAATATGAGACTCTAGGTTTGGGACCTGGCTAAAGATCGTTTCTCTCGTTTTCTCAACTCATATGCTCATGTGCATAAAACAAATTCTTAGCAGCGTTTTCACGCAGCGGCTTGGAATTTGTTTTAGAATGAGAATGAAATAGTTGAACCGCATAAATATGAGACACAACGTGAATTTGGAAAGATCTTTGATTTGGTGTGGCTTTTTTCTTGTCGATTGTATTTTTACCGACACATTCACAATTACATACACTTGTAGTTAATTTTAATTTTGGTGTGCGATTTGAAGAAGCAATTTTAAAAAAACTTACATAGTGTGGGAATTAGAGTAAGCCTAACTCTAACTAATGTGGGAATCTTTTATGTTGGGCGCCAATTAATTAAAAGTGTGCTGGTCCAGCGATGAACTAGGTGTTGAAGGCAGGTCCAGCGTTGATAGAGTAATTATAATCTTCTTATGACGATTACGTTGGAGGGCTTGACTTCACCCCCTTTTCTACTCACTGGCCTTGTGGCTCAGCAATGAGCAGAAAATATAACAAATTTATTTACGGCAGTGTGCCGGAGTAGTGCGGGTTTATTCTTTAAACTTCAATACAAAACTAAACTATATTACAAAATTGGATTAAAGCTAAACCTAAAAGTTGGGCGCATGAGCTACAACGCTACAGCCGGCAAGCCGACTCAGCATAAGCGATAACGCTGATACTTGCAGCATAGTCAAGTATCAGGTTACCGATGCTGACCATTGTGGTCGGGGCGCTAAACTCATGCGTCAGCGGAATATGGTTGGAGTAAATGTGCAAATATTATTATTGTGCAAGATTCTTATATAAAGTATTTATGTGTAATTCTTATGTGTTAACTTGCATGTGTTTCAGATGCAGGTGAAAAAAAATGTAAAATTTTAATCGCTTATTATTACCTTAACCTGCCTAAAGAGCTCTCTGGGTAGTATAAGGGGCGATGTTGAATGGCATATGTCTGTGTGCACATGTACATATATATATATATACATGCATGCGTTCATTTAAATTTTAAATTGTGTGCGCTTTGTGTTGTCCCTATTCTGTTTGAATCGTCTAATAATTGTACGTTACTATTTGATTTTTTCTCTTATATTTCAATTTTACATGATTATTACTTATTTCTGTTTAATTTAAACTTTCATCTCTAATTCTGCTTTATTATTATACCCTGTGGGGGTATATTAAGTTTGTTAAAAATATGTAACGGGCAGAAGGAAGCATGGCCGACCCAATAAAGTATATATATTCTTGATCAGCATCAATAGCCGAGTCGATATAGCCATGTCCGTCTGTCCGTCGGTCTTTCGGTCTGTCGGTCCGTCCGTATGAACGAAAGGATCTCAGAGATGGTAAGAGCTAGAAGCTTGAACTTGGTGTCCCAGCACTGGAAATTTTTGCAGGCAGCTCAAGTTTATCTTTTTTTTTGGATGCCACGCCCTCTTTTCCCACAATTTAAGTAAAAGCTTATAAAGCAAGCAGTGTTGTAGCTCAAGAACCTCATACCAAGGACAGTTTTGTAGCTAGAGACTTGAGATTTGGCACATATGATAAATATTTTGTGGTCAATGTGTCCAGAAAATTTTATCACGATGCCACGCCCCCCTTGCCTACAAAACGGAAAGGCTTATAACAAGAGCAAAATTACAGTAAGAGACTTGAGATTTGGCACATATGATAAGAATCTTAGGGTCAATGTGTCCAGAAAATTTAATCGCGATGCCACGCCCCCTTCGCCCTCAAATTAAGTAAAAGCTCATAAAGCAAGCAGTTTTCTAGCTCAAAAACCTCATAACAAAAGCAGTTTTGTAGCTAGAGACTTGAGATTTGTCTCGATTTGTCCAGAAATTTTTATCACGATGCCACGCCCCCTTCGCCCACAAATTAAACCAGTCGGAAAGGCTACAGTCGAAATCGACTATGAGAGACCCTTTACTTATTCTTCAACAACGAAATAACAGTTACAAACTTACAGACTCATATATAAACCTAAATAAATTTGACGCTGCTCAGATAAGCTTCCGATTAATTAAATATAATCGCTTATGTTACACTTGAATTATTAACATACAAATGTTAATCTTAACATACAAATGTTAATCTTAACATACAAATGTTAATCTTAGCATACAAATGTTAATCTTAACATACAAATGTTAATCTTAACATATCTGCACATTTCCTGCACATTTCCTGCACATTTCCTGCCATTGTATATTCGATAATTTGTTTGCTTTAAATCTCCGGTGTTTATTGTCCGATTTTGATGAAATTTTCAGTACGCATTGAAAGGAAAGTAAATTTTATGTATGCCGATTTTGGAACTTGTATCTTTTAAATTACTCGAGTTATTCGGGTTTTTCCGATTTTTGGGGGCGGGAGGGGGCGTGGCAAAATTCTAAAACAAACTTGACCCTTTCGGGGGTCACAGGAGTATTGTCACCAAATTTGGTGACCCTAGCTCTTATAGTCTCTGAGATCTAGGCGCTCATACATCACGACAGACGGACAGCAGGACAGACGGACAGACGGACATGGCTATATCGACTCGGCTGGTGATGCTGATCAAGAATATATATACTTTATGGGGTCTGCCGGACTTCCTTCGACCTGTTACGCACATTTTGACAAACTTAATAGACCCTTTTAAACTTTTTTTTAAAAAGTAAAGGGTCTAAAAATAAAGAACTACTAGAGAATTTCATCTGGAGTGAATTTGAACGGGTTCCTGTAGACCCACAGGGTATATTACGGTCGGGGTCCCGACTGTTCCGCTTGTTTTTTTCCTTCTTTTTTTACATTGCAGATTTTTATTTTTATTCTTTTTACAACTTATATTTTATTTTTAAGTCGAATATTTATTTTTGTTTAAGTCTGCCGGCTAATAAATAAGTTCGCCTATGGCGCAACTAAACACAGCTTTTGATTCAACTTGTTCTTTTTTAAATATTTTTGTAGCAACACGGCACAGTGATACACGGAAAAGGAAGCACAGCAGCTCTGCGGCCCTTAGGTGTCGTCGGAACTGACACTGCGGCTAGCTTCCCTCGCCTTAACGCGACCGCTGTCGTGCCTCGCTGCCCTGGTCCGGCGGAACCCTGATGGCCTCTCGTCGCCAAAGAAAATTTGGTGCTGCTATCCGGTCGCCTTGCAAAGAAATAAGCTGGGGCTGTCGTCCGGTCTTGTCGAGTCTGATTGCCTTGATTTTCCTTGCTGCTGATCTTGTCGCGGGACACCTCCGTCCTCGTTGACATTGACTATTCGACTCCTCGTCCCTAATTCGCAGCAACGTGTTTTCTGTCCGAAAAAATCTCTGCCTCTCCTCCTTTTTTTTATTCCTCTTCTCCTTGTTGCTGCCATCTATTGTCCCTTCCCCTCTCGGCCAATGGGCATCTACAAAATTGCCGTCTTCCTCTCACGTTTCCCCTATCAGGGTCGGGCGAATAGTGGGTTGCCACCCTCTAACATTTCCCACAATATTTCCCATTATTCCTGCAGGGAAAAATATTGATAGAAATATCGGTGACCCCCCCCCCCCCTTGATCGAACATATGCTGGCACAAAAGAAGACAATCGAAATGTAACAACACCCCCCACCTAGATCGTTTGTGACAAGCCACATCTTGTGCAGCGCCCAACGTAGGCTACACCCACGACTCAATGCTAGAGGAGAAACAGAACGAGAACGCAGAACTACCGCCACCAGCGTCCGTCGAAGGTAAGTTCAGATTTCTATAAACGCAGATCCTTCCCGTTTAACACTCCTAACGCTTTTCCTTGCAGGTCCTCTAGTTCATAAGCGTTGGTGCCAACTGCTCGGACGACGCAGCTCTTCAGAAACTTCCTCGCAAATTTCGCGTTGAACGCTTTACTGAAATTGCTCAGTACGAAATTGCGCCTCCATGCCTCCTGTCCCGGTTCTAGGTGAAGCTGGCGTGCACGTTGATCATAGCGTTGTCGACTCCGCTCATACGCTTTGTGCAGATGCTGTCTGACTTGGTCACGGATCACGGCTAGTCTGTCCTTCGCCTCCAGATCGGAAATGTCGTGATCTGAGAGTGAATGCAACCTCCTGGCCAGTCAATAGCTAGACGCGTTCAAGTACATGTGTTGGCCAAACACTGCAAAGAACGGAGTCACTCCTGTGGCGGTATGCACCGCGTTGCTAATTGCTACTTCGATCTCGGGTAAGTATGCATCCCACTCTCGGTGATCATGTTCTAAGAACGACCTGATTGCAGATAGTACGCTCCTGTTGACCCGTTCGGCGGCGTTGCTCTGGGGCGAATACACGGGCGTGCGTTGGTGAATGATTCCGAATGCCTGGGTCATCGCTTTGAAAGACTTGGAGATGAATTGTCGCTCGTTGTCCGAATGAATCACCTCAGGCACGCCGAACTTGAAAAAAACCTCATGAACTAGGAAGTTCACGACGTCTGCTGCTGAGGCCTCTCTCATGGCTTTCAGGAAGGTGAACTTCGAGAAGTGGTCCACTACAATAAAAATCCAGGCGTGTCCACGCTTCGACCGTGGGGACTTTCCTAGGAAATCTATGTAGATTTTCTGGAATGGGCGTTCGGTGAGTACTTCCTTGCCGATCCCCATCTGCGTGGAGTAATTTTGCGCCTTCGTCTCCTTGCAGATTTCACATCTCCGGACAAAATCGCGAGCCTGGATCGCCATGCCGGGCCAATAAAACTGCCTGAGCAATGCATGCAAGGTTTTTGCCATGTTTCCATGAGCTGACGTCTCACTAGAGTGTGCGTTCTGGATGAGTCCTGCTGTCAAGGATTTGGGAACCCAGAGCTTCCAACTCATGCCTTCGAGTTCGTCTTCCAGCGAGTCATGGGTCATCCTCTTGAACAGCATTCCGTTCCGCACCTTTAAGTCAGGTACTTGGTGCTCGCCACCTCGTGGATAAACGCTTGGTAGTCATCAGATTCAAACTCCACAGTTTGGAACCCCAGCAAATCTTCTGGCATCGCCTCCAGCTCTTCCACGCTGCGGGATAACGTGTCAGCGACAACATTATCGGCGCCCTTCTTGTACTTCATGGCAAACGGGAATGCCTGCAACTCCAGCGACCATCTAGCTAACCTTCCGCTTAAGTCTTTGAGACTCATAAGCCACTGCAGACTCGCATGATCGGTTATAACCGTGAACGGCATCATTTCGACGTACGGTCGAAATCGGTGGATGGCCAGTTTCGCCGCTAAACACTCCTCCTCCGTCACCGTGTAGTTGATTTGGTGCCTGTTCAATTTGGCTGAGAAGAACGCGACCGGTCTCTCCTGCTGTTCGTCGTCCAGTTGGAACAGGACGGCTCCTACCCCAAAGTGTGACGCATCACATTGGAAGTAGAACGGCTTCTTGAAATCTGCGTGGACCAGCACAGGAACTGTGGTAAGTGCCTCTTTCAGTCTGTCCACCGCTTCTATGGCTTCTTGGCTCATCTGAAATTTACCGCTCCTCTTCTTTAGGGCATCGGTCAGCGGAACGGAAATCTCGGCGAAGTTCTGAATGAACCTGCGGTACCACCCGCAGTGCCCAGGAAACTTCGCAGTTCCTTGACGTTCCTTGGAGTCGGTATATTTTTGATCGCCTCGACTGTGCCTGGGTCCATCCTCAACGTTCCGCCACCTATGACGAAACCTAAATAATTCAGACTGCGGAAGCAAAATCTAGACTTCGCCATGCCAATGGTAAGATTTGCTTTCTTTAAGCTTTCCGCAACTAACTTCAAATATTTCAGGTGCGTCTGGAAATCCGCAGAGATAATCAGCAAGTCATCCAGATAAACAAACACGTTGGACCTCAGAGCGACCGGGATTACCTTGTCCATGAGCCTGCAGAGTTGTTGAGCGGCGTTGCAGAGCCCAAACGGCATGTGGCGGAACTGGTACAGTGGTTTTCCCGGTACGGTGAACGCTGTATAAGATCTGCTCTTCTCCTCCAGCTCGATCTGCCAAAACGCGAACTTCAAGTCGATGCTCGAGATGTAGTGCGTTTCGTCAATGCGCGACAAGATACCCTCGATGCATGGCAGTGGGTAAGCATCCTTTATGGTCACGCTGTTGAGCTTTCGAGCGTCTAAACAAAATCTGTTCTTCCCGGGTTTCATCACCACCGTCGTTCGGTTGCTCCATGGACTGTCGCTCGCCTCTATAATGCCTAACTGCAGCATTTTATCCACTTCCGTCCACACGATCTCCTGTTTTGCCGGTGACAAAGGGTAATGTTGGTCTTTCACGGGTTCGGTTCCTTCAATCAGCTGTATCCGATGCTGTAGCAGGTGAGTTTTTCCAAGTCCGACTTTCACGAACTGGAGAAATTCGCATTTCACAGCCTCCAGCTGACTCACCTGCCTCTCTTCCAGGTCCACACCAGTCTTGACTACCGTCATTTCGGATGCCTCGGCCTGCGCTCCAGCATTGCGTGACGCTCCAAGCAATTCGGGCGCGATTTTGAAGGCTCTCCAGAAGTCGATGCCAAGGTATAGATCTTGCTGCAAGTCCGGGCACATGTAAAAGACAATATTTTCGACTCTTTCCTTGTATTTTACAGGCAGCACAACGCGTCCTAAAATTGGACGACTGGCACCTGCCACTGTTCTCACCATCGACGCGTATGGCGGCACCGCCCATTCCAGCTCCACCACCAACTCTCGGCATCCTCGTCCCAGCAGACTAACAGACGCTCCCGTGTCCAGCAAACCTTTCATTGTTCGTCTGTCTATCTCCACATCGGCAAACACTCTTGTATTACCAGATCCGTCTCTCCTGACAGCTTCGACAACCTGTCTCCTGACCATTCGGCGCCTCCGAAATCGAGCACGCGCTTTCAGAATGCGTCTGGTGGCCAGAGTCATCCCTTCAAGTTGTCGCTCACCAAAAATTCTATTTCGGGCCGACATGTACGCCCGAACACGTTCTTCATATGGTAAGCCCCATATTGTGTTTCCTCTTGCCGTGATGTTTTCATTCGTATCCTTATTGTTATCCTTATTTGTATCCTTATTTGTATCTATATATGTATCCTTATTTATCGTACTCATTTTTGTTTCTTTTCTTCCAGTCGCCTCTACTTGCTCTGACCAGCGCTCCACTCCTGCTTCCCCGCGGACGTGGTCTCCGAACGCGCCTGTCCCGCTTTCAACCTGCTTACTTTGGAGTTTCCCGGACAGCTGTCACACTCGGGACTCAACGTGTCTGGCTTCCCGCACCGGTAGCAGAAGATATTCCGCACTCTCGAGCGGCACTCCCTCCAAACGTGACCGGGCTGTCTGCAGTTCCAACATTGGGACTTCGGCGACGGTCTGGCTCTAAGGAAAGCCTCCTCCAACTCTTCCGGTGGAACTTCGCCTGGGCGTGGTGGAAAATCGACTTCATGGACCATAGGCTTTGACCCATGGGAGTAGCGCGGCTGCTGCCCATACCCGGATCGTCCTCGGCGACTCACGTGCCTTTCCACCTCGATGCACTCTTGTCTCAGCTCATCCACCGTAAGCACATCTATCGCATAGACGAATCTGGCCAAGCTCTCCTTTAATCCTCGTTTTCTGACTTTTACCAGCTCCCGGTCTCTCATCGGCTTCTGGAAACGTGATGCAAGTTGGCGCATGTGGTGGATGTATTCATCGACACCTTCGCTCGATTGTTGCTCCCTCTGCAGCAGCTCCTGCATCAGATCGTGCTCCATTTGGTACCCTCGAAAGCGGTCCAGCATGGCCTGACGCAATTGTAACCAGCTATCGACTCTCGAGTGTCGCACATGTACCCAGTACCATTCTCGGTCTCGGCCTGCCAGCAGGATGTGGAATCCACGTAGAATTTCCTTCCACGGGCATTGGTACTGCCTCTGCAAAAACTCGATCCGGAACACGAAGTTTTCTACCGAGTGCATGGAGTCCTCTCCATCCAACTTAACGTTCCAGCGCTCCAGCTTCAGGTAAGTTCGATCACGTCCATTCGAGTACGCGCTTTCGACTCTTTCCTCATGCCTTCTATTGTCTACACAGGGTTGGTTGCGGGCGTTGGGATTTCTCCAGATCCTCCCATAAGGATCAGGTGCCATCCCGGGGCTACTGGAGACGTAGTCTGGCTCCTGTACTGGCTGTCTCGGCGGCAACGATGGTGGGCTACATCCAGGTTGATTTCCTCCGCGCTGCTGTGGGATGGTCCCCGTGCTAGGAATTGCAGGGCGCGTCGGTGCTGCGGCACTGCTAACCGAGCTCTCCTTCTGCGGCCTGATGACATCCTGCAGAAGCTTCATCATTTCTAGGAATCCCCCTCGGATCTCGTCGCGAATCGATCCAGCGATACCCTCCTGCATCGAGCTCCGGTACGTCGCATGAGCCTGAGCGAGCGCTGCGTTTACCGCTGAGGAGATCACCGAATCCATCGGTTCCTGTACGGACGCCTGCTTTGGGAACTCCAGATTGTGTTTTCGGCCAACTCGAGGAGCCGTATCTTCCTTCGTGTCCGCTAGAGTGACCAGCGGTTAGAATGGTTTCTCGGGAAATCCTCTGAAATTCATAGGCGTCCTCGGCAAACACCCCGAAGGACGCGATAGCGGCAACTTCCTATCTCTGCGCTAATGCCCTATTCTTTATAAGTATGCCTATTTAGAACTACTTAATAATTAGATAAATAAATAAATTGGAAATCTACAACTATCAAAATAAATAAATAAATAACCCACTTAAATTATAAATCCTAATTATAGAAAAATAAATAAATAAATACGAGAGAATAATTACTGTATAAATAAATACAAAAAATACTCGCAAAACGCAATTCTGTACTTCAAATACAAACAAAAGGGGAGAGAGAACAATTGCTACACCTGGCTACCCCAACACTTTGCTACGCACAATATGGACAATGATTGTACATTTAAGCACTTGTCAGATGCAAAGCTTCTCAACTTAATGAGAAGCGGCATCCAAGGAGCGCTTCTTGATGCCTATTCGGCTTCTATCTCCTCTCTGCTCCCGATTGGGGTGTGCTGTGAGGCAGGTGCGACGCAGACTCGATCCTATATCGGTCTGGGACACCTGTCACCGAAGCTCTTCAACAACTAAGGCCAGCACACCTTCAACGTAAAACAGAAAGAGACAAAACGAATAGTAGACAAAAAAAATAAATAAAATTACAAAAAAAAATCACCTACTCTAGACAAACTAAACCTAATATCACCTTCTTATCACAGTTTTGTTCCCGTCACGACGATGTTCGTTGCAAACGACTCACTCATATGTGAACGGGACACACGTACATCAACAGTAACAAAAACAAAACCAAACGAAAGGGACATTAAGGGACATATCCATCGCCCACCGCGATTACGCTCACTCTGCGCAAATATGTGCCACACAAGTGGGCCACATATGTCATCAGACGAGCGAATCGCGGAGACAAGGGAATTGGAGCATCAATCGACGAGACATAACATTTTTTTTTTTTTGAAATTGGGCGCCATATTGTTGCGGACTGATTTTTTTTCTCGGGGCCGCGCCGACTAGCTCATCGTTCATCAGGGGTAGTCCGACCCTGGCCCTCAGCCCGAACAATCGATACAACCTGGTCAATTCATCGCATCTATCGAAACTGCTCATCACTAAACAGCTGGAGATGCAGCCAAAAAAATGTAAACAATGTAAAAACTTGGAATACGGACATTAACTGACGGTGGTGAGTACAAAAAAAGAAGACATGGTTTTTCTTTTCATCATGTAAGTATAATTCTGGTACTATCCTTAGGTTCTAACATTTATATTTTGGTTTTATTGACTTTATACAGGTGCATGTCGATTTTTCATCAACAACAAAGAAGACAACCAGACGAGGAACAACGTTACGATCAATTGCCTTGGTAAGTTTGCATGGACAAATGATAAAGTATGTTTGCATGTATGTGTATGTGTATATGTTTGTTTAAATTGTGAAGTATGTGTGCATGTGTTTCACATGCAGGTGAAAAAAAATGTAATATGTTAATCGCTTATTATTACCTTAACCTGCCTAAAGAGCTCTCTGGGTGGTATAAGGGGCGATGTTGAATGGCATATGTCTGTGTGCACATGTACATATATATATATATACATGCATGCGTTCATTTCAATTTTAAATTGTGTGCGCTTTGTGTTGTCCCTATTCTGTTTGAATCGTCTAATAATTGTACGTTACTATTTGATTTTTTCTCTTATATTTCAATTTTACACGATTATTACTTATTTCTGTTTAATTTAAACTTTCAGCTCTAATTCTGCTTTATTATTTTTTTTCTTCTTTTTTTACATTGCAGATTTTTATTTTCATTCTTTTTACAACTTATATTTTATTTTTAAGTCGAATATTTATTTTTGTTTAAGTCTGCCGGCTAATAAATAAGTTCGCCTATGGCGCAACTAAACACAGCTTTTGATTCAACTTGTTCTTTTTTAAATATTTTTGTAGCAACACGGCACAGTGATACACGGAAAAGGAAGCACAGCGGCTCTGCGGCTCTTCTGGCACTCAATTTTTATTTTGCCGATGAATCGAGTAAAAAAATGGACTTTCTTGAAAAAGCGGAAGCTTTGCAATTCAAAGTAGACGCTTGAAAAAAAAAAACAGAGCACCTAAATTTTTTCTTAAATAACACACACTTAAGGCAAAGTGAAATTACAGCCATATTAACTATTTCACGGATGGCGGATTCACAAAGTGCCAATGGTGAAGGTTTGTACAATATGTATTTACTGGTTAAAATAGCCTGTGGCATTGTTTATGGTTCACTTATTAATTTTTGATTATTATAAAATGTTGGAAAAATATTCAAACCAGTCGGAAAGGCTATAGTCGAGTCGACTATGAGAGACCCTTGACTTATTCTTCAAAAAGGTAATAAGATTAACACTAATAGTACCTCATAGCGCGTTGTGACGTCAAAATGCTCTTCTTCTTCCTTTGGCCTGACACTGAGTAATATCACTAAGCAAATAACCTATAGAGTACCCATCCCATACAGTGAAAGCGTTCAGTCACTAAGCATACAATACATAGAGGCGTCAAACAGCGATTTTCGTGAGCGCAAAATTTGCTGCAAGCATAGAACCCCAGAATAGCCGAAGTTATAGCGCCCCGTTCGTGAGTAGCCGAAGTCATAGAACCCCAGAGCGAACGATCGACACTCAAAAGAACGAGAGCGCACTGCTCAGCGCAGCAAACGATTTCAGTCTTGGACAGACACCAGAACGATGAGCATCGTCTGTGACGCTCGCTCTCTCATTTTGATTCTGTGTGTGTGTCCAAGTATGTACATGCTCACGTTTGCTTGTATGCGTGTGGTTGATGAAACACGGCAACACCGCAATGGCAATGCCTTGTTAGTAAATTTTTCTATTCTGGCGACGAAAGCGAAGCACAGATGGCGGTGTTGTGTGTATATCTGCCGGTTTTGACGTCGGCAGCTCAAGTGTTGCTTTGGCTGTGCCCGTTGAGTTGTTGGCGTGCACGGATTCACGGGTTCGAAATCCCGTTGAGTCAACTCTTTTTTTAATTTATTATTTTCATTATTTTAATTTAATTTGATTAATATTATTTTAAATAACTTTTATAATTCTTACAATATTTATTATTTTAATATTTCTTATTAAAAAATGACCATTTTAAAATTTATGCTGGAAAAGGTTTATATGAATATGTGAAAACATTATGTTTTTGTTGCCAAAACAAGTGTTTGGCGCGTGCCATGTCTTTTACTTTGATTTGGCTCGATTGTCTTTTGTTTTGTTTTGGTTTGTTTTGATTCTAAGGCGCGCCATTCTTTTTTTTATTTTGTTTTGATATGATGCGTTTTTCATTTTCCGTCTTGTACTCTTTTTGACAGCGACCGCGCTTTTCGCGCCATTCTTTCTTTCTTTGTTTTCTGCGCTTTTAAAGAGGCTGTCGATTTGTGAGTAAATTTTATTTGGTTTTTTAATTGTGATTTTGATCGCTATTAGCGATTATTATAACTATAATGAGTAAGGAAAGGTTGTCCGATAATAGGAAAAGTGGATGCAAGTGCGTTATTAGCTCGTGCCTGCGAGCTATAGAGATAGCTCAGAGCTCTTTCCTGTGAGACTTTTTAAGTTTCCGAGAAATGAGTTTGTCCGTCGCCAGTGGATAGCAAAATGTAATTTGCATAGTGATGTCAATATTGACAAGGTAATTATATGCAACTTACACTTTGAAAAAAAATATTTGGGGTTCAAATTCTTAAAGGCAGGGACAATACCGACTCTGTGCTTGTTTGACGAGCCCAATTTAAATTTAAAAATGTTCAATACAGATAAGAACAGTGATGTCTATTCTTTTGTCGATGAAAGCGATCAAATTTCTAGATTCAAAAATGTACTTAAGCACCCTGCAGAAGAAAATACGAGCATTGACCATATGGATATTGTAGAAAGCCCTGATAAAAATGAAAATGTTGGCAACTCTTCTGATAAAGTTGACTCAGATAGATCAACGGAAAATTTTGAATTTTGTCCCAATTGTCTTAAAAAAGAACAAAATGAAAAAAATACAGGGAAACGTTAGAAGATCTTAAAAAAGAAAAAATTAAGATGAACGTTTACAATAAAAAGATAAGACAGCTCAAAATGTTATTAAAGAACGAAAGAGCAAGAAAACTAAAGTACTTGAGAGACAAAAAAAAAATAGTAATTTATTTGTAATTCTTGATAAGAAATGCTTATCAACAAATTCAAACACGGTTTGCAGAATGTTACTGAAAAACAAGCAATCGTGGCATGAAGAAGAAAAAAAATTTGCTCAAAGCATAAATTTTTACTCTTCTAAGGCCTATAATTTTATGCGAGACGATCTTCAATTAAATTTTCCATCCAAATCGTCTTTGGTAAGATGGGCTCCCGTGAAATGCATGGTTCCGGGATTAAATGAAAATTTAATGCATCATTTAAAAACAATATTTTTAAAAATGGATGATCAGAATAAGAATGCCGTATTAATTTTTGATGAAATATCAATTAGAAAAGGGCTGCAATATAATTCCCACAGAGATGAAGTGGAGGGTTTTGTGGACGATGGGACTGAGAAAACAGATAATTTATGATAGCAAATTTGTGTTTTCATGGTGAGGGAGCTATATGTCAATTGGAAATTTGTTTTAAGCTATGCCGCCACTTCCAATGGACACTCTGTCTCTAAATTAAAAACATTAATTAGCAGAAATATTGGAGCCGCACGAAGCTTAGGCCTATTAATTAAAGCAGTGGTATGCGACCAAGGTCCAAATAATCGAAGAGCTTTTGCCCAATGTGGAATAAGCAAAGAGGCACCATTTTTTTCTGATGATAATCAGAAAATTTATGGCATATATGATGTCCCCCACCTTATGAAATCCATTCGGAAAATTTTAATGCGAAGTAATATTGAGACACCAGATGGTAGTGTCTCATGGAAAGTAATTGTTCAATTGTTTGAAATTGACACTTGCAATACTTCAGCCCGAATGTGTCTAAAATTATCAAGGAAGCATATGCATCCCAATTCATTTGAAAAAATGAAGGTTAAATATGCAACGCAGGTATTTAGCCAAACAGTAGCTTCGGCAATAAAGACATTGGTTCAAAATGGAACTTTTTCTGCCTGCGAAGATGTAGCAATTGCTACTTATAAATTTATTGAAAAAATTAACAAGCTGTTTGTTTGTTTAAATAGAAACAATATAACAGATAGTGTTTGCGGCTACTGAGCTTTTTCAGCAGCGATCTTTAGTTTAAAAACGAGATTTTAATTTTTTATTATTGTTTTATAAAATAGTCTTTTTATTTCCGTGATTTAATTAATTTTCGATGCAGTGCAGAAGTGATGCGTCTGCACTCAACAAGATTCAAAAACGAAGAGAGAGCAAGCAGAATGGGAGCATAGGCATTGCCAAATGCACCGAAAAATAGAGCGAAAAAACAATGATAGATTGAGTGAGTTTACGTTAATGAGTAATAATTGAGAACAATGCGAGATATGACGTTTTATTAAGCTGAATTGTTGAGAGGCGGCTGCTGCGGCTGCTGCTGCTGCTGCTGCGCCGAACATCCTCCCCCCGTTGAAAGGATTGGGCTTTCAACATCACTGATCGGGAGAACGCACAACTTGTTGATTGCCCGCTTCGTTGTGTCGCTAGAGGTGCGTAGTATCGCCACCCTTGCCACTCCATCGCTGCCAGCAACAAGATCGACCACTCTGGCGAGAGGCCACTTTAACGGCGCCAAGTTTTCGTCCTTGACACAGACGACATCGTTGATCTTGACGCCTGGCTGAGGTGTGCGCCATTTAGCTGTTGCAGGAGCGTTAGGTACTCTTCTGGCCATCTTCTCCAGAAGACTTGCTGATGAAAGCTGACGCGCTGCCATTGATCGAGGCGATCGTAGTTCAACTGTGTCAACTCTGGTTCAGGCGGTGCTGTGAATGGTCTCCAAATGAGGAAATGAGCTGGTGTTAAAACATCAAGATCATTTGGGTCTCTGAAAGAGATAGAAGAGGCCGAGAGTTGATTATGGCGGCGATCTGGCATACCAAAGTGCGAAGTTCGTCATATCCCAAAAGCGATGCACCAGCGGAACGATACAAGTGGTGTTTGGCTAGCTTAACTGCGGCCTCCCAAAGGCCACCGAAATGGGGCGACCTCGGTGGTATGAACTTCCACTTAATTTGGTCCTCCAGGCATTGTGTGTGAACGGCGTCGTTGTGTGCGGTGCTGAGAAGAAGTCGGCGAAGCTCTTGCAGCTCATTTTTGGCACCAACAAAATTTGTGGCATTATCGGACCAAATGCAGGCAGGCTTTCCTCGAGTGCTAGTGAATCGCTTGAGCGCATGGAGGAACGCGTTTGTTGACAGGTCTTTCACTAATTCCAAGTGAATTGCTTTGGTTTTAAAACAAATAAATACGCTTATGTAGCACTTGATAGGCTGTCTGTTTCGGACTTCTGACTTGTAGAGGAAGGGCCCACAATAGTCTACTCCAGAAACGTAAAACGCTGGTGCCATTCTAACGCGATCCTTGGGCAAGTCTCCCATTAGATGCTCAGCAAGCCTCGGTCTTACTCTGAAGCATCTGATACACTTTCTGAGGACACGAGCTACACTTTTCATGCCGCCTACCGGCCAAAATTGAAGCCTAATAGCAGCTGGCAATGCCTGCGGCCCTGCGTGCAATAGCTTCTCGTGAAAGTCCATGATGACTGCAGCTGTAAGTGGATGATTTTTGGGAAGTACGATGGGATGACGAGATGCAAATCCAAGCAAAAAATGCTTGAGACGGCCGCCAACTCGAATCAGGCCAAATTCATCCAGGAACGGTGCCAAAGATGCAATGGTACTTGAAGCTGTAACAACCTTATTCGACCGCAAGGCCTTGTACTCTTGCCATAGAGTTTCCTTTTGAATGAGCCGGATTAACAGATGCGTTCCACGTTGAATATGATCTGCAGTGTCCTGCGACTTCGACGACGAGATAAATTTGCTTACATAGCCAAATATGCGTTGCATTTTCTTGAAGGAGTTGATGTATTTGAAATTGGAGACGTTGCCAAATGCGCTTGAGATGAGTGCCGCTTTACGAACTTCTGGCAATGATCGAGAGGGCAGGCAGGATTCAGGCCAGTCAGTCCTTGGTCCTTTTAGAAAACTTGGTCCCGACGCCCACATTGCCGACCGTTGTAGCTCACTTGGGGAAGCGCCTTTTGACAGGATGTCTGCTGGGTTCATGGCTGTTGGAACGTAGTGCCAATGCATTCCAAAGGTGATTTGATGTATGGCAGCCACGCGATTTGCGACGAATATGTTGAACTTCGAGGGCTCATCCTTGAGCCAGGACAGCACGACAGACGAATCCGACCAACAATGAAACTCACATTGAAATATGTTCATTTTTTCAATGTCGCTTACCAGATGAGCCAGAAGATATGCTGCACAAAGCTCGAGCTTCGGCACGGTTAAAGTCTTCAACGGAGCCACACGTGCCTTGGAGCAGAGCAGATTGACTTGCAGTTGTCCATTCTTGGATGACCGTACGTATACGCAGGATCCATATGCCTCAATGCTGGCGTCACAAAATGCATGAATTTCAAACGATGCGTCAGGTTGCAGAACATAGCGAGGAAATGCTGAAAGCTGAACGTTGAAAATATCATCACATAAGGTAATCCATGCGGACTCGAGAGCGGCTGGGAGACTCTCATCCCAATGCAGCTTCTCTCGCCATATGGCTTGCAACAAAATCTTCGCACGCGTTAGCGTGGGGCCAATGATATTGTTGATAGTATAGATCTCTTCGAGTGCCGTTCATGTGTTTGGTGCGGAGTAAAGGCAAAGAGAAAATTGTCCTTGACAGGATCCCAAACGAGTCCTAGAGCCTTAGTTATTCCGCTTCCGTCATTGAACTCCAGCAAGCTCTCACACTCATTGCCAGGGATGCCTTGTAATACATCGGAGCAATTAGAGCACCACTTTCGCAATATAAAATTTCCCTTGCCGAGCAGCTCTGTTGCTTGTCGTCTAATGTCATTTACTTCCTGCACAGTGCTGCCTCCAGTGATCATGTCGTCCACATAGAAATCGCGGAGCACAATCTGAGATCCAAGAGGATGCGCTGCGGATTCGTCCGTGGCCAGCTGATGCATCGTACGAATCGATAGGAATGCTGCAGGCTTGGTGCCATACGTGACGGTATCCAGTTTGTAAACTTGAATGGCATGATCTGCACATTCACGCCACAAAATGCACTGGTAGTAGCTATCTGCAGGAGCAATGCGTACGCATCGGTACATCTTACAGATGTCACCTGTGAGGGCTATAGCGAATGTTCGAAAACGAATTAGAATGTTAAACAGCTTTGGCTGTTGGCACAGCCATGAGAACGTCAGTGAGAGAGACGCCTACACTACTTTTTGCAGAGCCATCGAAAACTACCCGCAATTTGGTTGTCGAGCTGTCTTCTTTAATGACGCAGTGATGCGGAAGAAAATACTTGAATTCCTTAACGTTGGGTTCATCGACGAGGGACATGTGTCCGAGGTCACAATATTCCTTGATGAATGCCGAATATTTTCTCTTCAGATCTGGTGACCGTTGAAGTTTTCGTTCCAGATTTGCAAAGCGACGAAGAGCTTGTGGAAATGATTCGCCTAGATGCGTTGATCCTTCCTTGAATGGCAGACGGACAGAGTACTCACCAGAGGGCAGACGAGAAAAATGTTGCTTATAATGCTCCTCGCAAATGAGATCCTCCTGCGTTGCCTTCGATATTGGTTCAAATGTATGCTCCACCTCCCAGAAGCGACGTACCAGATCATCTAGAGATGCTCCATGATTGGTGTCATCTGATGCTTTGCTGCGAGCGATAAGAGCCGAGGATTTGTTGGCCAACTGGCCGGTGCCGGATACGATCCAGCCGAGTCGAGTTTTTTGTAGGGTTGGCATCCCAGAAGCCAGCTGTATCTGACCCACGCAAAGCAATTCGAAGAAGATTCCAGCTCCAAGAAGCATGTTTTCGCGCTGTGGCAACTGGAATTGTGGGTCAGCAAGCTGAATGTTCGATGGAATGGACCAATTTGCTGTATTTAAAACGAAGCTAGGTTGATCATCAGTTATTGCCTGTGCAATAACAGCTGTAAGATTGGCGGAGAAATCGTTGATCCGTGATTTCAGGTCGACGTTGATCGAGTATCCATCCGTGGAGAAATCGGTGTTTCCGATGCCTGAAACAGTGGTGAGAGACCTTGTTTTCCGAATTTGGAGTTAATTTGCAAGTCGTGCCGTACGAAGTGTAGCTGTGAGCCCGAGTCAAGAAGAGCACGGCATGGAATAAAGGTGCCGGCTCGATTCTTAACAAGAACAACGGCGGTTGCGAGAAGCACAGCATCAGAAGGATCCTGAGCAGCCAGAGTGGTGGTTGATGTAAATGGCGCAGCTACGCTAGTGCTTGAATCGCTGCGATGATCCACTTGCAGCATTAGCAGCAGCTGAGGGTGCCGCCATCTGGTCATAATGCAGCAGCGTATGGTGCGCCTGTTGACAATGCCGACAATGGCCAGACTTGCAGGCTCGCAGCATATGGCCTTTCTTCAAACAATTTAAACAAAGCATAAGCTTCTTGGCCTCCTTCTGGCGAAGATGTGGAGACAGATTGGCAAATTGTGGGCATCGATATATTGCATGATCTGATTCGTCGCAAAATGCACATCCTGAAGAAGCAGCCGCTGATGCGACAAGTGACTTGCGATGATTTGAGCCAACTGTCTTGCCATCCTTGACACCTTGACTGCCTAGCGGCTGCGCGGCATGTTCCACATTCTCAAGCAGGCGACAACGCCTTTCCAAAAACTCAGCAAGCTTTTCCCACGAAGGTATCTCGCTAAATGGTGAGCACTCTTCCCACCTGGTTTGCGTCGCCTTGTCGAGTTTGCTGAGCAGAAGTTGTACGATGATACAGTCAGCCACTTGCTCCTTAGATCCCAATGCTTGCAGAGCTCGCATATGAGAAATAACAGTGTCTGCTAATTCGCGCAGCTTGCCAACATGCGCTTCCACCTTGCTTAGCCCAAAGATTTCTCTAATATGAGCCTGAAATATAAGACGCTTGTTATCGAATCTCTTTTCAAGGAGTGCTAAAGCAGATCTGTAATTAGCGCCGCTAATCTCTAGCGCACGAATTGTGTCCAACGCTGCACCGCTTAGGCAAGAACGAAGATGCTGAAGCTTCTCGATGGGCGTCAAATCGTCTTCTTTGTCAACGACGGTGGTGAACATTGAATAAAAATCGTTCCATTCAGTGTACGATCCACTAAACGTTGGAAGCGTCAGCTGTGGCAGCCTTGGTCGGGTAGGAACAACAACAAGTGGCGTGCGGTCGCTTCCATTTCCCGGGTGAAATGTGGAGCACGGTATGACGCTGCGTTTGCCAAGCTCCCGCTGCAGGGCTACCTTTATCGATGAGAGAGTTGTGTCAAATACAAGGCACACGTCGCTGCCGATTGAATCCAAATCCAGCTCTTCTAGACACGCATGAGTTGTATCGAAGCTCTCTTTCAGCTCAGCCGTAAGACACAGAAGTTCCTTGAGATCGTATTCGTCCAGCCAAATCCTCAGGAGATATTTTCTCCTTTATGCCTTTCAGCCTGTTAACGATTGACTCAGCTTTTCGGCTTAAAAACGTAATTCGTTTTTCCGTTGCTGCACCAACCTCGCTATGGCTCACTGCAGTCGAATTTTGCGACGAAGAGAGAGCAAGCAGAATGGGAGCATAGGCATTGCCAAATGCACCGAAAAATTAAGCGAAAAAACAATGATAGATTGAGTGAGTTTACGTTAATGAGTAATAATTGAGAACAATGCGAGATATGACGTTTTATTAAGCTGAATTGTTGAGAGGCGGCTGCTGCGGCTGCTGCTGGTACCAATAATAATCCAATGCTTTTTGAATTTAACGCAATTATTTTGAAGATGTTGTCAATGAAAGTAATTACATCTAAAACGACAACTGGGAATTGCGAGCCAGATGAAGACATTTTTATGAATGTAATTGAAGAAGCCAAACAAGAACTGGCAGATGTTTATGTAAATGACCAAGAACAGGTGTATTACAATGATTTAAATATTACTTTTGAAACTCATGTGGATGATATGGAAATAACCGAGGCTGATAAAATACCTCCCTCTGCCATGAGTGTAGCGAGTGAGAATGCATTGCGATATTTTACGGGATTTGTGCTATATAAATCACAGCAGAAATTTAATTGTCTAACCTGCCAAGAACTTGTAAAAGATGAAATTGCGTTTTTTGAGCATTCTGAATTTTTTATATTTAATAAAAACTTTAAAAATATCAATAATAGCTTAAAAGTCCCACAAGACGATTTTTTTAATCTGATAAAAATACATTATAATGTTTTTCATCAGTTTTTCCAAAAGTCTCCACATGCTCGAAATATAAAAGGACAAATTATTAATATATGTATTTCGCAAACCGAGAGCGACAAAAAATATAAAGAATGGTTTTCTGAAACCCATGAGTGCAGTGAGCATCGAAAAGATATACTGAATTATATTCTGCTAGTCCTGCTTAGAAAAAATAGTATATGGCTCTCGGAAAAATTAAGTGGTGCATCTGATAAGCAGAAAAGTATAAGGAAAATAGAAATTTTAAAATCTTAATGGCAAATAAAGAGCCAACAGCAACAGAGTCAAAATAGCCTTGTCCGTCTGTCCGTCCATTTAAGTAATGTATAGAGCGATAGGTAGATGTAGGTGGGGAACATGGAGATGATTAAGTGAAAATCATTTAATCATCTCAAGTCGACTCGAAGGTCATTCTTTGATGACCCCATTGCTGTTGCAATGGCCTCCCCGTGGTGTTCCCTGGATACCGATTGAAATGTACACATTACATTTTATAATCGGAAACAAATTCGAGCGGCGACATAATAATGTTTTCACATATTCATATAAACCTTGTCCAGCATAAATTTTAAAATGGGCATTTTTTAATAAGAAATATTAATATAATAAATATTGTAAAAATTTAAAAGTTATTTAAAATAACATTAATCAAATTAAATTAAAATAATGAAAATAATAAATTAAAAAAAGAGTTGACTCAACGGGATTTCGAATCCGTGAATCCGTGCACGCCAACAACTCAACGGGCACAGCCAAAGCAACACTTGAGCTGCCGACGTCAAAACCGGCAGATATACACACAACACCGCCATCTGTGCTTCGCTTTCGTCGCCAGAATAGAAAAATTGACAAACAAAGCATTGCCATTGCGGTGTTGCCGTGTTTCATGAACCACACGCATTCAAGCAAACGTGAGCATGTACATACTTGGACACACACACAGAATCGAAATGAGAGAGCGAGCGTCACAGACGATGCTCATCGTTCTGGTGTCTGTCCAAGACTGAAATCGTTTGCTGCGCTGAGCAGTGCGCTCTCGTTCTTTTGAGTGTCGATCGTTCGCTCTGGGGTTCTATGACTTCGGCTACTCACGAACGGGGCGCTATAACTTCGGCTATTCTGGGGTTCTATGCTTGCAGCAAATTTTGCGCTCACGAAAATGGCTGTTTGACTCCTCTATGTATTGTATGCTTAGTGGTTCAGTTATACTGCCTGAGATGCCGTCCACGGGTACAAAAATGTCACAAGATGGCGGCACTTTTGGTACTTTTGGGCGGCACCGCTTCAGTTGGCATTCAGAGCTCATTACGGACACAGCTAAGCGATAGCGGACAACACCGCGACGCTTGCTGTGTTTTTTTTATACCCTGTGGGGGTATATTAAGTTTGTTAAAAGTAGTAACGGGCAGAAGGAAGCATGGCCGACCCCATAAAGTATATATATTCTTGATCAGCATCAATAGCCGAGTCGATATAGCCATTTCCGTCGGTCTGTCCGTATGAACGAAAGGATCTCAGAGACGGTAAGAGCTAAAAGCTTGAACTTGGTGTCCCAGCAATGGTAATTTTTGCAGGCAGATCAAGCCCTCTTTGCCCACAAATTAAGTTAAAGTAAAAGTATAAAACAAGCAGTTTTGTAGCTCAAAACCCTCATAACAAGAGCAATATAACAGCAAAAGACTTCACATTTAGCAAACATGACAAATATTTTGTGGTCAATTGTTTGGAGAAATTTTTTGCATGAAAACATTTTTATTTTAAGCCAGAGGCAAAAAGTCAAAAAAGTAGATTTTCACATAAATTCAAAATTTTCAATGGGTACTTAATGGGTTAAGGAAATTTTTGTATCATAGAAACGGAATTTGAATGACCTTTTCATTGATGCCAAAATGTATATGAAGTAAGTTCAAATTATGAGTAGGTTTAACTTTAGATTTGTGTAAGTACTTTTGACTACCCCTGTACATATGTGTACATTAAAGCGCACATGTATGTTCTTCATGTTTGTTATTGTTTTCAGATATTTTGCCGACTTGCGCTGCTGGTGGGCAAGGCAAGCCAGCTGAGTTTTGTTTTGATGGCGGGTGATAAGGGTGAGAAGAATTTATATTTATTTTATTAATATATAAAAATGCATATTTAAATATATACTTATAACTATTAAATTATTTATTATTTTTAACACATATTGATTAAAAAATATTAATTAAAACAGTTAAATATCTTATCTTAATTAAATAATAAAATTAATACTTGAATAAATAATTAAATACATTGGTATTGGTATTTTATAATAAATATATAATTATAAATAATATATAAACATATATATTCATTAAAAAATGTATTATATTTATCAGGTATAAGCAGTTATCATAATCTGCTTATCATTTTAATTACCCTAAAACAGAATCAAATCAAGGGCACTGGCAAACAGCGAAACAAAGCATTGTTGCCAAAGTTCCCTGTCTCTAGAATCGAATATCGAGCAACTCAACCAAATATTTTGTTTTCGGCAGTCGCTAATGCGTATGCCGGGGAACTATGAAATACCCTGTTCGTTCAAAACTTTATTATCTACAATATTATCTATAGCAGAATGCATAACATATTCAGAATAGATAATGAATGGTTGTTAAATAAATGCAAAGCTTTGTTTTATCTATTAAAAATTATTTATTCCCCTCAGACATTAAGTTTTATAACGTTATCATGTATAGGGTATCGGAGGCTGCAGTCATAATACCAACAAGATCAGCATGAAAAGTGTACATACACATAATTAAAGGTGCACTGCTTTATTGAAATCCAAGATTGTGACTGAATTTGACTTAAACAATCTATCCCTAATCTAGCTGTGGGTTATTGGCAGCGACGTTAGCGTAGGCGGCAGCGACGTCGGCGTTGGCGGCAGAGCGATCGGTAGCTGAGCTCTTGCGTTCCCACGAAGTGAAATGCTGCGTACGCAATATCAGCATTATTGGTTATTGGCGGATGTTTATAGTTGGAGTTCTGATGAATTTTGTTTACTTAGGTTCTTGACTCCCGTTGCGACAAAGTGCAACAAAGTCTGGAGTGTTTACGTTAACAATTTGTAGGGCGGCCACTGAGAGAATTGTGCAACAACATTGTAGTTAACTCTTCCCCCTCAAAATCCTGCTTGTCCTCAAGTAGGCTTTTTTGTTTTATTAAAAGAATGGGATGTTATTGAATTCTGGTTGGATGATTTTTGGCTTTAAGTTGGTCATCTTGATGTGGTTGTTTTCTATTGGTGTCGTGTTTGTCTTTGCTTTTATTGGTGTGATTGGGAATGGCTGAATTATGATTTTCCGCTTTTGGTGAAAGAATAGTTTAACAATTATGGCAACCATTGCCGCTGTAAAAAATAGGCAGAAAACAGCGATGCGATTGTTACAATTCGATTGTCTATCGTTTGCGCCAGCATATGTTCGTTCAAGGGGGGAGGTCACCGATAGTCCTATCGATATTTTTCCCTGCCGGAATAGTGGGAAATATTGCAGGAACTGATAGAGGGTGGCAACCCACTATTCGCCCGACCCTGATAGGGGAAATGTAAGATAAAGACGGCAATAGGGTAGATGCCCATTAGCCGAGAGGGGAAGGGAGGAGAGATGGCAGCAACAAGAGGAATAGAAAGGAAAAAGCAGAGGCAGAGATTTTTGCGGTCTGAAAAACACGTTGCTGCGAATTAGGGGAAAAGTCGAATAGTCAATGTCAACGAGGACGGAGGTGTCCCGCGACAAGAATAGCAGCAGAAAAAAAAATCAAGGCAGAGGAGTCGACCAGACCGGACTGCAGCTTCAGTGTGATTTTCACAAAGGGGACCGGGAAGCAACACCGAGTTTTTGGCGCGACGAAAGGCCAGCGGGGTTCCGGACCAGGGCAGCGAGGCAGCAACCGCTGACTCTGGGGGCACTACAGCGGTCGCGTAAAGGCGACGGAAGCTAGCCGCAGTGTCACAAAAAACTAGTGAGTCCGTTCCGACGCCAACTAAGGGCGCTAGTGCCAAGAGAAACCCAAGTGCCAGAAGAGCCGCAGAGCCGCTGTGCTCCATTTATCGTGTATCACTGTGCTGCAAAAATATTTAATAGAAAAGAACAAGCTGAATTTGAAACTATGTTTAATTGCGCCAAGGGCGTACTTATTTATTAGCCGGCAGACTTAAACAAATATAAATATTCGACCTAAAAATAAAATATAAGAAACAAAATAATAGAAAATAAAAAAAATCTGAAATGTAAATATAAATGAAAAAGGGAAGAAAAAATTATAATATAACAGAACTAGAGCTGAAAGTTTAAATTAAACAGAAATAAGTAAAAATCATGTAAATTTTACATTAAGAAAATAATCAAATAGTAACGTACAATTATTAGACGATTCAAACAGAATAGGGACGACACAAAGCGCACACAATTTAAAATTTAAATGAACGCATGCATGTATATATATATGTACATGTGCACACAGACATATGCCATTTAATATCGCCCCTTATACCACCCAGAGAGCTCTTTAGGCAGGTTAAGGTAATAATAAGCGATTAACATATTAAATTTTTTTTTCACCTGCATGTGAAACACATGCACACATACTACACAATTTAAGCAAACATATACACATACACATACATGCAAACATACATTGTCATTTGTCCATGCATACTTACGCAGCCAATTGTTCGTCATGTTGTTCCTCGTCTGGCTGTTTTGTTGTTGATGGAAAATCCACATATACCTGTACAAAGCAAATAAAACCAAAAATATAAATGTTAGAACCTAAGGATAATACCAGAATTATACTCACCCGATGAAAAGAACAAATATGTCGGGCTAATTTTGTGATTGTAGAGGGGAGGGGAAACGAAACGCACAGCTACAGGCTGCGAAGCGCCGGTGGCGATGACCAACATGAGGGAGACGGCGTCGCTGTGGCCGTCCCAGGCAGGGCGGGTACGCCTGGGTCCAGTGGAGGCCCTGTTTGGATGACGAGGATCCGTGATTAAGTTTTTATAGCCTGTGCCCATTGAAAATGGGCAAAAAAGGCTATAATGAATTTGTGTGAATGTATGTAACAGGCAGAAGGAAGCATCTCCGACCCTATAAAGTATATATATTCTTGATCAGTATCAATAGCCGAGTCGATTTACATCTGTCCGTCTGTCTGTCCGTCTGTCCGTCTGTATGAACGCGTGGATCTCAGCAACTATAAGAGCTAGAGACTTCAAATTTGGAATGTAGGTTCCTGAATACCATACGCAGATAAAGTTTTTTTTAATTTACGACATCAAGTCCCGTTTTTTTTTTAAATTAGAAAAATCACCATAACATAAGCAGTGTTAAAGCTAGAGACTTGAGATTTGGCACACATAATAAGTATCCTACTCTCAATGTGTGCTATAAATTTCAGTAGGATCGGATATTGAACTCAGAAATTATTCAAGAAACTTTACTTTATACAGGTGCATGTGGAGTTTCATCAATTAAAAAAAAACAACCAGACGAGGAACAACGTTACGAACAATTGCCTTGGTAAGTATGTATGGACAAATGATAAAGAATGTTTGCATGTATGTGTATGTGTATATGTTTGTTTAAATTGCGTAGTATGTGTGCATGTGTTTCACATGCAGGTGGAAAAACAATGTAATGTGTTAATCGCTTATTACTACCTTAACCTGCCTAAAGAGCTCTCTGAGTGGTATAAGGGGCGATGTTGACTGGGATATGTCTGTGTGCACATGTACATATATATATATACATGCATGCGTTGATTTCAATATTAAATTTTTTGCGCTTTGTGTTGTCCCTATTCTGTTTGAATCGTCCAATAATTGTACGTTACTATTTGATTTTTTTCTTATACTTCAATTTTACATGATTATTACTTATTTCTGTTTAATATAAACTTTCAGCTCTAATTTTGCTTTAATATTATTTTTATAGCCTGCGCCCATTCAAAATGGGCAAAAAAGGCTATAAGGAATTTGTGTGAATGTATGTAACAGGCAGAAGGAAGCATCTCCGACCCTATAAAGTATATATATTCTTGATCAGTATCAATAGCCGAGTCGATCTGTTCGTCTGTCTGTCCGTCGGTCCGTCTGTCCGTCCGTCTGTATGAACGCGTGGATCTCAGCAACTATAAGAGCTAGAGACTTCGAATTTGGAATGTAGGTTCCTGAATACCATACGCAGATCAAGTTTATTTTCAATTTTCGATATCAAGTCCCGCTGGTTTTAAAATTAGAAAAATCACCATAACATAAGCAATGTTAAAGCTAGAGACTTGAGATTTGGCACACATGATAAAAAGCTTGTGCTCAATGTGTCCTGAAAATTTCATCGCGATGCCCCGCCCCCTTCGCCCATAACTCGGAAAAGCTGATAACAAGAGCAGTTTTATACCTAGGGACTTGAGATTAGGCACACATAATAAGTATCCTACTCTCAATGTGTGCTACAAATTTCAGTACGATCGGATATCGAGCTCAGAAGTAATTCAAGAAACAAATTTATGCAGCGCAGCGGATTCGTGGCAGCGAAGTCGCAGCGCAGTCACTGCGCCGCGTCAACGATATAATGAACGAAAAGACGCGTTTGTTCATGTATGTATGTTTGATTTGCCATTTGTCTGCTGAGGCGCTAAACATAAACAATCAACAGTCGCAGTCCAGTGTTGCCAGACTATCGCAAGCTTCCTATTCTCGATGCAAGCAAAATCGACTTCAATCTATATATTGTTATTATTATTATTTTTATTATTATTATTAGTGTTATTACACGGTGTGACAGTCAAAAAACTTCTGGGATGCGACATAGTGTAGGTTGTAGATATAGTTAAATGTAATATTGTGGCATACCACAAATTTTTCGTGCACGTCAAAATTTGGAATAACGGTTGAAAACCCGTATTTGCGAGGTTGTTGGAGTTAAAAAATCATATGTCTTAAACTATGCATCGTACAATAGCATGTAATACGTCGTGGAAGGAAAAAAGTAGCACCTTTCAAACGGTGTATTACATTGCAATCTCGGATAAAAATTAAGGAGGCTACATGTAAAAATATAATGGTTTTTGCGACTTTGCCTTACTTTGAACGAAAATTAATAAGTCAAATTTGTATAAAACTATTTTAGTTTGGTATGCAATTTTAAAAAACATTTAATTTTGCGACTTCTGCACTTTAGTTTTTAAAAATGGAGTAATATTTAATTGAGTTATTATATTTTTAAGGAAAAAAGTCATTGACATATGGGCACATTTTCTATGCAATAACAGAAACGCCGATTATGTGACAGTTGTAAAGCATTTTTGAGGGCGTACAGTGCCCATACATTTTCAACGTATTGCGGAAATTTCGTTTTCGAAAATCAATTATAACTTTGCGAATTATTGAGCGATTTTAGAAAATAAGCACGCGTTTTACTCGTTAATATGTGTTCTTTTTAAATAAAATAACAAGTTTACGTCGTTTCTTATAAAATTGTGTTCAAAATCATAACCAAAGTCTAAAAATTTAAAAAAAAAATACACAAAACAAAGTGTAAATAGCAAATACTCCAATAAAGGAAATTAAACCTTTTAAGTCATGTATGGCACGTTTAAAGACCTAAGTTTCTTCTTTCCAAAACTGGTAAAAAAATGAAAATCAGTGGATATTTGACGAAGCTATGGGCGTAAAAGTCACCGTACGTGCAAAAAAAGTTTTTTTTACCGTTATTCAAAATTTCGATGTGATCCAAAAAATTATAGTATGCCACAAAATTCTATTTAACTATACCTAAAACATACGCTATGTCCCGTTCCAGAAGTTTTGTTTTGATTTTTTTTTGTCACAGACTTCAAATTTGGAATGTAGGTTCCTGAATACCACACGCAGATCAAGTTTATTTTCAATTTACGATATCAAGTCCCGTTTTTTTTTTAAATTAGAAAAATCACCATAACATAAGCAATGTTAAAGCTAGAGACTTGAGATTTGGCACACATAATAAGTATCCTACTCTCAATGTGTGCTATAAATTTCAGTAGGATCGGATATTGAACTCAGAAATTATTCAAGAAACAAATTTATGCAGCGCAGCAGATGCGTTGCAGCGCAGTAGCAGCGCAGTCGCTGCCCCGCGCCGACGATATAATGCGCAAAAAGACGCGTGGCGCTGTGGCGCTAAACATAAACAATCAGTAGCTGCAGTCCAGTGGTGCCAGACTATCTCAAGCTACCCACTCTCGATGCAAGCAAAATCGAAAATTTAAATCCCATTATAATGAAAATACTTTTCTTTGAAGACCTGCACAGGGTATCCTACTGTCGAGCCCGCTCGACTGATCGGCTTGTTTTTATTTTTTTCTGTTTTTTTGGTTTATTTATTTATTTTTCTTTTGGCTACTATTCGTTTTATCTCTTTCTGTTTTAAGTTGAGTGTGTGCTGGCCTTAGTTGTTGAAGAGCTTCGGCGACAGTTGTCCCCTGCAATTCCTAGCACGGGGACCATCCCGAAGCAGCGCGGAGGAAATCAACCTGGATGTAGCCCACCATCGTTGCCGCCGAGACAGCCAGTACAGGAGCCGGACTACGTCTCCAGTAGCCCGGGATGGCACCTGATCCTTATGGGAGGATCTGGAGAAATCCCAACGCCCGCAACCATCCCTGTGTAGACAATAGAAGGCATGAGGAAAGAGTCGAAAACGCGTACTCGAATGGCCGAGACCGAGCTTACCTGAAGCTGGAGTGCTGAAACGTTAAGTTCGATGGAGAGGACTCCATGCACTCGGTGGAAGACTTCGTGTTCCGGATCGAGTTTTTGCAGAGGCAGTACCAGTGCCCGTGGAATGAAATTCTACGTGGGTTCCACATCCTGCTGGCGGGCCGAGACCGAGAATGGTACTGGGTACATGTGCGACACTCGAGGGTCGATAGCTGGTTACAGTTACGTCAGGCCATGCTGGACCGCTTCCGAGGGTACCAAACGGAGCACGATCTGATGCAGGAGCTGCTGCAAAGGGAGCAACAATCGAGCGAAGGTGTCGATGACTACATCCACCACATGCGCCAACTTGCATCACGTTTCCAGAAGCCGATGAGAGACCGGGAGCTGGTGAAGGTCATAAAACGAGGATTAAAGAAGAGCTTGGCCAGATTCGTCTATGCGATGGATGTGCTTACGGTGAATGAGCTGAGACAAGAGTGCATCGAGGTGGAAAGGCACGTGAGTCGCCGAGGACGATCCGGGTATGGGCAGCAGCCGCGCTACTCCCATGGGTCAAAGCCGATGGATCACGAAGTCGATTTTCCACCACGCCCAGGCGAAGTTCCACCGGAAGAGTTGGAGGAGGCTTTCCTTAAAGCCAGACCGTCGCCGAAGTCCCAATGTTGGAACTGCAGACAGCCGGGTCACGTTTGGAGGGAGTGCCGCTCGAGAGTGCGGAATATCTTCTGCTACCGGTGCGGGAAGCCAGACACGTTGAGTCCCGAGTGTGACAGCTGTCCGGGAAACTCCCAAGTGAGCGCGGTGAAAGCGGGACAGGCGCGTTCGGAGACGACGTCCGCGGGAAAGCAGGAGTGGAGCGCTAGTCAGAGCAAGTAGAGGCGACTGGAGGAACAGAAACGAAAATGAGTACGATACATAAGGATACCAATATAGATACAAATAAGGATACAAATAAGGATAACAATAAGGATACGAATAAAAACATCACGGCAAGAGGAAACACAATAAGAGGCTTACCATATGAAAAACGTGTTCGGGCATACATGTCGGCCCGAAATAGAATTTTTGGTGAGCGACAGCTGGAAGGGATGACTATGGCCACCAGACGCATTCTGAAAGCGCGTGCTCGATTTCGGAGGCGACGAATGGTCAGGAGACAGGCTGTCGAAGCTGTCAGGAGAGAGGGATCTGGTGATCCAAAAGTGTTTGCTGATGTGGAGATAGACGGACGCACAATACAAGGTTTGCTGGACACGGGAGCGTCTGTTAGTCTGCTGGGACGAGGATGCCGAGAGTTGGTGGAGGAGCTGGAATGGGCGGTGCAGCCATACGCGTCGATGGTGAGGACAGCGGCAGGTGCCAGTCGTCCAATTTTAGGACGCGTCGTGCTGCCTGTAAAATACAAGGAAAGAGTCGAAGATATTGTCTTTTACATGTGCCCGGATTTGCAGCAAGATCTATACCTTGGCATCGACTTCTGGAGAGCCTTGAAGATCGCGCCCGAATTGCTTGGAGCGTCACGCAATGCTGGAGCACAGGCCGAGGCATCCGAAATGACGGTAGTCAAGACTGGTGTGGAGCATTACCGGGACGAGGACGTTGTCGTGTCTGATCCGGAGATGTGGGACCTGGAAGAGATTCAGGTGAGTCAGCTGGAGGCTGTGAAATGCGAATTTCTCCAGTTCGAGAGAGTCGGACTTGGAAAAACTCACCCGCGAAAGACCGACATTACCCTTTGTCCCCGGCGAACAGGAGATAGTGTGGACGGAAGTGGATAAAATGCTGCAGTTGGGCATTATAGAGGAGAGCGACAGTCCATGGAGCAACCGAACGACGGTGGTGATGAAACCTGGGAAGAACAGATTTTGTTTAGACGCACGGAAGCTCAACAGCGTGACCATAAAGGATGCTTACCCACTGCCATGCATCGAGGGCATACTGTCGCGCATTGACGAAACGCACTACATCTCGAGCGTCGACTTGAAGTTCGCGTTTTGGCAGATTGAGCTGGAGGAGAAGAGCAGGTCGTATACAGCGTTCACCGTACCGGGCAGACCACTGTACCAGTTCCGCCACATGCCGTTTGGGCTCTGCAACGCGGCACAACAACTCTGCAGGCTCATGGACAAGGTAATCTCGGTCGCTTTGAGGTCCAACGTGTTCGTTTATTTGGATGACTTGCTAATCATCTTTGCGGATTTCCAGACGCACCTGAAATATTTGAAATTAGTGGCGGAATGCTTAAGGAAAGCAAATCTTACCATCGGCATGGCGAAGTCTAGATTCTGCTTCCGCAGTCTGAATTATCTAGATTTCATCATAGGTGGCGGTACGTTGAGGATGGATCCAGGCAGAGTCGAGGCGATCAAAAATATACCGACTACAAGGAACGTCAAGGAACTGCGAAGTTTCCTGGGCACTGCGGGGTGGTATCGCCGGGTCATCCAAAACTTCGCCGAGATTTCCGTTCCGCTGACCGATGCCCTAAAGAAAAGGAGCGGTAAATTTCAGATGAGCCAAGAAGCCATAGAAGCGGTGGACAAACTGAAAGAGGCCCTTACCACAGCTCCTGTGCTGGTCCACGCAGATTTCAAGAAGCCGTTCTACATCCAATGTGATGCGTCACACTTTAGGGTAGGAGCCGTCCTGTTCTAACTGGACGACGAACAACAGGAGAGACCGGTCGCGTTCTTCTCAGCCAAATTGAACAGGCACCAAATCAACTACACGGTGACGGAGAAGGAGTGTTTAGCGGCGAAACTGGCCATCCACCGATTTCGACCGTACGTCGAAATGATGCCGTTCACGGTTATAACCGATCATGCGAGTCTGCAGTGGCTTATGAGTCTCAAAGACTTAAGCGGCAGATTAGCTAGATGGTCGTTGGAGTTGCAGGCATTCCCGTTCGCCATGAAGTATAAGAAGGGCGCCGATAACGTTGTCGCTGACACATTATCCCGCAGCGTGGAAGAGCTGGAGGCGAGACCAGAAGATCTGCTGGGGTTCCAAACGCTGGAGTTTGAATCTAGTGACTACCAAGCGTTGATCCACGAGGTGGTGAGTCAGCAGCACCAAGTACCTGACTTAAAAGTGCGGAACGGAATGGTGTTCAAGAGGATGACCCATGAACCGCTGGAAGACGAACTCGAAGGCACGAGTTGGAAGCTCTGGGTTCCCGAATCCTTGACAGCAGGACTCATCCAGAGCGCACACTCCAGTGAGACGTCAGCTCATGGAGGCATGGCAAAGACCTTGCATGCATTGCGCAGGCAGTTTTATTGGCCCGGCATGGCGATCCAGGTTCGCGATTTTGTCCGGAGGTGTGAAACCTGCAAGGAGACGAAGGCGCAAAATTACTCCACGCAGATGGGGATCGGCAAGGAAGTACTCACCGAACGCCCATTCCAGAAAATCTACATAGATTTCCTAGGAAAGTACCCACGGTCGAAGCGTGGACACGCCTGGATTTTTATTGTAGTGGACCACTTCTCGAAGTTCATTTTCCTGAAAGCGATGAGAGAGGCCTCAGCAGCAGACGTCGTGAACTTCCTAGTTCATGAGGTTTTTTTCAAGTTCGGCGTGCCTGAGGTGATTTATTCGGACAACGGGCGACAATTCATCTCGAAGTCTTTCGAAGCGATGACCCATGCGTTCGGAATCATTCACCAACGCACGCCCGTGTATTCGCCCCAGAGCAACGCCGCCGAACGGGTCAACAGGAGCGTACTATCTGCAATCAGGTCGTATTTAGAACATGATCACCGAGAGTGGGATGCATACTTACCCGAGATCGAAGTAGCCATTAGGAACGCGGTGCATTCCGCCACAGGAGTGACTCCGTTCTTTGCAGTGTTTGGCCAACACATGAACTTGAACGGGTCTAGCTACAGACTGGCCAGGAGGTTGCGATCACTCTCAGATCCCGACATTTCCGATCTGGAGGTGAAGGACAGACTAGCCGTGATCCGTGACCAGGTCAGACAGCATCTGCACAAAGCGTATGAGCGGAGTCGACAACGCTATGATCAACGTGCACGCCAGCTTCACCTAGAACCGGGACAGGAGGTATGGAGGCGCAATTTCGTCCTGAGCAATTTCAGTAAAGCGTTCAACGCGAAATTTGCGAGGAAGTTTCTGAAGAGCCGCGTCGTCCGACCAGTTGGCACCAACGCTTATGAGCTAGATGACCTGCAAGGAAAAGCGTTGGGAGTGTTTCATGGGAAGGATCTGCGTTTATAGAAATCTGAACTTACCTTCGATGGACGCTGGTGGCGGTAGTTCTGCGTTCCCGTTCTGTTTCTCCTCTAACTTTGAGTCGTGGGTGTGGCCTACGTTGGGCGCTGCACAAGATGTGGCTGGTCACAAACGATCTAGGGGGGGGGGGTGTTGTTACAATTCGATTGTCTTCGTTTGCGCCAGCATATGTTCGATCAAGGGGGGGGGGGGGGGGGTCACCGATATTTCTATCGATATTTTTCCCTGCAGGAATAGTGGGAAATATTGGTTGGGAAATGATAGAGGGTGGCAACCCACTATTCGCCCGACCATGATAGGGGAAATGTGAGAGGAAGACGGCAATATTGTAGATGCCCATTGGCCGAGAGGGGAAGGGGCGATAGATGGCAGCAACAAGGAGAATAGGAATAGAAAAAAGGAGAAGAGGCAGAGATTTTTTCGGTCAGAAACACGTTGCTGCGAATTAGGCAGAAGGAGTCGAATAGTCAATGTCAACGAGGACGGAGGTGTCCCGTGACAGGAGTAGCAGCAGAAAAGAAAATCAAGGCAGAGGAGTCGACCAGACCGGACTGCAGCTTCAGTGTGATTTTCACAAAGGGGACCGGGAAGCAACACCGAGTTTTTGGCGCGACGAAAGGCCAGCGGGGTTCCGGACCAGGGCAGCGAGGCAGCAACCGCCGACTCTGGGGGTACTACAGCGGTCGCGTAAAGGCGACGGAAGCTAGCCGCAGTGTCACAAAAAACTAGTGAGTCCGTTCCGACGCCAACTACGGGTGCTAGTGCCAAGAGAAACCCAAGTGCCAGAAGAGCCGCAGAGCCGCTGTGCTCCAATTATCGTGTATCACTGTGTTGCAAAAATATTTAATAGAAAAGAACAAGCTGAATTTGAAACTATGTTTAATTGCGCCAAGGGCGTACTTATTTATTAGCCGGAAGACTTAAACAAATATAAATATTCGACCTAAAAATAAAATATAAGAAACAAAATAATAGAAAATAAAAAAAATCTGAAATGTAAATATAAATGAAAAAGGGAAGAAAAAATTATAATATAACAGAACTAGAGCTGAAAGTTTAAATTAAACAGAAATAAGTAAAAATCATGTAAATTTTACATTAAGAAAATAATCAAATAGTAACGTACAATTATTAGACGATTCAAACAGAATAGGGACGACACAAAGCGCACACAATTTAAAATTTAAATGAACGCATGCATGTATATATATATGTACATGTGCACACAGACATATGCCATTTAATATCGCCCCTTATACCACCCAGAGAGCTCTTTAGGCAGGTTAAGGTAATAATAAGCGATTAACATATTAAATTTTTTTTTCACCTGCATGTGAAACACATGCACACATACTACACAATTTAAGCAAACATATACTTATACACATACATGCAAACATACATTGTCATTTGTCCATGCATACTTACGCAGCCAATTGTTCGTCATGTTGTTCCTCGTTTGGCTGTTTTGTTGTTGATGGAAAATCCACATATACCTGTACAAAGCAAATAAAACCAAAAATATAAATGTTAGAGCCTAAAGATAATACCAGAATTATACTCACCTGATGAAAAGAATAAATATGTCGGGCTAATTTTGTGATTGTAGAGGCGAGGGAAAACGAAACGCACACCTACAGGCTGCGAAGCGCCGGTGGCGATGGCCAACATGAGGGAGACGGCGTCGGTGTGGCCGTCTCAGGCTGGGCGGGTACGCCTGGGTCCAGTGGAGGCCCTGTTTGGATGACGAGGATCCGTGATTAAGTTTTTTTTATTGTTTTCTGTTTTTTGTACTCACCACCGTCAGTTAATGCCCATATTCCCAGTTTCTTTCATTGTTTACCTTTGTTTTGGCTGCATCTCCAGCTGTTCAGTGATGAGCGGTTCGATGTCAATGATGCGATGAACTGATAAGAACGTATCGATTGTTCGGACTGAGGGCCAGGGTCGGACTACCCCTGATGACCGATGAGCTGGTCGGCGCGGCCCCGAGGAAAAAAATCAGTCCGCAACACGATTCATTGTAGTATGTGTTTGTAAATGTTCAAGCTTATTGATGTGGTTGTTTTCTATTGGTATCGTGTTTGTCTTTGCTTTTATTGGTGTGATTGGGAATGGCTGAATTATGATTTTCCGCTTTTGGTGAAAGAATAGTTTAACAATTATGGCAACCATTGCCGCTGTAAAAAATAGGCAGAAAAGAGCGATGCGATTCATTGTAGTATGTGTTTGTAAATGTTCAAGCTTATTGGTGTTTTTAATATGAAAAGCTTGCAGGGCCTCCAGGGACAAGATTTTCAGCCTTTGCTTCTCTATTGGAGTTATTGGGTTAACGGGAACTCCGGGCTGGAGAATAGTATCCTCGGCATTGTCGAACTCCTTTCCATTAATGGCTATTGTGTCATTCCAGAATTGGACCATATAAGAACCCATTAATTTTTGATCCATATTGCTCCAGCGTACCGTTCCGTTAAAATGGTTTAATATGATAATGTCCCCGTCGATCTCTTCCAGCTCTGGTATGTGATCCGCGTTACTAAATTCACACAGCGCTTCCTTTCCCTGAATTAGCTTAGGAATACAACTAGTATTATTTAAGTTTACAATCGGTTTTAAGTCGCATAATTTAATTTAATTAAAAGATTTACAATTACTTATAAGTCAAAAAATTTTATTTTGAGATAAGAAGATTTCGATTACATTGAGGTGAATGATTGTGTTATTTTTTACAATGGGTCTGATTATTATATTTTGGTAATCTATTTTATCTACTATGGGTATTTTTATAATATAAACAAGTGTAGTTTTGTTGTGGAAAATTGATACATCTGAAAATTCTAACATGTCTTCTGATAAATCAAGCATTTTTCCTTTTTTCATTATCTTATTAACTTCGATTAATTCCTTTTCGTTAAGCAAATAGGTGTTTATTATGTTAAGTCTAGCCCTTTGAATGGCAATTTTAATATTTATAATTTCTTCTTTTATTAATCGGACTTGGTTTTGTAAACTTATGGCAATTGTTTCGCTAAAATGGCTTTCTTTTCTTATAGTGTTTGTTAGATTAGATTATTAAGTCTGTCCTCAAATTGTTTGTTAATAGTAACTTGCTCATTGTTATTGCTTATTAGATTATTTAAGTGTCCTTCTATAGATATTAGGTCGTCATGATCAGGACTTCCAGCAACATATTTCCAAGCTGATCCAAGCCAATTAATGGATCTAGCTTGTCTTGTTTTAAAATACGATGTTATAGTATGTATTGTGCTAATTTAGAGAATTTGTCTATTGCTGTCAAAACTAGTTTCTTTTCTGTCGAGAATATGTCAATGTGTATTGTGTGTCCTGGATATTCTGGAATTGGTGTTTTATGAATTTCTGGATTTGTGGAATGTCTGTCATATTTCTCTTCCTTACATACTCTACATTGTTTTACCAGTGTTGATATTTTTTGTTTCATTTTGGGGAAGTAAAAATTTTCTGAGAGTTGAATTTTGTTTTCTTCTGCGTTTCGGTGAGCTCTATTGTGTTTTGTAAGATTTTCTCATCTTGTTCTGTTTCATTTGTCAAATCTTCAACCTTTCGCTGCGTAAACTGAACTTTAAAATACCTAAAGTTCTCTGGGTATAACCTTTGAATCTGTCCCATAATGTCTTCTGTCGTATGGATCCCATTTACAATTGCTGGGTTTAAATGTTTTTTTTGTAATTCCAGTAAGTCGTCATCGGTAAAATTTAATTGTGATATTATATGTCCATGGAATGTGGGAAATGGTATGACAGATTTGTAGTCTGTAGGTTGTTCTTTATTAATGAATAATTGATTTTTGAATGCGTTTATCGGTACTTCAATACTGGGAATAAGATCATGGCCTGAGCTACTGGCACTATGTTGGGTTGCTTTTACTGAATTAATTTCGATTTTTTTAGGTATTCGAGACAATGCATCAGCTACTATGTTTTCCTTTCCTGGTTTGTAAAGTAGTTCCTTTGTACTCGTCTAAATTTGCTTTTCCATCTTCTGATTGCTATTCCACCTTTCCAACTGCAATCATGTGTTAGTGGTTCATGATCTGTGTAAATCTTCACCTTCGAACCCCCATACAAATAACTACGCAATGAATTTACTGCCCATGTTATGGCCAACATTTCTTTTTTTGCTGTTTCATATCCATCTTCTGTTTGTGAAAGGTTTCTAGAGATGAATGATATCGGTCTATCGTTTGTAAAAGTACTGCTCCAATAGCAAAATTTGAAGCATCTGTTGTAAGAACGAATTCCTTATTAAAATCAGGGTAGTGCAATATTACTTCATCGGAAATTAAGCTATTTTTTAATTTATGAAATGCGTTAATTAAGTGGATTGGTTTTCTAGCTGAAGCCCCTTTGGACACGCGACCATCTTCTCCTCTCAATAAAGTCGTAAGAGGTTTAGCTAATTTGGCGTATTTTCTTATGAACCTTCATTATTATCCCGAGAGTCCGAGAAACGATCTTAATTCTTTCAATGTTTTTGGGGTAGGGTAGTTAGCAATGGCTTCTACTTTGTCTGGATTCGTTTCTATACCCTTGTCGGAGATAACAAAACCCAAAAACTCTACTTTCCTTTTAAAGAACTCGCATTTATCCAACTGGCATTTAATATTTGCTTTATTTAAAGTTTCATGAATGTATGTAACAGGCAGGAGGAAGCATCTCCGACCCTATAAAGTATATATATTCTTGATCAGTATCAATAGCCGAGTCGATTTACACCTGTCCGTCTGTCTGACCGTTTGTCGTCTATCCGTCCGTCTGTCCGTCTGTATGAACGCGTGGATTTCAGCAAATATAAGAGCTAGAGACTTCAAATTTGGAATATAGGTTCCTGAACACCATACGCAGATCAAATTTATTTTCAATTTACGATATCAAGTCCCGATTTTTTTATACCCTGTGGGGGTATATTAAGTTTGTTAAAAATATGTAACGGGCAGAAGGAAGCATGGCCGACCCCATAAAGTATATATATTCTTGATCAGCATCAATAGCCGAGTCGATATAGCCATGTCCGTCTGTCCGTCGGTCTGTCGGTCTGTCGGTCTGTCGGTCCGTCCGTATGAACGAAAGGATCTCAGAGATGGTAAGAGCTAGAAGCTTGAACTTGGTGTCCCAGCACTGGTAATTTTTGCAGGCAGATCAAGTTTATTTTTTTTTTTGGATGCCACGCCCTCTTTGCCCACAAACTAAGCAAGAAAAAAGTATGAAACAAGCAGTTTTGTAGCTCTAAACCCTCATAACAAGAGCAATATAACAGCTAAAGACTTCACATTTAGCACACATAATAAATATCTTGTGGTCCATATGTCCAGAAATTATTATCACGATGCCACGCCCCCCTCGCCTACAATTCGGAAAAGCTTATAACAAGAGCAATATTACAGTTAGAAACTTCAGACTTGGGACACATGATGAATATTTTGTGGTCGATGTGTCCAGAAAATTGTATCGCGATGCCATGCCCCCTTCACCCACAAATTAAGTAAAACCTCATAAAGCAAGCAGTTTTGTCACTCAAAAACCTCATAACAAAAGCAGTTTTGTAGCTGGAGACTTGAGATTTGGCACACATGATGAATATTTTGTGGTTGATGTGTCCAGAAAAATGTATCACGATGCCACGCCCCCTTCACCCACAAATTAAGTAAAACCTCATAAAGCAAGCAGTTTTGTCACTCAAAAACCTCATAACAAAAGCAGTTTTGTAGCTGGAGACTTGAGATTTGGCACACATATTTTGAATATTTTGTGGTTGATGTGTCCAGAAAAATGTATCACGATGCCACGCCCCCTTCACCCACAAATTAAGTAAAACCTCATAAAGCAAGCAGTTTTGTCACTCAAAAACCTCATAACAAAAGCAGTTTTGTAGCTGGAGACTTGAGATTTGGCACACATAATGAATATTTTGTGGTTGATGTGTCCAGAAAAATTTATCACGATGCCACGCCCCCTTTGCCCACAAAAATTAAAAAACGAATTACTAGAGAATTTCATCTGGAGTGAATTTAAGCGGGTTCCTGTAAACCCACAGGGTATATTACGGTCGGGGTCCCGACTGTTCGGCTTGTTTTAAATTATAAAAATCACCATAACATAAGCAATGTTAAAGCTAGAGACTTGAGATCTGGCACACATGATAAAAAGCTTGGGCCTAATGTGTCCTGAAAATTTCATCGCGATGCCACGCCCCCATCGCCCATAACTCGAAAAAGCTGATAACAAGAGCAGTTTTATAGCTAGAAATAGATTTGGCACACATGTTAAGTACCCTACTCTCAATGTGTGCTACAAATTTCAGAAGGATCGGATATTGAACTCAGAAATTATTCAAGAAACAAATTTATGCAACGCAGCAGATGCGTTGCAGCGCAGTCGCTGCCCCGCGCCGACGATATAATGAGCAAAAAGACGCGTGGCGCTGTGGCGCTAAACATAAACAATCAGTAGCTGCAGTCCAGTGCTGCCGGACTATCTCAAGCTACCCACTCCCGCTGCAAGCAAAATCGACTTCAAGCGATATATTTAAATCCCATTATAATGAAAATACTTTTCTTTGAAGACCTGCACAGGGTATCCTACTGTCGAGCCCGCTCGACTGATCGGCTTGTTTCTTTATTACATTTCAGATTTTTATTTTTATTCTTTTTATAACTTATATTTTATTTTTAAGTCGAATATTTATTTTTGTTCAAGTCTGCCGGCTAATAAATAAGTTCGGCTTTGGCGCATTTAAGCACAGTTTTGGATTCAACTTGTTCTTTTCTTTTAAATATTTTTGTAGCAACACGGCACAGTGATACACAAAAAAAAGGAAACACAGCGGCTTTGCGGCTCTTCTGGCACTTTGGATTCTTGCACTAACGCCCTTGGGGTGGCGTCGGAGCGGACTCACACGTTGTTTCTGACCCTGTGGCTAGCTTCTGTCGCTATTACGCAACCGCTGTTGTGCCTCCAGAATCGGTTGTTGCTGCCTCGCTGCCCTGGTCCGGCGGAACCCTGCTGGCCTCTCGTCGCCCCAAAGAAAATTTGGGGCTGCTGTCCGGTCGCCTTGCAAAAATAAAACTGGGGCTGCATTCCGGTCCTGTCGGGTCTTCTGGCTTGATTTCTTTTCTGCTGATCATGCCGCGGGACACCTCCGTTCCCGTTGAAATTCACTATTCCACTTCTCTCTCGGAATTTTTCAGCAACGTGTTCTGCCTGAAAAATCTCTGCCTCTTATTCCTCTTTTCCTTTTTTCTATCCTCCGTTGCTGCAATCTATCGTCCCTTCCCCTCTCGGCCAATGGACAGCTACCATATTGCCGTCTTTCTCTCGCATTTCCCCTATCAGGGTCGGGCGAATAGCGGGTTGCCACCCTCTACCATTTCCCAACCAATATTTTCCACTATTCCTGCAGGGATAAAATATCGATAGAAATATCGGTGACCCCCCCCCCCACCCCCTTGATCACTCATATGCTGGCGCAAACGAAGACAATCGAATTGTAACAAATTTTCGACTTAAAATAAAGTACAAATTTTAAAAAGAAAAAATATAAGAATCAAAAATGTAATTAAAAATAGAGAATGCAGAAATATAGCTGAAAATTTAAATTAAATAAAAATAATTAATACACCTGTTATTAGTCAATTCAAACAGAATAGGGACAACACGAAGCGCTATCTAAAGTTAAAATTAACGTATATGTACATGTGTACATAAACACCTCCTTTGCAACATCGCCCCTTATACCACCCAGAGAGCTCTTTAGGCAGGTTAAGGTAGCAATAAGCGATTAATATCTCATTACATTTTTCACCTGCATGTGAAACACATGCAGGCATGTGACGCAACATAAACGAACATATACACATACGTTGTTCCTCGTTTGGTTGTCTTTTTTTGTTAAACCTGCTAAGCATGTCAGCTAAAATGAATTAAATTAAACAAAAACATAAATGTTAGAAACTTAGGACAGTATGAAAATTATACATACGTGATGAGAAGAAAAACGATGTCCGGCTAACTTTGTAATTGGAGGGGGAGGAGAAACATAAAGCACACATACAGGCTACGAGGCATCGGTGGCGATGGCCAACATAAGGGAGACGGCGTCGCTGTGGCCGTTTCAGGTAGGGCGGGCACGCCTGGGTCGAATGGAGGCCCTTTTTGGATGGTGAGGATCCGTGAATAGTTATTTTAATTGTTTTCTATATTTTGTAATCACCATCGTCAGTTAATGTCCATATTCCAAGTTTTTTTCCCATCCTTGGATGCCGCTTCTCATTAAGTTGAGAAGCTGTGCATCTGACAAGTGCTTAAATATACAATCATTGTCCATATTGTGCGTAGCAAAGTGTTGAGGTAGCCAGGTGTAGCAATTGTTCTCTCTCCCCTTTTGTTTTGTGTGTATTTCAATTAAAGAGTTGTTTTTGCGAGTATCTTTTGTATTTATTTATACAAAGTTTATTCCTATCGTATTTATTTATTTATTTTTCTATTATTAGGATTTGTCATTTAGCTGTCTTATTTTTATAGCCTGTGCCCATTTAAAATGGGCAAAAAAAGGCTATAATGAATTTGTGTGAATGTATGTAACAGGCAGAAGGAAGCATCTCCGACCCTATAAAGTATATATATTCTTGATCAGTATCAATAGCCGAGTCGATTTTCACCTGTCCGTCTGTCTGTCCGTCTGTCCGTCGGTCCGTCTGTCCGTCTGTATGAACGCGTGGATCTTAGCAACTATAAGAGCTAGAGAATTCAAATTTGGAATGTAGGCTTATGAATACCATACGTATCAAGTTTATTTTCAATTTACGATATCAAGTCCCGTTTTTTTTTAAATTAGAAAAATCACCATAACATAAGCAATGTTAAAGCTAGAGACTTAAGATTTGGCACACATAATAAGTATCCTACTCTCAATGTGTGCTATAAATTTCAGTAGGATCGGATATTGAACTCAGAAATTATTCAAGAAACAAATTTATGCAGCGCAGCAGATGCGTTGCTGCGCAGTAGCAGCGCAGTCGCTGCCCCGCGCCGACGATATAATGAGCAAGAAGACGCGTGGCGCTGTGGCGCTAAACATAAACACTCAGTAGCTTCAGTCCAGTGTTGCCAGATTATCTCAAGCTACCCACTTTCGATGCAAGCAAAATCGACTTCAAGCAATATATTTAAATCCCATTATAATGAAAATACTATTCTTTGAAGACCTGCACAGGGTATCCTACTGTCGCGCCCGCTCGACTGATCGGCTTGTTTTAAGTTGAATATTTCTTTTTGGTTAAAATCTGCCGGCTAATAAATATGTTCGCCTATGGCGCAATTCAATGCAGATTTTTGATTCAATTTGTTTTAAATGTTCTCACACGGACTCACACGTTGTTTCTGACCCTGTGGCTAGCTTCTGTCGCCGTTACGCAACCGCTGTTGTGCCTCCAGAATCGGTTGTTGCTGCCTCGCTGCCCTGGTCCGGCGGAACCCTGCTGGCCTCTCGTCGCGCCAAAGAAAATTTGGGGCTGCTGTCCGGTCGCCTTGCAAAAATAAAACTGGGGCTGCATTCCGGTCCTGTCGGGTCTTCTGGCTTGATTTCTTTTCTGCTAATCATGCCGCGGGACACCTCCGTTCCCGTTGAAATTCACTATTCGACTTCTCTCTCGGAATTTTTCAGCAACGTGTTCTGCCTGAAAAATCTCTGCCTCTTATTCCTCTTTTCCTTTTTTCTATCCTCCGTTGCTGCAATCTATCGTCCCTTCCCCTCTCGGCCAATGGACAGCTACCATATTGCCGTCTTTCTCTCGCATTTCCCCTGTCAGGGTCGGGCGAATAGCGGGTTGTCACCCTCTTCCATTTCCTTCAATATTTCCTTCTATTATCGCAGGAAAATTATCGATAGAGATTCCGGTGACCCACCCCCCCCACCCTAGATCGACCATATGCTGGCGCAAACGTTAGCTAAACAATCAAAATGTAAGAACACCCCCCCTCCCTAGATCGTTGATGACCAGCCACATCTTGTGCAGCGCCCAACGTAGGCTACACCCACGACTCAAAGCTAGAGGAGAAACAGAACGACAACGCAGAATTACCGGAGCCGGCGTCCGTCCTTGCAGGTCCTCTAGTTCATAAGCGTTGGTGCCAACTGCACGGACGACGCGGCTCTTGAGGAACTTTCTTGCAAAATTCGCGTTGAACGCCTTACTGAAATTGCTCAATACGAAATTGCGCCTCCATACCTCCTAACCCGGTTCTAGGTGAAGTTGACGTGCACGTTGATCATAGCGTTGCCGACTCCGCTCATACGCTTTGTTCAGATGCTGCCTGACTTGGTCACGGATCACGGCTAGTCTGTCCTTCGCCTCCAGAACGTAAATGTCGTGATCTGAGAGTGATCTCAACCTCCTGCCCATTCTGTAGCTAGACCCGTTCAAGTACATGTGTTGGCCAAACACTGCAAAGAACGGGTCACTCCTGTGGCGGTACGACCTAATTGCAGATAGTACGGTCCTGTTGACCCGTTCGGCGGCGTTGCTCTGGGGCGAATACACGGGCGTACGTTGGTGTGTTATCCCGAACGCCTTGGTCATCGCTTCAAAGGACTTGGAGATGAACTGTCGCCCATTGTCCGAATGTATAACCTCAGGCACGCCAAACTTGAAGAAAACCTCGTGAACTAGGAAGTTCACGACGTCTGCTACTGAGGCCTCTCTCATCGCTTTCAAGAAAGTGAACTTCGAGAAGTGGTCCACCACGATAAAAATCCACGCGTGTCCACGCTTCGAGCGTGGGTACTTGCATTAGAAATCTATGTAGATTTTCTGGACGTTCTGTTAGTACAACCTTACCGATCCCCATCTGCGTGGAGTAATTGTGCGCCTTCGTCTCCTTGCAGATTTCACACCTCCGGACAAAATCGCGAACCTGAATCGCCATACCGGGCCAATAAAACTGACTGCGCAATGCGTGCAAGGTCTTTGCCATGCCTCCATGAGCTGACGTCTCACTGGAGTGTGCCTTCTGGATGAGTCCTGCTGTGAAGGATTCGGGAACCCAGAGCTTCCAAATCGTGCCTTCGATTTCGTCGTCCAGCGGTTCGTGGGTCTTCCTCTTGAACACCATTCCGTTCTGCCCTTTTTAAATCTGGCACTTGGTGCTGCTGACTCGTCACCTCGCGGATTAGCACTTTATAGTCGTCGGATTCAAACTCCAGAGTTTGGAACCCCAGCAGATCTTCTGGCATCGCCTCCAGTTCTTCCACGCTTGCGGGATAATGTGTCAGTGACAACGGAATCGGGGCCCTTCTTATACTTCATGGTGAACGGAAATGCCTGCAACTCCAACGACCATCTAGCTAACCTGCCGCTTAAGTCCTTAAGACTCATAAGCCACTGCAGGGTCGCATGATCGGTTATTACCGTGAACGGCATCATTTCGACGTACGGTCGAAATTGGTGGATGGCCAGTTTCGCCGCTAAGCACTTCCTTTCCATCACCGTGTAGTTGATTTGGTGCCTGTTCAATTTGGATAAGAAGAACGCGACCGGTCTCTCCTGCTGTTCGTCGTCCAGTTGGAACAGGACGGCTCCTACCCCAAAGTATGATGCAGCGCAGTGGATGTAGAACATCTTCTGGAAATCTGCGTGGACCAGCACAGGAGCTGTGGTAAGTGCTTCTTTCAGTCTGTCTACCGCTTCTATGGCTTCTTGGCTCATCTGAAATTTACCGCTCCTTTTCTTTAGGGTATCGGTCAGCGGAAAGGAAATCTCGGCGAAGTTTTGGATGAACCGGCGATACCACCTCGCAGTGCCCTGGAAACTTCGCAGTTCCTTGACGTTTCTTGGATTCCGTATATTTCTGATCGCCTCGACTCTGCCTGGAGCATCCTCAATGTCCTGCCACCTATGATAAAACCCAAATAGTTGAGACTGCGGAAGCAGAATCTGGACTTCGCCATGCCGATGGTAAGATTTGCTTTTTTTTAATCATTTCGCGACTAACTTTAAATATTTCAGGTGCATCTGGAAATCCGTCATCCAAATAAACGAACACGTTTGACCTCAGCGCGACCGGGATTACCTAGTCCATGAGCCCGCAGAGTTGTTGAGCCGCGTTGCAGAGCCCGAACAGCATGTGGCAAAATTGGTACAGTGGTCTTCCCGGTACGGTGAACGCTGTGTACGACCTGCTCTTCTCCTCCAGCTCGATCTGCCAAAACGCGAACTTCAAGTCGACGCTCGAAATGTAATGCGTTTCCTCAATGCGCGACAATATACCCTCGTTGCATGGCAGTGGGTAAGCATCCTTTATGGTCACAGTGTTCAGCTTACGAGCGTCTAAACAAAATCTGTTCTTCCCAGGTTTCATCACCACCGTCGTTCGGTTGCTCCATGGACTGTCGCTCTCCTCTATAATGCCTAACTGCAGCATTTTATCCACTTCAGTCCACACTATCTCCTGGTTCGCCGGGGACAAAGAGCAATGTCGGTCTTTCACGTGTTCGGTTCCTTCAATCAGCTGTATCCGATGCTGCAGCAAGTGAGTCTTTCCAAGTCCGACTTTCTCGATCTGGAGAAAATCGCATTTCACAGCCTCCAGCTGACTCACCTGCCCCTCTTCCAGGTCCCACATCTCCGGATCAGACGTTCTCGTCCCGGTAATGCTCCACGCCAGTCTTGACTACCGTCATTTCGGATGCCTCAGCCTGTGCTCCAGCATTGCTTGACGCTCCAAGTAATTCGGGCGCGACCTCGAAGCCTCTCCAGAAGTCGATTCCAAGGTATAGATCTTGCTGCAGATCCGGGCATAAATAAAAGACAATATTTTCGACTCTTTCCTTGTATTTTATAGCCAGCACGACACGTCCTAAAAGTGGACGTCTGGCACCTGCCGCTGACTAACAGACGCTCCCGTGTCCAGCAGACCCTTTATTGCTCATCCGTTTATCTTCACATCGGCAAACACTCTTGGATCACCAAACCTCTCTCTCCTGACAGCTTCGACGACCTGTCTCCTGACCATTCGGTGCCTCCGAAATTGAGCACGTGCTTTCAGAATGCGTCTGGTGGCCTGAGTAGTCCCTTCCAGCTGTCGCTCACCAAAAATTCTATTTCGGGCCGACATGTATGCCCGAACACGTTCTTCATTTGGTAAGCCTCTTATTGATTTTCCTCTTGCCGTGATGTTTTTATTCGTATCCTTATTGTTATCCTTATTTGTATCCTTATGTATAGTATTAATTTTCGTTTATTTTCTTGCAGTCGCCCCTACATGCTCTGACCGGCGCTCCACTCCTGCTTCCCCGCGGACGTCGTCTCCGACTCAACGTGTCTGGCTTCCCGCACCGGTAGCAGAAGATGTTGTGCACTCTCGATCGGCACTCCCTTCAAACGTGACCGGACTGTCTGCAGTTCCAGCATTGCGACTTTGGCGACGGTCTGGCTCTAAGGAAAGCCTCTTCCAACTCTTCCGGTGGAACTTCGCCTGGGCGTGGTGGAATACCGACTTCGTGGACCATCGGCTTTGACCCATGGGAGTAGCGCGGAAGCTGCACATACCCGGATCGTCCTCGGCGACTCACGTGTCTTTCCACCTCGATGCACTCTTGTCTCAGCTCATTTACCGTAAGCACATCTATCGCATAGACGAATCTGGCCAAGCTCTCCTTTAATCCTCGTTTTATGACTTTTACCAGCTCACGGTCTCTCATCGGCTTCTGGAAACGTGATGCAAGTTGGCGCATGTGGTGGATGTAGTCATCGACACCTTCGCTCGGTTGTTGCTCTCTTTGCAGCAGCTCCTGTATCAGATCGTGCTCCGTTTAGTACCCTCGAAAGTGGTCCAGCATGGACTGACGTAACTGTGACCAGCTATCGACCCTCGAGTGTCGCACATGTACCCAGTACCATTCTCGGGCGCGTCCTGCCAGCAGGATGTGGATGTGCTTCGGGATGGTCCCCGTGCTAGAAACTGCAGGGCGCGTCGGTGCGGCGGCACTGCTGACCGAGCTCTCCTTCTGCCGCCTGATGACATCCTGCAGAAGCTTCATCATTCCCAGGTTTCCCTTCCGGGTCTCGTCGCGAATCGGTCCAGCGATACCCTCCTGCATCGAGCTTCGGTACGTCGCATTTGCCTGAGTGAGCGCTGCGTTTACCGCTGAGGAGATCATTGAATCCATCGGTTCCTTTGCGTAACCCGGCTTTGGGAGCACCAGACCGCGTGATCGGTCAACTCGAGGAGCGGTATCTTCCTCCATGTTCGCTAGAGTGACCAGCGGTTGGAATGGTTTCTCGAAAAATCCTCTGAAATTCATAGGCTTCCTTGGCAAACACCCCGAAGGACTCGAAGGCGGCAACGCAGACGCCTATTTAGGACTACTAAACAAATAGATAAATAAATAAATTCGAACCCTACAACTATCAAAATTAAACAAGCCGATCAGTCGAGCGGGCTCGACAGTAGGATACCCTGTGCAGGTCTTCAAAGAAAAGTAGTTTCATTATAATGGGATTTAAATATATCGCTTGAAGGCGATTTTGCTTGCATCGAGAGTGGGTAGCTTGAGATAGTCTGGCAACACTGGACTGCAGCTAATGATTGTTTATGTTTAGCGCCACAGCGCCACGCGTCTTCTTGCTCATTATATCATCGGCGCGGGGCAGCGACTGCGCTGCTACTGCGCAGCAACGCATCTGCTGCGCTGCATAAATTTGTTTCTTGAATAATTTCTGAGTTCAATATCCGATCCTACTGAAATTTATTGCACACATTGAGAGTAGGATACTTATTATGTGTGCCAAATCTCAAGTCTCTAGCTTTAACATTGCTTATGTTATGGTGATTTTTCTAATTTAAAAAAAAAACGGGTCTTGATATCGTAAATTGAAAATAAACTTGATGCGTATGGTATTCATAAACCTACATTCCAAATTTGAAGTCTCTAGCTCTTATAGTTGCTAAGATCCACGCGTTCGTATCTTCACATCGGCAAACACTCTTGGATCACCAAACCTCTCTCTCCTGACAGCTTCGACGACCTGTCTCCTGACCATTCGGTGCCTCCGAAATTGAGCACGTGCTTTCAGAATGCGTCTGGTGGCCTGAGTAGTCCCTTCCAGCTGTCGCTCACCAAAAATTCTATTTCGGGCCGACATGTATGCCCGAACACGTTCTTCATTTGGTAAGCCTCTTATTGATTTTCCTCTTGCCGTGATGTTTTTATTCGTATCCTTTTTGTTATCCTTATTTGTATCCTTATGTATAGTATTAATTTTCGTTTATTTTCTTGCAGTCGCCCCTACATGCTCTGACCGGCGCTCCACTCCTGCTTCCCCGCGGACGTCGTCTCCGACTCAACGTGTCTGGCTTCCCGCACCGGTAGCAGAAGATGTTGTGCACTCTCGATCGGCACTCCCTTCAAACGTGACCGGACTGTCTGCAGTTCCAGCATTGCGACTTTGGCGACGGTCTGGCTCTAAGGAAAGCCTCTTCCAACTCTTCCGGTGGAACTTCGCCTGGGCGTGGTGGAATACCGACTTCGTGGACCATCGGCTTTGACCCATGGGAGTAGCGCGGAAGCTGCACATACCCGGATCGTCCTCGGCGACTCACGTGTCTTTCCACCTCGATGCACTCTTGTCTCAGCTCATTTACCGTAAGCACATCTATCGCATAGACGACCCTCGAGTGTCGCACATGTACCCAGTACCATTCTCGGGCGCGTCCTGCCAGCAGGATGTGGATGTGCTTCGGGATGGTCCCCGTGCTAGAAACTGCAGGGCGCGTCGGTGCGGCGGCACTGCTGACCGAGCTCTCCTTCTGCCGCCTGATGACATCCTGCAGAAGCTTCATCATTCCCAGGTTTAACTTCCGGGTCTCGTCGCGAATCGGTCCAGCGATACCCTCCTGCATCGAGCTTCGGTACGTCGCATTTGCCTGAGTGAGCGCTGCGTTTACCGCTGAGGAGATCATTGAATCCATCGGTTCCTTTGCGTAACCCGGCTTTGGGAGCACCAGACCGCGTGATCGGTCAACTCGAGGAGCGGTATCTTCATCCATGTTCGCTAGAGTGACCAGCGGTTGGAATGGTTTCTCGAAAAATCCTCTGAAATTCATAGGCTTCCTTGGCAAACACCCGAAGGACTCGATGGCGGCAACGCAGACGCCTATTTAGGACTACTAAACAAATAGATAAATAAATAAATTCGAACCCTACAACTATCAAAATTAAACAAGCCGATCAGTCGAGCGGGCTCGACAGTAGGATACCCTGTGCAGGTCTTCAAAGAAAAGTAGTTTCAT